>HG995299.1:5707709-6317298 GCA_905332915.2 Hecatera dysodea
ATGTAAGTGTAGATTAGATTATTCGGGTGTATTTGTTGTGTAATATTTGTGTTTAAGATATATTGGGTTGGTAGGAAAATAATGAGCGTTGAAAATAAACAAAACAATTTTAAATTATATTTTAAGTATAAGGTAAAGCATGGATACCCTCAGCGTAAAAACTTGGGAGCCGTGAGGCAAAAAGCTTTCGAGGAAATCTGTTAACTGTGCTCTATCATCAAATTTTTTGTCCTGTGTATGATTACTGAGAGAGCGAAACAAATGAAAATCCGTTGGCGCTAGATCGGGAGAGTAAGGTGGATGTGGCAGTAGCTCCTATTCAAAATCCAATAGCTTCTGACGAACGACTTTGGCTATGTGCGGCCGAGCGTTGTCGTGAAGGAAGTATATCTTTGAGTGTTCACGGCGCTTTTTGTTGATTTCTGTACGGAGTCGGTCAAGCTGATGGCAGTATATTGTCGAGTCCACGGTGATATTATCGGGTAGTAGCTCCCAGTATAAAATTCTCTTTGCGTCCCACCATACAGATAATAAAACCTTCTTTGCACGTGGTTCATTTTTTGGCGTCGGCACAGGTGTTTGATTGCGATTCAGCCACTGACGCTTACGCGTGTGGTTCACATACAGAACCCACTTCGCATCTCCAGTAACCAGACTGTCAAGCCAATGTTGGGTGCGACGCCAGGACAAAAGACTCATGCAAGTGTTGGCGCGATTATGTAACTGCGTGGCACTCAGCTGGTGTGGTACACAAGATCCTAATTTCCAGATTTTACACAGCTTGTGTAAGTGTTCCAATACTTGCACATGACTGCAATTCAGCTCTTCTGCAAGATTACGAAGAGTAAGACGGGGATCATTTTTAATTAACTCTTGTAAACGATGTACGTCAACTTCAACGGGTCTTCCACTACGGGCCAAATCATTTAGATCGTAATTCTCATTCCTAAACTTTTCAAACCAACGTCTTGCTGTTACGTCAGAGACTGCATCTTCGCCTTCTGCACTGCGTATATTTCGAGCAGCTACGGCTGCTGAGTGGCCTAAACGGTACTCGTACAAAAGACAGTGACGTACTTGCTCTCTTGTCGCTTTCATGTTTTAGCGAGTAATCGAGTGTTCGGTGCTAGGCGACACGTATTTCTATCGTTCATCCCCACCACAATGCGCTAGTGCACTCTAGAAATTTCTGTTTCGTTTCTGGATAAAAACAGATAATCCGTAGATAATAGTAAAAAAAAAACGCTCATTACTTTCCTACCAACCTGATACTTTAGATACACATTTGTACGGCACAACGATAATGTGATGAGTGTGTGAGTCACCACAGTGTAGTGTTATTATACCTACTAATTGTCAACAAAATAATTATTTCGTTTATTAATTTTATAGAAACTCAATTATAATGTGTATGAATGTATGTCTTTTGATATGAGAAAGAAGAAAATTGAAAAGCGTGTATTTTGATTTTAGAATGCCGCGGCCTAAGCAACAGACTAGAGAAGAAAGGTTGGAAAAAAGGAGGTTGTATGAAAGAAGAAGAAAAGAGAGAATTAAGAGCAATGAAGTGTCACGCGAAGAATTTTTGAGAAAAGACAGAGAAAGGTATGCCAGAAAAAAAGCAGCAGGATTAATTGTTTCAAGGCATCAAATGACCCCTAAAAAATTAAGAATCCTAAGGAGAAAAAACAAAATAAGTGCTGCTGCTTATTACCAAAGAAAAGAAAATAAAGCAGCTCCAGCTCCTATAGCGGCTCGTGCTAACCCTCTGGATGAGACAATTGGGGATCTCGTTGAAGATGAATCCGATCAATCTTTACTAGATCGAAGTGATAATAATAGTCCTGGACTAAGCACTTCGTGTCACAGTTCCTTCTTGCCTTCTTTACGGCGCAGCTTACGATTGAACAGCAGTACTATTAGTACGAATATCCCAATTCAACGTTCTAGTACTGCAGAAGCTAGAAGCTTTAATCAGGTATACACAAGCAGTCCACGACAAACCCCGCTATCAACGCATCAAAATTTTGTAGATATTGACTACAGCAATCCTGGTCCAAGCACTTCTCGTCAAGGCAATCCATTTTCGTCTCGGCGCTGCTTGCCGATGAATAGCGATAGTGCAATCAGTTCCAATATTCAGCAACATATTGATGACAATGTAGTAACTGGCACTCATTGTGTACAACCAAGTGGCGTACAAGAAGAAACGTGTCCATCTAATCTAAGTAGTATTGAGTCAACATTATGCCCCAACAGCCCCGTTTCAGACTCGTCGATTACGTCTGTAGAATTCAAGCGAGGACTTAAAGACAAATTTCGAAAATATCAAAGAACTAAAACTAAGCTAATAACCGAATTACAAAACAAATTATTACAGGTCTCTAAAGAAAAAGAAATGTTCAAAAAAAAGTGTAACAGACTACAAAGCAATTTAAATATAATTTTGAAGAAAAGTACCCAAAAAGGAGAAAAACCAGCAGTAAAACTCATAAAACCTGATAAGGAAAAAAATCGAATTCTCGGGAGGGTTGTGAAATTTCTAGAAGACGATGAAAATTCAACACTGTGTCCTGGAAAAAATGACACCATATCTAGACATGGATTAAAAAAACAAAAGAGACTATTGACAGACACACTTAAAAATTTACACTTGAAATATTTGGAATCAGGAGAACCACCGATAAGCTATTCAAAATTTTCAAGAATTAAGCCTTTCTGGATCACTCAACCAAATGTGAATGCACGAAATACCTGCCTATGTGAAAAGCACGAAAATATGAAACTTTTGATTGAGTCTATGAAGAGAAACCGCCTTATCAAAGAAAATACAATATCCGACGTTTTAAGTAGCCTATGTTGTAGTAAAGACAACATCGATTGTCTGCAAAGAATATGCTCAAGCTGTAAAAATAGACACATTGATTACCAAGAGTTTAATAATGAAGTGAACATAGCGTATTGGGGTTGGGAGAAGAATAAAAGCATATACGTCAAAAATAATGTGGAGAAATCTGTTATTAAAGTTGAAAAGATAAGGCGTTGGGTGAAACCACTAGATTTAATAAAAAAATTCGAAGATAGCCTGAAACCATTCCTTAAACATTGCGTCAATAATAAAAATCAAAATCAAGCTTTCAAAACGTTAAAAGGAAATATGACTACGGAAGACTGTATTATACAAATTGATTTCAGTGAAAATTATAATGCCAAATATGGATCCGAAATTCAATCCCTTCATTTTGGTGGTAGCAGACAACAGTTCACTTTGCATACTGTCGTAATATATTTCAAACTCGACAACAAAACTAGCAAAACTCAGTCATTTTGTACTGTAAGTACCTCTTTAAGGCATGATGCAGTTGCAGTATGGGCACACCTCATTCCTGTTTTGCGAGAAATTGAGATAACTGCTCCTCTGGTTCGTAATCTTTACATTATTTCTGACTCACCATCTGCGCAATACAGGAATAAAAATATATTTTATATAATAACTCAGTTATCCTCCTATTGTCCGATGCTGACCCACATAATTTGGAACTATTGTGAGTGTGGTCATGGAAAAAGCGCAGCAGATGGAGTGGGTGGAGTATTAAAGAGAACGCTAGATAAACAAGTCTCATATCAACATGATATTACCAATATTGAATCACTAGTACAAAACCTACAGTGTTATGTTAAAGGTGTCAAAATTGAAACAGTTGAAGATTATCAGGTGACAGAAAAAGATTGGCTTTTGCCCAAAGACTTAAAGACTTTTCCTGGAACTATGAAAGTTCACCAAGTTGTTTGGTCTAAAGAGTCGGGAAACCGTTTGGCACTTCGACATCTGTCATGTATTGAAAGAGAATGCCTAAATGAAACTATTAGGTGCCCTCACGGCAAGCATTTAGGTTTTCATGACTTCACTGGGATTCAATCAACGAATTTAAAAAATAATACAAATATAGCACATCTGCGTCCAATTCAACTGGCAGAAAAATTAGTAATACGTCCCAAGCCATCCAATGAAAATAATCTTTCCAAAAGACTACAAAGGAATAGTGTCATTCATGAACCACACACACACTCAATCACGAACATTGAAGTATCAATTATTAAGCCCTCAACAACCCATTCCTTTGATGGAACGAATAATCAAAAAGGAGAGAATGAACAGGAGTCATCGATAATACCCAAATCATTGCTCGAAAAATATGAAAACTTCACTGAATTTAGCACTCCATCGTGTTCATTTTTTGAAAACCATAATACTGAATTTATTGAAAAGTACGAACAGACAAGAAATATTGACAGCGAAGAAGATATTATGATTACAGCCAAGAAAATAAGAAGATCATCTTCGTCTTCGTCCACTTCTGATTTGAATATATTTTGATTGTTGTTATTGTTTATTTAGTTTTTTAAATATTTGCTGTCATTTAATGGCGTGACTTGTTTTAGGTATTAAGTTTAACTGATTAAAGAAGACTGATGACTATAATAATTATAGTAAAGACGTGCTGTGGTATGATAATTAAAAAAGACTTGTTTAGTAGGTACATATCTAAATTAAAAATCTATATTTATAGTCATAAAAAGAGGCTGATTAGTGACTTTGAGAAATAATTTTGTGATTTAAAGTATGTATCATGATGAAAATTAATCTTTTTAAGCTACATACTTGAACCTACTCGTAAATACGTACCCAGAAAGAGGATTATTGGAGTAACTATAATTCGCAATCATGTATAAGTAATTAGGTAGAACAAAACTCTGATGGTTTTTGTTCTATTTAGATATGTACGTTTCTTTATTGTTGTAGTAATTTAAGAATAATGTGATCTCAATTTCAGGTTTCTGCTATATTTCATACGTTTATGTAAAAGGATTAAGCTATCACTACTAAGATATTTTTATAATGTTTCTTATTCATTTATTGTATTTTAAAAATATAAGAGTTGATTTAATTTAGGAGTTTTACTTATATACCTGTAGAAACACTATTCTCGTTTCGTTACCAATTTAACTAAATTATACCTAGCATTTTTCTCTTAGTGCAACGGGTACACATTATGTATTACTATTAATGGCATAACTTACAAATGCAGCCATCATATTAATCAGAAACTTTAAGCTTTCTTATCGCGCTTCACTCTTTTGAAAATATATCAAGTAAATAAGTATTAGTTCATAAACAAACAAAAATATTTATTTATGGTTTTACGATACAGTTTTCCAACATTTTCACACAACAACAACCAGAAAAATTACCAAAGGTTATTTAAGTGAAGAAACAATTCATTCATATCATAATAAATATTACAATAATATCATTCTTTGAGGTTATTGTAACCTCAAAGAATGATATATGTAATACTAACTGTAATATCTATATATTAATGATGATATTAAAATAACTGTCTACTGTCCTGTCTCAGAGTTTATCTAAAATTTGTGGAAATCAAACCTAACAAAGTACGGAACCATGGCTGCCCGGCACGGTTGTTCTTAGCTGTATCATTTCGGTGGATTTATTTCATTCCGGTGCACAGTTTATCATTTCGGTGGTCATTTTTATCATTTCGGTAGACACTTTTCATTTCAGTGGACTCTTAAAAATTCATCCTTAAATATTTATGTAAGTTTTGATGAAATTTGATGTCCACTCACGCACAATGTTATAAAATAGGCTAAAGTTTTATTTGTCACTAAAAATATGTAGATAGCATTGAAATTAAAAAATCCCACCGAAATGACATATAAAAATCACTTGTTGAAATTCACCCATAATGTGTACCCGTTGCACTAAGAGAAAAATGCTAGGTATAATTTAGTTAAATTGGTAACGAAACGAGAATAGTGTTTCTACAGGTATATAAGTAAAAGTTCTAAAATTAAATCAACTCTTATATTTTATTCTGGGAGCTACTACCCGATAATATCACCGTGGACTCGACAATATACTGTCATCAGCTTGACCGACTCCGTACAGAAATCAACAAAAAGCGCCGTGAACAAACAAAGATATACTTCCTTCACGACAACGCTCGGCCGCACATAGCCAAAGTCGTTCGTCAGAGCTAATGGATTTTGAATGGGAGCTACTGCCACATCCACCTTACTCTCCCGATCTAGCGCCAACGGATTTTCATTTGTTACGCTCTCTCAGTAATCATATACAGGACAAAAAATTTGATGATAGAGCACAGTTAACAGATTTCCTCGAAAGCTTTTTTGCCTCACGGCTCCCAAGTTTTTACGCTGAGGGTATCAATGCTTTACCTAATCGCTGGAAATGGGTTGTAGATAACAACGGTGCCTACTATAATAATAATAATAATAAATTTTATTTCAGAATTCGATTCCATATATTTGTTAGTAATAATGATCTTAGACTAATGTTAGAAAATCAAAAATTAAAATTAAAATTAAATTAAATTAAATGTTAGAAAATCAAAAAATAAAATTAAAATTAAATTAAATTAAATTAAATAAATTGTCAGGCGCTAGGTCTCATGTGCAGGCTTATCCAATGCGCCATTAGTGCAGAGTCCCACCCAACCCAATATATACATGTAGGTACTAGCTACATAGAAATATGTGTATATTATATATCTTTAATCTTAAACACAAATATTACACAACAAATACACCCGAATAATCTAATCTACACTTACTTACATTACAAAACTATGACTTTATATTTGATAAAGGATCTCTAAAACTTTATGGTTTTATATTTCGGAGATACATTTATTTCCGGTGGACTGTGACACCGAAATGAAACTATTTTTGTCCCCATGTTACTGAAATGATAAACTTACTTTTTTGGCGGAAAAACCGCAAGCTTTGGGACCGCTGCGTTCGCGCCGAGAGCTTGAGCCGGACTGATCCGAAGTGAGGAAAGGTGAGAGGGGCGTAACAACGCAATGTTGACATGGATAATCTACTAAAACTTACTGTCCTCTGAAATGATAACTTTTTTCCGGACAAAAGTTGACTGCCTGTCAAATCCATGAGAAAGAAGATAAACAAACAAAAATAGTTTTATTTGATCGAATATATTATAATTTAATGATAAGAGAATTGATTTAAATCCATATTATGAATCTATTGGCAGGGGAAGGTATTTTATGAGCGGAATTGGGTTCAGGACAGGCCACCGTGATGATAAAATAACACTTTGTAATTTTTTTTTTTGGTATATTAGAGGGTAGAAATCAATGATTTTTTTTGCCAAGGTAGAGAAGTACTTACGTTGTTGAGAAAAAATATATAAAATAAAAAACCAGCACATTGCACTACCGTTCTCAGGTTTGCCGTGTATTTTTTTTGCTTGCGCAATTCACCCTTTTATGTTTTATCAATCACGGTGAAAATAATTTTTTTTCACAGCTGCATACTTTTCGTACATAAAATTAAAATATATTTTACTTTAAATAACTCACATAATGTGTAGATAATAATGCATGTAGATAATTTAAAAAAAAAAACATGTTCATTCCGTTCGAAATTCAAATTAGATCTCAAATTAATTCTTCATTCATCACATTTTGTTTTTAAACATATTCAATATTCATCTTTCACTATGAAATATCGATGGAAAATTATTCGAAAATAATAAAAACATACGTCATATATATTTCAGACTTCCAGATATCCCAATTTGCGAACTGAATAATACATGATCGTGAAAAATGTCCAGCATAAGTCGGTCTATCAAGTGCTAATTGTGTATGCATAGGGAGTCCCAGTAATAGGTACCATTACTGGGGCCAGGGATCGTGGTGCCTTATTTTCTCGTTAAAGTGACGCTTGGACGGGTTTTATTAGGTTTTATTTCGTATTTTTTACTTTATTACATTATATATAAGAAGCTCACTGAATTGTAATAAGTTAGGAGTATTAAATACTTTGTTGTACTAACATTTGCTGATGAAATAATAAGTGTAAAACATATATTTTTAAAAAGATTTAGAAAAAAAAACTTTATTTGTGTTACTACTACTGTTTCATATCATCATAATTGTTTGTTTCATAAAACTTTGACCCAATTTCTTCTGAGAAATGCAAAATACATTCAAATTCCAGTGGAGAAATAAAATTGTTTCCTGTCGCTCAATCTAGTTAGATTCAGAATTTCTGTTGAAACTGAAACAGTATTGGATTCACTGTAATACTAAAATCTAGTACAACGTTGCGAAGAAATTCTAGGTTAGATTTTCTTGTATAAAATCTCTGTCAACAAATCTGGATTTATTCAAAACAAATACGTAAAGTAATGGAATCTATCGAAGTAAAACTAAACAGAAAAATAGATTAGATCAATGTTCAACCAAGCGTTGAATTTTGGATTATTCTCTGTGATTTTTCTGTATTAAGTCACAGACAGTATAATACTTGGTTCTACCAAAATCTTCTAATCAAATCTTTATTTGGTAAAACATACTCCCTATTTCTAAATATAAACAAATCATGCCATTAGTGAATCGGAAATCGTAAAGAACGCATTATGGCATCCCTACACATATATTTCGTCTTACAACCCTAAATGCGCTCATATTTATATCAGTGATACCCCTCTGAGCTAAATAACAACGCACTCTTCCACAATTTGTCAAAGTAAACTGCATTCTAATGACTTGAAATAATGTTATGACCATAAACCACAGGTAAAGTAGAATTTAATGACTTTTGGTATGAACTTTCTTCTGTTATTACTGTTTTATTACACTTTATAAATAATTGCCTTTTTTCATGTAAGCGTTTTGTTTGGCCCTGTACTGAAAAACTGTATCACCATTTCCTGCCACAGTCATTACGCCCTGATGTGTATAGGAGTGCCATGATATCTGCAAAGAGACACCAATGAAAATCGGTAATATCAAAGCTAGCTCAACCTTTTTTTATCTGGGTTGGAAATCATCAAATGACTTCTCCCGCTCTGGGTGGAGCGGAAGAGAGTGTCAGACTCTTACTGACTATAACCCACCCGTGTTCCTCCTAGTGCCTTTGCGTTCCAGGGCCGCGGTGAATCTTTCGAACTAATTCCGCAACCCTAGCAGGCACTGACCCTATAGGATCCCGTCTTTTTTGCTAACGTCACATTGAGGTGTGCGTGAAACACGATGGGCCGTTGACTCGGGCCTGCGGGCGTATCATGAGGTGTTAAAACGTGAGTCTTCCGAGCGAGAAAAAGGGATGGAGCTATATTGGGTGTATAACTCTATCCCTCTTTCTCGCTCGGAAGACTCACGTTTTAACACCTCATGGTACGCCCGCTGTTCGTTATCGCTCGGCGATCCACCAAGAGCTTGCCATCCGCAGGCCCGACAGCTAGCCCACCTGCAGAACTGGTTTTTGCTGGTTAATTTTTTTGATGGCTTACTTCACTCAACACGTTTTGAGGTTTCGTTTTCACATCATAAAAAACAGCAAGCAAAACAGTTGCACTCCATTTTCCTGATATGGAAACCCACAAATAAACGCAATAGTTCTATTTATATAGCCAAAACGAAATTATAAGGGTCTCCGCTAAACTGAGTTAGCTGTTTGTTTAAGTTGTTACAAGTTTCTGTGCGTGGATACCCATCTACTGTAGATTGTGACCGCAGCCTTGAAAGGGTGAGGCGACACTTGCTAACTAAACCGAAGTACCATCTATCAATGACATAATAGGACACTTTACAAAAGGTTTAACCATATGTATGTGTACCCCGCTTAAACACGGGAAAGTTTCCCTAAGTAGAGCAGTGGTACAACCCTAGAATAAACTAAAAGTTTTGCGTAAAACCTTTTTGCTGTGAGCTAAATGACTGTCATTTTTTCCCCCAATATTTTGACAGCTGTTATAATGGAATTTCAAAGTCCCACTTTATTTCGTGAGGTTGAACTCGTAAAAAAGCGTTTCATTTATCATTTGAATAATTCAACATACATTTTATTATTTGACATGAAAGGCAAGCAAAGTCTTCGTACGTAGATATTGACTCCGTGCCAAAAGATTGTGGCCACTAAACCACGGCACGGCAGGTGTACCAAATTGAGAGTGCACTTTTTCACATCTGTCTATTCCAGCACTTTTGCCCCGACTAAGTTATTGCAGTTTTGCTAGCCAGTGTTACTAGCCTCGCCTCTTGTTTTAGAGAATTTATTAAGCTTAAAACTGGTTTCGACACTGATACATTTTGTAAAGAGGAGAGAAAAAATACTAGTTACAGTTTTTTTTTTTTAGAGAACTTGTACCACTAAATGATTAACTTTTTTCTATTATTTGTTAACTAGTGAAAAAAATACAGATCATAACAAGAAACATTACAAAACCTTGAAAGGTTTGTCTGGATGACTGACATAATAATGAGACTTGTTTAACATACAAAATTTTGTAAAACAATGTGAGGTAAATTGAAAAAACTTACAAACGACTACAGTACGGTTAGGCAGCGGTTGTGCGTCAGTTTAAACAGGATAATGCATTATAAAAGAGAATCGAAGGTTTTTTTTTTGTATTTGTCTTAGTATTTATATTTGTTAATTTCGATTGAATTTTTTTTTTAATAAATTTACTGATTCGTATCGTCAACATTGCATACAATGTAATATTTTATCTTAACACTAGCTGCTGCCCGCGACTTCGTCCCCGTGGAAACCCCGATTTTAAAACATTCTTTATCGCTGCTCCGCTCCTATTGGCTTAAGCGTGATGATATATAGCCTAAAGCCTTCCTCGATAAATGGTCTATTCAACCCAAAAAGAATTTTTCAATTCGAACCAGTAGTTCCTGAGATTAGCGCGTTCAAACAAACAAACAAACAAACAACCAAACAAACAAACTCTTCAGCTTTATAATATTAGTATAGATTATTAATAAATTATTCTAGTGCTGCAACACTCTTACAATTAATTATTTATAGGATTATGGTACAAACGCTGAACTAAGGGAGAAATAAACGCACAGCGCGTAGGGTTCCGTAGTTTATAGTCCCAGTCCCATTTAAAAAAACAGGCCAAGTGCGAGTTGGATTCGCGCTGTGAGAGTTCAGTACCATAACACATAAAAATGTTAGCATAAAAATCTGTTGCGACCAGCAACTGATTTTTTGCTATTAAAGAAAGCCAATCATTACTAATTTATTCTACCCCTGTGTTTGTCTGTTACACTTTCACGCCTAATTTGATGAATTTTTGGTAGGTAGGTAAAGAGGTAGATAGGAGACGTTTATAGGCACAATAACGCAAGCAAAGCCATAAAAAAGCTAGCGTATACTATCGTTTAGGTTTTACTGGAAAATCCATAAATGTATATAATGTCGTTTTGTACCAATTAAATACATTTTCTTTCTTAATGTGTTGGTCAGCGCGAAAAATAATTAGTTACAGAAAATTCACTAGTATATGAATTAATTAAAATTACATAGCAGTTGTAAATGCCCACAGAAACATAGCAAAACACTTCATATTTACATAAACGAATGAAATAATAACAATTTCAGTGGTAGTTAAAATAACAGTTCTCCACAGAAGTAGTAATAATACGGTAGATATTTCAACTAGTTTTCAGCGCCATATCTATTATCGTAAGCGAACAATAATCGAATAGTTAAACCATCAAACGGTTTTAAAATTAATTAATTCTCGCAGCGGTCGTGCCATTATCAAATGTAGTTACTTGAGTATTTTGCGGTATAAACTACGAGTACCAATGAAAACGCCGTTGTGGTCAAAATCAGCTAGATAGGGATGATGCTATCTAGCTGATTTTGACCACCATCACGATGATGATGCTTCACCATCAAATATGGAAGAAACTGAATTCAAAAGATTTTAATAAATTCTTATTATTATTATAATTCTCGAAATATTATGAAAAAATAAAAAAATGTATAGTATTAATCCAATCTAAATCCAATAGTTCCAATAGTCCGGAGCAGTGGTGGCCAAGTGGTAACGGAACCGACTTACGAATTGTAGGTCGCGGGTTCAAACCCAGCCAGGCGCATTACTTTCATCACCACTGCTCTCAAAACGGTGAAGGAAAACATCGTGAGGAAACCGGCATGTCCTAGAACCAAAAATTCGAAGACATGTGACATTCACCAACCCGCACTGGACCCGCGTGGTGGATTACGCCCCATTCCCTCTCCTAGAGAGGAGACCTGTGTCCCAGCAGTGGGAACGTTAAAAGGCTGATTATGAAATCCAATATTTTCCAATATATCCGAGCCTTATCAAGAAAAAATTGTTTACAATCTTATGGTGTTTGCAATTTTCCGGTGAGAAATCTATACATTAGTAAAATTGTAGATTTGCCGTGTCTGTACATTGAATATATTTGCCAAAAAATAACTGAGAAACATTGGAGAAAAAACGGAACACAAAAATGCTTTTATTCATGTTTATGTGTTTATCTGTATGTTTGTGGGGGCATCACAAACATACATCGTAAGAACTACTGATTGGATTCGAAATCCAATCATATTTAGACATATCAAGTACAAAGTAAAAAAAAAAAGTAAAGTTGTAAAATAAAATCTGGAAAGTCCATTTTCCATGCTTTTGTTTGATCTATCGTGTGGGCTTCAAAGTCAGAGATCCGTTTATGAAATATGTATTAAGCGTAAGTGTGTGTCCCTACAGAATTACCGCTCTTTTTGTATATATGAAAAGTATGTACGAAAGTAGTATACTGTATTTTTTTTTATTACTGTCCATATCTTTATTCATTAGTTTTTTTTTTTTTGTAGTTTAAAAACTGCTTAGCTAGCTGTAGCTGAAATCATTTTTCGGTAGTCTGTTTTGTTGATTTTGATTCGAGCCACCAACGGTCACCATCCATTGATTCGCGCCTGTTTTGGCCGGCAATCGCTCTGCGACTCCCGACGCCCAGGGCGCCTTCTTCTGTTACGACGACTGAGTCGTGAGGTTTGCCTCACCCTCACGTGTTCAGCCTCCTCCTTCGCGACCATAACTGATTCGTAGTGGACTGCCTCCCATACCCTTTCGCTCTGGACAATGGACTGAACTAGGGCCAGAAGCAAGAGGTCGCCGCCGACGATCGCCGCGACGAAGACACAGCGTTGCTCAGCCCATGGGCTTCCAGGCCAAAACTTTACCTCCGTATGCTCCACCGTATCCTCCGAGCGATCCACACACTGTTGACTCCCGAGCGTCCCTCCCACCGCATCCGAAACAGGCAGCTCCCGAAACAAGGCGTAACCCTTGGAAGAAGCCAATACATCTTAACTCATCCTAAAAAAAGCGAATGCGAGTTTGTTACGCTTAAACGCCTAAACCACTAAACAGATTTTAAAAATTCTTTCACCAATGGAAAACTTAATTATCAGCGAATAACAATGGCTATATTTTATCGCCTTATTCCCACGGGAACGGTGACTATGCGGGTTAAACCGGTCAGAAAAGGTTTTCCGTTATTTTCACCAGATGGCGCTGATTCGGTTTTACTACAAAATTACGTTTACGTTAACACAGTTGAGTTTATTTAAAACACACACTAAGGCTACATACTTGCTTTGAACCGTAGCAAATCTTCATCAAGCCAATACCTATGTTGTCTCCTAACAGTTATGAAACTATTTTTAGTGTTAATAATAATGTTGAAACGTCTGTCTATGCAGCTTCCCTTTTTCATAACATAAAGCTATATTCACATAATAAGGTGTCGGGTGTAAAATCCCCGATAGTGTGCCACAGATAACACTGTACCCACGCGCTGCAATCTCGTTTTTTCCTCTTTTACAACATTCCCGGGATTTTCATGCAATTTTATCCTTATTTATGGATTCACTGCGTTCTTGAAAATAGTATGGTATTTGTGAGGGACATTTCCCCAGAAAAGTTAAGGAATAATTCTCGTTATTGTGAATAGTAAAATCTCTGTACAATGTAAGAACCCATAACTATGTAGGTACCTATATATTATTTTAAGGTAAATTATGAGTATTTCTGTTTTTTTTTTACAAGAAAAAATGCTACGCCGCGCGCCGCCCCTTAACTCGCAATGAATTGCAAAACACCCGACCTCCTTCGAAAATATAACTAGCTCATGAAATAAGTTTTCTAATAATTCAATATCCTGGATATAATTTAAATATTTTTTCATAAAAAAATAGAGGCTTGTTCCTTCATTTCTCAAAGAAAAGAAAAGAAAGAAAGAAAAATGTTTATTTAGGACTCGCACAAAATAACAAAAAAAGGAAAACTCACTCAACACACTCTTACCTTATTAAAAAAAAACATGTAGAAACGTATATAATTAGCCTTTCAATGTTCCCAGTGCTGGGACACAGGCCTCCACTCTAGCAGAGGGAATTAGAATTAGTTCACTCTTCACGTGACCAGAGGGCCGGCCTTTTCTTTGGCCAACGAATCAGCATCGTCATTGAACGTGGCAATGCGGCCAGCGTTCTGGGCATTCTTCCCGATGACAGCGATGTGGAGTACTTTTCGATGCCCTATGATTTCTTCCCCTCCCCTTTTTATACCGTTTGTAAATTTCTGACGGTGAAAGAAAACATCGCGAGGAAACCGGCATGTCCTAGAACCAAAAAATCGAAGATATGTGACATTCACCGACCCGCACTGGGCTCGCGTGGTGGATTACGGCTAGCGTGGAAGAGGCCTGTGTCCCAGCAGTGAGAACATTAAAAGGCTGATTATTCTATGCTTATGCTTACAGCTCAGGTCCCTTCATAATAGTTTGCAAATATAGGTAATGAAAGAAAAGAAAATTCTTATCTCAAACAATTTCCCTGGTTTGAAGGTAACTTTGTCTATAAAGAAGTTCTGTGATAATTATATTGCAACCTTGGCAGTTGCTATTTGCTTTCACGCTATTTCAAAAGTAATTGCTTTTGTTGTTTATTTTCCTCTGTCCAACTCAAGAACCCAAGGACAACGCTTCTAAAACTAGAAAATGTAAAACATCTTATCATAATATCAAGTTGTAAACATTGACCCACAAATTCATCTATAAAATAAACCTGAAAAAGCAAATAATAAATGTAGCCAGAAGGCCAATCTACGTACTTAAAACGTTTTCAAATTGATGTCGTAAATCATATTGATCAGTGACAATTAATGTCTATTCTATTCTATTTTTTTTAATGGCAAACATGCCGATGTCCAAAATTGACAAAATTTAGTTAAATCAGAAGTGTGTTTGACAGTAATTGCCCCTCAATTGCTAAAGGACCTACTAATTCCATGGCATTTTGTTTCATTAATTGTTTTAGAATTAAGACTCATTTTATTACTGTGTGTAATCTATGTGTGCTAAATCAACATGTTTTCTTTCTTTATTATCAAAAGTTGCTTAACTTTGACCATCGATAAGTTCAGAGGTTATTATTTCCTTTCACCCTGAATAAAATTTATAAACAACAAAATTAAAATGACCCGTAACTCAACCTTCAAACACTTGCTTACTCGACTGGAACAAGTGCGGTGCTGTTACGGACATATCTATTACAGTACCCACCGGGCAACGTGACCTGGTCACGTGAACTCGTGCCGTGATTTATTTTAAGGGTTAACCCTGACATGTTCCGGTGTACCGGCGAAATTCGTGGGACAAATGGACCGCGATGACGGGTTGTTTAGGTGATGACAGGTCCTTCTATACTATCTATTAGGATGGAATGAATAAAAATATATTTTATCATTTTTATTTCTTTGATGGAGGGACGCCCATAGGATAGGAAACTGTGAAAGGAAAAAATATATAGGAAATATAATTCGCCTTACTCGATATATCCCCTACCTTATTCTTTACGATAGGAACCACAAGGGTTTTCATAAAATTTTCCGGCAAGTACGAATGGCTTAGACACATCCTATAGAACATCGACAAAACCCTCGGCATGTGGACTCCTGAATACTGTAAATGCTCAATGCTGAGTCCATCATGCCCTGGAGACTTGCCTCTGCTCATTCCCTGTATGACTCTCTCGACTTGCTTGGCAGAAAAGTGCACAAATGTTTCCTGAAGCTTACAACAATGTTCGACAACTGCAGAAGGAGCTGAGGTACCAAGGGGAGATTGCACCTGAAACTGTTTCATAAATAATTTCGCAATATCCCCGTGATCACTCTTCCCCTCCACACTCACCGCAAGGCCAGGCCCAACATCCAACTTGCCTGTGGATTTCCAGAATTTTCCAAAGTTCTTAGTAGCTCGTTGTTCTACTAATATGTCCATTTTAATACGTTCCTGGCTATTTTGGCACCATTTCAATCGACTCTTGAAAACTTTGCGAGCCTCTCGCATTTGTTCATAAACATAACCATAAGTTGGTCGTTGATGTTCAATCCAGGTTTTAAATTTAAGCCTAGCCTCGCTATGAGCGTCACGTACATGTTTATTCCAGCCACACAGAGATTTATATTTTCTTTGCGGCCTATATTCACCAGTCTCCTTAGATTGCATAGCTGCCTCACTAAGAACCTTCACAATCCGATCATACATATTGTTTAACAAAAGTTTATGTTCAACCGAGGCGCATGACCCATGACTGCACTTCGTAAACTCTTGGGGAAAATCAATATCTCGCAATTTACTATCGCATAAAAACCTGTATCTGTTAATTTCATAACAGTTTCTTACACCCCATACAATCGCACTACGAGGCACAGTCTGAGTCACTAGTTTTGACCTTACTATACTTAAATTACATTTTATGTAGAGGGGTAAATGATCAGAGTTATACACGTCCTCTTTGATACCTACATCTACAACAGTGTGCCAGGCTGATAAAGATACCACGCAGTGATCGAGCCATCTCTTGCACCCGTGAGCATCACTAATGAAAGTGTAGTGATTTTGCTCAACACCTAAAAATTCAATATCGGCACACAACCATGACTGGTCCATACAAAAGTTTGTCAATTCAGTATGAAAATTTTGTTTGGGGTGCGCATTAAAATCGCCCAATATAAATATATTTTCAACATCATAACTAGCTACGATAGCATTTATCTCACTTAGTACATCAGTAAACATGGTCAAATTATCTGGTGAGTCCGTAGGCATGTAGACAGAAAAGACAAGAATGGAGCGCTCACCTATGGTTCCCTTTATAGCCACAATCCGTTTACTAGTACAGTCCACAACAGCGACAGACTCAAACAGACCTTTCCTCCAGAGAATAGCCACTCCCCCATACGGCCTTCCAGTTAACGGTCCTACGGTTGTGTCAACCGCTGGATTACCAGTAAATTCAAAGTCTTGACTTATGGTTCCTAACATCAATATATCATGAGGAAGAAGCCATGTCTCTTGGAGGGCTACAAGATCTGACCACGCACAAATTGATCGAATGTCATCAATAGAGCGTTTTGCCGATTTACAATTAAAACTCGTAAAAGTTGAGTAGTTATAAGTTTTACTTAACATTGTGAAAATTATTAATCAACTTTAACGGTAGAGCCTGGTCTGGTTCTATACAAAAAATGCACAAACCTCCTAAAGGTAATGCCATCCGGCCACAACTGATCGTTTAGAAATACATCTACTTTATGTTTGGAAACATATAATTTATAAGCGTTGTACTTTTTAAAAGACTTAATGTTCATTTTTTTCAAAGAAACACATTCGTTAGTTTTAGCCTTAATGTAACTAATAATATCATTTTCTTGTGTATCCGTACTAACGTTTGAAATTAATAATGGAACTTTAACGTCAGCTGCCCGAAAATTTATATTAGGCTCAGTGGAAGCACGACCCCGCTGACTAACTAGTCTATTTTGTTTAGATGATTTGTACTGTACTAACTTCCACTCCTTGTCCTTGTCCGCTACCATTTGCTCGCTATTCTCGTTAGAATCACACACACTCGAATTCACTGTTAGTAAATTGCTTGATACCGCACTAGTTCTTGTCGACACCACATTAGCAAACGTAACGATAGTAGGGGACTCGATCGGTCCAGGCGCACACATCGGCGCAGTGATTGGTTCACTCAAGGTCACGTCAGCCGCATTACTCGTTTCGGTCTCTGCAGACGTCTCGCTCTTGCTCGTGCTTCTTATTGATGTTTCGATCTCGTTCACACCCTTCACTGTCGCTGTGTCTATTAGTTTAGGTTTTTTCAAGTCACCGTCATTAGTGCAATCCGTTACAAATGATGATGGATTCACCCTCACTGGGTCGATGAACTTTGTATCAGCTGTTAATTGCGTAGACGAAATTGGCACATACTGCAATCCTATAGGGCCACTATTATCTAATATGACACTATTATCCAGACAAGCACCTCGCCTTTTGTTTATATTGATATTAGGCGTATAATAATTGTCCACCAATGATGCACATTTCATATTTTGTACCTCGAACTTAAGAATATCAAATTGTTCTTTGGTTACCATTTTATCTTCCAAATCCTTGCACTTATTTTTCAATATCAAAATATCCTTTAAAAGTCGGGTAGCATCCACATGATCAAAAGTTACAGGTGGAAGTTTATGCAACTCTTTGGCCACAAATATAGGGAATAGGTCCGGATCTGTGGCTTTCATTAGGCATATTATGTCATCTAAATCTCTGGAAGTTTTCTTCTTGCTGTCTTTTCGCCGAAGTGGAATCTTCTTTGAGGTGGCAAGCGATTCAAACAGCAATGTTTTCGCTTTAACAACTTCATCAGCTGTGAAGGAGGATGTACACAACTGATGAATGCTCTCTTCATCCATAAATTCTAACACATTTCTTAGAAACGCTAGCAGTTCGTTTATCACTACATTGCAATTCACACATTTAACAGTTTTTAACGACATTATTCTCGCGATGAGTCACTTGTCACTTCGGCAAGCAATACGCGTCCGCATTCAATTAAGACCGACCCGAGACTCATGTCACATCATTTCGTTAAATTACAACGAAATTGATGAAGGTATCGGTACCTATTGTGTGTGGCGGGTCGCGAAATGGCGGATAACACAAAAGGAATTCATGTTTGCGTTGTGCGCTATCGGATTAAACTATGCGTTAAATTCTGGCTAGGTACGAGTATGTCACCGATTCAAGCTCGCGCAAAATACTTCAAAGGTTTGTATACATCATCTACCTAGCCTTAACATAATCAGCCTTTTAATGTTTCCACTGCTGGGACACTTCATAGGCTATATTTTATCCCCATAGGTATTGCCACGGGAACGGGAACAACGCGGGTGAAACCGCGGGGCGCTGCTAGTACGCAATAAACTCAAAACTACCGATCGATTCTTCTTTATTAAATCGAGAACGGCATAGATGTAAAATTACTAAGGAAAACTGAAATATGATGACGAATACTTGCTGAAATATATAAGAACGACTGAAGATCATGCCATTTGGAAACTACTGGAGAACTTATACTAAGCTCTGCTCCCCGTATAGAGCTAGGCCTGCCTGTCAGGGATGCGGATTTTGTTCGAAAGAATCACCGCGGCCCTGGAGCGCAAAGGGCATTAGAAACACGGGTAGGTTTAGTCAGTAAGAGTCTGACACTCCCTTTCGCTTCGCCCAGAGCGGGAGAAGTCATTTGATTATTTCCCATCCATAAAAAAGTGGCCAGATATAATAATATAATATAATACAGTGAAATCCGTTTATTATGACGCCGCCTATATTGACCAAACGCTTAGTATGAAGTAAATAAAACAGACATACTTAAGTTTGGTTTTCATATTAAATTCATTAAAAAAAAGTACGGATATAATGACTTCGTTTATTGACATGTCGAAAGAAAGAAAGAAAGAAAATTCATTTATTTGCCACAGTTGGGGCACACAACAAAAACGTCGCTTCTCCTATTTTTTTAGAAATGATTTACGTAGTTTTGATTGATATACGACTATTTTTTTTTTGTGTTTCTCCTTATTCGACGAAATACTTAACATAGATGGGAATTTCTTTAATTACTAAGATTACGCTTTTTATGACGTCCGCTTAGTATGACGTATTTTTCACTTCCCTTCGATGTCATTATAAGCGGATTCAACCGTAAATAAATATTTTAGTAGTCAATCAACAAGGTGGTATCGAAGCAATTGTCTGTAAGTACTCTAAAAGGAGATATATAAAAGTTGCCACCCACAGAGGCTTTTTAACGCACGCCACCGAAACCCAACGCTGTAAAACATGCCTAAATCTTCCTGTCCTCGAACATAAACTGCGAAATTTTACAAAAATAAATACTTGCTGTAGGTGTTTTACAACTAGGTCAGAGCATAAACAGTTTATCGCATAGTCCTGCGGCTTTCGTGTGACAACACGGCTAGGGGTAACCCTAGCCGCTTTTCGAAATTTATGTTAGTTCTAAAAAAGCCGGGCATATTTTCTTAAAACTTCGGACATTATTAGGATAACTCTTCTGAACCAACTGATAAGCAACAATCTCTATTTGAATTAAGCCGGCGGGCTTAACATTTTTTTTAAGTTTACAATAAAACATCACTACATAGTATAAAACAAAGTCGCTTCCCGCTGTCTGTCCCTATGTATGCTTAGATCTTTAAAACTACGCAACGGATTTTGATGCGTTTTTTACTATATGCATAATATAGCAGAGATTTAATATCAACATTGCACCCGTGCGAAGCCGGGGCGGGTCGCTAGTATTTTATAAATAAATAAACAGATCAGAATTTTCTTTAAAAATCCTAAAACATTTAAAAGCCTATCATTCTTAGTTATGAAGATATATCTTATATATCTTTAGTTATGATATATAAATAATCATGAAGATGATTTTAAAACACCATATTTACTAGTTTATTATTTTGGCATATATGTACCTATGTATTTTATTTATTTAAACTTTATGTACAACATGGGCGGACTTGAATGAGGCATTCGTTACTAGTCAACCTAAATTTAAAATACTTTATTTTTTGGGAAAGAAAATACAAATCACTACATAGTATTAACAAAGTCGCTTCCCGCTGTCTGTCTGTCCCTAGAAAATTTTCTTTATAAAAAAAAAACATATTTATCTATACTTATAATAAATCTGTAGAGAGGTCAATTCTGTACAAGGAATATATTTTTAAAATAACTATCAGGGGGTGATTAGTGATCGATACTGGTGCCAAAAATGCAATCAGTAAATTTTTTGTCTGTCTGTCTGTCTGTCTGTCTGTATGTTCTTTATAGAAACAAAAACTACTCGACCGATTTTAACGAAACTTGGTGCAATTATTCTTCATACTCCTGGGCAGGTTATAGTATACTTTTCATCACGCTACAATCAATAGGAGCAGAGCAGTGAAGGAAAATGTTGGGAAAACGGGAGAAGTTACTCCATTTTTTGAGCTTCCGTCGCGTGTTTAGCCTTAATGGTTAAAGTTACATAGAAATCATGTATTACGGAAATGTTCTACATAAAATTATCTAAAAAATATCCCGAAACAGCATATGTCTATCTTTTGTCAATTTTAAACCGATCGGGCTCAGAGTTTCAAAATCGGGGGTAAAGTAACTATTCCACGCGGACGAAGTCGCTGGCAGAAGCTAGTTTTTAAATATTCGTCTTCCAGTGAGTATTCATCTTAACTTTATCTCTAAAAGTATTTAAAGTTACCTAAGTTGAAAACAAAGTCGGATAAAGTCTCGTATAAGGACCCAAAAAACCGGACATATCCGGACAGATGGTAACCCTAAGCACAGCTTACTTCCTACTTGAAACGGTGACAGGAACATTTGTCTCCACAAAAATATACAAAGAAACCAAAATACTGTAACTTCCCCCATTGTTTTAGCTAATTTTATAGCTGTGTTTTTATGGGCGAACTTGGCTTTTGGTTTGTGTATTTTACGTACCCAAGTAGATCGCTGCCAACATAATAATGACGATCCCTCTTTTACCAGCCCATTCAGCATACAGTACCAGTGCTTTGTTCCTGATCAAATTATTTCCTCTGTTGGAGTTCCCAGTCTAATCTGAGTGACTACTGGTGTAGTTAGGTACTGGGCCCAAATAGTATTGCTATGAATGAACAAGCCTTCTGGGCTAAAGGCCTGTGTATCACGACTTTCTTCTACATGTGATGCTCTTTGATGATCAAGATTAGTTATTCTTTTTGTATGATCGAACAAAGTAATCTTGAAGATACATTTCTGCAGACTGCAAAATATTCTCTGTAGTATTATGAAATCTACTTAAATATCATTATGGAAATATTTGAAGTAAAATCAAACAGTATTATTTTTGTAAATATAGTGGTAAAAATTCAAAAATATGTTTTGTTCTAACTGCAACCGTTTCGGTATTATTTGAAGATGGTATGAATATTTTTACATGAATTATTGACGCCTGCAGAAAAAATGTCATCATCATCTGCCTCGTCTTTTTCTCAACTACATATATTGGGGTCGGCTCCCAGTAAAACCGGATTCAGCTGAATACCAGTGTTTTACGTTGAGCCGCTGCCTACTAGACCTCCACAAACCATTAGCTGGATACTTCTTGGCAAGACTGGCCTCATATTTTCTAGCTTGTGATAATCCGTAACGACTGCCAAAGATTTCCAAATGCTGAAAAAAATGTAAAGATAGGTTTTTATTTAAATGACTTTATAAACTCTTTTTTTTTAACAATATGTAAATCAGAACAATATGCGAACAACCGTCGGGATGTCACAAACCTGCTAACATCTAAAACATGCCATATTTTTTCATAACGCAACAATAAGTTGGACTCATGCCAAACACACCAAAAATTCCAATTACAAACCAGAGCGTATTTCAGCAGAACATTAATAAGATATTCGCCAAAATGAATGTTTTATGAGCGTACCCTCTAAACCTCAAGCCGTTTTTACTGAAAGATTAATCCTTAAAGCCTGCAAATCCTCTAACTTTCACGAAGACCGCAGGCCCAAGTTTACCTTCGACTTATCAAGATAACCTTGCCTTCCTGAGCTCCTAATTACTCCCAGGGAAGTGTTAATTTTCGTCAACCGTTTAATCACCCGATAATTCGGACCTTCGGACCGGGGGACGAAACTAATAAGTCAGTCGTGTTGCTCTAGGGATGTAATGAGACGGACTGAAGTGGATGGAGAGTACAAAGGGCCGAGAGACGCTAAGATTGAATAGATTAATCAAGCAAGCTGGGACTTCGCCCCTCCTAAATATGTCACGTCGATTTTCATGCCCTTTTGGTAAAGGGTGATATTACCAAGAAGTATATTATAATGGCTTGGAACATCTCTGGCTCACCAACACATCTTATCTTCAAAGGATGTGACAGAATATGGTATTTAGCGCAGCTCATTGGAAATCTTACTTGCAGTATTTTACTTTAGGCTCTCTTTTGGAATCGATTTCTTATGTCAGTAACAAAGGCTATACAAAATCAAAAATACTATACAAATTAAACTGCGAGCAGTTATTAGACTTAAAATTTTTACATCATGTCAGCCCCCCAAAACCACTACTTCCCATTATTTTTCCGGTGAAAAAAAGTGGCGCTACAAACTCCCCAGAAACATACGTTTTTGATACTGGAGGGCACTTACATTCCGGGATAGTGTATTTTTTACGTCGAAAGTGTGTTATGTATGATCATATTGCATTAGCCAAGAAGTCTCAAGGCTCCAGCATAGATATGCCTCAGCCATTAAAAAAACTGCCGACAAATAAAATAACTGGTGGTTTTCATTGTAGTCCAAAATAATTATTTGTACTAATATTATAAAGAGGAAACATTTGATTGTTTGTTTGTTTGCATTGAATAGGCTCCGAAACTGCTGAACCGATTTGAAAAATTCTTTCACTGTTGGGAAGCTACACTACCCCCGGCTGACATAGGCTATATTTTAACCCCATATTCCCACGGGAACGGGAACTATGTAGGTGAAACCACGGAGCGCTGCTAGTTACTGATAAAACAACACATAAATAAAACCATACACGTGCCACTGCTACATACCTACCT
Organism: Hecatera dysodea; assembly: GCA_905332915.2. NCBI lineage: Eukaryota > Metazoa > Arthropoda > Insecta > Lepidoptera > Noctuidae > Hecatera > Hecatera dysodea. The sequence continues at coordinate 5,731,623 of HG995299.1, forward strand.
AATAGGAAGCAACAACATACAGGATTTAATTAGGTTGTATCCAAGTTCCTTAATTACTCAATTACGTGTATTACCTACCGAAAATACTTTGTTATAAAACATTCAATTTCACAAAATTGGGTACGAAACTTCTACCTGCGTCATAGGAAGAAAGTTTGTAGGAATCTTTTCGTTGTTAGCCTTATTATAGACTTAATTGCCTCGGAAACTTGTTAAACTTCAACAGCGCTACAGATCTGAATACCGTTTACAAATAAATGTATTTCGAGTGTAGGAAAATGTTTGCTTTCCTTTGAAAAGAAAGATTTAAGTGGTGTTGTTATTAAGTTTCATGTGTTTTTTGTTCTCACTTTTTTCGATTGGTTTTTAGATGTAGTTAGTATTTGATTCTGGCTGAATTCTCAGGGCCAAATTTGAAAAAAGCGAGTAAATAAAATACATTTTGATTTATTTCAAGTTTTTTCAATTTGACCTTTTTTTTGCGGTCGAATTTATGATGAAAGTAAAATTTTAAAGATTTCCAAAAAGTGTAAAAAGAAGAAGATATACATAAGTAGTAAAGGTTATCTAAAAAATCTAGTTTACATAATATGATTTACCATCTTGATTATAAAACGGCTGGGTCTGAAACTCGATCTATTCAAAATAACTGTATTGTAGAACAAATTAACTAAAAAAGCGTTCAAGAAGCCCAGTAATCGGTTTCCTTTGTAAAAAAATAATTTAAATTTAGTACAGCATATTCCTTTTTTGTTGAATTGCGAAAAAATAAGATGCTTACAACTTCTTTTCAACCTTGACGGTCGTAACGAAACCTCAGATTTATCCTTGTTTCTAAAGGAAATATTTAAGACTATTGTTATGGTAAATGTTGAGTAAAACCTTCGATGGAACTGTGGCCATAGGCGACCATCACGGGAAAACTGGGACTCACGGGTGTTCTTCGCAAACGATGGTTTTCTCGTGGCGCCACTCCAATACAGTCCGCGGACGTCCTCGTTTGTCACTTAACACTTCACTGAATAGGGATGTTTCCTGAGTAAAAAATATATGATTATGTTTAGTCCGTCAGTTAGATTATAGAAAAATATTGGACACGTATTTTTTCCTTTATCAAATCTATAAAAACTGACGAAGATATAAGGCATCAAAGATCAGGAGTGGGGGCTTGTGACGTTACGGCTCGGTAAAAATTGTAGCGAGTAGTGACGTCACACGAGTTTTCAACGCTCTGTATCGTCTTCATTTTTTGTTTACGTGAAAAAAGAAAAAATACGTGTCCAATATTTTTTGGAAATCTATCTGACGGACTAATTAGATTTTTTTAGTCAACTACCCTAGTCTTCGTAGGTGGGTTTTCGTTACAACATTGTTCATTTATAATTTATAGCCGGCAGAGGATCGCACGCGCCATTTTTTTGTTGAGTTCTTGAGAGTGAGTTGTCAAAGGATTGACATGAATGCAGAAGCAAGGGAATGAGAATGAATGAAGGAAGTTGTGTGACTGGCGTTAGTCAATTGAAGGTTTCTTTTATATTTTGTTTTATTTATTTTGGTACTTTAACACACAACAGGTAGTTTCCTTATAGGGTGTAGACATCCGCTAAGAACGGATTTTACGTAACTTCATGCCCTAAGCACAGTATTACAATATTTCCTACAGTAGGGCGACGAATGTACAGTCGGTGATAGCAATTAACTGACCCCCTAAAAATTAAACGAATTTGAACCTTTTGCTTGTTAGCAGTAAGACAACTGGTTCAACGTCTACGATCAATAAAATAGTTATTCGAATTTGATCTTTAATACGCAGTGTTAAGGTAGGTATGATCTTGAATATTATTTTTACTTGTAATATAATACGTAATTTCGATCTCGTTAACTATGTTTCGAGTGGTCTAGTGGTGACTGTAGTGAGCTGACAAATCGAGGTTGTGAGTTCGTAACTAGCGTGACTGGCGCGTTTGTTTCTGTTTTGTAAATTTATTTTGAGTTCCTTATAAATAATAAATTATAACTTTAGCAACAAAAAAAAAATGAACAGAAATAAAAATCAAAATGATGGTAAAAACGATTATATTTTATAAAAAAAATATTATAAGAATAACATAAATGATATTGATGACGACACGAAGATGATAATATTTACCTACTTACTATTTTACTAATAACGTCGTTAACTGCACTGAGTTTAATGTAGTGAATCAGCATGTTATAATATTTAGAAATATAGGTATGTATTTCTATTTCATAACAATAACATCACCACATTAAATATCATTTAACTAGGTAAATAAAACGGCATTATACCTACGTTGAAGTTCTACCTACTATATATCAATTTGTTTTGTGAGTAGTTATTTTAGTTATAAGGTTTTGACAAAAAACTAGGTATTCGAAATACTTCGTTACAAATTATAACAATAGTTAATTAATTTAACACACACACTGGCATACGTTAGTATTGTTTGTGACCAACACCGGTTACTCAAGTCATTTATAATAATTATGCTTTTAATAGCGAAGTGGAGCACCATTTTTTTCTATTACTTGTTGCAAGCGGTCCCGCATACCGTGCACCATATCCAACAACAATCACTTCCTCTCATGAATGGTTTTGGTCCAGGATGATCTTTTTGAATATTAAAACCACACGTCAAACGTCTTAGCCACAATCTGACTGTATTTCTCTGAAACAACATAATAAGCATAATTTTAGTAACGAATAGGTAAACATAATTTATCGATTAAGTTTGCAAAAATACGTTTATCAATTTAGATAATATAAATCAAATTAGACCTATAAATGATCTCAAATTAGACTCATAATGAAACATAGTTAATTCAACTAACGAATTAAGGAATACCTATAATTATAAATGAAGCATAAAAAAGAATACACTTACCGCTATATTAAGTTTCGTAGCAATCGCTTTAATACCAACATTCTCCTCATGCAAATAGATTATTTTGTATTTTAAATAATCACTCAACTCAACTTGGACATGACGATGAAACTATCAAAACTGATAACAATTAATAAAAAGGAAAAAAGCGTGGATTTTTACAATTTAGTAAGGCAAGGTAAAAATGTTCGCGCGTATTCACTGCTATTTGTGCATAGAATATCTTGTTCAATTTATTCTTCTACCCCATATTCCTAATGTCATATCTATAGCAGTTTTGGTTGAATACGCATATTGACGTCTAACTACCCACTTATAAAAATAGGTGAACGGTTATAAATAAATGACCTAATACCAACCTCTTAAAGCTCAAGTTTGCGTATCAAAATTATTTATTGTTTCTGTTCAACGAGTAGTGTTAGTCTGATAAACTCATACATATTGAATAACGTTTAATGTTATGAGCATAGGGTGTAAAATCGAGTAATTTTTAGGGGAGTCAGCTAATTGCTATCACCGACTGTACTTGCGCAGAGCAACGGAGGGGAACTCGCGGGGTGTCGGGCGGCGCGGGCCGCGTACCGCAAACACGCTTAGTTTGCGGTACCGAGCGCGAAGGGCAGACGCGGTGGTGTTTTTTGTGTAATAATTTTATTATACTTACATTCTATAATGGTGCGCACAAACTGTTCTGTTAGGTTTTTTCATTTGTGTACCATAGACTTATGGAATATTACAGACGCCCCGCCGCCGCCGCCGCTAAGACAAAACTGACTTGTGCACACAATTTTGGCCACTTTTCCTTACAATTTTATGTCTGATAATTATAATTGTAAAGGTATGTGTTTGTTTATTGAATTTATAGGTACCTACTTACTTTCCAGGCGCGAGTTATGGATTGTCAAAGACGGTAATTGAAAAGTAAAACAGTTGTACAATAAGGTAGTTGACTAAAAAAATCTGATAACTCCGTCGGATAGATTTCCATAAAATATTGGACACGTATTTTTTTCTTTTTCATATAATAAGAAAAAAACAGAGACGATACAGTGCGTTGAAAACTCGTTTGACGTCACTACTCGCTACAATTTTTACCTCACCGTGACGTAACAAGGGTTCTCTATTGTATTACCTAACTTTTTTATCCATAATTTAAAGAACCATAACTTTTTTTGTCCTAATCATCATTTATCCGAATGATAACTTACCCGAACTTAATATCACCTAATACCTATCTCATGCCATAAAATTAAAATCTCTAAATATAATATGTCCTAAACCCGTTTGTCATAAATATTACAATCAATAATATACAAAATATATAAAACCGTTTTCAATAAAAGTTATAAGTCCTAAATTCAAATTACAAATAAACAAATAATATTCTTAGAACGTATAACAAAGCAATTGCTATGAGCTTCTCTCATTTGTTATAATTAAAAATATTTGATGATGCATCATATTTTTTTATTATATATTACGTAAATAAATATATTATACATATACTTAATAAAGCAGTTGATTGTGAACATTTGTGGTTTTTGTAAGCAAGCAAGCATGCAGCATGCAAGGAGTCATGCAGCATGCAAGCAAGCATGCAGCATGCAAACAAGCAAGAAGCATGCAAGCAAGCAGCATGAAAGCAAGCAGAATGCTAGCAAGCAGCATGAAAGCAAGCAGCATGCAAGCAAGCAGCATGCAGGTAAGCATGCAGCATGCAAGCAAGCACGCAACATGCAGCAGGCATGGTTTCTGTCACGGCTCCGGCGCTGCGGGGCTCCGGCGGTCCCACGCGAGTTTATCGTCGCAGATGGGTTTAACGCTCTCCACCGCGGCTTCGGCTTGCTGGCCGGCTTAGCCGGCCAGCCTCAGCCGCGGCGGCGAGTGTTACAACCACCTGCTCCTCAACTCGGGGGCCGCCTCGCCCCTCCGCGCCTACGCGATTTTAAATTACACTCTAGGGGTAGGGCAGACAAGACTACGTGGAGTCGGATTTACAGCGATTCGTTTCTGTCACTAAAACCTATTTTTAGCAAATGTTTTAAGATTAAAATATTTATTATAAATGAACATTCGGAATAATACACATTATTCAACACAATACTTAGGACATATGACTTTAGGGCATCTAAAATTAGGAGATTGCATTATTATAGTACTCGATATTATGACAGAATACTTTTAGAACTAAAGATAATTATGCTAACCAAAATTTCGGGGTTTTGAACATTATGGTTATTGTAGTTTATAGCAAACGTGTTATGGATAATGATTTTCGGACAAACAATTTTATGAGAAGTAAGGGAGTACCCGTAACAAGCCCCCACTCCTGATCTCTGATGCTTTTTATCTTCGTCAGTTTTTATAGATTTAATAAAGGAAAAAATACGTGAAGAATATTTTTCTATAATCTTACTGACGGACTAAACATAATCAGACATTAGATTTAATAATCACAATTATTTTATTTCCCATTTGGTGACAACCCTTCCATATTTGCATGTGGCAGCGATAGTACCTACACTGGCGGCGGCATCGTGCGACATCAAAGGCGTTGCCGTACTGTAGGATTGTAATACTGTGCCCTAAGGGTGCAAAACAGGTGTGGAAATTGTTTGTACTAAATCTGCGCAGGCCAAATCGCGGGCGAAGTGCTAGTTTTCTATATAATAACATAAACATTTCAATTTAGAACTAATCAAATTGCTAATTTTTTTTTTTATAAATTACAATCGTTTATGTGTAGTTTAATTTAGTCAAAACCATTTCCCTATTGGATTATCTCATTGCATTTTATTATTTCCGTTCGTTGAACGGAAATAATAAAATGCAATAAGGAAAACAAATGAAAAGTTGTGAACAAAGAGAATTAGATTTTCAGCCATTTCTCAGCATAATGTAACAGCATTTCTATTGCAGAATCCCGACGATTTTCGGAATATTTCAGCTTCCACCGTTTTTTGTCTGCAAGCTTCAGCTATTTGGAAACGGAACTTATTTACAGCTGCCGGAAAAGCGCAAACGAATTTCATAAAGGGTTCGTTTTTAAACATTGTCTCGTAGACAATCAATATTTAGTTTTAAACAGAGAACTCGGAGGATTATCATGGTTTTTTAACCGACTTCAGAAAAAGGAGGAGGGCTTCATGACTTTTTAGTGGGTGTACCGATTTTGATTATTTTTTTATTCGAAAGCTGGTGCTTGTCACGTAGTCCCATTTAAATTTAATTTGAGTGAGATCTGAGGACTAGTATTTGAGCTATCCCTAATAAAGTGTGGCTTTGATTACGTTCATGATGTTCTAATTCTCTCATTGTCGATGTAAAATGAAAAAAAAACTGTATAGGTACGATGGTTCGGAAGAGCATCTTAGTATTTCGAGGCGGTCCCTTTCTAGTTTGGTGAAGAACTGATGAAGAACCGAGATAGGAAACGGAACTCTTCAATAAATGATAGCATATCTTCCGGGATTACTGGAATCGCGTGTCTATTTATTGTTCACACCTATTTATAACACGTACCTACGCTGTGATTGGTACGTTTAGGTGTGAGGTGTCACCAACATTGTTTTTTGAACACCGACTTCCAAAATTAAAGTGGTTGTATACTTTTTGTGTTCTTTTGTTTAGAAGTCGGTTGTATTTTTTTTGCAAAAAAGTTTTTTTTAATATTATATTTCAGGCAGCATATCATTCTTTAATAAAATTATTTTGAAACAGAATTTCTTAATAAGAATACTTACTAACATATTTGAGAAGATATCTACAGAATGTTTTAGGCTAGGTCCTGACTCCTGAGATTCAATAACGAAATTGTAACTTTTGATGCTCGAAATACTATCTACTGTTACAATCGGTATTTCAATAAAATCTTAGATGAATACAATTTCATGGTCTATTTATTTGAGAACATGAAAGAGACAAGTTATCGGATTAAAAAAATAATTATCACCCGCAAGCGCAACCCTTCTTTTGTCCTAGAATTACCAATTCTTTTAACTGTGTAATAAGCAGGACGCTACTAAACGCCACCCATATTCATAATAAATATAAAACCCTAAAGCCCACTTGCATCGTAAATCAATTAAATGTCATAGCAAAAAGTATTTAATAGTAAGATATACATCTTCAAACCATAGACAGATACCGAACGATTTTTTTTTTTCTGTGACCTGTTGCATGTGGCCACGAGCATAGAACTCTGTTTATTTGTTCTTTTTTTGAATACCTAAAAATTCAATAAAGATGCGACTGACTACCCATATTTAACGTGGAGCGATCGCCTTTCTGACGCCACAACTCACTACTCAGTAACTGATTAACACGACCTTTTTCAAAAACGGAATCAGGGCCAATCCCTAATTTTTTTTTAACTTGTTGATTTGTTATTGCAACGCTTTTTGTATCTCTAATAGAACGATCGCATTGTTTTCCAATTAACACCAGAAAATGGTCATCTGTCACTGACAAGTGACAATGGACCCATTCGACTCGGATTCCGCGTTTATTTTTGTTTATGTCCGATTCGTTGCAATTATCACGGAACCAATAAATTCAAGGCAATTTACAGTTCACTCATTTTTGTTTCGAGAGGGTAGATAATGTTTTTCTTTGTAATAATGTTTTGATGTTTTTTTCAATAACGTTAATTTGGTGGTCGCGTATGAATTTACTTTTAAGCTACACATTTTCCAGTATACCTAGCTGTTTTTACACGACTGCCCAAAAAAAGAGTGTTATGTTTTCAGGATGCATATATGTATGTACATATGTATGTATGTTTGTGAGTTTCATTATTCACCATAACTTAGAGAAAATTAAAAAAGGGGGAGCCATGGTTCACAAAAAAAAGTATGAAACAAATACAAATTATTTAAAAAATTAAAAACACGCCTGCCATGCCAAAAAGTGAACTAAAAAATTAAAAACAAGATATATAATAATAATCCTTTCAATGCAGTCGGGGGTACCTGTAAAGAACTATTCAAAGAAACCGTTCCCCGACTGCAACGAAAAGATTATTATCTATCTTGTTTTTAATTTTTTAGTTCACTTTTTGACATGGCAGGCGCATTTTTAATTATTTGTTTTATCTGCCTACTATCTGCCAATCAAAGGCACAATATTTGCTAGAAACAATGCTTCAAAAAGTAAAGAAATAATAGTTGAACTGTAGGTACCTACATTTTTGATCGCATAACTGAACTCACATATAAGGAACAGAAGAATGATTTTTCCTTTTACGTTGATTTTTACTTATCTCGCGCCAAAATCCAGGGGTTTACCCTGGATTTTGGCGCGAGATATAAGATATACATTGATATAAGATATACGTAGGAGTTTTTCTCTTTTTCTATTTATATTAGAGTTAAAATGCCTGACATTTAGGCAATACTGGTATCCGATTACTTAGGTTATGATTTGCCATCCTTTGTAGATACCTACCCAATTATCCACTATAGCAATCAATTCTTACACCATTATTTCGCAGACATTGATGTGAGTTACACGCTTACCGTTTAAGGAGCAGTGGTGGCCAAGTGGTAACGGCCCCGACTTACGAATTGTAGGTCGCGGGTTCAAACCCAGCCAGACCGCATTACTTTGTGTAATTAATTTCAACACCACTGCTCTCAAAACGGTGAAGGAAAACATCGTGAGGAAACCGGCATGTCCAAGAACCAAAAATTCGAAGACATGTGACATTCACCAACCCGCACTGGGCCCACGTGGTGGATTACGGCCCATTCCCTGTCCTAGAGAGGAGGCCTGTGTCCGAGCAGTGGGAACGTTAAAAGGCTGATTATGCTTATGCTTACGCTACACGTTTGCCTAGTTTTAACTTTATCATGTCACACTTATATTGTAACGTATAACTGTTTTAAGTCCCAATAAAGTAAAGTAAAATAAAATATAATACTTTACCGTATACCTACATCCGGATAGGTGTTCACTAACGGCCGAACCCAATAAGCGATCTATCACATACTGGAGATAGAAAAACAAATGAAACAACAGAAAACCTATATCATTTTTCTGTTGTTTCATTTGTTTTTCTATCTCCAGTATGTGATAGATCGGTTATTGGGTTCGGCCGTTAGGTAGATTGTATCGGGGGACAGCTAATCTCTTAACGCCAGCATCCAACCAGCTCGGCTACTCTTGGGAATTCAGCCAAAGCAGGTATTAATATATCATCAGCATACAACTTTATTTACTGCCTTGAACAGACTTTAAAAAACAGACCGGAGCTACAGGTAACAGCTATTAAAATGTACGACCGAAATATTTTTAGCACAATATACCCATAAGTTGTTTTTGTCCAATTTGTATTTAGAGATAACAGTATGAAGCTTTTTTGACAAAATAAAATATTTTAACACTGCTTTCTAAAGTTAATTACGAGTCGCTTTTTACTCTACAAGAAAGTGTCAAGTACAAGAGTGTGTTGACATTTATTTAAGTACTAGCTCTTGTCCAAGACTTCGTCCGCGCCAAACTCGTAAAACGGGACAAATGACAGCTGCATAGGTCTTAACTTCTTTGCGTGAACGCTTAATATTATCAGCTAATTGCCGAAAATAGCGTGCTGTTATTTTGACATTCCATTTAGACATTTAATTTTTAGTGTTAGATACGTTCCGTACCCAAAGGGTAAAATGGGACACTATTACTAAGACTCCGCTGTCTGTCCGTCCGTCTGTCTGTACGTCTATCACCAGGCTGTATCTCATGAACGGCGATAGTAAGATAGTTGAAATTTTCACAGATAATGTATTTCTGCTGCCGCTATACTAACAAATACTGAAAAACAGAATAAAATAAATATTTAAGGGGGCTCCCATGCAACAAACGTGATTCTTTTGCTCGTTTTTGCTTGAAATATTCACAGAATATTATTTATATATTGACTTTAAAAATAAATAACTAAATTGAAATAAAAAACAAATATTTAGCGGCTCCCATATAACAGACATGTTTTTTATATATAGTACCTACGGAACCCTTTGTGCGCGAGAACGACTCACACTTGGCCGGTTTTTTTAACTTTTTCCCCAAAGCATATTGCTAGAAAAGCTGTATGAAAATTTATATGAAAATCATCTCCTTTTCGAGCTACTGAGCTATATCATTAAAATCACAACAGCGGAGCGTCCGGCCCGGATGAGAGTCCACTTATAACGTAAATGTTGACAAACGTGCTCCAAGTAAACACGCGCTTTGTGGACACACCTCTTAATAACGCGCATTAAAATATCATTATAAACAAACGAAGGCTTTCAGTACGAAAAGTGATGGGACCATGGAAAGCTGTAATAAACTGTTGGGGAATTTTCCCGGAATCACCATATTTAGTAAAGGGTTGATGAATGTTTACAGGCTTTTCTTAGATTAGTACAAAATACACGTTAAAAATAATTATGTAATTTAATTAACTGTACCAACTATTATGGAATTACTTCACGCTGCTCCCCAGGTAGAAATAACTATGAGTTTTATAAAATTTAATTAGAGGCAGTGGTGGCCGAGTGGTAATGGCCCCGACTTACAAATTGTAGGTCGCGGGTTCAAACCCAGCCAGGCACATTACTTTGAGTGATTAATTTTGTCACCACAGCTCTGAAAACGGTGACGGAAAACATCGTGAGGAAACCGGCGTGTTCCCAGAGCCAAAAATTCGACGACATGAATGTCACCATTCACCAACCCGCACTGGGCCCACGTGGTGGATTACGGCCCATTCCCTCTCCTAGAGAGGAGGCCTGTGTCCCAGCAGTAGGAACATTAAAAGGCTGAATATGCTTATAATATTATACAACATGGTAGTTACGTAAATGATGTTGGTGGCTAAATAATAAACGTAGCAATTATTAACATTTTATTTTAACAAAACTTAATAAACACAAAATACCACTTAACAAGGCTATTTATTCGCATTTAAAAGTAATACAAATTTTCATTCTTAAAAAAACAAAACGTCATACCCAAATTGTCTATGAAAAAAATAATTAAAATCGCATTAGGTCCCGTGGCAACCTCGAGCGACAAAAATTATTAGCATTTTCCATTGCCCGAACTAAGTTAATTAAAAATAAAAACAGTGGAGCTTATAAACAAATTGTTATTGCAAGCAAATCTTGTAAGGCCTATGTGCTGAATAAATACGGTTACTGTTATGAAAACCGTAATAATAATTTACTGTTTTTTATTTAAATATTTTTTTATGAGCCGACTATAATACAAGTTTCGAGTTTTCACTGGAGCCAGTGTGGGGACATCCGAATTGAAATACAGGAAAACCGTCAGATAAATCATTGGCAAAATATTTATTTATTTATTTTTGGTTGTTCATAAAAATAAGTAGGTAATTTGACATTTTTTTATGCCCACTGTCTCAGTTTTATGTGTAACGCGTATTAAAAAACAGCGCAAGTTTATCTTTTATAAAATATTTTTGCCAAACACCCTGTATATTTGGTCAGTGATTATTTTCACCCCAAAATAGATAAGACAAATGTACAGACTGTTTTATTACTACCATTATTCTCATTTGAAAAGAAAATCGCTCCAGTAGTGTTCGCGACGATGCGTCTTAGCTACATAGTATAGATAGTTATAGGTAGCTATAGTAGTACATAGAATGTTGCAAATAAATAAAACCGCGACTACATAGTATAGGTAGTTATAGGTAGTTAGTTAGTACATAGAATGCTGTAACAAATAAAGCTGCATAGTATAGATAGTTATAGGTAGCTATAGTTGATACATAGTTTGTTATTGAAATAAAACACATTCGTTACAGTCGTTTGCTCTCAAGAGGCAGTATATAAGCCCTTGGAGCCTTTATTTCTCCCAAGTAAATAGAATATAGTTAGGTAGGGTATCCCATCCCTTACACATAACAGTAAACACACGGTAACCCTGGTAATCGAAGGTATATAAAGGTAATCAAGGTATATAAAGGTATATCGGTGGTATATAAGGTAATGAAGGTATATACACACACAGACAGACATACATAGGTAAATAGAAAGGGCTTGGTAATTGAGACCCGAAATATTCAGGTCAAAGGTAGTCGCATAGCTAAAAGCGACACTGACCAATCACAGAGCAGGAGGGTGCTGGTACGTGATTGGTCAATGGTTTTTGATAAATAGCCCTGGTGAAGGTATGCACAAAAATAAAACACTTTTCATCTACCCTCTTCCTTTCCCGAAAATACAAGTCTAGATTCTAGACTTCTAAATGTCTGAAATAGAACCGCCTTGAAAAATCCTTTCAGGGGATATATAGATGTCTATAGTGTATGCAGGCATAAAGCCGTAATTTAAGTTTAAATAAAACTGTTTATTTTTATCCCCCTGAAACATATACGCTTATAGAGTTACAACCCCTTAAGTGACAGGGTTGAAACATACGTAGTTTTGTAGAGGGTTGTCGTATCTATAGAGATACATATAGCTGTATAGCCCTCCTAGCATAGTTTTACGGTAAATTCACCCCAAGTAGGTAATAGCTTCGTGCCTACAATAGTTTTGAATAGTTTTCGACATCCCACCCCTACATGGAGGGGGATGAAGGGGAGAATTTGTCTCCGCTGTATGGAGCCTACCGAGGGCTATCTATAAAGGTACGACAACCCCTACTCACATAGACCTAAGCCTAGATATAGCCTAAAATCTAGAATTATCATAGTGAAAAATCTTGTTAATAAACTTCATCACACACGGTGATTTTTTGGGTGTCGATACGGTATAGTTGCGCCGTACAATAGAAACATAGAAACTTTAAGAAATTTGTAGTCATTTGCAAGATAGTTTTGGATCTATAACTAAATGTAGAATCATATAGTCGCGAATTCCACCCTTCAAATCGCTAAGTGAATAGTGAACAAGTTAAATAGTGTTTTATTGTGACTTTATTGGTAAGCCCTCTATACCTACCCCTATATACTGTGTCAATAACAGCAAGTATAGCAAGTATTCAGTTAAGGGTTGCATCCTCATGGCCCGTAGCTTATAGACGGAGCGTCAACGCGTCTGGATCATTTATACCTAGGTGGGTTGTCACCATACAGTCCACTTTTGAAGAATAGGATAACCTACCCTGGCCACCCTACAGTCCAGTCGATCACGTCCGCCCCGTACATTTTCTGGTCCATCGGAGCCGGATATTTTGAAGATAGCCTGATCCAGCTATTTGGAAGTTGGATTTACCGAACCACGCAGCTACCCTGAAGGCGCAACCCCTATTGTGAAGTCGCACCCCCTTGAAGAAAAAACTACCCTTCAACATTTCAAGACACGAAGGGCGTCCCTAGAAGCTGAATAGAAGTCGGACCTTGAAGAAATCATCCCTTCAAGAAAACTACCCCTAGGCAGATTGATGTTGAAAAATAGTGAAGGAATAACATAGAAGAAATTTAATCAAGCTGAACTTAGAAAATTTCGAACGACTTCACACTTTGAAAATTTTGAGGGGTCCCGACACTTAGAATATTTTTGAAGATTTTGAACTTGGAAAATTTTTTGAAGATTTTTGAACTTGGAAAATTTTCAACAACCTGACACTTAGAAAAGTTTTGATCAAGCGGGACTTGGAATATTTTTTGAAGAATTTTGGACTTAGAGAATTTCGATCGACTTCACACATAGAAGATTTTGAACAGTCTGGGACTTAGAAAAGTTTCAGTCAATCCGAACTTAGAATATTTTTTGAAGATTGGGGACTTTGAAGAATTTTGAAAATTTTTTGAAAATTTTTTTTTTTGGAAACTTGGATTGAAGTTTCACCTGAGGCTTACCAGTGGACTACCGAATAGTTTTGAAGATTCATTGAAGACTTCAACAATGCCGATCACGAGGTCGCATGGCAAATCATCCGAGGCGTGGACAGTTCCGATACAGGATCCAGCCGAGAGGGTTCCTGCTATCCATCATCAGGTGCCGCCGCGTTCGCCTTCATCGTCTGGGACGGCGCGATCGATGCAGCAGCGCAGTGAAGACGTGTCTCCGCCTGCTGCCGCTGAACGAATAGAACAGATAGAAGCTTCAGCAATAGAACGAGTACCTGCACCATTGCCGACAACAGTACAGAAACAGATGCCATCGACCTCAAGGAAGGGAACCCGCTTTGAGACGACTTCAGATAGTACAATGAAGCCGTCAAATAGAAGAGATAGCCGAGTCTTGCCAATGACTACCCGGGGTGACGCCCGTATAGAACATAGACGTCCGCCGTCGACCATTGACAGGTCACCGCGGTCATATAGAAAATTACAGAAGGCTCGCGAAGACTTATTGAAGATTAAGTTGGAGCTTGCCCAGTTAGCACTTCAGAGAGCCGAACAAGAGTCGGACGAAGAATATTTGGACGATAGAAACTCAAATGAAGAGTACGTGCGTTCCTGGCTGGAAGAGGCGCCTGAACCTGTTCCTGATCAGAGAGAGACCAACGCCGCCGAGGGGGACATCCGTGATAGTCGACAGCAACCGCCCCCCCCTGTGGACTTCGAACCAATAGTGGACTCTCGTCGAACGCACATAGATCCAGATAGTGCTAAACAGATAGAGCCACCACCTATGAAGAAAATAGAAGACGATAGGAGCGAGGATAATTTACGTCCATTCGTTACGGACCTTACGGCTGCTATAGCATCTTTAGTTGACAAGAAAACAGAACAGCAGTCACAGAATTCCTCCTCGGCGTCGAAGGTCATTATGACTTTACCGAACTTCAGTGGTGCGCATACAGAATGGTTGTCATTTCGAGCCATTTATGAAACAACTCGAAAATATTTCAACGATGTCGAGAATACAGCAAGACTTAGAAGAAGCCTGCATGGACGCGCTTTAGAAACAGTTAGTTCAGAACTCATCGGCCATGCAAGACCAGATGACATCATGAAGGAACTCGAGCTGCAATTCGGCCGACCAGATTCGATAGCACAGGCCGAAACAGATAGATTGCGAGGACTGACACGATGCAGTGAAAATCCAAAGGATATTTGCTCATTCGCAAGCCACGTGAGGTGCGCTATAGTAACGCTGCGAGCATTGAAGAAGGATCATTACCTGATCAACGCCGAGCTCATGCGAACCTTGACAGAGAAGCTACCGAACTCGATACGTGTACAGTGGTACCGTATATATACAGAAAAGTACCAGTCCTTGCCAGACTTGTCGCTGTTTAGCGAATTCATTACCGAACAAGCTCGATACTGCAGCGCTTTCGCTCCTGCTGAAAACATCAAGACAGAGGGCTCATCCAACCGACGCACACCGCAGCAGAGGACTCACACAACAACAGAGAAGTCAGCAAGCAAGTGCCGACTGTGTGAGAAGGATGGCCATATAGAACGCGATTGCTCGAAGTTCAAGAATAGCAATAGTAACAAGAGATGGGAAATTGCGAAGAATCTAAACCTGTGCTTCCGTTGCCTGAAGCCAAGAAGAGAGCGGCATAAATGCAACGCGAAGAAGTGCGACGTCAAGGGGTGTACAGCCACGCACAGTCGGCTACTTCATTACGACAAGAAGCCTGCTGCGGTGGCAGCCGAAAAGCCCAGACAGACCGAAGTCAAAAAGGAGCCCAAGGAGACAGTCGCCAGCTCAAGATCATCGTCGAATCACGCCTATTTGAAAATCATCCCGGTCCGGGTCATTGGACCGGCGGGAGAGGCATCTACGTTCGCCCTACTCGACGATGGATCGACCGTATCGTTGATCGATGAAGACATCGCCGACCAAGTCGGAGCCGAGGGCAAGATCGACCCACTGAAGATTGGTGCGATCGGTGACACCATGATCGACACTCCTTGTTCGAAAAGAGTCACAGTGACACTCGCGAGTCAGCATAGAAATAGGGTGCCGTTCAGAGCGCGCACCATACCGAAGCTTAATCTCGCGTCACAGACAGTCCGTGAAGAAGATGTCACACATTGCAAACATCTCATCGACTTGAAAGAGCAGCTAGTCTATGATGTTGGCGCGCCCAAGATTTTGATTGGCCAAGACAACTGGCACCTTCTCCTTGCCAGTGAAGTCAGAAGAGGCCCCAGGCACCAGCCAATAGCGTCACTTACAACGCTTGGATGGACGCTACATGGCGCGCACACTAGAATACTCGGTCAGCAGGTGCATTACGTCAGCGCATGCAGAGAAGATAGAGAAGATAGAGACGATAGACTGAACGAGCAACTTCGTGAATTTTTCGCACTCGAGTCCCTAATAGTTAATCCTCGGCGTCCAGATTCTGATCCAGAGAAGCAGGCTGAAGACATCTTGAAAAGACATACCAAACAGTTGACAGATGGGCATATAGAAACAGCTATGTTATGGAAAAATAACAACTTTGAAATGCCCGATAGTTATGGGACAGCACACAAGCGGCTGATCTCTATAGAAAAGAAGCTCGACAAAGATCCGAGTCTTCGAAATAAATATATAGAACAGATGGACTCGCTCCTTTCGAAAGGGTACGCAGAAAAAGCGCCCAAACAGACCACGCCAGGAAGAACCTGGTATCTGCCTCATTTCTACGTCTTCAATCCCATGAAGCCGGAGAAGTTTCGAATAGTACACGACGCCGCAGCTAAATCGAATGGAATGTCGCTGAACGACTTCCTACTTACAGGACCGGACCTGTTACAGTCGCTGCCCGGCGTCATGATGAGGTTTCGTAGATATCCGATAGCCATTTCAGGTGACATTACCGAAATGTTCATGCAGGTCAAAGTACGACCTGAAGATAGAGACGCCCTCCGATATTTATGGAGAGGCAACAGAAGAGAAGGAGCCCCCGACGAGTATCGAATGACGTCAATCATATTCGGCGCGGCAAGCTCACCGTGCACGGCCATATTCGCGAAGAATTGGAACGCGAACCGGCACATAGAACAGCATCCAGAAGCAGTAGAAGCAATAGTGAAGAACCATTATATGGATGATTATCTGGATAGCTATAGAACAGTAGAAGAAGCGACACATATAGCAACAGCGGTGAAGAAGATACACCAACAGGCTCGTTTCGAAATAAAGAAATGGGTATCGAATGACATCGACGTCATACAGAAAATAGAACCGTCGCTTATAGAGACAGAAGTCGTCGACATCGGCGACCATACAGAAAAAATTCTTGGCCTAATATGGAGACCAAGAGCAGATACGCTGGGTTTCAATCTGAGCCTAGCCCGATTACCGAGTGGCGTATTACAGAAGGAGGTGCCCACAAAGAGAGAGGCGCTGAAAATAGTGATGTCACTATACGACCCACTCGGCCTAGCCTCACCCGTAACGATTCGCGCCAAACAGATACTCCAAGAAGCATGGAGAAGAGGAGTCGACTGGGACCAGCCATTCGACACAGACTTGGCCACAGCATGGAGAAGTTGGGTTCAACATCTACAGAATCTTGCCCAAGTCACAGTACCAAGATGTTACCCAGGATATAGCGACGCCATAGAAACGCAAGTCCACGTTTTCACGGACGCGAGCGAAACTTCGTACGCCGCAGCGGTGTACTGGCGTATCTCTACAGAAGATGGCAGGACTCACGTGAGCCTCGTCATGGCCAAGGCAAAGGTGGCGCCACTCAAGCTCCAATCGATACCCCGACTCGAGCTGCAGGCCGCGGTGATGGGGACCCGCGTCGCTGCAGCTGTCATCCGAGAACACGGAGTCAAGCCGGCCTCCGTGACGTACTGGTCAGACAGCAAAACCGTGCTGACCTGGATCAGAAGAGGAGCTCGAGTTTATAAACCGTTCGTCGCGCACCGCATAGCTGCCATAGAAGAGCATAGTAGAGTCGAAGACTGGCGATGGGTGCCCACTAAGAAAAATATAGCAGACGCCGCCACTCGTGATGTACCACAGCACTTTGATTCGAGACACGAGTGGTTTTGTGGCCCCAGCTTCCTGTATGAAGAGTCGACAACATGGCCAATAGAGAAGCCTCCACCCGTAGGTCCGCATTCGGCTCGCATCAAGCGAGCAGTAGCCGGCGATGCTCCCACAGCTCGCCAACCAATAGATGGGTGATGCTCCACAGCTCGCCCCCCGCGGACACATTCGGTCCGCAACCGGCTCGCATTCAGCGGGCAATAGCCGGCGATGCTGCTCTCACAGCTCGCCAACCAATAGATGGGTGATGCTCCACAGCTCGCCCCCCGCGGACATATTCGGTCCGCAATCGGCTCGCATTCAGCGGGCAATAGCCGGCGATGCTGCTCTCACAGCTCGCCAACCAGATAGATGGGTGATGCTTCACAGCTCGCCCCCCCGCGGACACATTCGGTCCGCATTCGGCTCGCATCCAGCGGGCAATAGCCGGCGATGCTGCTCTCACAGCTCGCCAACCAATAGACGGGTGATGCTTCACAGCTCGCCCCCCCGCGGACATATTCGGTCCGCATTCGGCTCGCATTCAGCGGGCAATAGCCGGCGATGCTGCTCACACAGCTCGCCAACCGATAGCTGGGCGACGCTGCCCGCAAGGCGCAGCTCGCCCCACTGCGGGCGTATCCGGCCCGCCGCCGCCTTGCTTTGTGCAGGCGACACAGCAGGCGATGCTGCTCTCACAGCTCGCCAACCGATAGATGGGTGACGCTGCCCGCAAGGCGCAGCTCACCCCACCGCGGACATATTCGGTCCGCATTCGGCTCGCATCAAGCGAGCAGTAGCAGGCGATGCTGCTCACACAGCTCGCCAACCGATAGCTGGGCGACGCTGCCCGCAAGGCGCAGCTCGCCCCACTGCGGGCGTATCCGGCCCGCCGCCGCCTTGCTTTGTGCAGGCGACACAGCAGGCGATGCTGCTCTCACAGCTCGCCAACCATAGACGAGTGATGCTGCCCGCAAGGCGCAGCTCACCCCACCGCGGACATATTCGGTCCGCATTCGGCTCGCATCAAGCGAGCAGTAGTAGCGGGCGATGCTGCTCACACAGCTCGCCAACCATAGATGGGCGACGCTGCCCGCAAGGCGCAGCTCGCCCCACCGCGGACATTCGGTCCGCATTCGGCTCGCATCAAGCGAGCAGTAGCCGGCGATGCTCCCACAGCTCGCCAACATAGCGAGTGATGCTGCCCACTGGCGCAGCTCACCCCCGCGGACATATTCGGTCCGCATTCGGCTCGCATCAAGCGAGCAGTAGCGGGCGATGCTGCTCACGCAGCTCGCCAACATAGCGGGCGATGCCGCCCACGGGCGCAGCCAGCCCCCATTGCGGGCATATTCGGCCCGCCACCGCCTTGCTTTGAGCAGGCGATACAGCAGGCAATGCTGCCTACACAGCTTGCCACCGCAGCAAGCGACGCTGCGCGCACTCGCAGCTCGCAGAGACAGCGGGCCATCCGGCCCACAGCTCGCACATTTGCGAGAGCCTACGCAACAGCCTTGCGACTGCAGGCGACCCACAGCAGGGAAGCGGCAGACCGGCGACTGCACAGCTGCGTCGAGCACCGGCATCGAGCACCGGCGCCGCGCAGCGGGCGACGTGGCTACAGGCGTCGCTCACCGGGTTTCTGCAGCGCCGCGACGTCATCGCACCGAGTCATCGCTGCACTGCACGGCGGGAGAGATGTTCGCGACGATGCGTCTTAGCTACATAGTATAGATAGTTATAGGTAGCTATAGTAGTACATAGAATGTTGCAAATAAATAAAACCGCGACTACATAGTATAGGTAGTTATAGGTAGTTAGTTAGTATATAGAATGCTGTAACAAATAAAGCTGCATAGTATAGATAGTTATAGGTAGCTATAGTTGATACATAGTTTGTTATTGAAATAAAACACATTCGTTACAGTCGTTTGCTCTCAAGAGGCAGTATATAAGCCCTTGGAGCCTTTATTTCTCCCAAGTAAATAGAATATAGTTAGGTAGGGTATCCCATCCCTTACACATAACAGTAAACACACGGTAACCCTGGTAATCGAAGGTATATAAAGGTAATCAAGGTATATAAAGGTATATAAAGGTATATCGGTGGTATATAAGGTAATGAAGGTATATACACACACAGACAGACATACATAGGTAAATAGAAAGGGCTTGGTAATTGAGACCCGAAATATTCAGGTCAAAGGTAGTCGCATAGCTAAAAGCGACACTGACCAATCACAGAGCAGGAGGGTGCTGGTACGTGATTGGTCAATGGTTTTTGATAAATAGCCCTGGTGAAGGTATGCACAAAAATAAAACACTTTTCATCTACCCTCTTCCTTTCCCGAAAATACAAGTCTAGATTCTAGACTTCTAAATGTCTGAAATAGAACCGCCTTGAAAAATCCTTTCAGGGGATATATAGATGTCTATAGTGTATGCAGGCATAAAGCCGTAATTTAAGTTTAAATAAAACTGTTTATTTTTATCCCCCTGAAACATATACGCTTATAGAGTTACAACCCCTTAAGTGACAGGGTTGAAACATACGTAGTTTTGTAGAGGGTTGTCGTATCTTATAGAGATACATATAGCTGTATAGCCCTCCTAGCATAGTTTTACGGTAAATTCACCCCAAGTAGGTAATAGCTTCGTGCCTACAATAGTTTTGAATAGTTTTCGACATCCCACCCCTACATGGAGGGGGATGAAGGGGAGAATTTGTCTCCGCTGTATGGAGCCTACCGAGGGCTATCTATAAAGGTACGACAACCCCTACTCACATAGACCTAAGCCTAGATATAGCCTAAAATCTAGAATTATCATAGTGAAAAATCTTGTTAATAAACTTCATCACACACGGTGATTTTTTGGGTGTCGATACGGTATAGTTGCGCCGTACAATAGAAACATAGAAACTTTAAGAAATTTGTAGTCATTTGCAAGATAGTTTTGGATCTATAACTAAATGTAGAATCATATAGTCGCGAATTCCACCCTTCAAATCGCTAAGTGAATAGTGAACAAGTTAAATAGTGTTTTATTGTGACTTTATTGGTAAGCCCTCTATACCTACCCCTATATACTGTGTCAATAACAGCAAGTATAGCAAGTATTCAGTTAAGGGTTGCATCCTCATGGCCCGTAGCTTATAGACGGAGCGTCAACGCGTCTGGATCATTTATACCTAGGTGGGTTGTCACCATACAGTCCACTTTTGAAGAATAGGATAACCTACCCTGGCCACCCTACAGTCCAGTCGATCACGTCCGCCCCGTACAAGTAGTTTGTGGGATTCCAACTGAAATAATTTGGCTAACAATTACCTGCGTATTTAACATCTCTTTGATAATTTTTAGCAATAACACAATGAATCATGAAAAAATCATGTGTACTTTTCTTGAAAAGACCGAGTCAAATTTTCCCGTCTTTTAATTTAAATGAAAAACTTTTAGATAATTCTAACTCATTCGATTCATAGTGCTTTATTCTTTCGCGTATCTTTGAAAAACCAAAACAATTAACTGAACAAAAAGTTTACTCATTACATCACTCTTGTGACATACTTTTAGGCATTAAAAACCGGAATAATGAGTTAGAAAACGCACATCGAGGATTCCGATCGAGTGTTCATTTTTTCCGAGTAGGTATAGGCACAGTATGTATAGGTACATTATCTACCTAGTTTCATTACTGTAACAAAGTATTATTGATAGTAATAGGTATTGAAGAGGGAACTAAACTTTATTGTTGAAATTTGCAATCGTAAAAAAATATTTTTTAAATTTTTCCCTGTACTTGTACTGTAAGATCTACCTATGTTCTTGCAGAAATGCATGACAACTTCCCTTGCGAACATCAAAACATGGGCCATAAACAGAGCAGAAACGGCCTTTATCTTTTTGACTTAGAAGTTTTATTATTAATTGTTCGAAGTGGTAACAAACCTGAGTATTTCATGCAAATGTCAACTTGATTCCTCCACGCGTTCCTGAGAAAAAGGGTCTTGCTTGAATGACCGACAGAAAGACGGACAACAAAGTGATCCTATAAGGATTCAGTTTTTGCCGACTGAGTTACGGAACCCTAAAAATATTATTACAGTCCTTTTTAAATGAGGTTTTAAAATTCTGGAGCTCTACCAGACAAATTAAAAAGGTTTATTACCTACATACCAAATGTGTTTTATTATAAAATCTTAATTTTATCGTGAATGTCGCAATTTACACAGGATTCAATGTTAATGCTATCATACTAGACAGATTAATAAATAATAAAAAGGTCCCATACACACAATACTTGTAGTAGCGACGTGCTTACTAGGTACTAGTGATACTTAATAATGGCTACACATACATACTGTATGTATGTATGTATGTATGTACCTATTTAGAGGGGAGACCCAGATAAGGATGATCAATATCGTCAATCGTCATGAATTATGTCTAAGAGTCTCAAAAACATATGCACAAAAGCATCATCTGCATGATTCTCAAATTAAAAGTATTTATTAGTGTGTTTTTATAAACTAATTAATACTTTGACTACTTTGACTTTGAATGTGGAGTATGTTACTGTGCAAAGCACACAGCAAAACCGAATTTAAAACTTTTCGTACTAGTTAATTCAGTTTTTTTTTTTTTTAAACTCAATCACAAGATTTGATTTGATTTGTTGATCTGCTACAGACTGCTTCAAAGCTGATGTTTTGTAACTTTTTGGTTTTTTAAATGTTATGTTTGTAATTTTATTCGGGAGATTTTTTATTTACTGTATTTCAGATACAGAACGTGACCCTTAATATGACCCGCACTTCTAAAACACTCTGTATAGTACAGGCGTGGTCGTAGCCATAAACTTTGGGGGAGAGGTCAGGTCATAGGGCACCAAACATAAACCTATTTTCAACAAAAATCATACTAACACGACAGAAAGAAAGAGAACAGTCGAGTCAATAAAGAAAACATCTACACAGAAGGCTCAAAAACTCAAAAAGGTTCAGGGGCGTACACTTTCTAGAACTCAATATTATGTTTCACCTACCATTAGGCGAACACAGCTCGATATTACAACGCAAGTGTGTTGCCCTAACGCAAGCCGCAATAGCCGTTTAGGAATACACAATTACGCAATTAGATGCGTATCCGACAGCCTGGCTAGGCCCAAAGCCTTAGATAACAAACAAACTAATCACAACACAACAGCAAACAACAGCAAATTAATCACACATATTGTGCCACATGTGATATGACCCTGTAGAGTATACCTATAGCTGTCTTACAGAATCCCTTCAGTAGATCCCTTGTTTAGGTTAAAATGTATTTTTTGACATTTTTGTCTGATTTTCTTTATAAAAAAATCTAGACTTTTATTTAGCGTTTATTTGATCAAAATCGGCCCAGAAAAACACGTCAAAAGTACAAAACCAATATAGATTTGTTTTATACATAAGACATTTACTCTGTTCTTGTTTTGTCGCAATCGATCCACTCTATAGTCTAGAGTCTAGACAAATATGAACTAAAACTTGTTCCAAATAAATTAGTTTAGAAATTAGTTAGGAAGCAGCGCAGTGTATTAAGAAAAAATAAAATTCGTGGAAACAACTTCAAAACATATTGTTGAATTATTTGTGAAAACTTAAAATAGGTAGCAAAATTTTCTTTATTGCTGAATAATAAGCTGAAGAATTTGTTTGTTTCTAATCTCAGAAACTAGCTACTGGTTCGTGTTGCGGAATTTGTTCGAAAGAGTCACCGCGGCCCTGAAACGCAAAGAGCACAAGTAGGAACACGGGTGGGTTTTAGTCAGTAAGAGTTTGACACTCCCTTCCGCTCCGCCCAGAGCGGGAGAAGTCATTTGACGATTTCCCATCCAAAAAAAAGGTAATGGTTCGTATTATTTTAGTTTTGAATGGATGCCAAAAAAATATGTTAGTGTTGAGTAATGTATTATATAGCCTTCTACATTGAAGAAGGCTATATAATATCACACTACCTACAACCAATAGGAGCGGATGAAAAATGTATTTTTTTCTCACCCTTATGTGACGCAGACGAAGTTCTTCACGCGTTTCTGACTGACACAAGTCTAAAAAGTTAGGTGAAAACTTTTTCGATTAATAGTGTTACAGTTACAATTAGACCCATTTTAAATTTCAATACAAACATACATCCAGATATCAGATTCAGATTCCAGATATCTTTTTTTAAATAGACATTTCGAAAATGTTTTCAACTAACTTTTTAGACCTATGTATCCTGCTTATATGTGTGAAGTTTCATTAAAATCGGTTCAGTCATTTCGCAAAATAGTGACTTGAAAATTTGTATCAAATGCCATACGGCAGGATGTTCGAAAAAGTGCATTTTTCAAAAGTGATTTCTATTAACATAAAAAATGAATTGGGTCATGAATAAGCCATAAGCACGGTCTATCTAGTTTAATCTCAGTTTAATAATACTGCCCGAGGCCCTGAACCACAGGCTATTGACAAGTGGCCATAGACATCAATATTTTTTTGTGAAGAAGAAAATATCTGGACGGAAGTGCAGACCATAATACCTATTGGCAACTTGCCAAATAGTGGCATTGTATACAGATCATTCTCGCTTGGAATACAAGCAAATGTTCCCTCGTAATTGTTACGATTGTTGTTATTACTGGTTGATAAAATAGGAAGTATTTTCTTTGTCCTTTACGTAAGTAGGTACCTATTCAACCAATAGAATAGGTATGGAATGTCTACGTACCTACATACGTAGGCAAGTGGTTAAAGGTTAAAAACTGTACCTACCTACTAATACCAACTTACCCAAACCTACTGTTTGTTTGTCTATCCGCCCGTCTTTCACAAAGCTGTAATATCTTTTTAGCAGGTTTTTAAACTACCATTGTGTTACTTGCTACTAATATAGTCTCTAACAAAGCAGTTACTGCCTATCTGCTCGATAGTGACTATCACTTGCGGATTTTTTTTTAATTTGGTCATAATTAGGACTACGAAACCACAGCAGATAAAAATTTTTAGTAACAACATTAAAATCTTGACACAGACATTTAAAATATAATACGTGGGTCATAAATCGCGTGTTATAAAGTTGTTTATTACCTAGGTAAAGGATCTTGAGTACCTACTATGTCTCTTGGTAAGTAAGTATCATTGTGTTACTGAATATAAAAATGTTATGATGACTGTCCAATAAAGTAAAAATCCGGCCAAGTGTTGTTGGGCCCATGCACAGTACCTACCTTTAGGGTTCCGTAGTTGGCCCATGAAAATGACACCCATGTCAAGATATCACTGGCACCACCTTGGAATTTGAATAAGATACAGTCAACCATTTTGTCATTATTTAGGTACTGCAGTGAGTAAACAGAAGATAGAAAGAGACAGCTAGTTTTGGCTATTCTGGGAAACGAAAACATGAGACGGACCCAGTTTTTTATCTGAATTATTAACGATAGAATAGATAGATAGGTTTTTTGAAGACGTTTTCCTTGTATGAAGTCGGTTAAAAAGAAAAATGAATTCAATTAATTATTAAATGTAAGTACTTAAGTGAAGCCCTGAACCTCGGAACAAATATTCCGAAAATTAGTTCTTTTAACTTTAGGTATATTAGCTCTACCTATTCCTGTCACTGGTAATTACCATCGTGCATTGGTTTACTAAGCAACCCTAAAAATTCAAGACGCTTTGACAACCATACGAACAAAAAATAAAACCTCTCCTTTTCAAGCTTTAGTGTAATGTCTTCCTCCAAACATTAAAATTATGGCCATCACGTCCTAAAAACTCGAAAATATATTTGTCATCTACCTACTATAAAAGTTACATGTAAAGAAACGCTCGAATCTCGCTTTTACGGACGTAGGTACATATATTGTTATATTATCAGTAATAAAGTTAAGCACAGACACCCGAACGAGGGAAAGGAGCAGACGAAAATACAGTTTAGTCACATTTTACGGTTTATTAGGCTATAAAAGGTAAGTAAAAGCCCTTATGCTTAACAAGCGGCCTTCTAACGACCCACGAATAAGAGCGTCATTAACAGCAAGCCTATTACAGTGAAGTACAGAATTATATAAAACGGTCTACACGATAGGCTGCTTGAATTAATTGAAATTACAATTTAAGCTTAAATGTAGCTTGCTTACATTCCCCATGTCTCTCAATGTGAGAAGCCCGAGAGGTAAGTTTGTATGTACATTGAAACCAGAAACATAATAAAAATAAAGTTAGAGATGCTGTTCGTCTCTTATGTTATAGAGTGACCGTGCACCCCTATTAAATTTTTACACACAATCTGTAATCCGCATGGATGTATTGCAGCTTTATTTTTATTAGTTTGATTTCCATTTTTTTAGGTTTTAATCGTTGTATTATCGTGAATCGAAACGTTCCTGACAGTTACTTCGTGACAGTGACATTGATAATGATAACGGTGTCAGCTGTTTTGCTTGCTTACGTCAAAACAACGTTTATTTTTGTTCGTCCTACTTTCGTTTTTTGCGTTTTTAAGAAGAATATGTTGTAAAAAACACTAAAATTTAGGTTTATTACACTTTAACTAAGACATAGAATCGTTTTTCAGTCATGAGTGAAGGTAACAAAGCATCTCTTCGTATAGACTGGTTCGATGGCACGTTGATCGAAGATGCAAGACCAAATACTTCAGTTACCTCTGAATTCGCTGATGAAGATCAACCAGAACCGAAGCCAGAAACCAAGCCCCAATTCACGGAGAAAAAACCCATAGGTTTCAAAAGACTTCTCGATATTTCCACATTACAACCTCCAATTTTAAATTTGGAAGTATCCCATAGACCAGGGTTCTGGAATCTTCTGGATGAAGATGAGCTCAAAGGTGACTTTATAGTTTTAATTGTGAGAATACTGGCCAACGTATACAAAACTTTGGAGCCCGGTGAAAATTCAAAAATTGTAAAGTTGCTGAGAACTCGCTTTCAGAATTCTAACTTTTTGGTGAACATTAAGAATTTTTTGGATGAATTACCAAGTGTAAGGATTGCTGAAAAGAGATTGAATTCTCAATTATGGGATGATGCTGAAGGGTTCTATGTCAGTATCCTGAATCTCTGTGAAGGTATAATTTATTTTGAAAGAGATAATTTAGAATTCATGAAAGAAGTATTGGATTTGTTAGAAATAACAGAAGTGAGTGCATTTGGGGTGCGAGAAGAGCACACTGAAAGATTCAGCAATGAATTATTTGTGAGAATTGATCAGCTGAAGACAAAGGCAATGAAATTGTTGAAAGATGAAGTAAGTAGCCCCTTCCTCCATTTTTCAATGCGAAAACACTATGTAATTGTAATTGTTAATTCAATATTCAAGTGAATCATCAATCTGATAATGCAGTAGTGCATGCCAGAAAGTTGGTAAATTCATCTTATCTATGTTTTAAACCACATAAAATAATAACAGGGTTACAAGTTCAATTATTATAATATTGTATTAAAAATATAATAAAAAACTCAATTTTCAGGACCTAGATAACCTTGAAGATGAATTCACCCCACCACAGAAACAAACAGAAACAACAAACCCAGACAAGAATTACTTCAAAAATCTTAGCATATTTCCTACACAAGATGACTTACTGTCTGCAAACAAAATACCCATACAACCGAACATAATCAACGGAGCATACCCAAGCATAGAAGATTACTTAGACATACAGTTCAAACTGCTACGAGAAGATTGCTTCGGACCATTGCGGGAAGGAATATGTTGGTAAACATTATGTCAAAGATTCCTTGAATTCTTTTTTAAGGGTTTGTCAATGTAGGTTTTTGTTACAGGTAAATATTTGGAGAATCCTAGTAAGAGACGGCATGAAAATATTAGGTATGAGTTTCTATTATTTTACTATACAAAATATTGTATGAATTGTGGCTTGTCCTTGAATGAATCAGTACTGAGATAAATATTATGTTTGGTTTTTAGTTTATCATACATTTGTGTTTTCTATTACACTTTGTAATATTGTACATAGAGTTTAGATAGGTACAAAGTTGATCAAGTATCCTGTACCTAAAATTCAAATAATATGCTAACAAAATCCTTTGAATAATTCTTATGACACCCAGATTTAGCTCATGTTTTTAAGAAAAGAAACCTCTCTGTGTTGTACACGATAAATTAAACTAATAAGTTACACTGAACATAATTGGTTACAGTTTTCAGTCAAGTAGAATACAAATATGCTTGAAATACTAGAACAAACCCATTGGGCATCCAAAATTTAGCTATGTACATATATCTCAATGGAAAAGGCTGATAGCATTGCCACATTGAATGACAATGCTGATTCTTTGGCATAAAAATCTGCTTTGCTAAATAATAAAATAATTTCACCATTGTTTCAGAGTATACCCAAAAGTACGTATACTCCGCAACTACGTAAGTAATAACAGAGTTGGTCACCTAGTTGACATCGCATGGAAGGAACGAGCCACCCAAGGTGTGGTTGACAGCAAGAGATATGCGTACAACAAGCAACTCATGTTTGGATCTCTATTGCTGTTCACAAGTGATAATTTTGAAACAATTTTGTGCGCTACTGTACTTGATTCAAATTTGAGTCTGCTTAGTGAAGGATATGTGAGTATTTTGTTTTTGCATGCCATACTATTAAATTTTGGTCTACACCCATTGTAAACCATCTTTAAAAACAACAGCTGGCGTACCATGACGTCTTAAAACGTGAGTCTTCCGTGCGAGAAAAAGGTATGAAGCTATATAGGGTGTATAACTGTATCCCTCTTTCTCGCTCGGAAGACTCACGTTTTAACACCTCATGGTATGCCCGCAGATTATTAATTTGGTCTGCCAGTATTGCTGGAAATTGCATATTATTCAGCCATGTTTGTAGGGTTCTAAACAGGTGTGCCATTTTTCTCACCCAGCTGGCCATCAACACTAGCCTTTTATTTTTTGTATCAGGGTGGAAATCCTCATGGATGTGAGGAGTCAGTCAGTATCAATCTACTTTATATAAAATCGCAATAAAGCATAAATTTGGAATTATCTAGATAAGGTAATTATTGGGCCCAATACGCGAAATCAAGTGGTAGCTTAACAATAATTATATATAGGTTTATCCTACCGTGCTGATGCACAATGATGGTCGAGGTGGGTCCTTTTAAAATTGAAATCAAATTGTACTGAACAATGTTTTTTTCTTCCTGGTTTCTGGGTCCCATAGTAAATGTTCATAATGATGAGTACAAGGCTCACTTTTCAGGTGCTAATTATTCATTCTATTACAAATAAATATCTAATACTAGCATCGCTCCGCGGTTTCATTCGCGTAGTTCCCGTTCCCGTGAGAATATGGGGATATAATATAGCCTATGTTCACCGGAGATAGTGTAGCTTCCCAACAGTGAAAGAAATTTTCAAATCGGTCAAATAGTTTCGGAGCCTATTCAATACAAACAATCAAATCGTTCCTCTTTATAATATTAGTGTAGATCTATTATAAATTTAAAACGTACTTATAACCTACCTGTACCTGTGTTTCGCTACACAAATATATATGTTTATTATAAATCTATGATTCCAGGTAGCAGTATCGTTTCAAAACCCGACATCAAAGAGTATTTTCTCTGAAGCTTTTCTTATGGTGGAAAGTGAAGTATTCTTCGAGCCGTACCATAGAGTTCTAAAAGTACTGCAAGAATCTAGACTGGATGACCTGCCTATGAAGAGTTATATAGTGGATGTTCAGGTAAACAATTAATAATTACAATTGGAATTTTACCGTCTAGAAGTTAAGGTTTAATCTTTTTGGGTTCCGAATCTATAGGGTAAGACGGAACCCGTATAGGGTCACTCGGTTGTCTGTCTGTCACAACCGATTTACTCCGAATTTACTGGACCGGTTCATTAGAGATATGGTCTTCAGTGACCAACACGGATGTCTGACGAAAATAATTTTCAAGACGGGGTCACTTTTTGGAGGGCAAATTAAAAAAACTTCAAAACACGTTTTACTGACTGCAACGTGTACGATATCACATATCAATAGATATTGAGCTATTTTTATTTCATTATTACAAAACGTTACTGGTTTTGAAATTATCTACTATATAAAATTAAGTCGGGTTTTCCTTCCTGACGCTATAACTCCAGAACGCACGAACCGATTTCCACGGTTTTGCATTCGTTGGAAAGGTCTCGGGCTCTGTGAGGTTTATAGCAAAGAAAATTCAGGAAAAAATTCAACAGAAAAGCGGGAATATCTTTTTTCATTTTTTTTATATACTGCAAAACAACGTTTGCTGGGTCAGCTAGTTCAATATATTTTTCCCTTTACTCCGAAACAACTGAATGTAAAATTTTGAAAAAAGGTACAACCTCATCATTTCATCTGTAATTGCAATTCTTACAAATATCCCTTCAAATTACAGAGAGAAACAAACCCTCCAGCATATCTATCACCCGAAACGATATACACAGTGCCTTTCGAATCTGAAGACTTACCATTCCCAGTATTAGATACGAAACAATGGCCTGACCCAGTATTTGGACTAGACAGCTCTCAACTCGAAGCATTCAAATTCGCCTTAACACGAGAATTCGCAGTTATCCAAGGCCCTCCAGGTACGGGGAAAACGTACATAGGGATCAAAATCGCAGCTACGATACTAAGAAATCTGTCCCTTGAAGGAACCCCAATGCTTGTCATCTGTTACACGAATCACGCCCTTGATCAATTCTTAGAAGGTATTCTTGGTATTACTAACAGTATTGTTCGATTGGGCAGCCAAAGTAAGAGCCCTCTGCTAGAGTATTATACTCTACATAACTTAAGAACGAAAATAAAGTCGAAATATTCCTATCTCTATGCAAGTAAAAGGAATGAGTTGGAGAAGATTTACAAAGAGATGACAGAACTACAGAGTGAGATTGAGAAATGCGAGAAAGAGATCGTATCCTACAACTCTTTGAAGCCGTACCTCAAAATTGGTGACAAGAGTTACGAACTGAGAAGTTCCACAGAAGATAGTATTCTTAATTGGCTATTCGAAGGAGAATCACAGATAACCAGAATATCAGAAAGCGAAAAAGAGTCAGATATAGAAGATTGGGAGAAGCTAGAAGAAATGGATGTCACAGAAGAAATACGTACGTGTTTTTCAGAAAAATGGGCGCTAAGGGAAATAGACTCTATGCATAATAGTATTAGATACGTAAATGATGTAACCGACAATCATTTAGAAGCGAAGCAGATGACTGAGAAGTTTAAAACAGAGATCGGTAGAGTTAGCAAGAGATTGGAATGTTTCAAGGTAAGATATTATTTTTATTTTAAAATCAATAAATTCCTACAGTAATGTTTTCTTTGTATATATTTTCTGTAACTTGTATGGTGTACAGTCGGTGATAGCAATTAGCTGACCACCCTAAAAATTACTCGATTTTACACCCTATGCTCATAACATTAAACGTTATTCAATATGTATGAGTTTATCAGACTAACACTACTCGTTGAACAGAAACAATAAATAATTTTGATACGCAAACTTGAGCTTTAAGAGGTTGGTATTAGGTCATTAAATTTATAACTGTTCACCTATTTTAATAAGTGGGTAGTTAGACGTCAATATGCGTATTCAAACTTAGGAATATGGGGTAGATTGGTAGAAGAATAAATTGAACAAGATATTCTATGCACAAATAGCAGTGAATACGCGCGAACATTTTTACCTTGCCTTACTAAATTGTAAAAATCCACGCTTTTTTCCTTCTTATCAGTTTTGATAGTTTAATCGTCCAAGTTGAGTTGAGTGATTATTTAAAATACAAAATAATCTAAATGCATGAGGAGAATGTTGCTATTAAAGCGATTGCTACGACACTTAATATAGCGGTAAGTGTATTCTTTTTTATGCTTCATTTATAATTATAGTTATTCCTTAATTCGTTAGTTGGCTTAAAAGCCGGTGAATTTAGAATAATAGACAATTAACTATGTTTCATTATGAGTCTAATTTGAGATCATTTATAAGTCTAATCTGATTTATATTATCTAAATTGATAAACGTATTTTTGAAAACTTAATCGATAAATTATGTTTACCTATTCGTTACTAAAATTATGCTTATCGTGTTGTTTCAGAGAAATACAGCCAGATTGTGGCTAAGACATTTGACGTGTGGTTTTAATATTCAAAAAGATCGTCCTGGACCAAAGCCATTCATGAGAGGAAGTGATTGTTGTTGGATATGGTGCGCGGTATGCGGGACCGCTTGCAACAAGTAATAGAAAAAAATGGTGCTCCACTTCGCTATTAAAAGCATATTATAAATGACTTGAGTAACCAGTGTTGGTCACAAACAATACTAACGTATGTCAGTGTGTGTGTTAAATTAACTATTGTTATAATTTCTAACGAAGTATTTCGAATACCTAGTTTTTTGTCAAAACCTTATAACTAAAATAACTACTCACAAAACAAATTGATATATAGTAGGTAGAACTTCAACGTATAATGCCGTTTTATTTAGTTAAATGATATTTAATGTGGTGATGTTATTGTTATGAAATAGAAATACATACCTATATTTCTAAATATTATAACATGCTGATTCACTACATTAAACTCAGTGCAGTTAACAACGTTATTAGTAAGTATTACCTACTTACTAATAACGTTGTTAACTATATTATCATCTTCGTGTCGTCATCAATATCATTTATGTTATTCTTATAATATTTTCTTTATAAAATATAATCGTTTTTACCACCATTTTGGTTTTTTATTTCTGTTCGTTTTTTATTTTTTTTTCGTTGCTAAAGTTATAATTTATTATTTATAACTTAAAACAAATTTACAAAACAGAAACAGACGCGTCAATCACAACTGGTTACGAACTCACAACCTCAATTTGTCAGCTCACTACAGTCACCACTAGACCACTCGAAACACATTTAACGTGATCGAAATTAGTGTATTATATTACAAGTTAAAATAATATTCAAGATCATACCTACCTTAACACTGCGTATTAAAGATCAAATTCGAATAACTATTTTATTGATCGTAGACGTTGAACCAGTTGTCTTACTGCTAACAAGCAAAAGGTTCAAATTCGTTTAATTTTTAGGGGGTCAGGTAATTGCTATCACCGACTGTACATAATAAAGAGTATTCTATTCTCTTCTATTTATCTTGGAAAATAGAAAAGAGAAATGCCTCAGTCGACTTTTAAAATCGGCAAGCAAAAGCAAACTCTTTCAGTGATATAAGCTGCCCTCTCGCTATATGCGGTAGCTTTTTGATTCCGATAACCGCAAAAACCTAGATAAGTTTAATAAAAAAAAAATTGGAAACATCAAAGAAAAGCTAACCACTTCTTCATCTTTTCTACTACACTAATTCATCTTCTTTCAGAAATACAGAACTCTACAAAGCAGTAATAATAATAAACAAGATTTGAAATTAGAAGAAGTTGAAGATCTGTACAATTTGAAGCCAGAACAAAGATGGCGCCTATACTATTTTGCTGTTGGGACGCTGAAGAACGAGATAGTATCCAAGATGAATGGTTTACTGGTAAGAAATAATTTTGACTAGATATTACATTCATTTAGAATTTTAAAGTCAATCGGCCTAGTTTTTCCCCAACTATTTTAGAGTCTTCCAGTGTGGAAGAAGATGCTTCTGCGATCTGAGTTTGTTTCTGTGATTTTAATACAACTGTGAATTTTGTCCTGTTTCCTAAGTGCCTTCAAGCACTTCTAGTTTCTAAAAATACCTTTATATTAATTAATTTTAATGTCAGATAACATTGTTCCATAATGGTTAGTAACAATTTGAACTTATAATCTATTTTAGTAGGGTTTAAAAATACAATCACAAAAACACATTCACAACATAATATTAACATTTATTTTACTGTCCCTACCACAATACTTACCCAGAGAGAGTGTATGGGACTGATATTTATTAAAAAAATAATCCGCAAAATGTCGTTTTTGCTGCCGCGACTCTGCCTAGCAACGACGTTCGTTAATACATGTTAATTCTTAATCAAAGGACCAACACAACACGGCCAGCCAAGAGCTGAATGAAGTAGCAACACTAATTGATGGCGAAGTGATGAAAACAGTGAGGGTAGTCGGAGTGACCACCACCACGGCGGCTAGGAGACACGACCTCATGAGGAAACTGCACTCACCGATAGGTATAGTTGATCTGTTGGTCTGATGTTATGAGCAGTGTTTGCGGAAATAAGGACCAAATTTTTCCAGAAGGTTCTTAAAACTAGGGATGTTTCCTGAGTAAAAAAATATATTTTTAGTCTATCAGTTAGACTATCGAAGAATATTGGACACGTATTTTTTATTTTTATATAACTTTATTAATTTCGGAAATCTATGTCAAAAAGCGATTGAGTAACAACCAAAAACTTTTATTAGGACCATTATCGTTCTATATGATATTTATTTATTTAACAATTTATGTACACACATTTAATAAAAAGATAAGAAGAAGCAAAC
The DNA here is from genome assembly GCA_905332915.2 of Hecatera dysodea. NCBI lineage: Eukaryota > Metazoa > Arthropoda > Insecta > Lepidoptera > Noctuidae > Hecatera > Hecatera dysodea. Next base: position 5,765,951 of record HG995299.1, read on the forward strand.
AGAAAAATAGGTACAAAGGTGATGATTATTTCTATAGAAATCTCTTCCAGCATACCTGCGATAGGAGAGTCGAGTAAAAATAGATGTAGACATTGTGTGTTGGTAGGAAAAATGAAAACAATACAGTTTAAATATAACATACAATCCATAATTATTATACTAATATATACTAAATAATATTAAAAGGTAAATAATAATACATACATATACGCAACTAAGTTGGGAAGGAAAGATAGTGTTCTTTCACTCTTCTTTTAAAAACTGCAAGGGTTTGGCAGTCCCTAATGTCAGGGGGTAGCGAATTCCACAACCGAACCGCATGCACAGTAAAAGATATACCTGACTAAATTAATATTTTTTACTTCCAGTGATTGTTGAAGAAGCAGCAGAGGTATTAGAAGCACATATCGTAGCGTCTTTAACTCATCAGTGTCAACATCTCATACTTATAGGTATAACCTTTATCTGTACTTAACCGACTACGGCAAAATCGAAAAGGGGGTATGTTTTTAAGTTGTTCATTAAAGTTGTTGTGTTTCGAAATTTTCATGCGTCTTACCTGGCGGAGTGTACATACCCCGCCAGATAAGACGCATGAAATCGGTTTTCTTTCTTTATTTTGGAAAACTAGTTTTGTTTTAGGGATCCGTACCCAAACGGTCCAAACGGTTATTGCTTTCACTCACGTGTCTGTTTGTATGTCATCTGTCATACAGGGTTTACAGCCAAACAGTTGGAGCACACAGTCTTCAAATTTTCACAGTATATAAAGCATCTTGTTGACCCAAAAGCAATACAAATTGTCGAAAATATTTTTTTATACAGCGATAAAAACAAAATTTCACTTACCCCATCGAGTAGGGTATCGTTGTTTAGAGGTAGTTGAGTGGAAAGGAAAGAGTAAGGATTTTTTTACAAAATTTTTGTTCCGAAGAACGTTTGATCCGCATTAAGAGCGTTCATCCGTAAAAACCACGCTGGAGTCAAAATTGATGATTTCCGACGGACAATAAAACGATAATCTATTTAATTCGTAGATAAGATATTGACGTCAAATTATTGAGGATTTCATAATCTAGTGCTTGGCTGAAAAATATTTTCAAATGATCGTAAAGTTTTCTCATTAGAACAGTTTTTACTCAATCCCTTTTTAAAACTAGCGGTCGATGGTCTACGCAAATGCTAGATAATAGTAAAACCATAAACGAAAAACTTATAGAAATATTACTATTAAAAAAACAATAACATTTACTAGTGCTTGGCTGAAAAAAAAACGTAATTATTGTAAGTTTTTATACAAGAAAAGTATACTCAAAAGTGTCATTTTTAGCCACTTTTCGAGTTTTTAAACGTGTTATTTTAGGATGAAATCAAAGGTATTTTTGTTGTTTTTTAGACCTAGTAAATGAAGACATTTACGATCTAAAACATGGTACATTTTTTTTTTAAATAACTTCTATATTAATTTTACTATAAATTATTTAGTACTACTATATAATCGACGCAGAATCGCACCAGCGCTCAGTGCCGGCCGAGGCCTTTCAGAGGTTGGACGTGTGTCGCTCCCGTTGCCGCGTGCTGCGTAAAATTGTATTATAGTTTGTCGAGTTTTTAGAGCGACTAGGACGAATTGATACTTTTTTATTACTGTTTATTTTTTTTTAACAAAACAAAACTTTGATGATTACATATTTTAAAGTAATGGAGTTCAAATCATGAAAGAAGATAACTCTTTTTATGTATGATTTCATTTTTTTTTTCGATAATTATGGGTAGCAATAGGCGCTATACGGGGCAAAAAGGAAGAGTTACGGAAATTTGGCCAAGGCTAATGAAGCTAAAAAGTACGTTACCGAGGAACCACTTTTAATGTCGTAGCTGGTTATAGCCAATAGGGATGTTTCCTGAGTAAAAAATATATGATTATGTTTAGTCCGTCAGTTAGATTATAGAAAAATATTGGACACGTATTTTTTCCTTTATCAAATCTATAAAAACTGACGAAGATACAAAGCATCAAAGATCAGGAGTGGGGGCTTGTGATGTCACGGCTCGGTAAAAATTGTAGCGAGTAGTGACGTCACACGAGTTTTCAACGAACTGTATCGTCTTCATTTTTTGTTTACGTGAAAAAAGAAGAAATACGTGTCCAATATTTTTTGGTAATCTATCCGACGGACTAATTACATTTTTTTAGTCAACTACCCTATTCGCATTTTTCTTACACGGGGATTTTAATAACCGATAAAAAATAGAAGGTCACATTCTTCAATATTAGGACATTAATAAAAAATATATATTTGTTACAAACATACAAATATTTCCTCTTTATAATATTACTGTAGATTGCAAAATAAAGCTTTGATGCTGACGGGGCCATTATTTCGGTGATACTGTAGATTTCACGACACTAATTGTTATACGAAACAAGTTGCGCTGTACTGAAACTAGTTTTGTGAAATTAATTATTTCTTCTTATTCTATTATTCTTTCTAAACCATACAAAAACTGCAAGTCAATGCGGGTATGTCACAAGAGAATGATACCGAAGAATCACAGCTACCGCAAGAGTTGATAAAGAATTGGAAATACTGGAATCGCAATCAGAAATAATAAATGTGACAAATGAATGCGATCTTTAGGTATAATTTTCCACTATTATTATTTATTTAAAAAAATACAATTCTTTCAATGTAATATGTGCAATTCTAAATTCGAACTGAGTAGTCACGATGAAACACAAAAAATAAACTAATTAATTATGCCATAATTTCAGGAATTGGCCTAACAAATTTGAATGAAGTTGTTACATCGATGGACTTACTGTTATGTCATTATTCACTTATAGTAAATGTCATGATAAAGTTGCTGAAATGTGGAAAAATTCCGCTGAAGAAAGTATGTTTGCATCAGCTCAGGAGGAAACAGCTGCTGCTCGATTACAAGGTGACACTCGTGACATTCCGATGATACCAGTGGAAGCAGACAGTTGATGGAGCAAACGCTCATATAAAAACCAGTATAATGCATTGTCCGTGTGTTGCAGCTATTATAGGACATCACACAGGAAAAGTTCTCTACATTGGGGTCCGGAATAAGTATTCTGGAATTTGTGCCCGCGCAAATAAAAAGGAACAACAGCCTGCTCCTCACAAATGTTCTAAAAATCACGTTCATCATCTAGTATGGAACCAACAATACTGGTAGAAGGATTCAAGTCCTCCGTAGAAACTCGGAAATTAAATATAATACATTGATTGCTGATGGTGATACCATCTCCTCCGCAATTGCAACTGAAAAAAATTATTGCTTAAAACTTATACATCTATCCCTCTGTCGGAGCGTAAATTGTTGACTTCTGAACTATTGATTCGGCTGAGAACAGCAGTAAGATTTTCGGTACGGTACTGGCAAACACAAACTTTAACCGAATCAGAAAAGAATATAAAAATACTGAGAGATATTCTGAACAGCGCCAAACACATCCTTGAAGATCAGAGTGAATGTGACTTGTGCTACTGCACCAAAGAGAGAAAAAAGAAACAAACCAAACTCTCGAAGCCAAAACATTGATGTTAAAACTGCAACGCAATGTCTGGCAGCTGGCTTATCTTTCTCGAAATCTGCCCCACGATTTTACCAAAAACCATGCAGAGCAGTTCAACACCATAGTAGCAAAGACTGTAGGTGGGAATCGCATAATTCCCTAAAAGATTCATATTCCGTCCGTTGTTATGCCGCTTGGTTAGTTTAAACACAGATAAACCTCAAACTACCCTTTATAAATGTGCCTACCAGAAAAGTCCAGGTCAATCCCTGAAACATTTAGAGCAAAACCGTTTTTCTATAAATCAAAATCTGAAACGTAAAATACCTCGCCGAAAAATAAACTTTAGCACAGGGCTCCTGAACAAAGTCAATTACGCAAATGCATGTCAAACGCCTGTCATGAACCCAGACAATTTCAAGCAGGCACATGTAGTTTTCCTTGAAAATTTAAAAACACTGACCTTAAAACGGCATTTCATTGAAAGGGATACAGTTCTTCAGGCTGTGAGTGCCTTGTGACTCGAGCTGAGAAGAAGTATTTTAACTGCTTCCAATTTTGCCAAAATTTGTAAACAACGCCCGAATTTGAATTCAGCACTACTCGTTAAATCTATTTTATATGGATATTATTTTTATTTCATGGCGATAACGTAATTTTCAATGTTAAACATGACTGGTATTACCAAAATATGTCAAACAAAAATGTGTGTCTTCTTGCGGTGTACACTTATAGTCCTGAATTTCCAATAAAAGGTGTAAAAATTTAAAAAGTTTTGTAAAGAATTTCAATTTTGTAAAGCAAAATGATTCCTCGTTTAACAAAATTTTATTATGTATGCGTTCTTCCCGAAATAATTGATCCCAGAAATAGCCGATCAATGCAATTGAGGGAAACTATTTTATGATTTATACAGCTTTTTTATCATAAATGATTTAGGTACTAAATATAACATGATAAATCTTTATTAATTACCCACCTACTCATCCTAACCATAAAATGAAAAAAGCTATCAACAATCCACTAGAACTAATTGACCAACACTTAAGTAGGTACAATTATTAATATTATTTTTCTCCAAAATAACTAGATTTCGTCTGTAGAGGATTTCATATATGAAAAGGTGTAAAGGCAAAATAATATTTCAAATATAATTATTTATTAATCATAAATCTACAAATCATCAGAATAACAATAATTTGTATTTAACTTCCAGTTTAATTTTTCTATAACAATACATTATTATTGCTCTAAAGCTAACGGATCAAAGTTGGTTAGTCGAAGTACAAAGAGAGCGCACGCGGCTAGTCTACGCACACAGTTACCCACGCTTCTGTGTGAGTGAAATTTGCGAACTATTTACCTAAACCTGACGTGCCGCGCTAGGCATGAACGCTCTTAATGTTTATTAGGTATCACGTATATTTTATCAACAAAATATATTGAAAAATCAGATTTGGTACGGAACCCGAAATTTGCGAATTCCGACACGTACAGTCGGTGATAGCAATTAACTGACCCCCTAAAAATTAAACGAATTTGAACCTTTTGCTTGTTACGAACGATCGAACTAGAACAACGTTGGAACTGGTTCAACGTCTACAATCAATAAAATAGTTATTCGAATTTGATCTTTAATACGCAGTGTTAAGGTAGGTATGTTCTTGAATATTATTTTAACTTGTAATATAATACGTAATTTCAATCACGGTTAATGTGTTTCGAGTGGTCTAGTGGTGACTGTAGTGAGCTGACAAATCGTGGTTGCGAGTTCGTAACCAGCGTAATTGGCGCGTTTGTTTCTGTTTTGTATATTTATTTTAAGTTATAAATAATAAATTATAACTTTAGCAACAACAAAAAAAAAACGAACAGAAATAAAAAACCAAAATGGTGGTAAAAACGATTTTATTTTATAAAAAAATATATTATAAGAATAACATAAATGATATTGATGACGACACGAAGATGATAATATTTACCTGCTTACTAATAACGTTGTTAACTGCACTGAGTTTAATGTAGTGAATCAGCATGTTATAATATTTAGAAATATAGGTATGTATTTCTATTTCATAACAATAACATCACTACATTAAATATCATTGAACTAAATAAAACGGCATTATACGTTGAAGTTCTACCTGGTCTACTATTATCAATTTGTTTTATGAATAGTTATTTTAGTTATAAAATAAGGTTTTGACAAAAAACTAGGTATTCGAAATACTTCGTTACAAATTATAACAAAAGTTAATTTAACACACACACTGACATACGTTAGTATTGTTTGTGACCAACACTGGTTACTCAAGTTATTCATGCTTTTAATAGCGAAGTGGAGCACCATTTTTTCTATTGCTTGTTGCAAGCGGTCCCGCATAACGCGCACCATATTCCAACAACGATCACTTCCACTTGCAGTTGAATGAGTAGGCAAAAATGGGTGTTCAGTATGCCTTCTAACAATTGCTTGATGACGTTCTGACACTGGAGTATGTAACATAGTAGGTTTTGGTCCAGGACGATCTTTTTGAATATTCCCTGCCTCTTCAAAACGTCTTAGCGACAATCTGACTGTATTTCTCTGAAACAACACAATAAGCATAACTTTAGTAACGAATAGGTAAACATAATTTATCGATTAAGTTTGAAAAAATACGTTTATCAAATTAGATTATATAAATCAGATTAGACCTATAAATTATCTCAAATTAGACTCATAATGAAACACAGTTAATTGTCTATTATTCTACATTCACCGGATTTTAAGCAGACTAACGAATTAAGGAAAAAGTATAATTATAAATGAAGCATAAAAAGAATACACTTACCGCTATATTAAGTTTCCTAGCAATCGCTTTAATACCATCATTCTCCTCATGCAAATAGATTATTTTGTATTTTAAATAATCACTCAACTAAGACATGACGATTAAACTATCAAAACTGATAACAATTAATAAAAAGGAAAAAAGCCAATTTAGTAAGGCAAGGTAAAAATGTTCGCGCGTATTCACTGCTATTTGTGCATAGAATATCTTGTTCAATTTATTCTTCTACCCCATAGTCCTTATGTCATATTTATAGCAGTTTTTGTTGAATACGCATATTGACGTCTAACTACCCACTTATTAAAAAAGGTAAAAAGTTATAAATAAATGACCTAATACCAACCTCTTAAAGCTCAAGTTTGCGTATCAAAATTATTTATTGTTTCTGTTCATCGAGTAGTGTTAGTCTGATAAACTCATACCATATTGAATAACGTTTAATGTTATGAGCATAGGGTGTAAAATCGAGTAATTTTTAGGGGGGTCAGTTAATTGCTATCACCGACTGTACCTACTTTTTTTTAGTAGTATCGTATATATTTTTTTTCATGTGCAGATTATAAAAATACCTCTTTTCAAGTCTCGAGAGCAAAGAATTGAGAGAAATTCCGATTTCTGACGAAAAATCAAAACATGACCTTGAGAATTATAACTACTAACTTTCCCACAGGTGATCACAAACAGCTCCGCCCAACAGCAGCCCACTACAAGCTAGCCAAAGACTACAACCTTGAAATATCTCTCTTCGAACGAATGATACGCAACGGAATACACGCACGTACTCTTACTACGCAACGCAGAATGAGTCCCAACTTCGTCGAATTAATAGTTCCTGTGATTTATGAAAAGCTGAACTCTCATTCTAGTGTGAGATCGTATCCTGATGTGAGAGGGATGAAGGACAATTTGTTTTTCTACAACCATGATGTGTTTGAAGATTCTGAGGTTAGTAATCATACGGTTTAATATAAATACCAATGACACTACGCAACGCAGAATGAGTCCCAACTTCGTCGAGCTGATAGTTCCTGTGATTTATGAAAAACTGAACTCTCATTCTAGTGTGAGGTCGTATCCTGATGTGAGAGGGATGAAGGATAATTTGTTTTTCTACAACCATAATGTGTTTGAAGACTCTGAGGTAAGTAATAAAAGATAGTTCTACTCATAATAATCATCATCAACGAACAACTACCGGAGATACAACGTGAAGGATGGTACGTACATTATGTATGTCGGGTATGTCGCCAGCCCGGGAAATCCATCCGCCACATTATTTCCGGTAGTTTTAGTAAGTAGGCTGAACGGAAACTATTTGCGCAGGTACAACCTTGTAGCCAGAATTATCAACCAGCAACTTGCTCTTAAATACCGTCTTTTTTATGGATGGGAATTCATCATATGATTTTTCCGGTCTGGGCGGAGCGGAAGTGTAAGACTCTTAATGACTAAAACCCACCCGTGACCCTCCTAATGCCCTATACTTTCCAGGGCCACGGTGACTCTTTCCAACTAATTCCGCAACCAAGTACCGTACTATAATTATGTGCCCGACCCAGTTTTCGAATATGGCACATTGTATTGGGATCGGTCTATCATCACTGACAGAACTATTGTTGCCAATAAGCCTGATATAAACATTCTAGTGCCTCAACGCGCCACTTCTTCCAGTTTTGTTTTATATTTATTTTTTATAATTTCCAGGGCATGGAAGACAGTTGGAGTCACAGAAACACCTTCGAAGCTAAATGGTGCGTCGCTCTAGCGGACTACCTTATGAAAATGAAGTACAGCCCTGACGAGATCACTATACTAAGCACTTATAATGGACAAGTGAATCTGCTTAGAGATGTAAGTACATGGAACTGTATGCTCAATGCGAAACCAGTATATTTCAAGTTTAATTTTTGGAATTTCCTACTTTTATTCGATAAGATCAGCAACGTATTTACTCTTAGAAGTGAATCATGGCCCAGGGCGGCGAACAACGAGAGTAGCAGTATTATTTATTTGTTCGCTCTTGCTTTCTTAATTCTCTTAAATATGAAATTCTTCTTTATTAATCAAGATGTAGTATCCCAGGTGAAACATCAGAATGAATGCATGCAATCCAAGTATTTTTTTTTAATCACGACTAATCTGAATAGCAAAGAGGTGTCCTTTTTTGTTTTTTTCTAAACGGGGCCGCCACTTATTTTAACCTGGGGCGCTAAATCTTCCATGTAAGTACGCCACTAGATACGCTTGAATCTAATCTAAAGGCAACCGCGATTGCAGGCAGAGAGCTGAACAGTCTTACTTATAATGGAAGTATAAATTTTAGTTCTAATCAAACTTTGTAGTTTGCTGCTAATACCTACTTGCTTCGTCCACTTACAGATGACGAAAAAGTACAACACACTTCGTGACGTCAGAGTAACAGCTGTTGACAACTATCAAGGCGAAGAGAACAGGATAGTCATATTGTCACTCGTAAGGAGTAACAGAGACAACAAGATTGGGTTCTTGACTGCCACCAACAGGATATGTGTTGCTTTGTCGAGAGCTAAAGAAGGTACCTAAGATAAGCTGATTCTTTTTTTGAATTAACAAAATCTTAGACCATTAACCAAAACCTGTAGATTAAATTCATAACCATAAAAACATGACATAACATCACGCGTATATTTGTCAAAGGGTTATACAACATACCTTCAATTCGAGTGTAATTCCAACTAATTTATTATTTGCAATGTGCTATTGGCGATAGTGGTCCTGCGGTGGTCACGGACACCGTTCAGATCCATGCAAATGTGGAGTGTATTATCATTAATCGGGCACAAATTCAGACTTCAAGCTCCTACTGACAAATTCAAAATGTGAAAAAAATCTAATAAGAATTATTTCTCGACATTTTGTTTAGTCCGTCAGATTATAGAAAAATATTGGACACGTATTTTTCCTTATCAAATCGATAAAAAGCATCAAAGATTAGGAGTGGGAGCGTGTGACGTCACGGCTAGGTAAAAATTGTAGCGAGTAGTGACATCACACGCGAGTATTCAACGCACTGTATCGTCTTCATTTTAAGTTTACGTGAAAAAAGAAAAAAACGTGTCCAATATTTTTTATTTAATCAGATTTTTTTAGTCCAGTACCCTATTGAAGCAGTAGCCCTTGAGACCACTACACCCTCCTATTATCTGATGTTTCTTGTAAATAAATAGATGGTTCTAATCCATAACCACCATCATAATGTAGGTCATATATGATAGATTGATTCTTAATATTTTTTTTCTGAATCTTTACAGGAATGTACATATTTGGCAACATGAATGTTCTTAAAACAGCGAGCAGTATTTGGAGGCAAATCAACAACAAACTAGTCGAACAAAAAGCAATCGGAAGAAGATTAACGTTGATATGTGATGAACATGAAAATACCCTTGATGTGAGTGCAAAGATCCAACACTATTTATTTATTAACTAGCACCGCCTCGCGGTTTCAACCGCGTAGTTCCCGTTCCTGAAGGAATATGGGGATAAAATATACCTATGTTACTCGTGGATAATTTAGCTTTCGAATGGTGAAAGAATTTTTAAAATCGGTCCAGTAGTTTTTGAGCCTATTCATTACAACCAAACAAACAAAGTTTTCCTCTTTATTAGTGTAGATAAAAACGTGGATCTCGTCTAGTTCCAAAAACTGTTTTCTGAGGTAGAAATTTCATTCCAGTTTCAGACTTCAAGATTGTCCTAATATTTGGTTTTATTTTCTCCAAACTCTGGTTCTCATCATCAGTCATCCAGAAGTAGACTTGTGGGTTATGGTGTCTCAGCCAGCTTTTTTAATCAGCCTTTTAATTAATAACCTAACCTTTTTTCAATGAACGTCGCCGTTGAATCAGGGGACTGGCATCCAATGATACAACATTTAATCAACGGTTGTGCACACATTAGGCCGTTCATGGAATAGGATTACCATCTGACGCAAATGTATGTAATATTTAAAACGTTCGTTCACAGACTTTTGTCGATAAATTAATTTAGTATCTATATCGTGCAGTGGTGGCCGATTGGTAACGGAACCGATTTACGAATTGTAGGTCGTGGGTTCAAACCCAGCCAGGTACTTTGTGTAATTAATTTCACTGCTCTCAAAACGGTGAGAAAACATCGTGAGGAAACCGGCACGTCCTAGAACCAAATGTAAGTCACTAAACGATATTGAAGCAAGACATTTGCCTAGCTGTTCAATTAATTGCCGGAATGGCATTTAGGCAGCTGGCTAAACGAAAAGGCTAGGCCTCTAATAATTAAATGGCTGATCAACCTTGTTGGCTGCGATAGTAACACCATACATTGACCCAGTTTTTTTAAATTAATTTATATTACAACAAATTGTACATTTTTCTAGTGTTAAATTAAAGGCAATCCAAAGTTAAGAAAACATCTTTTGGAATTTACTTAGATACTGTGCAAGTCCAAGCTCTAGCTTTAAAAAAAGTATTATTAAATTAAATAATTCCTTTTAATTATTCACAGATTCAAAACGTAGAAGAATTTGACAACTGTCTGTCAGAATCAGGAACGTGTTTGAGGATTTGTGATAAGAAATGAAAAACAATAAATATAACATTTTTTTTTAATTTTAACATTGTGAATTTTAATAGTTGTTGTTATTAATAAATAGTTTTATAAATCGATATGTTACTAATCGAAGCTGTATTTTAATTTTTTTCACAATTTTCTATTAAGGTAGATCCACACATATCATATATCGTGTCACGACCGGACACGGTCATATGTGTACAAGTTGATTTAAATTGGACAGATTTTTTGGGTCTATTGAACTATGATCCGTCTACGCCCCGGGCACAGCCCTTATGTGTGTGGATCAACCTTTACTCGTTAAACCACTGGTATGTTTCTAACAAGCATTGCCATATAACTATACAAAAATATTTTATTTATTTATTAAATAAGTCATTAATATCTGAACCAGCAGAATATATTCTTAAAAAAGTGTGGGAAGCGGCATTGATTTTAAAGATAACTGCTACTAAATTTCAAGCTTGCTTTGTGATCTTGGTAGTCTCGGTCATAAAACATACAAGTAGAACTGTAACTATATTTTACCTCGTAATTACATAATAAAATATATTTATATAAACTATTACTGACATTTTCATTGTTAGTATTTTACGTTTTCCTTATACTTGTCATTTTTTCTAATTACAAAATTATAATTCTTTGAAATATTTGTATGCTGGAAACAGCAGAATATAATAGACATTAGATTATGTATTCTATAACACCTTGCAACAACAATATTTAACAAATAAAATTATTATTTAAATCCTGTATGTATAATTGAAATAAAGTAAAGCCTGAAATTAAAAAAAATAGTGGTGCTTCCCCTTGGACTTATCGTAATTTTTTTTTGAAAACTTGAAAATCATGAAAAATTGTACACGATTTTCATTTTCAAGATTTGTTTTATGTCTGTTACACTTTGTATATTCGGCTTTGGGGAACTACGTTTAGCAGCTAAGTCTCGTTGTATCTAGAACTTGCAAGACCGCGGCTGCCATGATCACTACATATAATATTCTTTAGTTTCCATGTAATGGAATTCCTACTTTGTTCGTGTCGCCTTACCCACTAGTTAAATCTAAAAACATCTATTACATATTTTGTGACGTCACAGTTATGGAATGATAAAACTACACTATTACATATTCAAAAGCAAAGCTTTTTTCGTTCCTGCATTTATTATTTAGAACTAACAGTCAAGCGAGATTTTAGACTCTAGAATGTATAGTTACATTTTCTATTAATCATCTTGTGGACAACAGTAGTGCAATTCTGTAAAAATCTAATAGTGAAAACTCACACTTGTGATGTGAACACCAAGTGAGTTGATATGCAATCCATTCAATCAAGGTAAAATGACATGTCTTTCATCTCACCCCACCTAACTTTTTTCGCCGAGCTGTTTACAGGATCGACCGTTTGACCAAATCGGAAACATCTAGAAGTAAAAGCAGGTGAAAGTAAAAAATACACAACTCATCAAGCTTACGTTAAACGCATCGCGATCAAGAGTCAAACTCAAATGAATACACTTAACCGCCTACAAATAAATTAATTCTTAATTACAATAAAATTACACTTTCGTAAACTTGTCTTGATCATGTTACTGCATTGTGATCGGCACACAATGGACAATTTTATTGGAAGTATGTTACGGACTTGCGTGCTTAATTATGTACTACTGAACTAGCCACACCGAATTAAAAACAGATAGGGTGACTTTAATTCGGCAATCTGTTGCAATGGAATCTACTATCAATTTGCCTCGTCTTTAACATCAGCGCCGTGGCATTTTTTTTTTCTTAATTTCGCAACATATGCTGAGATAGGGACTTTTTTGGTCTCGCAGTTTAATTTTTTTTTGTTTGTCTTGCGCGAGTCCTACATAAACATTTTTTCTTTCTTTTCTTTTCGCAAGACGAGCTAGCCTAACCGGATGAAGCTGTAGTATTCAAACCAGAATTTTGTATGGAGTCGCTCCATACAAAATTCTGGTTTGTATGGAGCGACTCCCTATATGACTTAAACCCCAATAAATAGGTAAAAGGGAACACCTGGGCATGACTGATATCTTGACAGCTTGTTGACCACCCATAAAGACTGTCAAAGATGTTGAAATTACAACCAGAACTAAGGGCTTAGCATTTAGTAATTAATGGTCACTCATGAAAACATTCAATGCATTCATATGCGAGTGGTTCGATGTAATGTAGGCACCATATTATTTTTTTACGGGGCTACTCGCAGTTTTATGCTCTAAGGTTAGTTACTGTTGGTTGGGGAATTTGTTCGAGTCGACGCGGCCCTGGAACGCACAGGGCACTTGGAGAAACACGGGTGGGTTTAGTCAATAAGAGTGACACTCCCGCTCCGCCTAGAGCCGGAGAAGTCATTTGATGATTTCCCATCCAGAAAAACACGCATCTACACACACACGGACAGACAGACACACAGACAAGCGCTTGAATTTTCATTGGAGATTGTGAAAGCACAATAGGTATGTGATTAGAGTTGGGAGCCTAGGTTAGTTACTGCTTAACCGGACGATGTAGGCACCACAGGTAACCGCTGATTTATATTTTCGGTTTTTGTAAGAAAAGAAAGAAAACAAGTTTATTTGGCACACATACGTAGATTACAAATAAAAGTTTAAGAATGTTAAAACAATAACATTGTTTGTCCCGCGCCTGTGCCAAAGGCGCCATTCTTTGTTTGTTGGTATCGTATAGTGTTGCCATAGTGAAAGTTGTTCCATTGAATTAAGTCACCCTGTTTGATTTTATTTAATCTCTATTGCTTACTCGGTAAAATATTACCCAAGATTATGTCCGTACCGAAGAAACACGCAAACTCACACCACAACTATCCGGAAATTATAACCAATACATTTTTCTTTTTTTTTGTTCAAGAGTTTTTTTAAACCAGTGTTTGAATTACAAATACAAATTTTAATTTTTCCTCTATACAAAATTAGTGTTGATAAAACTTTTTTGTCATAATAAATCGAGAAATAATAATCTAATAAACATTTGTTGCAATCTTACGGATTCAGCAATTTTTCCGGTAACATAAATACAAAACAAACATGTATTACAGTATGGTGGCAACCCTAGGTAAAACTCTCATAGTACAAAAATATCGTCGATTTTTAACTAAACTGCCATAGAAATTGTATTCCCAACGTCATTACAACCTCATGAAGTCATGACCTTTCAAATGAAATGTTAAATATATTAAACAAAACTTTTAGTACGGATTAGCATCACATTACGACTCAAAATAGAAAGTAGCGTTAAGTTTCAAGGTCATCGAGTGTTTAGTTTTTAAATATTGTTATAATTCGGCCCAATTCTGCCAGGAGTGCGATTTGGTTCGAAAGAGTCACCGCGGCCTTGGAACGCAAAGGGCATTCGGAGGAACACGGATGGGTTTTAAGTCAGTAAGAGTCTGACACTCCCTTCCGCTTCATTTTTTAAGTCAGTAAGAGTCTGACACTCCCTTCCGCTTCATTTTTTAAGTCAGTAAGAGTCTGACACTCCCTTCCGCTTCATTTAGGGTGGAAGAAGTAATTTGATGTTTCCCCATTCATAAAAAAGGCCCAATAGAGTATTTTACTGTAAAAATACTCTATTGGACACGTATTTTTTCCTTTTTCACGTAAACACAAAAATGAAGACGATACAGTGTGTTGAAAACTCACGTGACGTCACGTCGCTGGTAAAAATATTAGCAACGTAGTGACGTCACGTGAGCTGCTAACACGAAAATAAATTGCAAATATTTCATAATGGTAATGAGTTCGTATTAGCAAATAACTCTGATATGGTGGCTGACTAAAAAATTCTAATAAATCCGTCAGATTTCCAAAAATATTGGACACGTATTTTCTTCTTTTTTCACGTAAATAAAAAACGAAGACGATACAGTGCATGCAGTGCAGTGCGAATACTCGTGTGACGTCACTACTCGCTACAATTTTTACCACGACTTGACGTCACAAGCCCCCACTCCTGATCTTTGATGCTTTTTATTTTCGTCATTTTTTATTGTTTTTACAAAGCAAGAAATACGTGTCCAATATTTTTTGATACCTAATCTAACTGACGGACTAAATATAATCATTTTGTTTTACTCCAGAAACATTTAATACGGTAGCTCTTGCTGATGCAAGTGCGTCTTTGGATCTAATACTAGATGATCAACAACACAAAACTTGTTCTGTCTCATGTAACAGTATTTTCATTCAAATATTTATAAAAAAATATAATTGTTCTTTTTAGAACACAATTAGACAAAGGTTTTTACTCATACAGTACGTGGCCGTTTAATTTAAGAGCTGTAGAAAAAAAGAGCGTTGTCTTTGTCACTCATTCCTAACTGTCTCTTTCTAACACAGGGATATAATTAACCTTCACGGTTTGTAACTTCCGAATACAGTATACAATTTCACTTATTTCACAGAATACTTAACCTATACAAATAAATATAAAATAAATTAGACCCAAAGAAATAAACTAGATACAAGCCAAAGAAAAGTAACCTTTAAGTTAAGTAAACATTAAAGTTGATTTTACAACTCTCGTTGTACTTTGGTGTAAGTGACAACTTACTTAGTTACGTAGCAAAAAGTTTTAACTTCAGTAACTTGGACTGTAATTCCTCATAAGAAACTACAACACATTCTATAGGGTTTGATATTTCACTAATAAAAAGATCATTATATAATTTACAATATCTTCAAGCAAGCAACGTAGTATAGATCAAAGAAATTACTATTGCTCAAACTGAAGTTAAAAGTAGGGTTTTATATAAAGTACAAGCCTCCAGAAATACTTCAATACTATAGTTTCACAACTGTACCTAACTACAGTGCATTTACGCATCACATAATATATCACATTAGCAATACAACTAGACTAAACTAATATTCTTCTAAGAACTCTTCCACGATACCTGCTATCTTATCGGGGGTCTCTAGATGAATATGATGGGTGCCTTCCACCTCTACTAATCGTACGTCAGCCGTAGCCCTCATCTTATCAACCACGTCCAAATAATAATTCAACTTCTCCCACCTCTGACCAGGTAACGCACGAATATTTAGAACTTTACACTTCACCTTAGAAGCGTATTCCAAAGCCGTTTCTATAGACATCATCGCAAGACCAGACACCTTCAATCTGGGATCCCTACTGAAGGTATAACCACTCTTTTTCAAATGCGCAGGTACTGGCATCATTCCTCGCTTCATCAGGATCTTACAGTTCTCCCTTGAAATAGATCCTTTGTATGCGTCGCACACAATATCAATCATTTCTTCGTATTCGTAACAAGGAGTTTTGTCCATCGACAAGTTCTCGTACTGCAGGACTTTGTCGATACTCTGTCCTGTCGTTTTGACCATAGAAGCTGGTTCTCTGACAGCTGGGCTGGCAATGTCGACGCAAATGATTTTCTCGACGTCATCGGGGAACGAGGCCGCGTACATAAAACTGAGTGCCCCACCGAGGGAATGTCCCATTAGAGTGATTTTACTCCATTCGAAGTGTTTAACGATTCTTCTCAGAAGGACGATTCCATCCCAGAAGATGTAGTAAAGCATTCCGGTGGGGTAATGTGTTGATAGACCGTGTCCTGGCAAGTCTATGCAAAGGACGGAAGTGGTGACTGGTAGGAGTGGGATTAAGTTGTCCCACGTGCCTGCGTTGTCTTGCCAGCCGTGGATGGCGATGATTGGCTGCTTGTCCCGGGGGCCCCACCATCGACCCGCGACGTGGCCCCATGGGACTGCTATTTCGATTTCTTCTACCTTGTAGCCTGGCGGCAGTACTGGAAACAAGAAAAAATAGCCTATAAATAATACTGCACATTTTAGTATAGTACTAGACTATGACACATTTGCCCTTGACATAAACAATAGGACGCTGAACTTATAGCCATTTATCGGTTTCAACGTTATTGACTAGTTTATCTAGAAGGGTAGGACCAAACTTAATCATGACGCGAATAAAAATGAAAACTTGTTACCATGTTTCTGGAAAAAAAAAGAAATTATAAAGATCTACAATGTTCATAAAATACGGTAATGACGAAAATATATTTTATCGGAAACACCAGACCGATTCTGGTGTTTCCGATAAATGTTTAGGATAAAAGAGTAAAAAGTCTATAATAATAAAGTTAACAAAAGTAAGCGCTTATCAATATCGTTAATCCGCTAATATTCTGCATTTTATGTACGGGTACTAAAGTTCTTTAGTTAAAGAAAGACAAGTTGTGTCATATGCGATACGAGTCTCGTGTCTTCAGATAAACGTGCACAGGTCGCCAATAGTTGCCCCGTATATCAGATTAAATGTATTGCTTACGACAACTTACGCATTATTTGAATAAGCAAATCATCAAATGACTTCTTCCGCCCTGGGCGGAGCGGGAGGGAGTGCCAGACTCTTACTGACTAAAACCCATCCGTGTTTCTCCTAGTGCTCTTTGCAAAACTTCCGAACAAATTCCGCAACTTAAAAGGTAACTGGCAAGAGCAACCCGCCCCGCTACGCATTATCAGTCCATATCAGCTCCCAGTCGGCGTGATGTTTTCCGACATCTTGAACCATCGTCGTCATAGCATAGCATAAGCATAATCAGCCTTTGCAGTGCTGATGAAATTAATTACACAAAGTATTGCGCCTGGCTCGGTTTGAATCCGCGACCTATGTCGTAAGTCGGGGCCGGTTACCACTTGGCCACCACTGCTCATCGCCGTCATATTTCAGTTAATTTACACAAAACCCTAGTGCATTATATACTTAAACTTCCCTATTAATCACTCCGTCCATTGGTAAAAAATGTATGGAAATCCGTTCGAGACGTTTAGCAGACAGACAGACGCCGCGCGCGGCTGAGAAATAAGTTCGTGATATACAGTGCTTATAGAGAACTATTTTCGTAACAGAGTTGTTGAATCGTTGGATGTATCTTTGAATGGTTTAAAGACTACTTACGTGCTTAAGTCACTGTAAAAAAATAAAAAAACGTTATTAGAGACTTCTAAGTGAACGAACGACCTTTGACCGCAAATGGACGTCGAAATTTCGTGGAAAACTGATTCTATGTTTTTTTTTTTTTTTTGTTTTTAGCAGTTTATACTTCTTATAAGAACCTTAGTTGTTGGCAGCCCATCTTTTATAATAGTTTTCTTTTCCAGTAAATTTTCACACTGGTATGCTAAGAACTGCCCAATGATAAAGTAGTTAAAAATATAATTTAATCATCATTGTACTATTTAACGTCACAAAAATGAATACCATGATTGTGATATTTTTTAAATTGTTTATATTAAACTAGCAGCGCCCCGCGGTTTCACCCGCGTAGTTCCCGTATCCATGGCAATACAGGGATAAAATAAAGCCTATGTTACTCAGATGATGATAACGACAATGATGAAAGAATTTTTGAAATCGGCACAGTAATTTTTGAGTTTATTCATTACAAACGTACACACACACAAATACAAAATTTTTTCCTCTATTATTAGTGTAGATTTTTAAATCATAAAACGCGCACGATGAAGTCTGACTTTTAATTTATTTTATTTAATGACTGTGCTAAAACGATAACTCTTTGTACTTTAGACCTATGTAATTGAGTTATTACCTCATGATACGAGTTATGTTTAGATACACAAACGATTAGATATAGGGTTCGATTCACTGTTTGAATGACTTTGCAAATAATATGGTTACGTATTCGGGTTTCAAGATATATTTTTTGGACTGACATAGTCCTTATTGCAGTTGCTTTCCCCTTTATCAATTTTAGACTGTTATGCATTTTTTTTTCCAATATATGTTGCGTGAAAATTGCAGGCGTAACTGATGAAAAGTTTGGATGGTTTATGCCACTTTTATTTTTAGAATTGTATCCAGTTATGTCACAACAATAAAAGGAGCAATCTTTAACATGGTCCTTAGGCTCTCTCCATAACATAGGCGAAACTATTTTGAAGCTATTTTTCTGTTCTTTTGACCACTTGAAAGTTCTAATAAACAAGTCGTACAAATTTTATGAGGTGTCCAAGTTTTGTCTTGGTTACTTAAAACGTATACAAAATAACTTTTCTAAATATTTTTACAAAGTCTGTAATGCTGTTTCGTTGTTTTATCACCATATATTTCCCCATTTATCCGCAAATATTACAAAAACAATTCGGGAAATTTATAAAAACAACTTTGCGATGACACTTTAAAGTCTATGTTGCAAGATGCGCACTTCAACTGTTAATTGTCTAAATCAGTGCGGGTATTTATTCCAAAACTCTTTGGTTTATCTTTATTACACCCTTTTCTAATAATATTTACAACAATTAGGTAGTATTACCTTACCATTATGTATTAACGAGCTAATTACTAAATTAAGCCAAAATTACCCGTTTTCGACATGGTTAATGCGAATTACTTATTTATACTAATTATGTAGTAATTAACCAATTACCGATTTGGATTAATTTCTATGTCCCCTTACACTAATTAAATGCAATAAAAAATAAGCTGAAGTAATTTAATGACGTTTTATTAATTTTAAAATGTAGGCGCTCAGACATTTTTAAGCAAAATCTATACTAATCTACATATATCTATACTAATATTATAAAGCTGAAGAGTTTGTTTGTTTGAACGCGCTAATCTCAGGAACTACGGGTTCGAATTGAAAAATTCTTTTTGGGTTGAATAGACCATTTATCGAGGAAGGCTTTAGGCTATATAACATCACGCTGCGAGTAATAGGAGCGAAGGAAAAATGGAAAATGTGGAAAAAACGGGGAAAATTATTCATCTTTGAGGGCTTCCGTTACGTGCGCTGCGAAAACGGTTCAAGATACCAAAAAAATATGTAGGAAAGAATTATTCCTATTAAAATGATCTAAAAAAATGTCCGCGACAGTATATGTCTATCTTTTAAGATTAACTCACCGTTTTTATGGTAATCAAATTTGGTCGAAAGGGATGAAAGTTTGTATTAAACTTTGTCAATTTTAAACCGATCGGGCTGAGAAATTCAAAATCGGGGTTAAAGTAACTATTCCACACGGACGAAGTCGCGGACAGAAGCTAGTCTCGAATATTCATCAAAAAACCCTGTCGTGATGGATTTTTTTAAATTATTTTTCTCGTAATCAGAAACTATAGAAAACGTTACTCAGAATTCCAAGAGGAAAACCATCGCAGACCTGTGTTATGCGAGGACATTTGGGAGTCTTTAAGTCAGGTGTGATTATGGTTAAACGCGAGCCTATCATTATCTAATATTTTAAGTACTCAAAAAAAACTTTTTAGAAAACAATACAAGCGACTTCTACACAAAACCAAAAAGTACAAAATAACTTTAATTTCGGAACTCGTTATTTTTGGTTGCTTTTTCGTTTTTGAACACCGACTTCCGAAATTAAAGTTATTTTGTTTTTTGGTTTTTTTTTGTGTAGAAGTCGGTTGTACCTATTTTTTTCTAAAAAGACAATAACATTGCTGTAAACAATAAACAAACATGCGATTTCAGCAATCCCGAAATGTTTGTTATCATTTACTGAAGAGTTCCGTTTCCTATCATCTCTGTTCTTCATCAGATCTTCACCAAACTAGAAAGGGATCACGTCGAAATACTAAGATGCTCTTCCAAACCATCGTACACAATTTTATTTACTAGTCGTTAGATCCCAATCAAATTTAAATGGGACCACACAAGCACCAGCTTCCGAATATAAAAAGAATCATCAAAATCTGTACACCCAGTGTCCCAGTATGTACAAAGTTATGAGGTAACACACAAAAAAAAACAAAAAGTCTTCTCATCGTTCAGTCATTAAGTTTGTCTTGCCTATGAAAATCGTGTTTTTTTTATCTAAATAGGTACATATATAAGGAGCGTCATGCCATTTTGAATAATTATCACCATTGTCTTTAAGCTGTGATTAAACGTCATGTAAATTGGATAAGATACGAAATATCTAGTTCTGTAGTGTTTGATACTGCGTAGATAATCTATTACGTAAGCACTGTATACATAATAATGAGTAAGCTAATTTGTAATAAAACACTACCTTCTCGTATGATTATTTTGCAAAAAAATACAATCCTGTTGAATTTCAATTCCAAGTATCATCTACTCTATTACTCTACTCCTACTCTATTATTCGACTAGTCTATTCCGAAATTATACTAGTTCAAATATGCGGGGATAAAAACGGCAATTTTATAGGTGTGTAATAATTTTATGCATGAAGATGTTTCCTGGATATAAAAAATAATAATTCTATTCGGTCCGTCATTAAGAGTAGGTATAAAAAAAAAACTGTAAACATAATTTTAGTGTTTTATCAAATCAATAAAAATATCACGCATCAAATATCAATAAAAATATCACGTAGAAGTGAGCTTGTTATGTCGTCACGCGAAATTTCAACGCGCTGTATCGTCTTTATTTTTTGTTTATGCACAAAATACTAATCTTACTGATGGATCAGACGGATTTTCTTTTTGGGATCTAACTACCCTAATTTCGTTGACATGGCCGGTGACCTAATGGCCGTCATTATCTAAAAGTGAGCGGTGGCTTTCACTGACACGCTTAGTATAAGCATAAGCATAATCAACATTTTAATGTTCCCACTGCTGGGACGCAGGCCTCCTTTCTAGGAGAGGGAATGGGCCGTAATCCACCACGCGGGCCCAGTGCGGGTTGGTGAATGTCACATGTCTTCGAATTTTTGGTTCTAGGACATGCCGGTTTCCTCACGATGTTTTCCTTCACCGTTTTGAGAGCAGTGGTGATGAAATTAATAACACAAAGTAATGCGCCTGTCTGGGTTTGAAACCGCGACCTGCAATTCGTATGTCGGGGCCATTACCACTCGGCCACCACTGCTCCACTGGCACGCTTGGTGTGCATGAAAGATAGTTATGATAACGCCGCATCTAACAGTCGGCGCCGAGGCGTCTCGCTGCTATGCTCCAATACCTACGTAATGAATTTGAGTTTGAGTCATCGTGGTGAAAGGATTAGTCAGCAACAATCTCCGTGCTAGCTGTTCAAGGTCCGCCAAAACGAAATTAGAACGCCATACCATTTTCTAGCTTCTGCCCGCGACTTCGTCCGCGTGATATAGTTATTAAACATTCTTCATTGGTGCTCCGCTCCTGTTGGCCTTTATATAGGCTATACATATATCATTAGCTTAATGCATATAGCCTTCCTCTAAAAATGGGCTATCTAACACTGATTTTTTCAAATCGGACCAGGAGTTCCTGAGATAAACGCGTTCAAGCAAACAAACAAACTCTTCAGTTTTATATATATTACCTAGTAAGTATAGGTATTGTCACTTTCATTTCCTATTTATTGTCGATCAAAAGAAACCGATTCAGCATTATCTAAGCTCATAAGAGTTACAATAGAAACGACTTTGAATCATTCATTACAAAGAAGCATTATCTTTATTAAATGACCATTAAATAACAAGCAAAGTCTGACGTCGCAGATCGAAGTACAAAATTTCAAACTCATGTTGTATGATTTATAAGGAAAATCCGGGGACTATAGCTATCATTACTCTACGTTTAAACTCATAGAAATATATCTATGTTTAATTACACGTCATAGGTTTAATATGTTTTTTTTACGCGAGTGTCAATGTTTAATGTCCAAAGTTCATTTTTAAGCAAAATCACTAATTGCTATTTCGAGTATTTCGTCGGAATATGACAACAGCTATGATGACGGATTATTATAATTATGCCGCCTGATAGTACACGTAACTCGTCAGCGCCGTCCATAGACATTTGCAATACCCGAGTTACCTAGCCTTTTCATAGAAGACTCTTCAAGTGTGGGGCTAATAATATAGGTGAGGAGTAAAATAGAATTTGGCGCCATTAAACCTACCAAAATGCTGGTAGCTTTGAAAATTGTGACATTGGCATTGAACATAGATCGGACCTAGGCAAGTCTATCTCTAGTGATGACGTAAACACTTAATAGGTAGGTATAGGTATGTTTTTCATCTTATAGGTTATGTGTAAAAGCATAAATTGCGTTCTATTCTTGTCTACATGGGTAATGTATGTCTTACATTACTTTATACTTGCGTTGTCTGTAAGTGAATTAATGTACCTATTTAAGATTTTATTCAGTAGGTACTGGCTGACCCACTCAAACTCGTCTGCGTCACATAAAAGACAGAAAAAATTAACCCCGTTTTTGCAACATTCTTCATTGGTGCTCCGCTCCTATTGGTCTTAGCGAGATGACATATAGCGTATAGCCTTCCTCGATAAATTGGCTATCAACACTAAAAGATTTTTTCAAATCGGACCAGTATTTCTTGAAATTAGCACGTTCAAGCAAACAAACTCTTCAGCTTTTTATATATTAGTAGCACAAAGGCTTTTTACATTTTTTGCTACAACGTTAACTCGAATGGACTTTGATCCTATGTAATCAAGACAACTACCTAAATGCTTCATAAAAATTTCGTATGTCGATACGAAAAGCAAGCAAGTAGGTACGATGGGAAATCAAAAAGTGACTTCTCACGCTCTGGGCGGAGCGAAGAGAGGCAAATGGACTGTCACAATCTTACTGACTAAAACACACCCGTGTTCCTCCCAATGCCCTTTTTATTTCAGGGCCGCGGTAACACTGACAGATCACTACCTCTACCTACAACAACAAATTAATTAACCGGCCATTTAAACAAGATTGAAGATCGCATAGGTTGTTCCGGCTGTAATCCAAAGTTTCAAGTGCCATTTACGACCGAACCCAATAACCGATCATCACATACTGGTGATAGAAAAACAAATGAAACAACAGAAAACCTATATAATTTTTCTGTTGTTTCATTTGTTTTTCTATCTCTCTCCAATATGTGATAGATCGGTTATTTGGTCGGCCGTTAGAAAAAACAGTGCATTTGACTGGATTTCTTACACCATTGCTAATTTATGAAAAATAGTTTCAACAGCTCAAAAGACGGATTTATAGTACCTAGAAGATTTTTTTTAATATATTTTTTTTGTTTTTATAGAAAGTGAAAACTGTAATTCTCTATACTCTTTTTCGCAAAAGTTTTGAACTGACATTTTAGATCAGGGTCATGGTTATGCGTATCAGAGTTTGGTAGATTTATTTGCAAGTACAAGGCCTTGCAAGTTGGTATGAAATACCGGAATCGACGGGCATGTACCTACACCTACATTCAAAAGGGTAACTAGGTAATGAATTAGGTATGTACTGAATGATAAATAAACGTTGCCGCTGTGGCATGCGGCAGTGCTAATAAGAACGATTCCAAAGCCACACGGTGCGAACGTGATTTCGTTTTAACCTATAACCGTTTGTAATCAGTCCGATTATTTCTGGATTTGTCTCATAAACTCGATGACCGTTCTCAATGTTTTATCTATCGTGTACAATTTAGGCAATTTTGACGACACGGTTGGTGCAGTGGTTGAGCTATTAGCTGCTGCGCTACGTGGCGTGGGTTCGATTCCCGCACGGAACAAATATTTGTACGGCCTACAGATAGTTGTTCCGGGTCTGCTTGTTTGTGTATGTGAGATTGTGTGTTTGTAAACGCACCCACGACACAGGAGAAATTCCTAGTGTGGGACAAAGTTTTTCTTTTTTAATAAATAAAACTTGTTTAATTCACTCGCAAATAGATGATCGCTAACTGATGCAGTTCGAAAGTTACGATTTTAGTTTGCGACCACCAAGATTAGTACGAAAAGTTATAATAAATGTTTAGTATTCCACCACATGTGATTTTGTGATTAAATAAGTAGGTACTATTTGTGAGGTATTCCATGAAGCACACCCAAACGAAGCACACCCAGACGAAGCACACCTAAAGTATTCCACTTAGCACACCCGTAGGTGGGCTTCAAATAAAAATTTAAAATAATTAATTTCCTATTCCACGAAGCACACCTACGAAAATCACTCGCATAGTGCGGGGACTAAGAAATAAAAATGTCGATAGAAGAAAATATTTATTATTTAAAAGACTAACTTAAATTTCTTACATCATTCAGTTTCATTATAATAATGTGACACAATATTTGACATTTTTGTAATCTTACTATTTAAAATCACAGATTGTTTCATAATTATCTTTCCAAAAAAATTTTATTTTTTAACTATTTTTCTATTATTTTCCTTTTTTGTGCTCTTAATAAAATCACAGATTGTTTCATAATTATGCAATAAAAACTTGGACAAATATCAAAAACATTGTAAATATAGTTTTCCATAGAGATCTATGTTGAAGTTTTCTTATAGCTACCTGTTTAGTGCATAATAAAAATACTCTACTTTAACATAAAAAATCACAGATTGAATCATAATCACAATAAAAACTTGGACAAATATCAAAAACATTGTAAATATAGTTTTCTATAGAGATCTATGTTGATGTTTACTTAACATTTATAAATTGTGGCATATCACTGACTAAATTCAATCCTCGGTCCAATATATCATTAAGTTTTTGCTTGTAGATTTTAGGAATGGGCTCCATGGTGGAAACTACTTGCTGCTCGAGTTCATGCATTGCTTCCTTAATTTGGGTCTCCAAAACGTTTGAGGCACATTTATGTTCCTTTATTTTAACAACTTCTTCCATGCTACTTAATATAAGTAAGCCATTACACCCTTTTTTAATACACCGCCACAAGGCATTACCGTTTTTATAAATCTTGTGTTTACTATATTGTTTGTTATTATATACTAACACTTGTGTCCCCTTCCGGCCAAGTACGTAATTAATAGATGGGTTAAAATTTCTACTACTTGGACCTGCCATCGGCTTCATTATTTTGTTTGAATAAATTGCACGAAAAACAGAAAAAATAACAATAACAAGACCGGCGCACGATAGGGATGTTTCCTGAGTAAAAAATATATGATTATGTTTAGTTCGTCAGTTAGATTATAGAAAAATATTGGACACGTATTTTTTCCTTTATCAAATCTATAAAAAATGACGAAGATACAAAGCATCAAAGATCAGGAGTGGGGGCTTGTGACGTAACGGCCCGGTAAAAATTGTAGCGAGTAGTGACGTCACACGAGTTTTCAACGCACTGTATCGTCTTATTTTTTGTTTACGAGAAAAAATACGTGTCCAATATTTTTTGGAAATCTATCCGACGGACTAATTAGATTTTTTTTGTTAACTACCCTATTGCATACACTCAGCCCGTGACGTCGCGATAGTGTAATGAGAACTAAGCATGTAAACAAGTTCCGGAAACGCTCGGCTAAATTCGGGTTGGCTCGGGAATTCAGTGGCGGGCGCACGCTTTGACTATTAGCGCATCATGTATACGTCTTATCTATGGGATTTATATATGAACATAAAGAAAATTACAAGTATTGTATCACATTATTATAATGAAACTGAAAGATGTTAGATATTTAAGTTAGTCTTTTAAATAATAAATATTTTCTTCTATCGATATTTTTATTTCTTAGCCCCCGCACTATGCGAGTGATATTCGTAGGTGTGCTTCGTGGAATAGGAAATTAATTATTTTAAATTTTTATTTGAAGCCCACCTACGGGTGTGCTAAGTGGAATACTTTAGGTGTGCTTCGTCTGGGTGTGCTTCGTTTGGGTGTGCTTCATGGAATACCTCCTATTTGTATTGATGTCTATATTGATATTTAAGTAGGTAATGTGAAAAAGTATTCAACCGACTTCCAAAAATGAGGAGGTTTTTTGTTACCTCATAACTTTGTATTGGGTGTACCGATTTTGATTATTCTTTTTATATTCCAAAGCTGGTGCTTGTCGCAATATTTGTTTATTGTTTACACCAAACTAACGTCGTTGCTGGTAAGTTTAGGTGGGACAACGAAAAACAAAGACCGAGTACCAAAATTAGTATAAGTTATTTTGTACTTTTTGTTTTTTTTTTTTATTTAAGTATAAAAGTTGTAATATAGCAAACTGGTGGTCGCCATCTGACAAAAGTGGTCACAATCTAGCATTTCGGCTATTATAAAAAAAAACCATTATATTAGATATTTTGTTTCACAACTTGACTATAATTATTTAGGACCTATTTACATGGTTACCAACAATTTTGCGTGTAAATGACGTATATTTTGACTCGTCTAAAGTTAGCAACTCAACTAAGTGGTCGTTAAGCGGAACAATGACCCAATCTATACTAATATTATAAAGAGGAAAGATTTGTATTTTTGTATGTAACGAAAAATTGAAAAACTACTGGACCGATTTCAAAAATTCTTACACCATTAGAAAGCTACATTCACCCTGAGTAACACAGGCTATATTTTATCCCTATATTCCCACGGGAACGGGAACTACGCGGCTAAAACCTCGGGGCGCTGCTAGCAAATTGAGCATGGTTATGATTTAATATATTTACTGAGAGCTAAAACAGTCACTAAGGAGTCGACAAATTATATCCGAAGCTTGGAAGAAGGATGTGAGTGATGAATTAAATATGTTTTTTTTTTCTATTGATAGGCATGCATTTGACCACTATCTCACCTGATGGTAAGTGATGATGTGGTCGAAGATGAAGCACGCTTGCCTAGAAGTAACCTAACCCGGACCAAATAACCTTGAGCATTCGTTCCCTCTTCGCCGCACCCGCAAGATTCGTAGCGATTACGCTCAGATTTTATAGTAAAATCTATATAAAATCAAATTTTCGAGTTAAATAAAACTAGCAAAATGTTTATTATTAAATTACCTATCCATTACTTTAAGTAGCAAACCAAAATAATGGTTACTTTACGAGGAGATGCATGTTAAAAATAATTATGTCTCATTTCTGTCGTTTCGTTGCGGCTCTATAATTAAAAATTGCGACTTGAAAAAAAAGGAAACTACCATTTTGGAGTCAAAATTATGGAGAAATTTAATGTATTTTTTATTTGTTGATATTTCTAACGGATAATGAGAAGATGGCTACAAAAAACGGTTACCGCTGCGTTTTGCACGGGGACGCGCTTTAAAGTAGTTATCAAGAAACACAGACTGGCAGGGTATTCCACTACTTAGCTGTACGTACAATACGTTCCCAAAACGTTTTATGTGTGTGGGTGGGATTTTTGAACTTCATACTCGGTAAACTATAGACCGAGTAAAATAATTGGAAATAGGAAACGATATTCATAGAAAGCCTTTGAGAAAATTGGCAAACAGTATAATATTCAACAGAAGTGGACTTTGCCCTAGAGTAGGTATTGCAGTTGACATGAATCATACGGAAAATATAGGAATTACGTTACAGTTAACTGCTTGTAATTTATTGACGGCTACGTAGTTTTTTTACCTTGAAAAAAAAACATATTATAGACATCGACAACCGGACTCCGAAACCACTCCCTGCTCATAAGAAATATTAACTATTAAGAAGAATATATAAGGAGGTAAAATAGGTAGGTATTTGATTTTTTAAGTTTCATACCTACCTAGAGAAGAGACGAGACGAAAATGATTAAAAATCTCAAAAAAATATGTTAATAAAAAAAACTTTTTACAAAAAATACAACCGACTTCTAAACAAAAAGTACAAAATAACTATAATTTCGGAACTCGGTGTTTTTGGTTGCTTTTTTGTTTTTGAACACACCGACTTCCGAAATTAAAGTTATTTTGTTTAGAAGTCGGTTGTATTTTTTGTAAAAAGTTTATTTTTTATTTTTCACTTTTTAGTGGTTCACTCCCAGCTAAACATACCCATCACAGCGTACGTGGTATAAATTGGTGTAAACAATAAACAAACATGCGATTTCAGCTATCCCGTCAGATTTGCTATCATTTATTGAAATTAACAAAAAACCGCTTGTTCGATTTCGATAAAATTATCATGGGACCATTTGGGAAGTATACCCTTTCCAACAAAAAAAGAATTTTTCAAATCGGTTGGCAAGCGACGGAGTTATGCGCGAACAAACATTAAAAAAAAATACAAACATCCGAATTGAGAACCTCCCCCTTTTTTAGAAGTCGGTTAAAAACAAAATTGTTGTAAAATAACGACCAGCACTAATTGAGTGTGATGTCACACCATTGTGTTCACTATGGTGTGACTTGCGCCATCCAGTACTAGCGACGGCGACGTTTTCCGTGACGAACTTGAGCATGTCAACTCTCTATTTACGTTTATTCACAAATCATTCTGTTTCAGTGATATTTCTCGAATAAGTATTCATTTATTTTGATTTTTTATATTATTGCTTATTTGTTTGTCTGAAAGGCTCTGATTGCAAGCCACACCAATACCTGCGTAGCCTGGGCTACTTTTTTATCCCCAAAAATGTGAAGTAAATAGGTTGCCGTTAGAGCGAAAACCAAATAAAAAAATAAAGCAATGAAAAAATCAAATTAATTTTCTGCTTCAAGACTTGTTTATTGGTCACTAGCAGCGCCCCGCGGTTTCGATCTCGTGGGAATATCAAGGTAAAAATATAATTTTCCATCATCAATCATCAATTCACCATCTGTGTGCCAAATTTCATCCAAATCCGTTCAGTAGTTTTTGTGTGAAAAAGTAACAAACATCCATCCATCCATACTTACAAACTTTCGTGTTTATATTAATAGTAGGATTCAGAGACCATCCCACATTCAATTCCATTCATTCCATTTGACAATTTAACAACATTCATTGCATTAATTAAGTTGTAAAGTTGCCATATGGCATACAGGGATGAATTTTTGAGGCAAAACAGTAAGCCTGTTGCTGCTATGGGAAAACAGGAAACTTTTTTATGAATAAGCCAGAAAGAACATCTAACTTAACTAGCGTGCCGGCAAGTGTTATTCTTATTCAAAATTCAAATGGTACGTTGATAATTAGGGGAATTATCAACATACCGTTTGAATTTTAAATAAGTAGATAGGTAATTTAATTTTCCAATGCAGTGAAAGTACTTAACTTATTCTTTGGAATGTCACTGAATTATTTAAATGTGTTTAAGCTATATATACCTCGTCCACATATTTGGCAGTCATTGGTCAGTTTAACCATGGCCATGCAAAAAATAAGCAGGCATAGATAAAACCTGATTTACATATTATGAGTGAGTTCCACAAAGATTTTGGTAAGATAAAAATAATTATCTTATGAGAATTTGTAACTTAACTGCCCATTGTTATTCTTAAAAATAAACA
Organism: Hecatera dysodea; assembly: GCA_905332915.2. Taxonomy (NCBI): domain Eukaryota; kingdom Metazoa; phylum Arthropoda; class Insecta; order Lepidoptera; family Noctuidae; genus Hecatera; species Hecatera dysodea. Next base: position 5,796,116 of record HG995299.1, read on the forward strand.
GGTTATCACTAATTTTTAAGCTATTGCTTTTTTTTAAAATACTAAGTAAATGAATTGTATTTTTTATCATATCTTTATTGCTTTAATATTTGATTAATTAGTTACTATTACATTTTATTATTACAAGGATTTCTCTACCAAATGTCAGCTTTATGGTATTATTTTATCGACCCAATATTATTTTAATTACTCAGAAATTACACCCACTGCTAGAGAGCAAATACACAAGTCCTGTACAGCCTACAAAGACTAAAACATCACAAAACCAAGACTTTATGTTAAGAAATAATATACGTATTCCATTTGACTATATTGCTTACATTTTTACCTAGCTAATTTGAAATAAAAAACAGTTTACTTATTTTCTAACATTCCTAGTCTTTTTTTTATGGCAAGCAAATCATAATTTGTAGAACAATAAAATGTATGTACATAAATAAACAGGGCTGGGGTCAATACCATTCCGGAATTTCTCATTCTGGAATGGCATTGACCTCAAGTTTTATTCATTAAACAAATCACTTGACATGCAAAATAAAACAATAATTCGTTTTTACAAAAGACACTACCTATATAGTTCAGTGAATTTACAAAATTGATTTTAGTAACATTTGACAAGAGCTGTTGCATAAATAGTAAAGTTATTACCGTCATGTATTTGATGTCCATTTACTCTTGTTTCCGCCATCCTGCAGGTTGAATTCCGAAACAGAATATCAATATTATCACTCGTGTGATCACGTTAGAAGTGATATCCTCACTCGCGAATTCCAGTGCCTGATAATGCAGACAGTAAAATGGATAATATGCTATCATCTATCACTAAGTACAGATAATACTAGAAATAAATTTAAATAAACTTTCCGACTAGGGAAGGTGACCGTAAACGAGAGTTCACCAAAGGTTAGGATACTGAACTATACACACTACACACACGGACTGCCGCAGTGTTATGAAACGAAACAAGAACAAAATATCGATTATATGAATATTCCGTAGAAATAAAACTGGAAGTCGGCGAGCAAGACTGATTAAAGTGCAAAAAAAAGAAACGTCATGTCAGTTTGACAGTGACATAACTATTTTTTTAAGAGATTGGTTGAACATTGGTCTTTTGAGAGCGTGTTGACATTATAAACTAGTTCAAGAAAATAATTTCGTGTAACAGAGTCTTCTTAAACATCTGATTGAATACATTCGTTTCTTCATTCATTCACTTGACCTAAAGGTCTTTGTTACCAGGTCATTAAATTATAAAAAAAAAAAAAAAAAAAAATCATTCATTCAATATGGTGAGCTGTCAACAAAAAAGTGTCAGCGTCAGAAACAAGAAAAGCGAATAGATTTCCAGACAATCAAGACTACGTTGGCAAAAATTATTTATAATGGCAGACAAAAGGAAAACTAAAAAACGTAAAGAGGTAAGATAGATTTCCTATTAAAAAGTGTAACTCGCTTTAGATTGGCTAATTACACTTCGTTGTTGTTTTCATTACGTTTCCATATTGCGGATGCGGCGTGTGGATTTTTCCCGATTGCAAAAGATGTTTCCCTTATTTTGCGGGATGTTTATTGCCCGCCTGTGTGAAACTTAACTGCAGCGTCCAAAGTTGGTAATTTTACCGCAATTTGTTACCATTTCGCGTGGTATTTACCGAATGACGCATCCATTTCGATTTTATGTTTAGTTCATTGCCTGGCTGAAAACCAACGGGTTTTGTGCGTAGTTCTTTAAGATTAGCGTCATTGTATGAGCGCAGTGTCAGCTATTTTTGGGAATCCTTTGTTTACAGCGACTATTTACCAAATAACCAGATGTTCCCATCATGTCATCTCAAAGAACTTAATCCATCTTGTTGACAGTTCTATAAAAAGCACAAAGTAATTTTTAATTTGTCTCACCTGTCCCTTAGGATTTCGCTAATGATATTAAAGTGATCTTCATTGTTTTTTGGAGAACCATTTATAAATAAGTTTTGCATGCATGCGCTTATTCAATGTCTTTTTGTTTACAGCGAAAAAAGGTTTGATACATTTTATTTTTCACATTTGCACGGTTGATTACACCAGTTTGACCATTATTAAAATGTTTATAGTCATTGTATTTAATATTTCACTGGCAAAACCATAACAGTCACCATCAAGTAAGTTTCTTTTATGTTCATTTAATATCACAACACATTTGCACAGGTGTGAAACAATGGTACCTTCTTATAATAATTTTATTATATTTTGACTGTAATTCTTTCAATGTTAGCTACAGAATTATGAATCCTTTTTGTTTTCAATTATTAATCTTGTTGAATTAAGTATTCTACTTTATATTAATTAATTTTTCTATTTTATATTAATAAGACATACATAGTTTCCTTGTACTGCTAATTTACATTATGATGTCACAAGGATATGAGAGTTCACTTAGCACTCTACAGTAATTAGCAAATCATTCTCAAGCTATTTCTGGTATTTGCTCTATTGATTATATTATTATTTATGGTTTGGTGTGGTATTTCCTCTAATGTCACATCTTGAAGAAACACAGCTCTATATTATGCTTTGAACGAATTGAAAGCCGAACGACGAACGAACGACGAATTGAATTTTTTGTAGTTGTCTATGATTTTCTTCTTTTTCTGCTCTAGGTCATTAGCACTCAGCAGGAAAAGTAAGTTTTAAAATATCTAAAATTCTAAAAAGACCGAGTAAAGCGGAGACACCTTACAATAGGTTTCGGAACATTACTTAAGTACTACTAAAATATGGTAAAGTAAAACAACTATAATTAAGAATGTCACCAATCTTAAGACTCAGTCAGAATATTATCAAACAGTTACTATTAAAAGTTGTCACTTAACGGATTGGTACTGTTTTCATCAGGAACAGAGATTTCTTTTCGAATTTAAATAAATTATGGAGTTTTACCACATTATCTATCTTCAAACGATTTCTTTTTGTGCTTAAATTCCATTTATAGTTTAGCAAGGACCTTTCAACATCAACTGAAGTAAGATATTCAAAGTACGACAATGATTCATTTTCATGGTCAAATCATTATGACATTGGTCTGAAAATCAAGATCCATACTCATAGAAAGTTGAAGTAACAGATTTAAAAAAAAATTAATGGCTGGTATTCCAAAGCCATTATATCTTTTTTTTTTAAATCCCTTTACTTAATATTAACGTATGAATGGTACCGGTCACTCCACTCGTGAGAAAAAAAAAGTTTTACGTTTTTTTTTAAAGCGGAAACACTAAAAGTACATTTTTTCGGAACTATAAGATACACGGCGATCAAGATGACATACAATTCATGTACTTTTAGGCACGGCTAGGCACGGAAGTAGCAATTTTATGAAATTTTGAAAATTCGGAATGTGATTTTTTAAACCTTTGCTGTCGTTCAATGACTTTGCCGATCGATTTACTTATATTGTGTTTAGATTTAGCCTGCTAATGATCTTTATGATGACAATAATTTAAAAGATACCGATTTTCTGAAAATAAGATGATTACATGAATAAAAAGAATATTGAGGTACTGCAGTGATATTAATTTACTGGAAACTCACTCTGACATCTTTCAACCATATTTAGGTAAATAATTATACACAAAACAAATTAAGAATTCTAAATCAGATTTTATCATGAAATTCTTATAAATAGTTAAGTGTAACATTAGAACAAATTTATAATCTTATTCTAATTGGTTATTACAAAATAAAGATATCTCAGCTAACAACTTTAAAGATTATTCATAGCCATGAGATAATTTAAGAAAATAAGATATTTTTCAAAAGAATGTAATTGTATAGTGGTGTTGCTAAATGAAATGTTATTTTTTATTTATTCATAATCATAAAACAACACCATGATAAAATGTTTAGTAAAAAATTAGGTTAAGAAGAAAAAACAGTGGAATAATTGTGGACTTTAGAACTTACGATCTTGCAATATATTGATAAACGCGCCAAAACAACAGCCGCTCGTGGAAAGTATAATCTATAGTATCGATTTTTATAAAAAGAGTTCCTATTTTAAAAACAATGTATCAGTATTGACGTCATCAATAAAGGTCTGGAGACTCAGAAAAATCAGTGGTCCTATTCTCTTTTGTAATAGGTACCCTTATCACAGCAGTAATATTTTAGGATCCGAACAATGGAATGTTATGAAAACTTGTATTATGTTTTTATTCAACAAATAGGTACTCTGCGAGAATATGTGCCGCGTCTTATCAATGTAGAAAAATTAGTTCCGCGCAGATCTAGGAACCAAAGATTAACGTAGATTGTATTGAATGTAACTATATGTTTTATTATTACTTTAATGAGCGAAAAGGGGTGGCAAAGTATGATATGGGAATATATTCCCTTGGGAAAATTTTCGAATATCCCGCGGGCGAAGCCGCTGTCAAAACTAGTACAACATATTTCTGGTTTTTGCTTGCAAAATCAGGCACATGAGATTTTATAAATATCTCAATAGTAGGGGAATTCCCTTGGTGTTTTTACGCGTTTTCCGTATGTTTATCAAATACGTCATACATAAGGTATTCCATTTATTGGCATATCTTATTCGGATAAGCTCTAAGCAAGAATTTACCTCATGTTCAAAGTCACCACCAAGAGTGTTCATCTCATTCAAATTATATTAACACCTCGAAAATGAGGAAAACGGAACACGTTCTAAAATGCGTAGTGCTCGTAATCTGTTTGTCAAGCGTGGTTGATTCGTGGCTGCAAATCATTATAATCGTCGTCATCACGTTTGTCGACTGGTGTGTATTTTCGACGTATGCATAGAACTATCTTTGGAATTCCCGTGTGATTGTATGAGTTACATAGATACAGAGGGAGACACGTTCTTAACTACGAAGAATCCATTCAAAAAGCGCTAATGTCAAGTTTCTAGATATGCTTAAAATTAAAATAAACTAAAATATGGCATAAAAAAAGATTGGCCGCATTGCCACGTTGTATGGCAATGCTTATCCTCTGTCCGAGGTAAAAGCCAGCCCCTTACGGCCGAACCCAATAACCGATCTATCACATACTGGAGGTAGAAAAACAAATGAAACAACAGAAAAATCAAGAAAAATGATGTATGTTTTCTGTTGTTTCATTTGTTTTTCTATCTTCAATATGTGATAGATAGGTTATTGGTTTCGGCCGAAGTGAACTTAGTCACGCGAAGTGTCAACTAAACATTCAGCAAGTTCTTTAAATAACGCATGTTCTAGATATATTATATGTATGTAAAAAAATACTATTCTAGGTAAAGCCACATCATCTTCCTTTAACACTTTGTCCGTATCCCGACTTTTTAGGGTCAGTGAAGATTGTCTTTTCATCTCGTACATCTCCATAAGTCGTCACATTAATCCTCATCTTTATTTTTTATGTGCGAGTCCCTTAACTAGGATGAGGAAACAACACACACAGTTGTTTTCTTTTTGGTCAGAACCTTCCTTGATTTAAATCGAAGCCTAAACGAAATATCAAAAAAAGAAAAAAAATATTATTTTTGGTTTTGCGGAAAACTCATTTCGAATTTAGAATACGACTTCTACAATAAGGCAGTTTCATACTTAACCGTCAAATTGCTAATACACAGCATAATGATATTTGATAGAATGCTAACAGTTTAAAGTTGAAATCAATTAACAATACGCCTGAGCGCGCACAATTGACTCTGATGGCATATAATAATGCTAAGATGATTGTCAGTCCGATTGGTTCTGCGCCATTCGAAATTTAGGTCCATATTTCAGAACATAACCTCCAACTCAACTCCAATATGAGCATGAAAACGTCAATTGGCGTTTTCACGCAACGCATAAACATGCTTGCTCAGCTTAACCGTATAGTTCGGTAGTAGTACCAATTGGTACTAGACATGCAAACCTCCGCCGGCTCGGTTGTAGTACCAATTGGACCTCAGAGTTACGTCATACGACATCCTAATTTATAATTGCATTTTTGATAAAGCCACTTAAAATATCTTATGTATGGGCGTTAATTAAAACAATTAGATAAAATGCTCATATCTTAGCGCCATTAATTCTTTAATATTTAACCTACCAGTTTACTCATTTTCATAAATAAAATCGAAGTGCATAAATGTGATAATCGCCATCAACCATCATTCTTATTGTTTTTTTTTATTGTTAGGGTGTACCAAAACGATTATGCGAATCGATTTATTTTTTATTTCAACCTAATCGATTTATTTAAATTCGTTACTGAAATATTAGGAAAAAATACGTTTAGGACATAAAATACAATAAGCATTAATCATAATTATGATTTATGCTTTCTTATGTAATTCAGATAGGATTTTCTACAATAAAGAAAGAAATTTACTCAACAGATTATCGGACCCAAGGTTAATTTGCGCAAAATTGTCTATGTTATTCAAAATAAGAATGAAAAATATTTTATTCCTTTTAAATTACTGAGAGTTTTATGTTAGATACTTTCAGCTGGTTGCGTACGAAATACCAAGCTTATAGTTAATATATGTTAAGTAGGTCTAGACAAATTGACACTGGTATTTAAAAAATATTTTTTATCTAGAGTGAGTAATGGTATTCGATTTTTTTTTATAATGTTATGAAAATTGAATTTTGCTTTATAAAATACTTTTCGATTTTGTTTATCCTGCTCCTGAAACTCAGTATCTAATATGTCCATGCAGGGCACGGAAAAATGCATTTTGGGCGATTCAAATTACTTACACATACTGACCTACAAAATATATTTTCAAATCAAGGTTCTAAAACTATCTTCTAAAAACGGTTATTAAGGCCAAATTCTACTTGGTAGGTACCTAAATAACCTATCTCAATAAATTTGACTAAGTATTATAAGTGAAAATGGCACCAACTAGATTTTTCAATCAATCAATATCAATCAATCAATATCCATGAGAAAAAAAAACAGGTAAAGTGCGAGCCGGAATCTTGTTTGGGTTGCGGGAATTCATAATTATTACCCACCGCATTTCATCTGAATCATTTCAAATGCGTGAGTATGCGTGACATGAGTGGTCCTTTGCTGTATAGAGCTTTTTTAATGCACATATTTAATAAATAAATAATAATGTCCGCACAAATCGAACTTCGAAGTTAAGCTACGCTTGCCGAGATCGGCTAGTGGATGGGTGACCATCTAATACAGATTGAGTTTCCACCATGGCTTGGAAAGCATGTCGTTGATGCCGGCTGTAATTCGAACATCTTTGACAGTCGATAGGCCACAAGGCCACAACCTAAACCCAACATTGCCAAGAGGTATGTTCTACTCAGTTACTAGATGCCGAACCCAACATAGAAAAGGATAAGCCTAGGCAGAATGACGTGTGTCTCGAAAAAAAATAACTTTTTTTTTCAAAATTCGAATAGCCTATGACAGTTCGGCATTTATGACTAATCGAATGATACCTGATTTGAAAAACCTATGCAGCCATTTAGGCTACCGGACGTTCCAAAGAAATAGACGTAACTACAAAAATACATATATACATACATATATATATATAATTATATATATATACCTAATTACATACATAGGTACATACTTTCAACAAACATTCTATAATATAGTATATTTCTTATCCGCAAATTAAAAGGAGAGTCATTTTGCGGATAAAAAAACTTAACACATTATTTAACATATCGAATTCAAATAACATTATATCAAAGTTCAAACTGATCCACTACCTAACCATACCATAGTCAATATATAAAAATAAATATTTCTGAATCACGAGCGCATTCTGGTTCTGCATTTAAATTTTGAATAAAATAGACATCTCGGCGCGAAATCCGCACGGGTCCGATTTCATTGTTCAGTTGATTTTATTCGTTGATTTCCAAAAAAAGAACTATTTAAATTACATAACAAAGCGCAAATATGGTTTTATAAATGCTTATTGGATTTTATGATAAATAAAATATTTTGCGCTAATTTTTAATAATCGATTTACCATAATTGCTAATTTATATTTATCGAGTCGTACGAAATAAAAAAACCATCGATTATAATAATCGTTTTCCCACACCCTAGCAATAAAAAAAACAAAATGGCTGACGATTTTGAACAAAAATAATGTAGCGGTAATGAATATTACGTGTTATTGGATCTGTGTTCGTTTATTGCATTTAGATCTGGGCTTTTTCTTGTTCTTCACGATATTTAGAATCATAATAATGTATATTTGTAATAGTATTTACATGTGAGTGTGTGATTTTTGTGTGAAATAAAAACGTAAACAAACACAGTTGGCGCGAAACTTTGACTTTGGATACCAAAAAACTTCATTACCGCTACATATTTCCTTAGAAATATGGATGAATTCGTCAAATAATCAAATGATGAACAAACCACTACTCCTCAAGTGGAGTTTGGGTTTCTGGAATTCATAATTTTCATGTTTTTTAGCGTCGAACACCACTGCCATCAAAGTTGAAAAGTAATATTTTTTTGACAATATTGAACCCCTATTTTAAATTAACTTTCGTATAGAAAATGACAAAGAAAGACCGCAAATATAATGAATATGTCTTGATTTTGCGGTTTTGCCTCTTTTCAGCAAGCGAGAAAGTTGTTTATATATATAATTTTCGTAAATCTAAGACGACTATCTTTTGGAAGGGTGTAGTAATGCGTATTTTAGACGCATTTTTAAGTTGACTGACGTGATTTGAACGATCTTAAGTTGTAATTTAAGATATTTCTCAATAACTTATCGTATAAAATTGCTGCAGAAACAAATTTATCATAGTTAATTAAGATGCCGAAAGTTAAGATAATTTCTGAAATTCATGACGTAACATGCAACACCCCGTCGACTCAGCTAGTGTGTCAGATGTCAAAATCTTGTCGAGCAGAGTGGTTAAACTCATCTCTCGAGCACGAAAACTACAATTGATGACAAGCTCCGATGGATTTGGAGTTCGATTTGAGTTGGAGTTACTTTTTGAAATATGGGTCTTAGTTTTTCTATTTGGTGCAAGAATTGTAAATGTAATGAAGAATTGTATTCGGGATTGAGCAGCTTTTCAAATAAAAGTATTTCTTGAAACATCGGATATTTTAATTTATCTTCCATCTTCGTAGTTTATTGCTGTAACTGTACCAAATATTTCATCAGGCACGAACTTTTCTTACCCATTATTTCCACATGTCACGTCCCAGTGCAAATCGATACCCAGGGTATCTATTACATCAATGGATTAAGCCTATCATTACAGTAGAAAAGAAAAACTACTACCATACATGAATGTTTATTTTCTTTCTATCTATTTATTAAACTATGATGTATTGTTTATTTTATATTGTTATTAACGCCTAAACACGATTGTTAAATATATTTTATTAAGCGTCACGTATCTGTCACCCTAGTGATTTTTTTCTATGTATCCTACTGCCTATCTGTGAACAGCGTTGTGGGCTACAATATTGTGATATGTTTTCTGTATTGTCTTTGTCTTCTGTGTTTTATATTGTAGCTGTTTTTGTTCTTTTTTAAATAAAATAAATACATATAATTTCTCTCACAGCATATAATCGAGAAACGTGCGGCGTATTCCAACTAAAACTGATTAACTGTAAGGTGTCCTATTCAATGTGTCTTGACCCACTTAAAGTTTGCGACTTTTCCAGGTCATTCCACATATTTCCAATGTCTTATTTTATTTTCACAATCGGTCTGGTACCTATGTTTTCCATTAATTTGTTCCATAGGCGAATGGCCCACTTTCACCAGTTCTGCTATAGCTTTACTATAACTGTCATTATGGTTCATGTAGTGTGTTGTGCGGTTGTGTGTATTAGCTATGAGAGACTTTGTGAGTATATTAATATATTTTAGATCTATTATTTATTTTAGTGCAATTTTTCTGTGAGATTCAAAAGTGTTTGCGTTTTAAATATATTATGGAATGTAGGGTAACGGTAAATTGTGCGTTCGATTCTGATTGTAGAGTTTTTAGTGGCATTTTGGAACTGGGTTTAGTGTTTGAATAAAGAAACCGTTTATCGCCAGTGAATAGGCAAATTTTAATCGTATCAAATACGCATCAGAATCAGTTCATCCGTGTCAGTCTCACACCGGATTATTAACTTTATTTGTATGTAACACAATTTTTTACCTATATGTTACAAGCAAGTCTAAACTAACCAATGAGGCAACACCACACATACATATTTCAAACGTAAAATCAACTAGGCCACGTGCTAAACTTCCATTACTATTGCCATTATTCAGTCACTATCTTCCTGTAACGCATTGAACGTAGGTGTAATCTAGATAGATACCATTTACTAGGTCATTAACAAGGCCAAAGTCACGGCCACAGCTAAAGCAGACGACTATACCTCTACAAACTTCTTTGTTCGTTCGGTGGTGGCGCTACTAGTTATTAGAAGCTGTCAGACATCTGTCAAACTCAGTACATTTTTTGTTAGTTCTCTTTTTCGCTACCCGCATTTATAAGTTTGTCGATCTATGACGAGACAGTGACGTCGATAGCGTTGTTTTTCGCGGCATTTTTGCGTCTGGTTGGGTTTTTACACCAGTTTTCTTTTTATGTCTGATGGAAGGCGTCAACACCTTCGAAGTTCGTCTTACTTTTCATCATAAATTAACTGTTGACGTTTGAAGAAATCGCTTATAATGACTTAATTTGACTTTAGTGCCCTTATTTTACTGTAGTAAATATCTTTAGATGACTGCTGAGCTAAGACCTCTTCTAAATTACATCATAAAGACTATTTTATAAAATTGCAATAAAGGTGCACATCTACCGCGGTGCATGCTGTGCACTGCACCCTCAATGACCCCGTTAAGCCGAGGCCCGTATCCCACAGGGGATGCCCTTAGCAAAGCGGTCATTTAGCTTTTAAGTTGTTTTTAGCCTTAGCGTGCTGAACTGCGAGTGGTAACATTAAAAAAAAATTGTTTGACAACGTGATCTACGTTTCCACAGTCGCGTATAGACTACACGAAAATTAACACACGACCATGTACACCTGTGCAGGTGTTGCATGCGGTAGTACACACTATACAGTAATTAGTGTGTTCCGAATGCACATTGTGTATAGTGTGGACAGCGTAAATCTATGTGAGTGCCATGTTCGAGCAAGCCACTCATATACCAATGACGTCAATTGATGCGTAGCGTGTCCTGGGTTGCAGTGGACACACATTTTTTCTCTCCGTGCGTCGCGGTGGGTCTGCGCCTTTACGGTAACCCAAAAAGGATCACCTAGTGTTGGAAATTCTCCATAAAGCAGGTCATCATTTTATGTAGACATTGCAGGCATTTTCCATCGACTTCTGATTTACGCTTACTTTTAATAGTGCTACAAACTACTAATGATTTGTTATGATGAAGCCACGTGCAGTACTTATGTACGTCTTAGGTTTAAAGGCCATAGACATTACAGAGCATCTTCAGCCGTGACGTTTAACCGACTTGAAACAAGGAGGGAGTTCTATGTTTGACGGTTTTTGTCTATCTTTTCGTTGCGACAGAGAAGATTTCAAAATAAGCAGGAAATCAAGTCAGAACACAACATTTTTTTTTAATAATTTAAAAAATGCGCTAACCCGGTCTACTAGCACATTTTAAAGTAATCACAGTGTAAGTTTTTTTTTTTTTAATAAGGCTGTAAGAGAGCGAATTCTACGCAGGTTTTTTAGGACGATAATGCGACGACTACCGACAACCCACAGTTAAATAGTATAAGAAACAAATTTGATTGCGCACGCGCCGAGCGGTACAATTACAGTTAACAAACGTTCTGAAAGGGAGAGTCTTGCTTTGAGGTCAAGTTGGGCTAGGTCATTATTACTGTATTGTGGTAGAGCTACGACCATTTTCTGGTAATAAACTATACACAAGTGAGTGACACCATAAAAACAGATTGGTATATCAATCGCTATCGAGAAGTTTTCTCGAGGGTAGATATGATGAACTAAATATTTTTTTATAAAAACAATAAATAATGAATTAGCCACTTAGACCGTTTGCGCAGACTTATTTTTAAAATATTTTCCATACATAAATATCCGACTTAAAACTAATTCGGAGTTAAACATACCTGAGTATATGGTTTAATATCAACTCGATACCTCTAAGTTTTCCCGAGATAAAAGGTCTTGGCAGACAGACGGACGGACGGACAACGAAGTAATCCTATAAGGGTTCATTATTTTTTCTTTTTTTTAGGTACGGAACCCTAAATACTTTGGACCCTAGCTGCTCTCCCCCACAGCGACGCCCTAAGACGAGGTCCATACCCCACAGGGGGTGCCCTTAACATATAGTCGCTTAGTTAGGAAGTTTTTACAAGCCCAAGCTGGAGGCTTTAATATTAACATTGAGACCGCTACAAGCACGCCCGGTTAAGCAGTCGACAACCTTAGGCTGACAAGGGAGACTCCACTCACAAATAAAAAAAAACAATTGATTAAATTATACCTCTGTAGCTCGCTTTGTAATACATTTTGCATGTCAGCTGCTTGCAGTTGGAAACGTGGCCTTATTATTTTGAACGATTAATTTATGAAATGCTAGATGTGAGAACCCTGTACTGAACCTATTTATCAGCCGGCCTCGCACAGTAAGACTCTAACGAACTACATTTTATTACTATGATGTCAGACGTTACCATCTACAATAACATACAATACCCTTTATTGTTTGCTGGTGTCAATATTATTAGATCTTCATATTTTGTTTGTCCTGAGTGAAATGTAGAAATCTGTTGAAGGAAACTCACTTACATTTTCCGCGCCCCAAGATACTGGTTTCGTTTGTGTTTTTCTTCCATACTAATTGTCTATGAGAAGCATTTATAGAGCTCATGGCCCATACTTTTCTATGAAGAGTATTTATGAAGGAGCTCGTGGCCCATATTTGTCTATGAGGAGTATTTGTAGAGAAGGTCGTGGCCCATATTTGTCTATGAGGAGTATTTATAGAGAAGCTCGTGGCCCATATTTGTCTATGAGGAGCATTAAAGAGGAGCTCGTGGCCCATAGAGTATTTATACAGAAGCTCATAGCCCATAATTGTCTATGAGGAGTAGTTATACAGGAGCTGGGGGTCCATGCTTGTCTATGACGAGTATTTATAGAAGAGCTCGTAGCCCATACTTGTCTATAAGTTGTATTTATACAGAAGCTCATGGCCCATATTTTTCTTTGAGCAGTATTTATACAGGAGGTCCGTAGAAGGCTGACCTATTAGGTAGGTACATACCGAGTCCTCTCTGTGCCTCGGAAAGCAAGTAATACCGATGGTCACGGCTGTCATTTCAAGAACATTGTCAATAGTTACGGATAGTTAATAGCCAGTAAATCTGACATTACTCTTGCCAAGGAGTATACTGTTACACAGGTTAAGAAGTCACTCTTTACTCCTGTTTAAACAGTCATACTAATACTTCGCTGAATCCGGAGGACTGGAAGCCACTCAATATCAAATTGGGAAATAGTTAGGCAAATTGGTTTATTCCAGAATTAATATCCAACAGCAGACATTCAATAGCTTTTGGATATAGATGTTACCAACAGGAAAAACATAGGGATTACCTACTTAGAAAACTACTAAATAATTGCATTGACGTAAGCAAACGACCGGTCATGTGAATGTCATTTCTAAATATTTTATGAACGGTTCGATTCAATAACGATTACCCCTTCTAGCTTTCAGTGTCATTAAACTTGAAAGTATTTTAACAATTATATATTCTTTCTTCTAGCGTTTAGTGTCTTTAAGTTTGAAACTGTTTCAACAATTTATATTAAACTAGCAGCGTCCCGCCGTTTCACACGCATAGTTGGCGTTCCCGTGGGAATACAGCGATAAAATATACCCTTTTCTTTGAATGGGAAGTCATCAAATGACTTCTCCCGCTCTGGGCGCAACGGAAGGGAGTGAGTTTCAGATTCATACTGACTAAAACCCACCCGTGATCCTTCTTGTGCCCTTTGCGTTCCAGGGCCGCGGTGACTCTTTCGAACAAATTCCGCAACCATAAAATATGTTGCTGATAATGTAGCTTTCCATTAATGAAAAAGTTGTTTAAATCGGAGCTTTTCCGGTAGAAACAAATGAATCTTTTCCCCTTTATAATACTAAGTAGGTACTAATTGCCGCCAACAACATACTCCGGGGAAACATACACCCGGGATAAAAAGTATCCAATGTGTTAAATTCTTCTGTGTCAAATTTCATTAAGATCAATTCAGTAGATTTTGCGTGAAAGAGTAACAAACATCGATCCATCCATCCATACTTACAAACTTTCGCGTTTATAATATTAGTAGGATAGATCTACAACTATCTATCTTGTTTACACCTGCTACTTAAAGACAATAGGATATGAAAGTTTTTTTGTTTGTTGGTTGTGTCAAATGTTTGCAATCCATAATGTTTACATACAGGCGGTAAATTTGAATAAGTTGAAACAATTAAGAACCCAGTTTGTATATTTATTTTCGATTTGTTCTTGGATTCAATACATATGGCTACTAATATATAAATGATATTTATTTTGTAAGTAAGTATGTAAATAACACTTTTACACGTCAATATTTTTGGTCGTTATAAACTAGATGAGGCCGGAATGGAAAGTATATAGATACAATACTTTCCATTATGTATTATTCACGATAATATCTAAGTACATTACGTAAAAATATATAAGTTGAAAAGTAACAAAGTGGGCTAGAAATAAATAAAATAAATAAATACCTATCTTGGGACAACTCACACACGGCTATCTGAAATGGTTGGTCTTATCACTAAAAGCGATCTTTATTTATGTACACACAAGATACTTAAAAAAAAAGAAAACTTTGTACAAAATCAAGAGCACAAAGCTTATTTCAAAAGAAACTTCTTCCAGCAGACCTGCGACAGAAGAGTGGGATAAGAAACGTAGACACTGTGTAAAGAGACAGAGAAGGAAACTGAAAATAGACTATACTAACTAAAACATATTATTAAGTATATATACATAAAAATCAAATTAAAACATAGATCTACTACTTTACATGGTTTTTAGATCGTATATCGATCCTTGTCGCCGATTCATAGATATAAGATATAAAACGCATTTTCGAAAACATGTCGCTTATGGTCAATATGATGGTAAATGCTGATGATTAGAACGAACTAATATGAATGTTTTCCTAATATTTCCAGGAGTTTGGAGACGTGCCTGAATCGGAGAAGGCGACGAGCGAGGAATACTCGGTCGCCAAGTGGCTCAAGGCTAACGTGCCCACAAAAAAGACTAAGTTCTTGAACCATCACGTGGAATATTTCACGGGTAAGATCATTTCATATTTATGAAACTAGCGTTCACTGCAGTTTTCTCAAGCAAACAGCAATGCTATTCTGTAAGAACTCACTCCAGTTCTCACTTCTGATTCTGCGGTGAAAATTATTCTGTAACTTGATGAAAACTACACTAGCGCCACTAAGTGAGAACATAGGTGAAGCGAACTTAACTTGACAGTCAGAATATCAAATACTTTTCACTTCAGGTGAGTTACGAAGTGTAATCGAAAATGAGATATGAATCGAATTCGCACGTGAGTTCTTACAGAATAGCACTGTGAAACGAATAATATTGAAAGCCGCTTTACCAGACGTGACTCCCGCCCGTCTGCCACCAAGCTGAATGTAATGAACCGTGATAGTAAGACAGTTGAAATTTTCACAGATTATTTTTGTTACCGCTAAAACAATAAATACGAGAAAACAATAGAATAAACATTTAAGGGAGCCATACAACTGACATGATTTTTTTTGCATTTTTTTTGTAGATAATGGTACGGAACCCTACGTACGCGAGCCAACTCGCACTTGGCCGGCTTTCTTTATCTTTTTATTTTGGCTGGTAGGCCCTTAATTATGTAACGATAAATGCGATAATATTTCTTGCTTTTCTAAGAATAGAAACAGTTTATCTTCGCTCACTAAATTTAAAAGTATCGAGACAGCTTTCAACCCAAATATATGGCATAAAAAAAATAAGAGTATATTCAAATGGAAATATTTATAATAATTTCCAACATGTCGGTGGCGTATTGCCAAGCTACGTAGCTGCATTTCCTTTATGTTTTGCCGTGTGGCGTGTGCTCTCTCTCCGAACTTCCGCTGTAATAAAACAAACCTTTTAAAATATTTAAAGAATTCCAGCGGGATTCTATTTTTAAATTTTACGAGTTTATTTTTGGCCAGTCTCAAAGGATAAACCCGTTCATGTGGGTTTATAGTTGTCGTATCGAATATAATAATATAGTGTTTTGGCGTGTCGAGTGGTTGGACAGTTTATGGCCAGTGCCCTCCTTGTTACATAAATAATCGTGGCCCCATCAAAAGTGATGGCTCAAGACCATTATTGACTCATTAACAACTGGCTGTGATATGTTCTAGAATTTAATAGGTACTGATTACTTAAGTCAACGGGTTGGAAAGAGGAGGCTTGCGTCCCAGTTATGGAACAAAATATGATATGCTTATACGAACAACGAAAGCCTTTATTGTACCTTCACGGTGGAGTTATAGATTCGTAGAATGACAACAATTCGAAAAGGACGTTCATATAAGCGACAATTTGTACATGAAACAAATCTATTTTTATGGAATAATTCGGGATCAATTGAACGTTTGGACGTCCGACCTTTCCGTTCACGGTCATGGTCATTTCACGCGTCGCGACCGCGGCTGCTCTTAAGGGCACGAGACATTGATTTAATGGACGGTTAACTTATTTTTAGTACTAACTTTTTTAGTAAACAACTCTCTGAAGGCAGAAAACACGGGCAGTGATAGAAGTTTAGAGAAAAGGAGAGATTGTAGTTTCACGTTATACAGGTTGTTCCAAAAGAGCGTGGTCACAATATTAGGAATAGTATAATAGTATACATTATTTGTTTTCTGACTTACATTGAGTATCCGAAGGGATTTATAAAACCCCATTTTGCAAAGTTACTATTGGAAGGTTTTTAATTGGATACCTAGGTCTAAAAACCATAAAATTAATAATAATAATAATAATTTATTTGCATCAAGTTTTACATTTTACATTAAACACATGGTAGTACAAACAATTTAAAGTAAATTATACAATGGTGTGGAGAGCACCCTTGCTAAGTTGTTAAGACAACTTGTGTTAAAGATGCTGGGCCCAACCCTTTATTGGATGTTTCTTAATTGCATTTAAGTACATACATGCCATTTTGTAATTATGTGACTGGTTCATTATATATAAATTGCTATCAATGTCCCTTAAACCCTTTTTGCAAAAGTTCTTAACTAACTTTTAGACCCATTAATCTTGCGTATGCCTTTCATTCATTCACTTAACTGACAAGTCATTTTTAGAGTTCCAACCCGAAGGATTACGAGCGGAACATTATTACTGAAGAACTGTAATAAGTAGACATTTGAACCAAAAGTATGGAGCACATAGAAGAAATGTCTTTTTTTTTTGTTTTATGGTACGGAATCCTTCTTGTAACTCTCGACTCGCACTTGGCCGTTGTTTTCCAAGAACGTTACTGAAACTGTACTTTATTTATTTTATTAGTACCTAGGTGCTGGAATCTAGGTCATTACGGTTGTCATAGGTATTTTATTATAGTAACAGGTTCTCGCTATCGGGTCGCTGACCCCAGCTATCACAATGCCTAGCCTCAAAAGATCGATTGAAATCGATTGTGGAAATTGAATCTGAAATCGATTTAGCTCTTAGCCAAGATCCAGTCATCTATACTAATATTATAAAGAGGAAAGATTTGATTGTTTCTTTGTATTGAATAGGCTCCGAAACTCTTTGTTCTGTGCATAGGCTATACTTTATCCCCGTGTACCCACGGGAACGGGAACTATGCGGGTGAAATCGCGGGGCGCTGGTAGTTTTAAATATTTTATGGGTAATGCTGTACTTTTACAAATGTTTGTACAAAGAGTCATTCTTTAGACCTACTTTATTCCATAATATTGAAAAGTAGCTGTTTGGCACAATTTTGTTTAACAATTAAGTATATCTATCAATGGTACCAGTAGAATTAATTTTTAAAATTTAAAGACATTTCGTTCTTTTTTCGTTCTTTGGAACTTCTGTCGAAAGACATCATAGATTAAACCTTTTGGTACAATTCCTAAAACTTGTCAGTTCTTTGACAAGACTTAAAGTCTGATACTTGGGAAAATGTCAGGTTCTCAAAAGCATAGTATTATAGAACACTAGCTTATGCCCGCGACTTCGTTCGCGTGGAGTTCCATAAAAAATGTTAACCCCTTTTTCACCCCCTTAGGGGACGAATTTTCAAAAATCCTTTCTTAGCGTATGCCTACGTCATAATATCTACCTGCATGCCAAATTTCAGCCCGATCCGTTCAGTGGTTTGTGCTGTGTGTTGATAGATCACTATGTCAGTCAGTCAGTCCCTTTTGAGTTATATATATATTTAGATTTAGTTAGCCTGAATCCGAACCCGCAACGAAAGTAAGCCGACTCTAGGCCAGTTACCACTGGGCCATCTCTGCTCACTCTTGCAAAAAACCTACGTGTGACCTACTTAATAAAAAGGCTATCGCTTGTTTAACAAAATGTTTAAAAAATATGAAATTTGTTTAAAAATATGTCTCGGGTAATATTTAATATTTACCTAGCTTTTCCCAAATGAAGTAGATAATAATTATAACTTCAGCATACTACAATTGACAGGAAACCTAGAACAATTAAATTAAACACACAAATAGGCTATGTTTTAACACGCTTTTAGTAGCTTCCCTTGTTTTAATTGAGTAATAAACTGAATCAGTCTTTCGCTTCCCTAATGGAGTAGATTTTCACAACTTCAGCTTACTACAGTTGATAGGGAACCTACGTTAGAACAAGATTTAATTAAACCCATAAATAGGCTATTAAATTCTTTCATGCAACTTTAAAACATAGACAACGCAACGATTGTTTTTTTTTCGCACGCAGACATGGTTGTTTAAAGACCTGTATTTCATTTTGAAAGAGCTATCCAATGATACCCCACACGATTGTTTTTTGGAATTTATTTTTTCATCCCTCAGTTACATTTATAGAGAGCCACCCCTAAAATTATTTTTTCCTTAATATTTCAGCATTATTGAAAAGTGGTAAACAGGTTGCACCTACCTACCAATTTTCATTTATGTAAACCGGCTGTGACATACGGACGGACAGACAGACATGACGAATCCATAAGGGTTCCGTTTTTTGCCATTTGGCTACGGAACCCTAAAAACTTGCACTTGTTTAATCAGGTCCACTCAAAAAAGTGTGGTACTTTCTTCAAAAGAACATCTTGTACATTGGCCTACATGGTTCTCATATGATCTGACCAGACACCAGTCTTGCGTAGTGGTTTCGTATCTTACTCAGTTACTGGGTTGTGGAGGTCAGATAACCAGTCGCTCTATGAAAAATACTGGTATTTCACTCGCATCTGGTTCGACTGGAAGCCGACCCCAATACCTTAAAACAACAACCGACATGTTTGTTGTTTTAAGGTAGCCTTTTTCCAACTATGGTTGGGAAATAGTTAGGCAGATCGATTTCTGAGTTGTATTTGGTGTTTCTTCTCAAAGTAGTCAGCTTGGACCTCATCGCCCCGCATAGTTCCCGTTCCCGTGGGAATACGGGGATAAAATATAACCTGTGTTACTCGCTGATAAATTGATAATGTCGCTTTCCATTGGTTAAAAATGAAAAAAATGTTAAAATCGGTCCACTAGTTTCGGAGCTTATTCGATACAAATAAACAAATGAAAAGATTTATAAAGATCGCTTATATAAATATTATAAATATAATTTATTATAACAAACAACCACCACCAAAGTTTATCATAAACCAGTACGTCGAACATAACATTACAAAGTTTTTTGCTTATAATTCCAGGCACAAAAGCAGTAGACGCGCTGCTGACCTCAAAATGGGCGACTGGCAAAAACCCCGTGTTCACAACTCGGCACGAAGTCACAGACTACCTACACACTATGTTATTACACAAATTGTTCCACAGAGCTAAGAAGGTATGTGTTACACTTTTAATACCATCGATAAAGTATGTATTTAGTTCGCCTTTGTACAGTGTTTTAGTAGTTCATAAAGTTTTAATGAATAGAACTGAAGAATTGTAACTTATATCGAATGGATTGAGCAATAGTAACGGTTGTCGAAATAGGTACACATGTGATGCTTATTTCTAAAGAAATCTCTTTTAGCGTACCGGCGAAAGAAGGGATGTAGACAGCACACAGTATGTAACATTTATACGTACAAAAAAAAACATAAAACTTTAAATATAACATCCAACAAGTTCCCCGTAAAGAACCTTGCTACTTGAACCTCGTAATCTACAAAGTTTACTGTCTGGCCTTGGGGACGAGTTTCACAAAAATACAGATAACACAGATAATGATGCAAAACATGTGTTTTTAATTTCGGTAGTACAACTGACAGATAATATCCACGTGTTACGTTTTGTTATCAAGCGTTAAGGCCATTTGAAATCGTTCATTCGTGAATGAATGATAGTGTAATATTTGAAAAGCCAGTTGTTTCAATAAATTAAAATTGAGTAGTTTTTTTTTTGTTACTCAAATTATTTTTTTTCTTTATTTTCGAAAAGTGGATAGGTGCCTGTTCATTAATTCAAGAGAAAAATTTTTTTTTTTTAGCACGAGTTACTAAATAAACTATTTGTCCTGCTAAGTTCAAGTAGCAATAATTATATCACCCATGCCGTGCCAGTCTTTCTGAATCCCATTATACAATGTAAAAACATAGAAGATTTTTGCATATTGGTATTAAAGAAATACTTGTTTATATTTCAGGTGCCTGTAACCGAACAAGAGCTGAAAGGGAAATCTAAGAAGAAGGAATCAAGTAAAAGTGGAGATGAGAAAGACGGAGAGAAGAGTCAGGCTAGCGCCTGCGAAGGAAAGGTAAAGTATTGTCCCGGATGCCTAGTCACTTCTAAATTAGGGAAATATCGTATGGAAAGAACTGAGTTTCGTTATAAAAAAAATTGCACCATTCGGTAGAACTTGCACCATAAAAAGCGCCTCAGGAGTCCTATTTTTCAGTTAATCCCAATCTAACTTCTGTATGATGCAACACTTCCTGCGAACACTTTCCGCGAGTATTTGACGCATTTGGTGCACATCTCAACTTGTACACCATGCTCAAATTAAATTTATTAATTAAAGGCACACTTCGCAACTGGTGCACTTCTTATATGGTACACTTCGCAACTGGTGCACTTCTCATATGGTAAACTTCGCAACTGGTACCATATGAGAAGCGCACCAGTTGACTATATTTCAGTTAATCAAAAGACATTTTGCACAATTTCCAGGACACAAAAGACGTCAAAGAAAAAGAGAAGAAGAAACGCAAGATTCGCTTAGAGATGCACATGGACCAGGTGTTCTTGGACACGCTGGACGCGTACGTCTGGATCTACGACCCCAAACCGTGGTACTACTGGCTGTGCGGCATCCTGGTGGTCGTGGGCACCATCACTGTGTGCATGTTCCCGCTGTGGCCCGCCACTGTCAGGTAACTCTTTTAAAAACGATTAATTTTATTTATTTCTCAAATCAAAACGGTGAAGGAAAACATCGTGTGGAAACCGGCATGTCCTAGAACCAAAAATTCGAAGACATGTGACATTAACCAACCCGCACTGGACCCGCGTGGTGGATTACGGCCCATTCCCTCTCATAGAGAGGAGGCCTGTGTCCCAGCAGTGGGAACGTTAAAAAGGCTTATGTTATGTTATATTTAATTAATTCGAACACAATGATTCATATTGTGGTTAGTAACACTTATAAAACTTTGTTAGTAACATTTTTACTTAATATAAAATAAATTAAAATAGGCTAATTCATAAAACTCCCCGCTGCACCAAACCTGCAGCAGTGCATACTGGTCCAGTGCTTGAGGAACGGGCTATAAGGCTTATTTACTATCACTCTTAGAAAAACTCTTAATGTATTACTCAGACCATTGAAGAATCATGTAAGCTTATCTCATAAGCTAAGTCTGAGATGGTCTTTTGAAAAAAATACCATACAGATTTGAGTGGACTTGTCCGGACAGTGCAATCATTTTTTGTGAGTGATCTTGTACCATCACCATCAACACCCACAACCCGACTTCTCCCACTGATGTTTATAGGTCTCTTTTTTCTTGTGCTAATCCCCATATTCCTGTGGTAGCCTCAGCTATTCTACCCGCGATGTCTCACATCTCAGTCTAGTAGGTTATATGAGTTGTATAGAATCAAAAACAGCAATCTGATAATTTTAGTTATTAACCATTAATTTAATTCAAATTTAAATCTTATCTATTTAAAATAATGAATTCAAAATTCTAAAACATACGTAATTATAAATACACATAAAAAAATTGCTGTTTGTAATAATGAAAATACTTTTCCTAATTACCGTTAATAAGTCAAAAGTTAGATTGCTGTTTTTGATTCTATACGACTCATACCTATATCGCCATAACCTGAGAAATGTTTATAATTTTATACCTACCTACCTACCTATTGAATTCAAAACCTATGCCAATTCACAATGCTTGGAGGTGCACAGGATCAGGCCATGTTCATAATTATTTTAATATAAAGCCTAACCGTACTATACTCATATTGTAAGGTTTTTTTTCAATCTACCTCACAATGTTTTATAAAATTTTGTATGTTGTAAATCTAGCCTCATTAGTATGTTGTGTTATTATTTAGGCTACTTTAAGGTGTTTCAACATCCAGACAAACCTATCAAGGTTTTGTGATGTTTCTTGATGTGGTCTGTATTTTTTCATTAGTTGATAATAAAAAAAAATATAAATTTGGCCGTAGTTTCATCGTTAAGCAAGCTTGCAGGTTTAAGCGATGCGATATCGCCGTGAATAAAAAACGCCGATATAAAACTTAGACTGAATCGTCTGATGTAACGGTGCTTTATTTGACCCCTCTAAGTTGGAAAAAACTCTTTTCTAGAGTTATATAGTTAAATAAAATCCTTTAATATGACACTAATACCTACATAATAAATTCCGGAGCATCGGAGATAAAAAAATATTGGTACGTACATTTTACAAGAACTCATTTGCATACTTCGGAATCCGGTCCGTGACACTGATGTGCCGTACCACTGGGCACGGCCCTAATGTGCGCGGAATAACCTTCTACAAGACTCTTTCGCTGAACATAAACCTCTTCACAATTCATTAATTACGAATTCACCCCAAACGGCGGAAATATAATAACCTAGTTGGCAATTATATGTTTGACCCGTTTGGGGTTGAAACTCTCGGACCGTGGGGTCCGAGTGCTCATGAGTTTTTTAAAGAACTTGCTAAACGTTTGGTTGACACTTCGCGTGACCCAAGGGCTGGCTTTTACTTCGGACAGAGGATAAGTATTGCCATACAACGTGGCAATGCTGCCAGTCTATTGGGTTTACTCCCAGTCGATAGCGATGCGATGATTTTTTTATGCCATTTTGTAGTTAGGAGGATTTTAGTTTATTTTTAGGTTAAGTGTATTATACTATTATTTTAAAGAGGAAAGATTTGTATTTTTGTATGTAACCAATTAACTTTAGTAGAAACTTATTATTTATTTACTAGCTTCTGCCAGCGACTTCGTCCGCGTGGAATAGTTACTTTACCCCCGATTTTGAAACTCTCAGCCCGATCGGTTTAAAATTGACAAAAGATAGACATGCTGTTTCGGGATGTTTTTTTAGATAATTTTATGTAGATGACTTCTTCCGTTTTCGCAAAATTTTCCTTCACTGCTCTGCTCCTATTGATTGTAGCGTGATGAAAAGTATACTATAACCTGCCCAGGAGTATGAAGAATAATTGCACCAAGTTTCGTTAAAATCGGTCCAGTAGTTTTTGTTTCTATAAAGAACATACAGACAGACAGACAGACAGACAGACAGACAGACAGACAAAAATTTTACTGATTGCATTTTTGGCACCAGTATCGATCACTAATCACCCCCTGATAGTTATTTTGAAAATATATTCCTTGTACAGAATTGACCTCTCTACAGATTTATTATAAGTATAGATTTAAACTTTATGTACAATAGTGGTACATGGGCGGACTTAATGCAACAAGGCATTCTCTACCAGTCAACCATTGGGTTAAAAAGACAACACTGTGGTGGGTGTACAACAAATAAATAAAATACAAAATATATTCACAAATCACAACTTCACAATTAAATCCGTCTACAATGTAACCGTCTTGTCTCCTCACTCCAGAAAGG
The DNA here is from genome assembly GCA_905332915.2 of Hecatera dysodea. Taxonomy (NCBI): domain Eukaryota; kingdom Metazoa; phylum Arthropoda; class Insecta; order Lepidoptera; family Noctuidae; genus Hecatera; species Hecatera dysodea. Next base: position 5,820,482 of record HG995299.1, read on the forward strand.
GCGTGTACTACCTGAGTATCGCCGCGGCCGCCTTCCTGGTGACGATCATAGGGCTGACGATCCTGCGCGTGGTGGTGTTCTGCCTCGTGTGGATGCTGACCCTGTCGCGACACCACCTGTGGCTGCTGCCCAACCTCACCGAGGACGTCGGCTTCTTCGCATCCTTCTGGCCGCTATATAAAGTGAGCTACTGATAAAATTAGGTTGCAACATTATAAAACCATGATACATGGTTCATCATGGTACGCAACGTTTACTAAACTCTTACGTTTAGTAAACGTTGCGTACGATAAAGAAAAAGAAACAATCGTTGTCGTTTTTTTAGATAGTTTTATAAGGTTAATTTTGTATGACATTTCATGTATCGAAAAAAAAATAATTATACATTTATTACATACCTAATGACGATAAAAAAAAAATTAAAAATATGTTTTCAAGGAACAGCCACTGATTACGGGGTCAACGGCCTCTAGTTATTTCTAGACATGCAATATCCAGTATCTAAGTCATGTCTTATTTTCATAACAGTACGAATACCGCCCCGGTTCCGACGGCGACAAATCATCGAAGAACAAGAAGAAACGCAAGAAAGATAAGCAGTCTGATGATGAAGGGGAAAAGACTCCTCTGCTAGAGGAGAAGCAGGAGGAGCCGCGCGCGGAGCCACTGCCGCCCGCCGACACCAAGTGAGCTACTTATGTTACAACTAGCTGTCCGCACAACTTCGTTTGTGTCACATTTTTCAAGACTGCTCCGCTCCTATTGGGCTTAGCGTGATGATATATAGCCTATAGCCTTCCTCGATAAATGGGCTATCTAACACTGAAAGATTTTTTCAAATCGGACCAATAGTTCCTGAGATTAGCGCGTTCAAACAAACAAACTCTTCAGCTTTATAATATTAGTATAGATATACACCTGCCTTGCCTTTTCCCAACTATGTTGAGGGTCAGCTTTCAGTCTAACCGGACTCCGCAGAGTTCTAGCAGTTTTCATATGAAGCTACTGGTTGTCTTACCTCCACGATCCGTTTTTTCAGTAGCAAAAAACATAAAAAAAAGTTTTTTATGTTTCACTTTTTAGTGGTACACCCCCCTTCACCAGCTAAACGTACCCATCACAGCGTATGTGGTATAAATTGGTGTAAACAATAAACAAACGTATAAAGTAAGCCTAACAATAGCGAACTGCTGTAAATCGTTGAGGAATTCCCTCAACTGTCTGTGGTCTCCAAAGGGTGCAAAAACCTCATCAATAGAAATGAATCATGCCTGAGTTGCTAAGTTCATCATTAGAGCATGGTGTACATTGCACAAGTTGAGATGTGCACCAAATGCGTCAAACCCGCGCAGAAAATGTTCGCAGGAAGTGTTGCTTAATTTAGATTGGGATTATTTGTCACGCTTTCAATATGCTGATCAATAAAGGTTAAACTACACTTGCCGAAGTTGTTCCATATGTGTGAAAATGACATTTCGTAACGTGTCTCGGAAAGCACGTCGTTCCGCGATAATAAATTATTTAAACCTATAACGTCCGTTTACAGGTCGGAACAGGAGACATCAACGCCGCCGGCCGACAAACAGTCCGAGTCGGAGTCCGAGAACAGCCAGCGCTCGTCCACCGACCGGGACTTCGAGATGGTGGAGCCGGCCGACCTCGAGCCCGAGCGCCCCGAGCGCGCCTAGGCGCCTGCCAGCTGCGAGCGGCTGGCTTTGTATGGATGATGACGGCGGGAACTGCGCCCTAGTCGCTAAAAAGTGAAATCATTATGGTCGGAATCAATAAATTCTTAATTGAAAGGAAAAATGGGACAAGCATCAATAAAAAAGTTAGTTTCATTTAAAGGAATATGAAGAAAATACGTCTTTGTATGGATGATGAGGGCGGGAATTGCGCCCTAGTCGCTAAGAAGTTAAATAATTATGATTGGAATCAATAAATTCTTAATTGTCAGGAAAAATGGGACAAGCATCAATAAAAAACTTAAGTTTAATTTAAAGGAATATGAATAAATACCCATTTTTATTTATAAAACTATTTGGTAGTCGTTTTGAGTACAAGGCTTGCGCAGGCGCAGATTAGTAGTGCGCACGGAAGGGAAATAGTTCGTTCTATTCGTCATTCTAGGAAAGCGCGTGCATTTGTGCGACTATCTAATTGCAAATCTTGCAAGTACGTATTTCTACGTAATTTGGTGTTTAATATTTGTGTCTTCCATACTCGCATACAATAATTATGATAATGTGACGAAGTAGAAGTATTTATGTAAAATGAAAATATATAAATATGGACTTAGATCTTTCAATATTATTTTTTAACATTATATTTTGCGCATCGTTCATCCATACACAAATACCTTATTAGGATTATAAATGTCTCGAATCCCATTATATTTTCGTGCCAGAGTCTAAACTATGCTCGTTTTATTTGGCTGATTTTACTTTTGTAAATAGTTTTTGTTCTTATTATTTTATATATACCTTTTATATTAATATATAAATATTATATTAGTCTCTCTAAACACATATTTATTTATCTATTCTCGAAATGAATTCTTATGCTCGTTTCCTATAATTTTCCGGTTAATACTAACTATTTAAACTATCAGCCACTAATTTTTATTCTGCTTTAAACTAGTTTTCTGCAAATACAAGAATGATTTTATGTAGTTATAGGAAACGGGCATAAAACATGTATTTATATATCATAGTAATAATATATTCTGGCACATACATTAGATCGTTTTAATATCATGAAAAATAATTACTTCTATACTACTGTATAGAAGTAATTATTTTTGGACTAATTCGACTTTTTAGTCAGCTACTCTACTGAGTAGCTGACTAAAAAGTCGAATTAGTCCGTCAGATAGATTTTCAAAAAACATTGCACACGTAGTTTTCTTTTTTCACGTAAATAAAAAACGAAGACGATACAGTGCGTTGAAAACTCGTGTGACGTCACTACGTGCTAAAAATTTTACCGCAACGTGACGTCATAAGCTTTTTATTGATTTGATAGAGCAAAAAAAAACGTTTCCAATATTTTTCGGTAATCTAACTGACGGACTAAATGGAATCATATTTTTTTTACTCAATCCTTATTGTACCATAATAAGGCGCACTTTAATAATTAAAGCATATGAAATCCATACAAAAATACCCAAACGATGCTCTAAAAATCTGAGACTGTAGACAGTTAGGTTATATTAGGTTAAATTCCGAGTATTTCCTTATGGGTATTATCACTTATACATTGTTTTTATATCTGTGCTATAACAAGCGAAATAGGTAACGCATTTGGTTAGTAATCGAAAATACTAACTAAAGTTTCACCAAAACTGGGGACTAGGTCCATTTAATTCAACTAAGGTCATACCAAATATATTATTCAAAGATCTGAAGTGAAACAACTAAAGTGACGTTTTGATGTCAACTGATTTTGTTAGCTACCGCAAAATGGTTCGATTTAACAATAATATTTATTAATATTAAATTATTTGTAGTAGTTATAAAGCTTATATCATTAACGCGAGCTCAAAATTATTTTATTTAGTTAATTTTGCTAATTAACAAAATCAGTATGGACGTCTAATATAAATATATTAAAAACTCGATTTCCATCATAAATAATTCTTAATTCGGTCTCTCGATATAAATGTTTTGAGAACGAATGATAAATTTGTATGTGAATATAGGATTGACAAATCGATCGGAAGTTTTTGACGTAATAATAAAATTGATTTTATAAACGAATTATTATGACTCCCCCCCCTCCCGATTATTAACCGAAGATTGCCGAAGTTATACTAGGTATGGGTGTCGATAAAAAAAACGCAGCGTATATTCGCTTCACATAGACCAAGTCTTTACTATTTGTCTCTGTTCATTATTAAACTCGGGCGCAGAAATTTCGAGAAATTCCGAAAAAGCCCGAATATGACGTATTCTTGTGTTCGGCAAACCTCGGTAATCTTTGGATCATATATGGAGGGTACTGCGCCGTAATTCGTGCAATTATGTTTTAATTTTGCATACATTTTATTGATGTTTGTTATGTCCGTCGGGTTTTGTGATTCGAGCCGATTATGACTGATTGATATACGAAAATGATCCTTATTGAAGAAGTTTTAAAATTCATTTTGCTAAAACTAACCACTATCGCTCATGTAAATCTTTTTCCTTGGTTCATAATTTCTTGGTGCATCATTACCTATAATACATTCCGATTCTTATCAACATCTCATTATCATCATTTGTACTGTGGCTTCCGTGTTAATAATATAAACTTTCCATACATAATCAAGTAATAACATAGACTTAAAACACATAACCCAGCCGTGAATATAAGTATCACTGAAGAATTTTGGCTTTCATACAATAGGGTAGTTGACTAAAAATATCTGATTAGTCCGTCTGATAGATTTCCAAAAAATATTGGACACGTATTTTTTCTTTTTTCACATAATCAAAAAATGAAAAAGATACAGTGCGTAAAAAACTCGTGTGACGTCACTACTCGCTACAATTTTTACCGGGCCGTGACGTCACACGCTCCCACTCCTAATATTTGATGCTTTTTATCTTCGTCAGTTTTTATAGATTTGATAAAGGAAAAAATACGTGTCCAATATTTTTCTATAATCTAACTGACGGATTAAACATAATCATATATTTTTTACTCAGGCAACATCCCTATTTGAAATCGTTTTGAGGCTGACTGTATTATGCAAGTCATATTTACGTTTGGCTACCTACTGCGCAGCGTGCAGACTCTGATAAGCGTTAAAACTCTCACTTAACCTCTGTTCACCCAATAGGGAACGTGAACGGCGTAGACTATGCCATCTAGTGTTGCAAATCTGAAACTTTTACGCTGTAAATATTTAACCTGTACTGCCACCTATATTTCCTGTACCCTCCGTTTAGGGGAACTTGAACGAAGTAGACTGTGCCGTCTAGCGTTGGAAATTTGAAACTTATAAACAAAAATATACTTGACATTGACGCAACTGTGCTGCCACCTATAGTTTCTGCACGTTCCCTATAGTTAGTCAGAGATGCATCTACAGTACAGCCACATTCGCCACATAATTTATGATGTCCCATGAAAGGCAAGCCCATTATCATCTAATTCCATATGTAAAATACCGTATGGGGGATCGTACTTTAGACCTCATTCACATCAGCAGCCCTTGCGACCACTAGACATCAAAGCACATCCATATTATCATACCTCATCATAGATTATTTCTTTAACAAAACCCTGATAAATTATTTTCGTGTATCAAACCGGTTCATCCGGCTCATTACTATTTTGGTGCTGTCTATAATAATAATAATTCAATGATATTTATTTCGCGAAATTGAACGCGAAGTTTTGGAAATTTTGTGCATTTTTTTTTCACCAATAGATACATGTGTTTTTTTTTTTGTTGTAAATATGCTGGCACTCGTATGAATAATGATGTATGACGAGGTGTATCATGTTAATCAATGGTATTTCAATAAAATGATACTCTTTTTAAATGGGTTTTATTTATTTATTTACACAAAACAGCTTACATGATGTATTTGTACATTTTTGTTATTCTTAAACATACTTAACTTTAAATGACATAGAAGTATTCAACAAAAAATAACATTAGATTGAGTAATCTATGGTTAAACTAAAAAAAAAAACTAAAATTAACTATTATAAATGTCATACATATGTTTTGGGGGACTGTCTTTATGTAAAATTTGACGTTCAAAAAGTGCTGTCTATCAGCCTAGTTTGAATAAATGACTTTTGAATTTTGAATACATTTTCTAGTGTAATCACGCCAGAGCAGCATTTTAAATCAAACATAATAGTAACTTACAAATGAAAAATTATACTAATGTTTGAGTTTATAAGTTGCCACGTTTTTCTTGTTCCAGCTCAATAGATTCGAAGAGTGTCTTGAAGTTTCCGGCGCCAAAACCCTGAGTAAACATAAAACAACTTTTAGAATATTCGAATGCCTTACGCATAAATCTGGGAGAATAAATAAAAAATAAATAATTGGAGAATTTTTCAGTCATAAACTCCTAACCATTTTTATATAGGTATATATACTAGCAGCGCCCCGCGGGTTTACCCACGTAGTTCCCGTTCCCGTGGGAATTTGGGGATAAAATATAGCCTATGTTATGCCTATGTTATGTTATAATATTAGTATAGATGTAATAGCTCGCCATCCGCAGGCCCATAAAACTCCTGATCCTTTTTTTTAACGTTGGGAAATCCTCATGGACTATCCCCCGTCTGGGGAAGACGGGGGGGTGTGCCGGACTCTTACCGGCTAAAACCACCACGGTGTTCCGTCACTTGACCGTAGGCCGGGGTCACGGGATTCGCAAAAGCATGCACCGCAACCCCGGCAGGTCTTGGTCCGCCAGCCCCTGGCGGACCTCTCTTTTGTGGGGCCTAGCCCCACGTCCTGCTGAGTGGCGCGCGTGGAAAACTCCTGATCCTAGCATGATCTTTTAAAAAACGGACAAGACAGTAAAAAGTTGCGTGGTCGTACATACAAAAAATACGCGTTGACTTGAGAAAGCGCGTCGTTTAAAAAATACTCAAATCTATCGTTGAAAAATTAATAGTACTCACATTATGATTCCTCCTCTGAATAACCTCCAAGAACAAGGTAGGCCTGTCCTGAGTATTCTTGGTGAAGATCTGCAGAAGGTATCCATCGTCATCATAGTCTATGAGAATGTTGAGTCGCTCCAGCGTGTCTATGCTCTCCGCTACCTTCACCTTGCTTTGTTGGAGGCGCTCGCGAATCAGTTTGTAGTATTTTGAAGGTATGGAGAGGAACTCTACGCCGCGGGCTCTAAGTGTCTCGATCTGTGGAGAAGGAATATTTGCCTTGAAAATCAACACAACACTGTTAAACCTAAACAGTTGAACAAGGACAGGATTTTGAATGATAGTTTGTGACCCAAATCGAGGGTTGCCGAATGTCAACTCCAGAATTACAGTGGGCCACTCAATGGCCAAAATCGCAGTAACAAAACTTTATTAGCTACTTGATTATCTTTTTTTATTTACTTAATATCAATTAAAAAGCTATACTCTTGACTTGGGACACTCAGGAATGGCACTTTTGCTGAACTTGAAGAATCTCCTTCTCAGTTTCGACGTTTGTCTCTGAGCGACAATCTTCCCGCTGTAGCCGATAGCAGCCGAATGAATTCAAAAGTTGGTCAGAAAATCTAGGACCATCGTGATCTTATTTGGTTTTTCCCTCTGCAGAATTTCCTGTCTCTTTTCCAACCCTCTATATTTTGAGCTTAACTGGACCGCTCATGTCTAAAAGGGTCAAGTTCTTCCCACCGTAACCATCTCCCAACAATCCAATCCAAGCCATCCAGCAAGCCTAGTCTTTTTTTTTTAAACCAAAGGTTGACTGGTACAGAATGCCTTGTTGCATTAAGTCCAAATCTAACTAATATTTCTATACACATAAATGCGAAAGTGAGTGTATTTGCTACGCTTTCACACCTAAATCGCTGAACTAATTTAGATGAATATTGATACAGCGATGACACACTGGAAACGGCTACCGATGGGTAACTTTTTTTCCGAAAATAAAATTTAAAAAGGCAAAAGCTAGTAAAAAAAAGAAAACGGTAAATAGGATCACGGTGTACTTACAGCAGTAATAATGTCTTCGGTATTCATAGCGATGTGCTGCACTCCGGCGCCGCCGTGGTATTCCACATACTCCTGGATCTGACTCTTCCTCTTGCCGACCGCTGGCTCATTGATGGGCATCTTGACCGTCTCCTCGTAGTTGGCCATCACGATGGAGCGCAGAGCTGAGTATTCCGTGCAGACCTGCTTGTCGTCTACTGACCAGAACCTAAAAAAATTAAATGAAAGTTTGATTCTTACGTCCTAGTCCGTCGTGTATTTGAATATCATAGATTGGCAATAATAATATAATATGCTGGGGCCCTTGCGATGCGACTTCATCCGCCTTTTATGTGACTTTTTTTTTCAGGTCTGACTTTAAATAGTCATCGAAAACCCATTAATATTCATTACACCTTTGTCAAGATTTAGCTTAAGCATTTATAATAAATACTAAAGTAAGCCGTCATCATTCAGAAATTAGTCATCGACTGATCGACTTGGGTTTCAACCAATCAACGCCACAACGACTCTCTTTAGTTAGCTCCTAAGTTCCAATCATCAGAAACTCATCATAATTATCCTCAGCCCAACTTTGGCCATTCTTGAGCATATGCTTCTCCGCGTCAACCTCCTCGTTGCATTAAATCCGGCCATGTACCACTATTGTACATAAATTTTAACAGCCGAAACCAATAACCGATCTATCACATACTGGAGATAGAAAAACAAATGAAACAACAGAAAAATTACATAGGTTTTCTGTTGTTTCATTTGTTTTTCTATCTCCAGTATGTGATAGATCGGTTACTGGGTTCGGCCGTTAATAAATAAATAAATAAACCTCACCCAATTTCTACCTGCTATTGCCACAATCACCCAAAACCTTGGTATTTAGTGCGAAAACCTAGATAGTTCTGAAAAGGCTTCTTACCTGTGGAACTGCAGGCATCTTTCATACCACAAAGCAGCTTCCTCCATACCACCATCAGGCTGGTTTCCCACTACATGGTCAATGAAGTTGATCTCCACTTTCGGCCTGTTGCAGAAAAAAAAAACATTTTTTTTTAATATTCTTTATGTCTCGAAGAAGTCTCTTATTCGAACGTTTAACTGAAAGTTATGTGCATGTTTACTTACAGGAATTTGTTGATAGGATCGCTATCCAGTAGCTGATATCCTGGTAGGAAGGGTCCCCGATATTTCGATCTGTCTACCAGTGTGTGAGTGTTGTCTCCGTACTATTAACAGAAGCAGTTAGTGTTTAAGAATTACTACCACACAAATATCAAATATTTATCTATGATTACTAAATAGATACTTTATTTAAGCTTTGGTTTATTATTCATCAGATACTTTTGTGGTATCCCGAGTCGATCTTTCTAAGCCACAAGTATTCATATTCGGCCAAAAATGTTTGGGCTGTTCGGATTCATATCCACCTCTCTGAGAGAGGGACTAGGTCCCAAACCCCTTTAAGGATCAGGTGCATAATCACTCCAAAATTTCTTTGGACTGATTATGCATCAGGATTCCGACCACTCTATGGAGAGGATACGTCTTTATGGTGATTCTGCGTTGTGGATTACCACGATGTGAATTCTTCCCTTCAATCCTTGATCATCCGTGTTGTCCCTGAATTCGTCTAATTATATTGTAACACCAGGCAACCTCGGGCCTAGTGTTACTTATTATTCTAATGAATAAAACATGAATTAGGATTTAAACTTCGTACTTATTTACGGCATTTGCCTTAAGAGCTACGACATGACTGTCATTTATAAAACGAATCATATTTTCCACATTCATAATTTAAAATAGGTACTTTTTATTCTTTTTGTCAGACACTTCCAAAGTTCTATCGACATACTTGTCTGCCAGTAACCCGCAGCCAAGGATACTACCATCGTCACAGTGGTCACAATATTCTATAATAAAAGATTATTCTTGCTAGGCTGGTTTTAATAGAAGTATTCTTACCGTCTTAATAGTAGCCATTCTAACGACTCCATACTCGTCCTCTACCTGCCACAAGTCCTTGATGACCACAGCGCCCTGTTTCCTAGCGTAATCCAGGATGAAGTCGAGGTTCTCCACTTGAAAAGCCACGTCCTTCACGAAGTCGCCGTGGTATGCGACTTCGTTTGTGAAATCGGTTTCTTCAGGCTCGTACTGGGCTTGAAATACGAATATGATCTGTGGGAAGAGAGGATAGTTAATAAATATTATACATCATCATCAGTGGTCGGAATAGGTAGATTGATTTTATGTACTTGTATCACGAACTGTCATAGAAATCATAATATGGATAAGCCTTTTTCTCGGGATTTATAACTCTACTTTTTCGAAATGCACGCGGGCGTAGCCACGTGAAATAGTGAGTGTAGTGTCATCATCCTACATATTCTACATGTTCTTAACAATTTTGATATTCCGGAAAACTTTAAGAATCTCGGAGGCATGTCCATATTAACATAATTATACGTTTCAGGTTATTGACACCTATTCTGACTACTGATGATCATCCTTTCTGTCGAAAGATGTCCACTGTTGGACTTAGGCCTCCTCCAAATGTTGCCACATCAAGCGGAACGGGTTCTGTGCGTCTCGCATCCAGCGCACCCTTTTACAAGGTTATCGATCAACTCTTGAGAGAGGCGTTCCAATGCTGTCTTTGAAGCTTTCGACCCCAACGGCATTTTACATAGTCGATCTAGGTATTCATATTCAATAACTATTTTATAATTTCGTATAGTAGGTATAGTATTTCCTATTTTACACTATTTTATAAGTATGAATTTCGGAGGTGACATTAGACCGCGAGGCAAGAATTAAAAAAAATATCCTGAAATGTTAAAAAAGCCAGTCGACTGCTGACTGCTGACTATCAAGAACCTTCTTTCTTTGAAGGCAGTGAAAAACATCTAGTTTCTGCATTGTAAAAAGTTAAGATCTGTTTTTGGAAGAAAAGTATATTTATAAATGTGAAAGCTTTACGACTCGAATCAGTTCACTCTAGAACATCCATAAGCTAGTAGTTACCTACCTATTCTTAAACCTATTCATAACTTTTACAGCCAAGTACCTACATACTGTTACGAGCTTCGGGTTCGTTACAATAAAATCAGCCGATTAAACAACCAAAGATGACACTTTAATTTACACCACACTAATTACACTATTAACTCACTTATAACAAAACACAATCGCACTATTAATCACTTGAGTTCGCAGTTGAAGATCGCTTTCGAAGTTATCACTTGTATCGCAAATCCAATACTGACTCGGTCGGCACATGTGCCGGCCTTATATAAGGCGCCGAGTAGAACTCCAGAAAGTTCGCGTACATATCGGTCGCGACCGACTAAGGTCCGAGAATTCTAGCATAGATAAATCTCGAAGGTCCTTGACTTCACTAGTTCTGCTACTCGATACTAGATGGCGCTAGTGGTACCGAATGCCGCCATCATCCTAACTTAATTCTGGCGCGCAACACTGCCCCCTCCTAAGACATGCTCGTCCCGAGCATTATCAGCGCCATAATAACGCGCCAGTCGATCAACATGAACGATCTTAGGAGCGCTTCTTGTACCTTTCTGTATACGGTAGGTTACGTCATTGATCTTCGTCACAATCCGGTACGGTCCGTCCCATTTAGCTTGAAGCTTAGGAGATTTCCCTTTGCTGCGAACTGGATTGTGCAACCACACTAGTGAACCTTCCTCGAACCCTTTATTGTTCATTTTGCGGTCATAGCGGGTTTTCATCTTTTCAGACATTTGCTGGCCCGATTGTCTGACGTGCTCATGAATGTCGTTCATTTTGTTCCGCAAGTCATTCGCATAATCGGTTATACTGCGTGGAGCATCAGGTGGTATTCCGGTAATCAGGTCTGCAGGCAACCGCAATTCTCTTCCAAAGTTTGCGAAAGCTGGTGTCACTGACGTGCTTTCATGAACAGCACTTCGGTATGACAGCAAAAACGGTTGTATGTGCTTGTCCCAATCCCGTTGCCGGTTTTCCACAACTTTGGCCAGATATCTCTCCAATGTCTGATTAAATCGTTCTACCATCCCATCCGATTGTGGGTGGTAAGAAGTTGTCCTCGTTTTATGAGTACCCATAACTCGGCAAGTTTCCTGGAATATTTGGGACTCAAAATTCCTTCCTTGATCGCTGTGAATCTCCAAGGGTACTCCAAAACGACAGAAGACTTCATGAACTAGTCTATCCGCAACTGTTGAAGCTTCTTGGTTTGGAATGGCGAAGACTTCGGGCCACTTAGTGAAATAATCCATAACCACCATGAAATACTTGTTACCACTTTCACTTTCTGGAAACGGTCCCGCAACGTCTAGCGCTATCCTTTCCCATGGTGCACCAACATTGTACAATTTCAATGCACCTCTGCTACGAGTCTGAGGTCCTTTTACAGCCGCACAACTTGTACACTTGCGACACCAGTCCTCGACATCGTCACGACAGTGGACCCAGTAAAACCGTTCCCGTATCTTCAGTAGAGTTCGTTTAACTCCCATATGGCCTCCTGAACAACCATTATGGTACAGCTGTAGAACATCCGGTACTTTAGCTTTAGGGACAACCATTTGCAAATGACAGTTGTCTCCCCGAGCATTTTCCCATTTACGGCACAGGACTCCATCCTGAATCACTAAGCTGTCCCATTGGGCCCAATAGCTTTTTGTGATTGAACTCATCGCTGAGACATCACTCCACGTAGGCTTCGGAGCACTGGCCTTCATCCACTCCAGAATCGGCTTAATGTCCAAATCATCCTGCTGTGCACGTTCTAAGTTTTCCTTCCACTCGTTACTAAGATCTATATTGATCATCCTCACAGGTACGACTTCTTTACCCTCTTGTCGAGTACAATGCTTGCAGTCTTCAGGGCAAGGTCTTCTTGATAATGCATCTGCGTTGCCATGAGATTTGCCGCTGCGATGTTCGACGACAAAGTCGTATTCCTGCAGTAGTTCAATCCATCTCGCAACTTGTCCTTCTGGGTTTTTGAACTGCAATAGCCATTTCAGAGCAGCATGGTCAGTTCGTAAGTGGAATTTCCGCCCCAACAGATATTTGCTGAAATGCTGTAATGACTTGACCACTGCAAGCAATTCCCGTCTCGTGACACAATAGTTCCTTTCCGGTTTTGACAGAGACTTGCTGAAGTACGCTATCACAACCTCTTGATCGCCATTCCGTTGAGATAACACACCGCCAAGTCCTATATCGCTTGCATCTGTGTCAACTATAAATTCCTTGCCTGTATCAGGATACCCCAAAATAGGTGTTTTACACAGACGTTCCTTGAGTTCCTGGAATGCAATGTCGCAACTCTCATCCCAGCAGAAATGTCGCTTCTCCTCGGTTAGCTTGTGCAGGGGTTTCGCTATGTCAGCAAAGTTCTTGACAAATCGCCGATAGTAGGAGCACAAACCCAAAAATGCTCTGACTTGTGTCTTGTCTTTTGGAATTGGCCAGTCCTTAACAGCGGCGATTTTCCCTGGATCAGTGCGGATACCTTCTTCCGACACTACATATCCCAAAAAGCTAACTTGCCGTTTGAAGAATGAACACTTCTTCGGACTTAACTTGAGGTTTGCACTCTGGATCTTCTTGAGCACGCGTTCCAGGTTTTGCAGATGTTCATCAAACGTACGGCCTACGATGATGATGTCGTCCAAGTAGACCAGACAAGCATCGCCAATTAACCCGGTTAGTACTAGTTCCATCAACCTTTCAAACGTTGCCGGAGCGTTGCACAAACCAAACGGCATGACTTTAAATTGCCACAGACCCTTTCCTGTCGAGAACGCAGTTTTCTCCTTGTCCTTAGGATCAATTTGGACCTGCCAGTAGCCACTTTTAAGGTCCAACGTGCTAAACCACTTTACTCCAGTAAGCATGTCCAGCGTGTCATCAATTCTTGGCAACGGATAGCTGTCCTTCTTTGTAACGTCATTCAGACGACGATAGTCAACACAAAACCGCATGGTGCCGTCCTTCTTTCTTACCAGTACAACAGGCGAACACCATGGACTTGATGACGGTTCTATGACACCATCCTTCACCATTCCCTCAATCATGGTTTCCACTTCCTTTTCACGTGCTACTGGCAATCTCCTTGGCCGCTGCCGGATAGGCAACTCATCTCCTGTGTTTATTTTGTGTTGAACTAAATCAGTCTTCCCGATGTCAGCATCGTTTGAAGAGAAAACATTGGCGTACTTCAGTAACATTCTCTTCGCCTTGATCATTTCATTTTGAGACAGAACGCCGCGACAGTCGTCTAAAAGTGCGGTCACTTTCGTTTGTGCATCCTTGCTAAGGTTCCCAGTCGATACATTTTGGCACCGACGCAACCAATCCACTTCCTCGCAAGTACCAATCAGCGTGCCTTTTTCTATCATCTGTTCCTTATCACAAACGTTCAGCACACGTACCCCCGAAATGTCAGTGGCTCTAACCAAAGTTCGGGCCACTTTCCAAGGAAGGTCATTGTCTACCCTTTCCACAAGCACACAACGATGAGTCTGCCCAGAATTCCGAGGGAGACTAACCGGCACAATCGTTTCGGATCTCGGCGGAAGAACAATCTTCTTTAGGCTGTACACATTTCCTGGTAATGCCCCTTCCATGAAAAGTTCCTCTTGTCCACATTTCAAAACTCCTTGCTTAACGTTGATCCCACAACAATTCTTCCTCATAAAGTCTAGGCCCAGGATGCAGTCGTCCATGATATCAGCCACGATGACATTATGAAGATAGATTCTGTTGCCTAGCTTTAACTCCATCTCTTTCTCTCCGCGGACGGGTATGCGCTGACCGGTGGCTGTTACCAAATTTATGCGGTCTCGGTTGTATGCGGAGTCCCCAAGGAACCGACTTACTAGTTGGGAACTGACAACCGTGCGTGAGGCTCCAGTGTCTATTGTCAGCTTACATGGCGTACCGTTGACCTCGCCCTTGATGATTAGGCTGTTCCCGTCATGGGTTTGTGAGATCGAAATCCTTGGGGCTCTCTGAACATCAGCCAGCACCCGCCCCGCAGTCCTGGCTTTTACTCGTTTCCCTGCAGTTGCTGGGCGGTGCTGTTAACCGCCCTACCCTCTGGAGATCGACTATCTTCCCTATCTACAGTTCGCTTAGGGCAACTGGACCGTAGGTGGCCCCTTTCCCCACAGCCATAGCATCTAGGGCTGTATCCTTTAAACCTGTCGCGAACAGTAGCCGCTGCAACCTCCCTGAGGCGATGGGAACGATTATCCTGCCGCACAGCTTCAACCTCCAGTGCATGTGCCAAGGCGTCTTTAAGCTTCTCATGATGCCCGAGCCTCACGGCAGCTCTAACTTCAAGGTCGCGGATGCCGTCAATGAATGCCTGCACCAGGTTCCCTTGAATGAGCGCAGGTACAGACTGGTATGCTTTTCTAACAAGCTTCTCCACCTCAAGGGCCCACTGCTGCAGGTTTTCACCGCTGCGTTGCACGCGATCCTTTAGCTGCGCCCTAAACACGTGTTCCAGATGAGCGTCGCCATACCTAGCTTCCAGTGCCTCAACCAGCTGCTCGTAAGTGACCTCGTTACCGAGGGCTTCTAGGATAGTGAGGGCCTGGTCGCGGAGGCCTAGGGTGAGAGCAGTCATGGCCTGGTCCTTACTCCACCCGTTCGCCTTCATAACAGCGTCAAATTGCTTTTTGTATGCCGACCAGGAAGATGTTCCATCGAACGGCGGCACTTTGAATCCACGTAGAGAAGGTGTAGTAGCTACAGAGGTTGCGATTCCATCTCCTATTTTAAGGTTGTCCAGCGTTTTCCTCACGTCAACTATCACGTTGTCAACTCGATGATTAATTTGGTCGATTCGTGATTCAGCTTCCGTCAGCCGGTTCTCGTGCTGAACCACCTTATCTTTAACCATCTTAATTTCTTTGCCGAAAGTGGCATGCAGATCCTTCATGAGGAACATCTGCTCTTCCTGGCGGCGCGCCTGCTCCTCCTTGTCACGTTGGATCTGTTCTTCCAACCGACGGGCCTGTTCCTCCTGGCGGCGGGCCTGTTCTTCCTGGCGGCGAGCCTGTTCTTCCTTATCACGCTGCAGCTGCTCTTCTAAACGACGGGCCTGTTCCTCTTGTCGGTGGGCCTGTTCCTCTTGTCGGCGGGCCTGTTCCTCCTGGCGGCGGGCCTGCTCCTGCAGCATCAGCATCAGAGCAGCAAAGTCTGGTGCTGATGATGATGCTGGAGCGGCGGTGGACGGGCCGGCCTCTAAGGTAGCCTGCGGCGTTGCACTTCCAAAACGCCTCTGGTCCGTCTCTTGCTGGCGTTGACTACGGGTACGGATACCCTCCGTGTCGTCCTTTGGTAGAATCGGCATCTTTTAAATCCACTCTTCTGACACCAATTGTTACGAGCTTCGGGTTCGTTACAATAAAATCAGCCGATTAAACAACCAAAGATGACACTTTAATTTACACCACACTAATTACACTATTAACTCACTTATAACAAAACACAATCGCACTATTAATCACTTGAGTTCGCAGTTGAAGATCGCTTTCGAAGTTATCACTTGTATCGCAAATCCAATACTGACTCGGTCGGCACATGTGCCGGCCTTATATAAGGCGCCGAGTAGAACTCCAGAAAGTTCGCGTACATATCGGTCGCGACCGACTAAGGTCCGAGAATTCTAGCATAGATAAATCTCGAAGGTCCTTGACTTCACTAGTTCTGCTACTCGATACTAGATGGCGCTAGTGGTACCGAATGCCGCCATCATCCTAACTTAATTCTGGCGCGCAACAATACCTAAGCATCTGATTCAAAACCTTTAAACAACGCAAAACCAGAGAAAAATCAATCAAGACATATAAATAACAACCAGTATTTCGGACTAATAAAACCAGGGGCTCGTCTGATCGGAATACCTGTTTACCTTATTCATTCGGACGACGTAAGAAGCTGTTTTTCTCGAGCCAGTCTCCAAGCCGCTGTAGGCTAAAGGTTCAAAGCCGAATCTTGTAACATAGTAGCTAGCAGCCTGTGATATAACACAAAAAATATAGACAATATTTAAATTACACACTTAATAGGTAACTGGCAGTCTGTGATATAATCGAAAAAGAAAAGTAAAAATTGCATCGAGCGTTAAGGACCATTTACGTAAGTATTTCTTCATCATTATTGAAGGGAAAACATAGATAGGTATTTAACGATATTTAAACAATTAAAGAAATTAAAACACGTTTATTTGGCACACACAGATAAACAAATTGAGGAGACATACTGTTAAAAAAAGAACAGGGACACTGTGTGCGTCAAGAATTTTTTTTAAAATCTTTATTTAATGAAAGCAGCGCCCCACGGTTTTACCCACATAATTCCCGTTCCCGTGGGAATATGGGGACAAAATATAGCCTATGTTACTCAGGGTGAATGTAGCTTTCTAATGGTGAAAGAAAAAAAAAAAGTTGAAATCGGTCCAATAGTTTTTGAGTTTATTCGTTACATACAAAAATATAAATCTTTCCTCTTTATGATTTTACTAGCGACCCGCCCCGGTTTCGCACGGGTGCAATGTTGATATTAAATCTCTGCTATATTATGCATGTAGTATACATATAAACTTTCCTCTTGAATCACTCTATGTATTAAAAAAAACCGCATCAAAATCCGTTGCGTAGTTTTAAAGATCTAAGCATACATAGGGACAGACAGCGGGAAGTGACTTTGTTTTATACTATGTATGTAGTGAAGTGAAGTATAGAAGTATAGATTAGGACCCAATCCAAGGGACCCGTGGATACGGATTTTTGTAGAAAACTCACTTGTTTGGCATTAGACACCCAGAATGTAAGATGATCGAAAGCCAAGAACCGCCCAGCTTCAGGTTTTCTTCCCTTGTCTGTGTACGAAGTCTGAAAACAGAGTCGTTTTTAAACGTCTATAAAGCTAAGTTTAAAGTACCTTATAGGTATTGGCTGCTACTGATAAAAAAAAATCTGAAAGAACAGACCAGCCTTATTCATAAAATAAAAATAAAACTTACTGATTAGTTAGTCTTTGAAATATTTTTTTATCAACATTTGAATAAAGAACTTATAAGTTGATTGGTACCTAAATAATGTTTAGACCCCTGGCATTCATGCAAATTTGGAATTAAGAATCTGCTAATCAGTATTTAAACTAGCTATAAGTTAAGTTTTTTTTATGTATGAATCGAATTACTTATATAAAATTACTGCGATTAATCGATCTACAAATGACAATCAATTGCGCCAGAAAAGCAGGCTACACTAAGCGTACTACACAGGAGTACCTAAGTACTTAGTTATTTTCCTACCGCTTGTGGAATGCCGCAGTAGAAGAAAATGTCTTACGAAAGCTAATAAATTACGGAGTCAACTATTTAAAATAAACAAAGTAGAAGGAAATGATAAAAAAAAACAAAATTTGTACATACCATTGTAACTCCTCAAAACAATAGTATAACAAAAAATAATAATCAACACTTAAAAATCCGAGTGTAGTTGTATCAAGCACCGTATTTAGACTAAACTCCACCACAGCCAACCGGTGCTTTTATTGAAACGAGAAAATATCGAATCCATAATGTAGATTTACAAGAAAACAAGATAAAAGTAAGGCTGTGTTATATGGGGAAAATATTTTCACTAATTTTGATCAGATAGACCAAAGCGATTTGAGAATGTGAAGCAGGAAAGAAGCACTATGAAATATGAATGCACTGATTCGATTTGAAAGAAAATTATTTTAGTTCCTTTTTGGCTTTATGTAGGCAAAAGAAACAGTAGATAAAGTTGTGTCGCTCGCACCTTCCTATTTCCCATCTCTTTCCTTCACATCGTCTTTGGTCATCGTATGAACAAGTAGGAAACCAAGGTGGTGCCTAACCGCGCCATCTCGTGGCAACATTTGAATTTCAAAGAATGAAAAAAAAAATCATGGCGGTTCGTTTGTGTACATAAATTTTCGTTCCCGCTGTCACGCATTCAAAATTCGAAGAAACAAGTGGAATTCGTAAAAGTGCAAAATTATTTATATTTTTTGTCACATTTTTCATGACTGCTTCGCTCCTATTGGTCTTAGCGTGAAAAGCCTTCATTATTATAAGCTATAATAAACCTTCCTCGACAAATGGGTTATCTAACGCTGAAATAATTTTTCAAATCGGACCAGTAGTTCCTGAAATTAGCCCGTTCAAGCAAACTTTTCAGTTTTATATTAGTATAAAACATGTACATACAATCACAACTTAAGTGGCAGGCATCGTATGAGTACTAGGTACTACTAATAGTAATGAAGTAGTACTTATGGACTAGGAAGAAAATTGAAGTTTTAGATATTTTTTTAGTGTGAACAAGAGCTTAGCTTACGTTTGAGACGTACGATATCGCATGACGCGGACGAATCTCTGTCGCGCGCACAGTGCGCCCAAAATATTATTGTAGACAAAATTTGATGAAAATACTACTCCCTTGTTACGTCCCTTCTTCGTAGAGACAGTAAGTAGTCTTATAGGTCTTACTGTATGCTAATAAGAGTGTGTATTACTGTTAATTTAGAAGAAACTGCGTAAACAAACAAAATATGACGCTATTTGTATACAAAACAACACAGGGACCTTGTTTACCATTCCCTTACCGCATACCACAAACAAACACATACCTATATCTAGTTTTATAATATATCAACAATTTTGTCCACAACATCGGCCCACTGCGCAGATCACTCGGTATAAACAAAATGTAAATGTGATTGGATATAGAAAACTTGATTTCGAAGCAAGTTCAGCACAGAGGCGGGGTGAAGCGTCATGAGTAGCCTGCTTACCTACTGACAGAGGGGCTCGCTTACCGTTGTCCTCATAGAATTAGGTTGTAGGCAGAAAATGTTAAGTTTTGTAAGTTTAGGGGGCGGTTAGGAGTGGTAAATCTTTGAGTGATATTATAAATTGCAAATGCAGTCTTGATATTACAGCAATTAATAAGTTTTTAAATATACAGATAACTAACATAATATGTTAGTTATCTGTATATTTAAAAACTAACATATTATGTTAGTTATCTGTATATTTAAAAACTTATTAATAGAAAACTAGCAGCGCCTCGTGGTTTCACCCGCGTGGTTCCCGTTCCCGTGGGAATATGGGGATAAAATATAGCCTATGTCACCCGGGGATAGTATAGCTTCCCAACAGTGAAAGAGTTTTTCAAATCGGTCCAGTAGTTTTTTACTTTATTCGTTACATACAAAAATTATAATATTATAAGTATAAGTAGGTATAGAAAGGTATTTTTTGTGGAATTGCTTTAATACAAATAATCCGTTACAAATAATTCTCAATCGAAAACTCTAGTTGAGTGGGTCAAAGTGGTATTTGAAAAGTTTAACCCTAAAAAGTCCACGTGTATTTTCACGGGACCATTTTTATATACGATCGGTCAATAACTGTTAACACTAGGAATAATTTTATTTATAAGTTGTAAAGAGCTAAGAGTACTACCAGGTTAAGTACATTAAAATTGTTTTTTAATAATCACAAGTACCTACCAAATAAAAAAGTTTTTTAAAATCACAATATCAGCAAAGTCATTGGCCGTCCACCACAAAGAAATACTTTGCAATATTTCCTATCAACAGTTACTCAACAAAACATATATCACGAACAGCGACTTAATAGATATATCTCTCGAATATATTTTCTGCGCCAAGCATACTCTACCCCACGTTAGTAGGAGCCAGGGTCCGGTACGAGTCGGTCGGCCATTTTGTCAGCCACTCATTTTATATTACAAAATGTTGTGCAATCGATTTCATTAACGATTCTAGAAGTTTCCATAACACTTTATATGCAAAGAAAAATGAAAAATAAATGTGGCGTTGATTTCAAAGGGGCTGTTGCTGGGTGCGTGCAGCTGGTTTGAAAAATTGATTATCTGTATGATGACTAACCTTTTTTAGATTGATAAATCTTTGGCAGCTACCTGAAAAATTGTTATATAACTGTTAATCCTTTCCCTTAAGAGCGTGTAAGTCGTATGGCATTTCATACAAATTTTCAAGTCACTATTTTGCGAAATTACTGAACCGATTTTAATGAAACTTCACACATTTGCAGGATACATAGCACTAAAAAGTTAGTATTAAAACATTTTCGAAATATCTTATTTAAAATGCGTCTAATTTAACTGTAACACTATTTATTGAAAATGTTTTCTACTAACTTTTTAGACCTATGTATCCAGCTTATGTGTCTAAAGTTTCATTAAAATCGGTTTAGTCATTTCGGAAAATTTGTATGAAATGCCGTACGGCGTACGTAACACGTAACAAATAAGGAGCCTGTAGCTTTCTGTGAAAAGAAAATGTAACTATATTAGTTGCTCCTTTCTTTTTCTCGGACTTTTTGCTGTTGAAGTAAATAAAACTCTTGTCTCTTCTTAATTTAATAGTTTATTCTGTAATCTAGATTTGTCTGCGACGGTAGAGTATGTGTTTTGTTTAAAAAAAGGTAAGGTTAGTTAGCACCTTCTTCTAATTCGCAAAAACCTTTATAAAATATCAAGCGGCATCATTCTTCGCTTCTTCGGTGCTCTCGTTCTTGGTTTCTTTCTTCTTCTCCATCATTTCTATGGCTTCCAAAACCCATTGGTAGTTCATCGCGCCGAAACCCTGGAAAAACGCAAAATATTCTATTACGCTTACGCTAGCAATCGATATTCTTCATTCTAGCATAAGTGTGTCCCATTGCTGGGACACAGGCCTCATCTCTAGGAGAGGGTATGGGCCGTAATCCAGCACGCGGGCCGAGTGCGGGTTGGTGAATATCACATGTCTTCGAATTTTTGGTTCTAGGACATGCCGGTTTCCTCACGATGTTTTCCTTCACCCTTTTGAGAGCAGTGGTGATGGAATTAATTACACAAAGTAATGCGCCTGGCTGGGTTTGAACCCGCGACCTACAATTCGTAAGTCGGGGCCGTTACCACTCGGCCACCATTGCTCCTCGGACCTTCATTCAAGGGTTAATAGAAACTATGTAATTGTTTGCCGTTTTAGTTGTTTTTATGGAGTACCTATAAGTAGAGGTTAGATGCATTTTCTAAAATATGTGTTTCGCTTTGAACAGGCGAATGAATAAACAATTATTTATAAGTTCTTACCATCTATGCTACATACCTAGTATAAAACAAAGTCGCTTTCTATGTCCCTATATCCCTATGTATGCTATCTTTAAAACTAAGCAACGGATTTTGATGCGGTTTTTTTAATAGATAGAGTGATTGAAGAGGAAGGTTTATATGTATAATACATGCATATTATAGTCGAGGAAACATTAGTATTTACATTGTATCCGTGCGAAGGCGGGGCGGGTCGCTAGTACCTATATAAAATAAATATATATTAAACTATTAAGTATACTTCTGAGATAAGGAAGCTCAGTTTAAGCACTTTTTTAATCTATAGGTACCTATATATATGATATAACTTCACTAATTGGATTGTATCAAATTGTTTTCTGTCTTAGGGCGAAAAATATATTTTCCTGCTTGCATATCACTGACTGCATGCCAACAAGCAAGCTCACTGTCAAATTAGCGAAGTTTATTTATTTATTTATTAAATTTATGGATCACCAAGGAGTGTAACAAAATAATAAAAAACATGCAGAAATAAAAAAAAATGGTGCAGTTAACATTATCCTACATTGCACACTCAATTATACGCAACCACAGCTTGCAAAAATAAAACACAATGGAAACTACAAATAGTTTAAATGTCCTGGATTAATTAAATTAAATTAAATCAAATCAAAATTCTAGATTAGATAAAATAAAATAATAATAAAATTGGTTCTAAAAATTGTGACAAAAATTACAAACCCTATGATTCCTTCTCTGAATAAATTCAATGAACAGCGTCGGTCGGGCCTGCAAGTGCTTAGTGAAGCTTTGTAACAAGTAGCCTCGTTCATCAAAGTCGATCAGAACGGAGCACTCCTGCAATGTTTCAATGCTCTCGACGAGTTTCACTGAGCTATGCTTTAGTTTTTCTCTGATCAATTCGTAGTAAGTTGGCGGAAATGCAAGAATGTCGGCGCCACGGGCTTTCAGGTTTCGCATCTGTAAGTTTAAAAAACAAACATATTTTGAGGCATGATGTCGGCTGTGCTACGGAAAAAGAAAGCAACTAACATATTTTTCAAAATCAGTTTTTTTACATATTTGGAATATTTTGCCTATAACGGACACTTCTACATTCACAGAATCATTGAAAAGGCTTTATTTTTCGAGATAAAAGTTTGTAAAATATAGTAACTGCAGGTATTGTGTGCATGCATAGTTGCATACCTATACTGGAAATAGCGCTAGTTCCATATTCATCAATTTAGTAGCCAGTAATTTTGTAGTTCCGGTTTTATCTGCAATCGGGTAAGACCAAAACCAAAAATGTTCGCTTACCAAAAGACAAAGCATTTTGTATTTCCATTCGGAATTTTCGGAAACAAATGTGGTAATAGACGTACCCTTCACGGACAAACAGTACAAATGATCGAAGGGTCATTTTCCCATCCTTTCCTAGATTTTATGGATAAGATAGGTTTATTACCTAAGTATTGTCCTGATACCAATTAGAAAAATACACTCACCGTAGTAACAATATCATCGGTGTACAGAGCGATATGCTCAACTCCTGACGTCCCTAGTGCTTTTACAAACCCAGTGGTTTTGCTTGGCCTCAACCCTTTCGCTGCTTCATTCATGGACAGCTGAAAATTACGTTATTAAATAAACAATCAACTTTTTTAACTTTAAAAAATTATGAACATTTTATTTTTGGTTACGTCATATTTGTTTTATATCTGTGTTTTAAATCGGTCGACTATCGAGCAGCGAATGATTTTTACGTAAGTATTTCACCAGAAAATTACAAAGGCCGTATGATTGTAAAATATCGCGCTTAACTGTAAACTATTTACCTAATAAGGCACGGGTACTCGTATAGTCGTATATTTAAAGGCTCGTTATTATACAGGGTGGTAACTAATTTGGATGGGATTTATTCGGTACAAAACTATTTACTTTTTTCTGCTTTATATTTTGGTTTTCAGTAGGTGGGTATTTTTGAGAAAAATTTATTAATTAAGTCAATGCCAATAAAATAAAACACTTTTTAATGCTGTAAACATATCACCGTGTAAACTTAGGTGAAGTGTACATGGAGTGACCTGTAAACCCACCAACACCACCTACAAGCAAGATTACTTATGTATACACGGTGAGATGATTTTTTTGACACGACCTATTCGTAAATCGCTTTTGTTTTGCCTATTAGCTGGACGTCTTAACAACAAGAAAATAGGAAAAGTACAGTCATAACTCTTAAGATCATATTAACACTACTACACACATAAATATAAGATTTTTAAAGGAGGGTCGGCAATTCAGCTTTTTATGGCCAATAGAGTGCAGTGAGTGATAATGTCATGTCGTTAGAAAGGTTTTAGGCAAAAAAAAACTTTTTTTGCCTAAAACCTTTATTGGGACGAATGTATGACCGAATTATTGGGACGCTTTGTAAAGGAAGCAAAATTGATAATCGTGCGGAGTAACTGAGTACTTTAGAGGATAAGAGGAATGATTTATACCCCTCATAGAGTACTGTTATAGACTGAAACCTTCATTTAATTGAATTAAGTGGGCCGATCCCGGCGGGACGCTTTGTAAAGGAAGCAAAATTGATAATCGTGCGGAGTAACTGAGTACTTTAGAGGATAAGAGGAATGATTTATACCCCTCATAGAGTACTGTTATAGACTGAAACCTTCATTTAATTGAATTAAGTGGGCCGATCCCGGCGGCACTGCAATGCCGGGCCGACCCGCGACGGGAGTGGAGCGAGCCCCGAACATCCCGTCAGCTTACAAAAATCAGTTTAATATACTGGTCCCTCATTGAGGGAACTTTCAGATATTAAGCTGAAAAGAACAGATACTACACTTTGATCTTAGCCAAAAGGCCGAGAAGCGATACCGAAAGTAGAGATGAGACGTATATACTGGTAGAGGTATATATACCAAGTATGTGCTTCCCAGTACATAGACCGGGTACGGACGGAAATACTGGGTAAATACCTTGAAGGTATGACGTCAGACGCATAGTACGATACGAACCGCTACCACAAGGTAGCGCCCAGTTTTATCGGTAGTTCGGTACGCCGAAGCAACCCGAAGCTACCCGACAGCTTACGAAGGGACCCGAAACGTCATTCGTGCTTTATGAACATTCGGTTGATTTAATTTAGTTAGACAAAATGGGTACTTATTTTAACGTGCATAAGGAACATAATAGCATAATTACATTTTTTGTCACGACGTGAAAGAGTACCTTAGTTTATGTTAGGGAATATTATTACGTGTTTGAATGTTTACCTTGTCTAGTGGTACTTAGGCCGACAATGTTTTGATTTTTTTTTTTTTTGCGTCAGTTGTAAGTTTTGCGACAGTCCTAAGCCTGGTAAAGTAGGAAGGAAATATTTCATATCTCATAATGCATAATTACGTATAGGTACTTGAAACATCGTACCTACATTATATTGGAGGCATACCATACTTATCGCATACGTTTACTTATCGAAATCCTACCACACCCAAATACTTATAAGTATTTTGATACCTGGTATTTGTACCAGGTATTTAGTGATACCCATACCTTAAAGGCCGGGTATGGAGAATGGCAGGTATATCTCATCTCTAACCGAAAGTACGTTAGCCGGGGAGGGTCATTCAATCGCGGAGAATCTTAACACCGCGATTCAGAAACGTGACGTCAGCGCACAGCGTCATCTATCGTCTACATGAGATACTACTGAGGTAGGTATCGCCCAACATTAAACAAAACAACACAACACTCACGAGAACATTTTCGTCCCTGTTGATAACGGACACGGACCGGATACCGGAGTACTTAGTTATATCATGTTTGTAGTCAACACACCAGAATCTGATAACAAAAATAAAGTTAAGACATCTTTTAATGGAATGGAATAAATGGAGACACTGATCTAATGTATGCAAGCTGTCAATCGTAGACGTGATTATCTAGATAATATAAAATATTTCACAGCAAACGTATTTTATTTAGATTCACACCTGTGCATGTTCAGATTTTTTTCATACCAAGTCCATGACTCCTCAAGTGTTCCGTCAGCCATGTTGCCTTCTACGTGGTCTACATACTTTAGGTTAGTTGAAGGCCTGAAAAATAAAACTTTTTTAAATAAAACGTTTTACTAACCGAATTATGCAATAATCCATCATATTCCAAACTGTATTGTGATTAAAATACTCTTAGGGGTCCATATTATTTAGAATAGCGCCATCTAGTTTTGACTTTTGCAATCTGTAAATGAATGAACGAATGTTCCCCTTACTCTATTTTGTTCCGTTGAAAGGTCAGTTTTAACGGGCTAACCGGTGAATAATAACAAAAAAATATCGATTGTGGTTATCGTTAAATTGTTGTTTCAGGATATGTTAAACTAATAATTTAATATTACTTTAATATTTTAAACTGTGACTGTACTTCTAAAAATGCTAAGACTAACGAGTAATGGATATTTAAATTGAATATTATTGATTCTTAGGTTGCTATTAAAAAAAAGTAACTAAATATAGAAAGGCAGAAACTTAATTGGACCAAAATAATAATATATTGGTAGGTATATATCTATACTTATAATATTATAAAGCTGAAGAGTTTGTTTGTTTGTTTGTTTGAACGCGCTAATCTCAGGAACTACTGGTTCGAATAGAAAAATTCTTTTTGGGTTAAATAGACCATTTATCGAGGAAGGTTTTAGGATAGGAGCGGAGCAGCGATAAAGAATGTTTTAAAATCGGGGATTCCACGGGGACGAAGTCGCGGGCAGCAGCTAGTTATAGATATAGGAGAAGGTACTTACAATGTTTTATCTAAGATATCATCTTCCGAAGGTTCAAATCCTGGCATAAATATTCCTTTATACTTGTTTCGGTCTATCAGAGTGTGCGTATTGTCTCCATACTGAAAACAAATCAATTTTACTAAACAGAACGGAACACCGGAATACAACATTTTTATATTGCTGATAATTGTATTAAATTATTATCTTTATTTATTTTACTATACAATACAAATTTACATTTTTAAATATTTATTAAAAAAAAACAAAAGAAAAAAAATATAAGTACAGTTGGATCCGCTTATAATGACATCGAAGGGAAGTGAAAAATACGTCATACTAAGCGGACGTCATAAAAAGCGTAATCTTAGGAACTAAGCTAATTCCAATCTTTGTTAGGTATTTTTTGTAATAAGGAGATAAACAAAAAATTGTATATTGATAGTCGTAGAATTCGTAGATCAATCAAAACAAAGTGAGGAACAAATTCGGTATCATGACCCCAATTATGTTTGGTTATAGTAATGACCAAACATAATTTCTGAAAAATAAGTCATAATAAGCGATATGTCAATAAACGAAGTCATTATATCCGCACTTTAAAAAAAATAATCATATGAAAATGAGCTCTGTTTAATTTTTATAAACGGATTTCACTGTAATTTAAAAATATAAAAGTAGTAGGTAGTCCGTCGGTTTCGGGAGCAAGGTCCAAGCTACCGGGGTGGTTAGAGTTCCAGAGAAAGGAGTAGGGGCCTTCTGTATCAGGCCCTTTTTTAAATTCATTGTTATTGACGTTTAATTTTGACATAACTATAATTTCTCAATTTAATTGCAGGCACATACATTCATGCTAATTTGGGATGAAAAGGGCAGGCGAATCATAATTGCAACGCTTGTATGTAAAAGGCTTCTACGTCATAAGTAGTAACGTAACATAAATAATACCGACATTGTACACTTAGTTCGTAATCGTTTTGACTTTGACTTTGAAAATCACCCAATAAAAAAATCCCCCCAATAAAGGGGGCATAATAATTTTTACTTATAGAAGATTGTTATTTCTACCGATGAGATTCAGGATGAAAAGGAAGGACATTCTATGGACATTCACCACATCCCAGGCTACCTAGTTACTCATCTTGTTAAATTTCATAATGATCGATTCAAGGGTTTCGGAGTTAAAAGGTTACAAACAGTCAGGCATAGTTAATATCGCAGGGTAAGATTATCCTGATTTCCCATCCAGAAAAAAAAAGGTAAGATTATCCTCCAAAATGTACGAAAGTTAAACCAATAAAAACCAAATATAATTACGCCATATTGCTATTACCAACTTAGCTGTTTTATTACTACCTAAGCAATAACAAGTTATGGCCGTGTGTCGCGAGGCTGACCTAATCAGCTCTACTTGGATAAAGAAATCGTTTTTCCGGTCCTCTTTTAAACTTGCTGTAATTGTAACTACTGGAGTAACAAGTAGGTTTATTTTGAAAGTAGGTACCTACTTAACGTGAACACCGTATGACATTTCATACAAATTTTCAAGTCACTATTTTGTAAAATTACTGAACCGATTTTAATGAAACTTCACACATATAAGCAGGATACATAGGTCTAAAAAGTTAGTTAAAAACATTTTCGAAATGTCTTATTTAAAAAAAGATAACTGGAAATTTATTATTTTATTATGCTTTAAGCTTATGGAAAATTTAAAATGAGTCTAATTTAACTGTAACACTATTTATCCATTTGTTTTTCAACTAACTTTTTAGACCTATGTATCCTGCTTATGTGTACAAAGTTTCATTAAAATCGGTTTAGCAATTTCGGAACATAAGGACTTGAAAATTTGTATGAAATGCCGTACGGTGTAAGCGCTCTTATTACATGTTTAGCCCTTACCGTCCTCAACACAGCGTATCTCACGACACCAAGTTCGTCCTTTTCCTCAGTCACATCCTTGACAATCTCGGCTCCACCCTCCTTAGCCCTCCGGACCAGCTCATCCAAGTCGTGGACTTCGAAAGCCACGTCCTTCACGAAGTCACCATGGGCTATTATGTTCTGGGATATCTCGCCTTCGGGAGTGGTGGGTGACTCGAAGATTATTGTGATCTGTTTCAAAGAAGTTCAGCTAAACGTGTATTTTTTTAAATAAACAAAGTTGAGCAAGTCTTTCAGCATGTCAACTGAATAAAAAAACCCTACTTTTATCTACTTTATTCGATTTTTTTACAACAAAACGAGAGAGATAGACCACAAATTCTTACCTGGTTTAATCTCACAGCAATAGACAGCACTGGTCTAGATTCTGACGATTCACGGACTGCCAAAGGTTTGAAGCCAAGTCGAGTTATATAATAATTGGAAGCCTATAAAGATAAAATATTCTATTAGTTAATTTGTATTACCTACTCGTCTTTACCAGGCATTATCTGAACTGGCTTCCAATTTAGCAAAATAAAGGAACAATGTCCTAAAATTTGTTAGCATTGATTTAGGACACCATAAAAAGTAGGGAAAAGCCGGACTCGCCCGCCAGTTTAGCTGGACATTTGTCTAAAAAGGCCGGACACTTTTTTAGTCTAAGTATTACCTTACAAGGATTTTTTTATCATTTGGCATAAAATCTTCTTAAATTCTAATGAAACAACAATACAATTGAGTGAATCGGTCTTCATTATTATTAATAATTCAATATTCATTTAAATAATTGCAATAGTAGTAAACTACTAAATACGCACGAAAAAATGCTCTAATTTAAAAAGCCTAACAAATGGTGGACTGACCTGACTCCCTCTAATTTGGTCGCACACGTAACCAGAAAGCCTGTCTGTGTCCGTCTTTACCCGGATATCTTCCAGCGCTAATCAGAAGAACGTCAAATCTTGATATTTTATAAATAATACCAACTGTTTGTTTGTACTTACAGTTTTAGCATTCGCCACCCAGAAAACGAGATGATCGAAGCTCACGACATGGCCTTTTACCGGCTTATCCTTATTTTCTCCTTGTGTCATTTTGCTCTGAAACAAACGCAGGCGCCACTTTATATTGAACTTACTCGTCACACTTTTATTCAAATCGAAGTGTTGTAGATACACTTTTTGTTGAAGAATGAAATCAGTAATGCGGACAGATTTTACTTTGAATTCAATTTATACGAGAATTGGTAGAAGTACTTGAAATAAATTATAGAATACAATTCTAGGTTGAATTACCTTTGAGACCATTCATTAGTACCTCTACCTACTTATAGATTTATTTTTCCTATAAATAGAAAAATGCGTGTGTCGGATTGTATCTATTACAGTTATTTATTTTTATTGGTTGTCAGGATTTTACAATTATTTGTCGTTTAATGAAATTGATTAATGAAAATGCGGTCAACGATGATGAACGCTTACTTTTTCGATTTTTTATTTTAAGGTCGTTATTTTTTTTTTAATATAAATTTTACTTAGTTGTAAATAGGATAAAAGTAATGCTTTTGTTCACTAGATGACCACCATGAGAAGAAACACAGAAACCAGCTCAGAAGTCAGTCTCTTTTTATAAGGTCCTGCATATGAAGACCATGTAGGTTAGTGTAAGAGGAGGGCTGTTGAAAAATGAAGAAACAATGAATTCCGATAAAAATACATTTTAGCCTTAAATATTTGCTTGCCTTTTTAGGTACCGACATTATGACCCATATCCCAGTATAATCTTTTTGTGTCATTCAACAGCAAAGTCAAAAAAACAAAGCTAATAAACGTTGAAGTACCAAAGTAACTTATTGTTCGCAGAATTTATTAATCAGAACTGCGTAACGCCTGTAGAAAAACCTAGCTAAGCCAGACTAAACGCAGTACCTATGTACGTGAGAAGAATGATAAATTGACCCAAGGGCAATTAGGAGTAGGTAATATTGCGCAGTTTGTAATTAACGTTATTCTATAGGCATACTTTATCTTCAGTACTGCTAAACTCCAGTAGTAGACACACCTTCATATTAATCGATTATGCACTGAAGCGGTGTTTTATGTCACGGGTTCAGTATTCAATCTAGAGCGTTATGCTAATTAATTATTTTATATATAACTAGCTGCGCCCCGCGGTTTCACCCACGTTGTTCCCGTTCAATATTAGTATAGATATGATACAAGAAGAGAGGCAAATCAAAGAAAATTAATAAATTAAAAAAAAAAATGGAGCATATGACATATCTGATCTGTGTAAGAACAAAAAGGCTAGATAACAGCTGATAGAGATTTACGAATGAAAAAACGTGCCTCAATGGATTTTTGCAATCTTCGCAGTGAGCCCTTACAAACGATACCCTAATACCCTAGCCTAGCCTAGATATATTTTTTGTTAATTTTCCAATTTCAAATCTTACGTCCGCCATATATTTAATTATCTATTATTTTATTCCACTTATTAAAAATGTTCCAGTCGCAGTGCTCTCCATTGAAAATGAGTAAAATCACAAAAAAGAGTAATTAAAATGAAAAGCAAGCAAGCAATTAATTGATAAGCAAACACTCACCTGTTGAATTAATATCCACCCCGACTAAAAACCAACACTCAAATGCATTTTTTTAGAACGAATCTGCTTATTTATAAGAAAATCTCGTGCACTAATTGCTTATAAATTTTATAAACTTTATTTATCACAAAAATATTAATATGATTAATCACATATTATGAGTTGTTTTTATTTTAGCTCTTGTAAAGAAATCAATTATTAGAGCACTTATTGCGTTATGAATTAGGTTCAAAATACAATGTTTATTTAGTTTAGATGTATAATAGATAAGATGCAATCGACTTTTGGAAGTCGTAACTGTTTAAAATGTTGAAATATTTCCGCTAAATAATTGCTACATCGGCGGTAATAACTAATAACAGTTCAGGCTTCAGTGACAATAATTTGAGAAACAAGTTATTATTTTAATGATCTTTTTACCCGACTGCGCTAGAAGGAGGGTTATGTTTTTCGAAAGTATGTATTTCTATTTATGTATCTATAATTGTTTGGCACGCTCAGCGGCCTGAATTGCTCGATAGATTATTACAGCTTGAGAAGTGCCGTTACATTAGTATTTACTGTGAGTGACACTGGGTATATGAAAATAAAATAAAATGCTGTGTTTTTTTGCTAAAACCTTAACTTAGTGTGGTTAAGCGCCCACTCAATGTCAATTCTGGATCTGCCACTGGTAGTTCCGAATTGCGAAAATCCAGAAAATCTGACCGCGATCCCCAGTAAATGGGTTGTTGAGGTAAGATAGTAAAATGGTACTCACCTGAATCCGATTTAATTGGAAGCCGATCCTAACATAGTTGCGAAAGGCTAGGCAGATGATGAGGTACTGTTTTCTTAGAAATATAAAGTCACGAAATACATTCTTTGAATTCAATCTTATTGATGGTTTGTTTAATTTTTTATAATTACGTCCTTCATTGATAAGATTTATTTGTTGCGAAGAAAGGTGAATAGCCTTTGGGTCATTATGAGGGGGTGGGGAGGGTAAAATATTTTTTATGTTTAAATGTTATCTCCATTCCAATGAAAGTAGAAACAGACATTTATATTTATACCGACCTTTTTTTTAAATCAGTAGTTATTTACCTACTTGCGTCCTTCCTGAGTTGGATAACACAAAAGTGATTACTAAACGGTGGTTTCTGGGTATTATGGGTTCGATCCCCGGGCCGCGCAGTCTTTAGAGCCAAGCGTACCTACTATTTTGGTTTGACTCCGTCCTTAGTCGGGAAGTCGCAATTGCTAAGCGTGGTGGGTTAGATACCGGGGTCGCGTCGGTCAGTCGTGACGCTTAAATTCTCTAGGGCCACCAACCATGAACCATTTACACTAGGACTGGTCACAGTACTGGGAGGCAGCCGGAAATGGGAGGTCCTGTATTTCCCGAGTCGTTCAGTTGAGTGCTATAAGGTTTTTATTAATGGAAACTATCAGGGATGGACCAAAGTTTAGACTTGCTACCGGTTTATGAGGTATCGTACAACCTTGTTTTCGCTTCGTCTAAATAATGATATCTTCAAGTATAATACGTAGTACTGTCTACATTTTGTTTTATTGTGTGGTCACACTGATCTATCTATTTTCATATGTTAAAAAAATAATATTATCTCAGCTAAGAGGCAAGAAATACACAATTTTCGGGCATAGCCGCGGCGGACGCGCGCTGCCTCCACTGCATAATCAACAACCTCCGATTTAAAAGTTTCGGAAGCGTAACCGGAGTCGGAAGTGGAAAATCAATCGGAAGTTCCGACCTTTCGGATCGGAATCGGACCTCCGTAACATACCTGGTTTTATCACACACACGATCCTCTATTAAAGTAATAAGTGCATCAAGTATTTTATAAAAGCGTAAACATGTGCATGTGCACTGTACACACCGCCCCCCCCCCCCCCTACAGAACGCGTCGTGTCTGGCGCAGACAAGATTTTTGTAGTGCAGCGCCGATGCAGTGTACATTAGTCGTGTGTAGAAACGACACGAATTCTTGTATAGACCCAACGATTCTTCTTGCCGTGGACACGCGGCCTTACTTTTCCACAGCCCATCCGCGAGTCCATACGCGTGGTCACTCGATGGGTGCCCGTCGCGGGCGCCCACTTGACGCAGTTTTAGGCCCTAACCTAATTTATTTTCGTCTGTTATTCATCAAATTAGTCACCCTCTATCTAGACATATCCATCTTTTCTTGATTCACATGGTATTGAACAAAAACAACAGCATCCAGTAATAAAATAATTTCGTTTTATTTCATTTATTTATACACATACATTACCTATATTTACATAGACTGCAGATATATTCATTACATTATGGAGTATTTTGTTTATTTGCACCTATGTGTATTTAAGAGTAGGTAAGGCACCATAAGGAAGCTTCATTTATATGACAATCTCTGGTGTATGGTCGAGAAAGAAATATTTATGGAACTTATATGTATAGATATCTAACGCACGAGAGGTATAATGTATGTAGGTTTATTATGCATTTTGCATTGGTCTGGTGCAATTTCTATCATAAAAATGGTTCTTTATGTGTAGAAAATATTGAAGATATGCTAAGCTATGAAAACATTTAGATTCTTATTGTTAGTATAAAAGAGATAATTTTCCTATAGAGGAATTCAGAGAGAGCTGTTTAAAAAGTACGTAAGTGGTAATTATTATGACTGTGTGCGTTAGATAAAACCTAAAATCAAATCCAAAATGTATATTATATGCCCAAATCATAAGCTAAATATTTACATATAAAAAACATAATTTTCCAAAATATAACATAACCTTACAGCAATCGACCATAAATGAAATCTATTTAGAGTTTACATAAAAAATGTACACAGTATAGTATATGCTAAAAATCAGATAAAAAAAGACTAGGAAATACTCCAAATGGATTTCACGTTCAGAAACTGTCCTTAACAACATTATAACAGGTAACAAACTTAACATTATATTTACAAAAATACAAATCATTTACATTTTACATAAAAGGAAATGCATGCAGAAATTATGTGATAATTGATAATATAAATAACTAAACAAAAAATTCTCTACATTTCTTGTGAATAGTATTGCGATTTTAACATTATTTTTATATTAAAATTGATTTAGGTTTACATGATTTTCATATAGATTTTTCCAAACCTAATTTGACATTACAAATGTGCTTGAAATACGAAAACTAGGCAGTTCATTACAATTTATTGAACACAACTTAAAAATGCTCAAAAAATTCGATGTTCAAAAAGTGCTTTTACGTTACAATAATTGACATACTTTTAAAGATGGTAATTCTTTCAAAACATGGCTTGAATGGTAATTTTGGTAATTCATTTCACTCACTTGGTAACTCAATACGTTACAAAAGTTACCGGCTTACAACTAAAAAGATACATTTACAAAGATATAGAGGAACACAAAGCTCTTAAATGAAATATAATTATGATAAAATTAAATATACAATGTGGTAAATTTGGTATACCCGCGGGTCGTTCCGTGTCGTGGGGGATTTAATTGTATAAATCTGAGATCAATTTTACGAAATTAGATTCATAAAAATTATGCCCGCTTCGCCACTTTTTTTTGTACGACGATTTTTATGTATACTGCGTTTTGTTGAACCAATCGTGTAGTCTTAATGGAATCGACTTCCAGTCTATACAGATTAAGACTATCGTTAAGGCGTTGGAAAATCATGAACTACTAATCAATCAAATCAACCTATGGAAATCCTTGAAATCAGCGTGACTTTAATCCAAAGACTATAAAATAGTCGTAAACAAATCGAGCATTTGTGGACCGACATAAACATAGGACATTTTGGCGACCAATCAGAGTACGGTTCTACAATTTATTGGATTTTCTTGCCTTAAGTAGCGGCACAGGGATTTTAGGGCTGCCTGACATGGATAAGTTAGGTCCGTTATGTCCCCGCGATCCCCGGCGTAAGTGAGAGATGGAACACCGGGGCGGTTTTAGTCAGTAAGAGTCTGACAGACCCCTCCGCCCGCCCCACGGTGGAGGACATCCATGAGGATTTCCCCCCGTTTATAAAAAAAAGGTCCGTTATGCCATTCATGTCAGGTTTAAAAAAAAAATTAACTCATATTTTCGTTGGTCATACCACAATTTTTCGGAATTACTTCAATTGATTTCGATGATGGAATGATTTTGATGCGTAAAAAAGGTGACAATTTTATCGACAGGATACAACCTCTCCAGATATTTTATAATCTTATGCAGTTTGCCATTGTCCAGTGGCATTTACTGAGTGACTGACAGAGATAAAGTACAACCGAAACTACTGATTGCAGAAAGCTGAAATTTAGTATGTAGGTTCCATAGGGGAGTGTAGGGGAGCACCTAGAGACGATTTCCCGAAATTCCTACGGGAACGGAAAAACTGTAGATATATTCCCTTAGGAAGTGGCGAGTAAAAGCTATTCAAATATAAAATAATGCATGAAGTAGTAATAGAAAGTTATTTTCAATGCCAATTCGAACCGTTTACAATGATTGACTTTGGCAACAAAACGCAGCATTTTCGTACGAAAGCTTCTAATAATAGTGGCTTGAGGCGATCAGTCGTTTTTAAAACCTAAACATACATACAAACCAATTTTACACGCACTCAAATGTTATTTCAATCTATTTTGTAGTCAGGAATTATGCACAACCTAGTTAGTGATATAATTTTGTTTCCGATCATTCTTTGTATTAGGATGGCGTTTTTCGATCGCCTTTTTGTGGCTAATTTCCAATTCCAGTCTCTGACCTTGATAAAGGCAATGAAATTACGGTATTACTTTGACCTTAAAAAATCTGCTGAAGGCCAATGGTGTTTTAAAATCCGTATTTTTACTACCGATTAAAAGTCATACATGTATATGCAAAAATCTTTGTGACCAGACAAAAAATCTAGTACAGTCCCATTCCAAATTCGTAATTTAAATACAAATCCATTTTAAAAAGCTTCATTGTTTTTACAGCTAAACAAAACAACTTTTGCCAAGCTATTATTTCGAAAACCACAAAGATTTCCCAGCGTATAAAAACGGATTTCGCACTTGATTTTGCTAGCTAAGTTTCTTGTTCACAACACTCAAAGTCCTTCCATTTCACGGCACAACCCGCCTGAGAGATTCTTCCTCGTTTCATCTACCGTTGGATATCACAGAGTTGTTGGCTGTCGACGAGCTGGGCCCTTTCGACCGCCACCAGGCAGCCGCCCGGGGCCACGAGCAGGGGGGCCGACGGCGTCCCCACCCAGACCTTTTTGACGTCATCTGAAGTGTTTTGAGCTAAAGGTGACATGTAGCCGCCCCTGAAAAGTAGAGAAAATCAAATTAGTTTCACTGTTTCGTTTTTGAAAACGGTAATAATCTACTAAGCTTTATTATGTAATTGATTAAAGTTATCTAAAGTGGCGTAACTATAAGGTGGCAGGGATGGCAAAAGGCCACGGGCCCCCGACCTGAAAGGGCCCCGGCGATATATGAGCGTCTGCAAGATTCGGCGGAATTTCTCGAAACTACTTCGAGACATTATATACCCAAACGTGATGCGTAAAAAAGTGTTCTAAATGTTCAGTTCACAATTTATCGAGAGTTTACAATTTCTTAAAATATTTTATAATCTTACCGAGGTTGCCATTTTCCGGTGGCATGTGTAAACCTCTTAAAAATAAAACTGGCAAAATAATTTGCAACGGGCCCCCGATAGTATAGTTACGCCACTGGTTGTCTAAGTACATTGCGCTTGTAAGATAAATTCCATTGGCCGTTATCCGATACGAATCACGGTTCCATACAAAACAGGTCGCTTAGAATATAAGCCCTTTTTAGATTATATATTAACAATCAGGCTTGTATTCCTTGGAGAGCTTTGCGGAGAAGTATGCTTGGAACCACACCTTGCATGTACATGGCACCTCGTTTGCTGACCACTGGTCTTATAAATTTATCCAAACATACAAAAGTTCGATTCCAAACTCCGTTCTCCATTCTCTAACTCCGATTCCAAATTCAAAAGCTCCGACTTCGGTTCCGATAAAACCAGTTCCGTAATACACACCTCAGTTTCCTATCAGCATGTAAGAGCGCGTCTGCCTTCAACAGCCGCACGGCCACAGCCACCAGGAGGAACAGGATGAGCGCGCCGCACACCGGCACGGCGATGGTGGCCGCTTTGAACCACACCTCGCCGTTGTAGTTCGCGCCACGTTCGCTGGCCACTGTCTGGCCTTCTGGAATTAAGGAGAAATATGGCGTTAATAAAAAATGTACAATAATATGTATATATTATACTAGCTGTCCGCACAACGTCGTTTGTGTCACATTTTTCATGACTGCTCCGCTCCTATTGGTCTTAGCGTGATGATATATAGTCTATAGCCTTCCTCGATAAATGGGTTATCGAACACTGAAAGATTTTTTCAAATCGGACGGACAGTAAGTTCCTGAGATTAGCGCGTTCAAACAAATAAACAAACTCTTCAGCTTTATAATATAAGTATATATGTAGATGATGATAGTTGTCATTATCAAACTTTTCAAAGATGTTTTGCTGTTGACTGATATAGTATACTTCTTTTTATACTTATTCTAGTCGACGAAATCGAACGCTAAGAAATGTTTAGTGAATGAGGGAGTAATAGAACATGAATTACAATTATGATATTGAAGCCAAACAGGCTTGATATTTATTCAATATTCAATCTGTCTATTGCGCGGTGTCAATAGCTCAACTTACACAACTTAACACCATTAACAAACCAATTCGCTGCCCTTAATCTGTTCAACAAATCATTACAATTGCCTCAAACTACCGAACACCGAGTAACATATCTTGTAGCCCCAATGACAAACCGATGTCCACCGTCACAGTACAAACTTAGCACATTTATCAACGCCCACCCTCCAGTGATGTTATCTTCAGCAGCTATAACCAGAACTTTATCAGTAACATGTATTCTCGAGCAAAGAGATTGGTGTACGTTTCAACAGTTTGTGGCGACATCTGTACAACGGAATACGAACTACGAATGACATCTGACGGTTTTGACGTTACACAAGTCCTCCATCGTCCAAGTAAATTTTACCGAAAATATTTATGCTAGCCTTCTATAATGCCGATTCTAACCATTGAGAAGTAGCCCGCTAGACACTAGCTGTCTGGGTCGGAACATGCCATGTTCGTACTACTAGAAATAATTTGAGGTTACATTATTTTTTAAGAGCATCTCAAGCTTAAAAAGTTCTGCACTCAAAATTAAATTTTATTTTGACTGTGTAGTAGTAAAGTATTTTTGCTTCACTACATAGTATAAAACAATGTCGCTTTCTCTATCCCTATATAGGGATATAGGGGGTAGGGGGGGGGGGGGTTTATACATAGCATTGTTGCATACATAGGGATGTATGCTTAAATCTTTAAAACTACGCAACGGATTTTGATGCGGATAGAGTGATTGAAGAGGAAGGTTTATATGTATAATACATGCATATTATAGTAGAGGAAACATTAGTATCTACATTGCACCCGTGCGAAGCCGGGTATACTATATACCAAACAGTTGCTTCGACTGTACAACAAAACCGCGAATAGTAAGTAACATTAATTGTGTTGCAATCGGCTTCTGAGAATATGCGTGGACTATGTTTAACTGACTGAAGTTTTATTTTGTACGATTTATTGCAGTTTAGATAAGTTAATTGCGTTGTATTGTTATTTTTGGATCGGTACCGTAATCAATCAGTGAAGTGTTTAAATATCTCTCTCTGTTAGAATATCTAAGCTATTTATCGGTTTGTGTCAATCATTGTTACAAGGGGTTGGTAACCTAGCAGTCTCATTTGAAGCTGTTTAAATCGGAACACTGTAAGACATTGTATTTACGTTCGGTATTCGCTTATTTAAAATCTTCAACATTATGGTTTCGTCAACTGATCATAATCAGCCTTTTAACGTTCCCACTGCTGAGACACAGGCCTCCTTTCTAGGAGAAGGAATGGGCCGTAATCCACCACTCGGGTCCAGTGCGGGTCACATGTTTTCGAATTATTGGTTCTGTTTTCCTTCACCGTTTTGAGAGCTGTGGTGATGAAATTAATAACACAGGTCTGCTTGAAGAAATTTCGTTTGAAATAAGCAGTTCCTTCCAAAAATTGTAATTTTGTCTCTTACTTATTGTATGTGTGTGTACATAAATAATAAAATTAAAATAAATAAAGATAAAACACAAATTAATGTGCCTGGCTGGGTTTGAACCCGCGACGTGCAATTCGTAAGTCGGGGCCGTTACCTTTTGGCCACCACTGCTCACGTCAACTGATCGATTTCTGCGATTTTTTTTATAGGTTCGTCAGTTAGGTTTTGACCACTCTCACCTGAGTTTTTTTTAATAATTTTTGATGCAATGAAAAATGGTGTTGTTTTAATCAATGCATTGACTATAACAAGATTTACAGTTAACAATTGTGAAGATTGCGCGGCTTCATTAGATACCGTTATTGCTTCAATTTTAATAGCCCACACGCGATAATTTTGAGCGAAAACACTATGTAGATACTAATTTGCGATATTATGCAGTGATAAAAACTCAAGGAGCTTGCGGGCAAAGTTTATGAGAGCGAGTCAGAAAATTATTATTTTTATAGTTTACATTTAATTTTATACTCGAAGTCTTAACCATTTGGTGAATATTATTGTCTCACCACTGGAGGAAGGCCTTCTATAGACAAATCGCGGAAATAAATTTCAACCATTTATACATAAGGAATAACATCTAATGATTAAGTAGCTAATCAAGAAAATACATCGACAGATGTTTACGAACACATTGAAACTTTGGGAGAACATAATAAAAAACATAGAGAGTTCTTATTTCAAAGAATTACTATTCAACCAAATCATTTGGATAATCAGTACATTTTTAACGCCAAAAATATTAAAGACAGTCTCCCAAAACGTCCGCAGACCACTACATTCTAGGGCTTTAGCTGTGAAGTTCAGAGAACCAATCTATAGGATTAGATTAAATCCTAACACTTACTGACTAAATATTTGCATGTCATCACTGTATGCCGGAATGTGTTTACGCACTAATTTTACTTGGTAACGTCTGTACCTACCACATTTTATGCAAATAAATGATTATGATTATAAATACTAGGACATGCCAAAAATCCAACGCAAGCGCATCGCTAACACTGAAACTCCTCCTCCCCGACTTTTGCCTTACAAACCAGTCCGCGCCGCTGTGCCATTAACGTTAAATCCCCCAAATAATAATAACCAGACCCAGCCTATCCCTTGCTGCCCTCCCTCAATGACCCCGTTAAACCGAGGCCCGTATCCCACAGGGGATGCCCTTAGCGAAGCGGTCATTTAGCTTTTAAGTAGTTTTTAGCCCTGGTTGGGGGCCTAAAACCCACCCGTGTTCCTTCTTGTGCCCTTTGCGTTCCAGGGCCGCGGTGACTCTTTCGAACAAATTCCGCAACCCTGGCTGGGGGCCTTAAATTCATTTGAGGCCACATCAGAATTGTCCGGTTGAGTAGTAACCTGCCTTAGCGTGCTGAACTGCGAGTGGTCACATAAAAAAAAAAAAAAAACTGAAGCTACTGTTATGTCTGCCTCACACGCAGGTTCGTATGGTAGACTACCAGGAACCCAGCACATCCATTTTATATTTTATTAGATCCAATGGATATAG
Source organism: Hecatera dysodea (assembly GCA_905332915.2). Taxonomy (NCBI): domain Eukaryota; kingdom Metazoa; phylum Arthropoda; class Insecta; order Lepidoptera; family Noctuidae; genus Hecatera; species Hecatera dysodea. Next base: position 5,861,380 of record HG995299.1, read on the forward strand.
TGTCATAATGGCATTCTTTTCGACAATTGATACGACTGCTATTGTTCTAAATGTACTTGTAGGCAGTTTTTATCTCGTGTGTCATGTCCTTTAGAATTGACATGTACTTTTATTACGAGGAAGGTGATAAGTGCGAATGTCAGGCGACTTCTTAGAATGGAGTAGGCTACAGTATTTGGATGTTCAGTAAAATAAAATTATTATTTTAATTGGGAAAGTAGGTAACTACGTCCCCATGTTTGCTATGCATTCACGCTTAAACAGCTAAACTAATTTTGATGTTTTTTGTTTATATCTAGATTGGACCATTGGGATTTGGGACTACACGTGGAAAATCCGCTGACAGAAAATAATTTCGCATTAATCAACATGAAACGGTGAACAGACAAATCAAACAGCACTAAACACAAATCTAGAGGAATCGCAATCGTGAGAATTGATACTAACCAATATACTAAAAGAAGTAAAAAAAGAAACACCGTTATTTGAAGACAACATTCCTAAATTCCGAGACCATGGGAACGAAATTAAAACAAAACAACAGCAATCTAGAAACGATTTGTGAACTTTTAACTGATAATTTCATCAAAATTGATATTCGATTGTTTTCTCCCACAGAGTATCGAAACGCCTCGGGAGGTTACAGCTAGAAATGCCACAGTCAAAACTTTCTGTGCAAACTAAGCTTGTCATCGTTTACTGATAGAAATTGACGGCTGATGGTTAGTATCGAAAATCTACCTACGCTAAAGATACTATTGTAGTACGGCATGAAAAAAAAAACGGTGGAAAATAGACAAGCAGGAACCTTTTGAAGTTATTCTTGTATCCTTGTCACGCTTGTACTGGATGGCGCGAATTCACTACGGCGTGACACCACACGCAATTAGTGTTGTTTCCGTTTATTATAGATTTATAAACGCAACTCCGTATTTTTTAGATTTCTAAACCTTTTTTTAAGGCGACTTTTCTTTCTTCTGAGTGTAGAGAAATATGATAAGCAGCCAGTAAAGTAATAGCGTCATTTTGAATTTGGCTGTGGCAGCCGACACTTGCGCTCGGCAAAATTACGTGGCCACGTGCATTTAGAAATAACGTCTCTAGACGTTCCCAATGCGACGTTCCTTGCTCTATGGTGTTTACCAATAGATCAATCGATAAACGCGACAACATTCACACTTTCGCTTGCGTGACGATTTACGATTGGCGATTTATAAGTCCGTGACGAATCGCTAATTGGAAGACAGTTATGAAAACTCTCGTAAATAAATAAACATTAGTGGTGAACTAGACTTTTCACTTCAAAGTAAGATGGCAATTTTTTCTCGATTGCCAATTTCTGGGATATTAATTATTGTTATTGGTTGTTAGGTACGTAACAATATTGAACTGTCAAGATGAAGACAACAAACAAAAAAAAAATCTTTATATTTTTTTTCACATATAATTTAGGACATGGTACAAAAATATGGTGTTGTATCGCTCGCCATCCCGATGAATTGAATGTTCATTCCTATAGAATAGCAACCAATATTAAAAAGAACTACCGGCCGATTCAAAAGCACAGGCGTTCGACTACCAAAGATATTAATATTTATCATGAACGATAACAGTACATTCCAAAACCATCAGCGTAAGACAAAGTCCTAAATAATTCGTATCAATGAACACCACTCCTGAATGTGATGACGATACCGACTTGTAGATGACCTAGCACAATATTTAATTACACACCAGTGATCTCATTCAATTAGTTCATAATTCATAAACAGTTATTCATTTCAGTCAGTTGATATCTACTGCAGAACAAGGAGCTCTTGCAAAAGAAAAAAATATTGCATTCGGCGAGATTAATCAACGGAATAATGTTCTTGCAAAAAGATCATCTCATATTCCTGACATAGCTACCAAAGTTCATTAGTTGAATACCAAAGAAAGCTATCCTTTGTATAGCAGCAAAAATCACTCCTAAGATGCGGTCACCGAAACAGGTCCCAGGCTATTTATAACAGGCGATTAACAGTTTATTGCGGCACGAACTAATGCAAACTTTAACACACTAGATTAAGATTTAGTTCAGCTTGTCATGATAGAAGTTAATTCCAACAAAGGAACATAAGCTGAAACAATTGCGCATCGCAATCACGGCCGCGGGCGAAATCCATTATGGTAAGGAAACTGGCCCAGATCTGTAATGGTAATCTTTTATCTCTTCCATACGCTATTATTAAAACATTCTCGAGATTTGTCAGAGAAATCTATTATTTTCACTTGCCGGATATTCAACGAGTTGAATGAAATAAATATCTACGATAAAATTAAATATTTATGTTTTATGCAGGCAATTCCGGTGAAGAAATCAGAAACGGTAATTCTACAAAACCCTAAATTCCGTACATAGAAGTAATAAACAAAAATGCGGTAACTAAAATCTGGTGGGCGAAATCGCGTGCAAATCTTAGAATCCATTATAGTTACACTATTAATACAAACCCCGAGGCGTTAGGAGGGAAAATTTATACCGCATTACAATTTCTTGAATAATCAAACGATGCTGCGTGGATTGCACTTGATTAGGCCAACGCTCGAGGCGAGGATTTAAATCGTACCAATCCAAAATGTCGTAGATACAGAGTTAATGAAGATTAAAAAGATCCTTGTTTAGTTAAAAATTGCAATCGATGATACGGTAATTGTCCAATCAGTTGTGGAATACAAAGATTTGAGTAATTAATTAGAGATTAATAATAAAGTAATTAATGTTTAGCGGAATAAAGATTGTAAAATAAAACACGGGAAAGATTCTTTGTGCTTTGCAGAAGATTAGGATCTAGATAAGTTGCTTTATTTTAAATCGATTGATCTAACAAAGACACGGCATTGTTTTATAAACGAATTAGATTTTGATACAAAAAACAATAACTGACCAATGTTTTTAGTTCAATAAAAGAAGCAATGATCGCTTCTTTTTGTGAAAAAGAAACGCCAAACAAACAAGAGACATTCAACAGCTTTAACTCAAAACAATTGTAGCAGTCATAAGATTGCAACAAACAACGATTAATTTCTCAACATTCTGAAACAACCAATATCTGCTGCACTTGAAAATCGGTAAAGTCCTGACGTAATGCTGCAAGTATAGTCCAAGAGCCAAGCTGACTCACGCGGTGTTTACTTTAGATACGGACTACGCTAGAATAATATCTTTGTTCGAGGAAACTGTGGCGGGATGAATTTTATTGAAATTACAACATGTTTGAGTAAACGCGGTGAGAACTGAGAATGTTTGGATTATAATATGCGAGGATGAGGTGAAAACGTCATGGAAAATTGTGGTGGAAACTGAATGGAAGTTAACAGAAACTTTACTGGATATTAATCAAGTTATGGTCTGTTATCTTTTGAATGTAAGAGAATCTTGCGATGTTTTGTTTATTACTTGGGAATGAGATGATGTCAATTAATGGAATGAAAGAGGTATTGATTGATTGACAGTTACGATTTCTAATTCCAAAGTTGAACTTTTAACTATCTCATAAACACGACGTAAGTATGTCGTAACCTTAAACAGAATTTAAATACGGCTCTATATACAATTTTATGATATCGTAAACAAGTCGTTTAATACATAATAAATAATGAATGACAAACGGTAGGAGAAATCGTTGCTTAACAAACTATCTGTGATTTAATACTGGCTCAAATTGTAATACACATAGAACCAGCATTATCACATTTAATAGCTTGTCAATTCAAAGAATTGAATTATTTATTACGTCCCTAAGGTATGCTCACACTTAGCACTGCAATCCTGGTTCAACAGTAATCTTAAAATGATATTTACAAGCAAACAGAAATGAGAAAAAGTTTATCAATAAATTCTTCGACATCCATAGAATATTTCGCAGTATTCTCTACAGACTTCTTGTCTTTCGTAAGCAATATCGTGTTTCTCTTCGTGTGTCCGTCATTTGTACCTAAACATTTATAGTTTTTCATTAAAACTGCTTTGTCTTATGCGGTTACTTCTGTGTTAGCATTCCCAATATCAAATAATACTTCTACAGTATTTATCATAAATACTTTACCCGCTGCGTTTTTATGAGCACAATAATTTACATAGACGTGTAACAAAAGCACTACTGCAATGTTTTATAGAAAGAATAATAACATCGTATATACGCGATGAGTCCTGCGCACGCGACTCTTAAATTGTCTGCGTTGAATCTGTGCTCACCTTTAGGACTTGTTAGGTTCTGTTTGACACAGAATTAATGCAACTTGCTTAGATATAATCTGCTTGCGAAGTCGCGAGTCTTTGAGTCTGTCAATTTTATATTCAAAGTCTTAAGACATGAAATATTCTTGAGAAAGGGATTATGAAATGAATTCGCTTATTTCTTGGCTAAAGGAGAATGTTAATCGTTTAATTGTATCTTCATTAAGTGATATCTGAATTGTCATTGTCATCCTATACTTTCTGATTTTTGCGACAATTTCTATAGTATCCGTAACTGCAGCTATGTGAATTCCAGCTCTGGGCAATTTTCATAATATCAGCAGAAAGACGTTAACGATGTTTTGAAACTTACTAGTCTGTTCCGTTCATTTCCTGGGCACAGCCTTCCCTCCACTGCTTATACTAGTCTGCACTTTTGCCTTTCAATATTTTATATTCAAATTAAATAATACGTTTTAAGTGCTTCCCTATTTCTTGAGCTTGAATAACAAGACAGACTGACTTAAAATCATTAGATTTTAAGTCAAAGTCTGTCTTGTTATTCAGGCTGATTTATTGGTACATATTTATTTATCCATCATATTTGCTTGAATACGTTATTCGACAGAATTTACGACTGCAATAGTATTGTATCAATATAATTGGATTGCCGGCAGTGTTTAGATGCTATTTATGTTTATTGTACTAATAGTTTTCGTATTAGTTTATTGTTTGACTGTCGAATTGTTACAGTTATATTGGCATGAGTTAAATGTACAGTTGTACTTTTGGTTATTTAGTTTTAAGAACTTCCTTATTGATAGTGTACGGTTTGCCATTGTCTGTTATGTTACTTATTTATATTGTATATTTGTACATTGTTTTATTTTTTGTTTAAACATAAGTGGTTTATTTTTTCACGGCATGTGTTGATACTATAAAAATTCAAAGCCAATTCTCAACCGGTGGCCATTTCTCCAATTAAAAACACCGCCATCAGTATACCATTAACAATCCCTTTAAAAGCTACTATCCCCTATAATTTAACTTCTGATTAAAGTATTCCTAAAAAAAGTGCACAAACAGTTTACGATCCATTCATTTCAATTACATTACGGCAGGATACAAAGGCTGCCGTTTATATCTTCCAATTGTTCTTTATTATCCTCAACCCGTTTCGAATTCACCTGCCTTCAGAATTAAAAGCGACATAGCTTATTCATTATCCTATTGGTTTCACTTCTATGTTTTGCAGTTATGTAACAGTCAACTATATGTTCTATGTAGACTGTGGTCTGGTTCGGTAGACCAGCTACCGTTAAACTTGTGTTCGGTTTCCATAGCCTACAATCAATGGTAGCTATTGCAAAAGGATCTGGTTGCATTGGATCTTAATCGACTTCTATCTTGCTATTCCGTATGCAATCTTCTAAATGCTAGTTTGTTGTAGTCTCGAATATCATTACGATAAGCGTAATCGATTCTGCGGAGTTATGAATAGGGACATAGAGAAAACTGTAGTTATTCAGTGATAATGTTAGTTATCTATGAATTCCATCTTTGTGGACGTGTTATGGATCATGATATTACAGTGTAGCCTTAGGTTTATACACTGCCTCATTTTATCGCTTCATTGGCGCCTAGTGGCTATAAGTGCATTAGTGTATTAAAGTTCTTGAGTTTAATCTTTAGGATCTTTATTGATAACTTGAAGGAAAATGTGGTTTGGTCACATAACTGGTTACGCTCGAATATTGCAGTAAAGTACAAAATCGTTGATTATATTACCCAGTTCAGTAAAGAAAGTTGCCTCTCATAATCCTTAGAGCTTCTAAAATATTGAAGACGGTGATAAGATTGCGTTTTGTAAGGCAACAAGAAACGTATCACCTAGGTAGTCCTGAAACTGTATCCAATAAAAATAATGAATTCAAACAAGAAAATAGGACTTACCAAATTCATTACTAGTAAGGTTGAGCCTCGCTCTAGCCAGAGGGCTATCTTCATGATTACAGAGGTCCCTGAAGCAGCACAGCAAAAGGGAGTGCTCTGACGACGGTGGAGGACCTCCAGACCCTGGCGAGTTCTGGCATCGGGATAACGCTTCTTCTTCCCTGGAAATTGTATAATTCAAACATGAGATGCTGCCGACAAACTGTTCTGCAGTTTGGCAGAAGATAAGTGTATTTGTTTCTCTGTAACTTTTCATAAATAAATAAATTAAAAAAAAAAAAAAAAAAAAAGATTTTTGATGAAAAATCACAGAGTATTTAATTGTTATATGTAGATTCCCACGAAAATATGACGGAGATGATGAAATAGTTATATATAAAGTCGATAACAATCACAAAAGAAAGCAGCAAATCTTGATAGTTTTATGAAAAAATTTTGTGTTAACTGTAACACAATTTTTTTTTATTTTTTATTTTGTTTTAAAACATACTGATGTTTTAAAACAAAATAAATCAGCTGATGAACATTGAACATCCTTCCATAGATCAAACCAGTTCCTTGCTCCCGTCTTTCACCGGTCCCCACAAAAAGAGGTTGTCTCAACAAACAAGTTATGAACAAAGAAAATAATAAAGCTTATCGTTATTGAATTCAGAACTTGAACATTAAATGGTGAATTTTTTGCTGAATACGAATTCATTTCGAGTTCACTTGATTCAATGGTATTGAGGCAAAAAGTTCTGTGGTTAGCCTCGGCCTGTACTCGCTAGTTTATTGCGTTGATAAGGAAAAAAAGCTGCAATTTCTGTCCTTATGTTGGGCCGAGTAATTGATTGACATTCTAGATCTCAATGTATTAAGAATTTAATTGAATGAAGACCACATAGCTAGGCCGATAAGTGAGCTTAGGATTTTGGGATATGTAAAGAAACCAAATAAGGGATAGTCATCTTATGCTTAAGAGGAAGTACTTAATAATAGAAATAGAGATAATGTGTCTCTTTTTATAGCTCCAAGAGCGGTTTTGATGGAAATCGTGGATATAAAAGAGATTGCAACAAATCTATCCTTATAAGCAACAACAAAACCTGAATGATATTGGTTTAATCAGGTGACATATTTCAAATTAAAAGTTCAGAACACGGAGAAGATTTTGGGATCAACGACAAATAAAACAATGTGAGTTTTAAATCACGTGCCAAAGTGTCCGCGCATTCTCTCGCAGTGTGATCCACATCAAGTCATGACATTACGCACCTCCCAGATTGTTTGACTTGCGCAAGAGTTTAAAGTGCCAACTGTGTATGCCAACTGATCGACACGATCGTTTTGTCTTGTTACACTTTGATTTAGGGCTTCGACAACTTGATACCAATTACATACTTGATTTTCGTTATCCTGGTTCAGATAAAGATGGTTTTGCTGACAAAAAGATGCACAGCGGAGCGGGGTGGAGTCACATTTTCTGAGTTTGTGCAATGAAAATTGATTATTAAATAGTTACCAACATGATAATATGAATAGACAACCTATGACAAATCCCAAAAAAATTCGTCGTATAAATGCAAGTGAATAAATTAATAGATTTACATAAATTAATTTCATTTTTTATTAAGAAAATACTCATATAATAAAAGCAAGCTTAACAATTAACAGATATGATTCAGTATTATGATACATAGAGGTAGTTCAAGAATAGATTTATGGATATTTTAATAAAGAATGCTTGACCAAAGACTAAACGGTGATTCTTTAATGATGTTTAAGGAACTTTATCAAAATTAATATTAGCTGTTGTCAAGTGTTTTAGAGAATCTCAAAGGCGATATGATAATGAACAAGGAAGTTGAAAGTTCAGGGGTGGACAATAGATAAAAAGATTTATTTCAAGAATTTTAAAATATATTAACATGAGAATACGTCTATAAGAATATGAAGTGACGAAAAGGTCTTCGGGTAGGGATGTGGTTGACTGTAAGGGTAAAGATTAAGAAACAATCATAGGGCTTAGTGGAAGATAATAAGGTGATGACGGAGAAGATAAAAGAAAACATGTTGTATCGACCCCCAGATAAATTGTTAGAAATTATCCAAGCAGTGACGAAATTTTTATTAAAATGTAAAATCCAATGGACGTTTGACCACTGACTAAAGCACCTTATCATCATTTACCATCAAATTCTCACGTAATATGCATAATGCACACAAATTCCCATTTAAAGTCAACATTTTTCAAAGGTTTCTTGTAATAAAGACACGAAGATTTATGTATTTTAGCATCTTGGCGTGGACAGCGCGGCCAGATAATAACGCGCGTCGATGGAATACAAATTATGACTTAACTGGTGAAGCATACATCACTGGGTTGCTTTTGTTCATGGATGCACACACACATAGACACCATACTTTATACGTGGGCTCTGAAGGAAGTGTGGGGGACTTGGTCACAATGACCACTGACTATTCAGCTAGAATGAAGATTGTGTATGTGTGGGTCCAGTACCAGATGACAGAGCTAGTTAAACTTTATATGAACATTCAACCACTGTCGCAACTCGCAAGCAAATCACGGTCGACGTTCTCACGAAGTCACCAAAAAATTTACATAAAATTAAAATTTACCACTACTTAAGTACATTTCTTTTGAATATTGAAGAGACATTTGATGTATTAGGGTGCGTATTTAACATACAAAACGGCTTCTTGTTTGAATAAATCTCGTGTGTTTGAACTCTGGCCTTTTTCAATTTACAAGCTCTTGGAATTTCTAATCTTGTATTATTTTGCTTCATGTTTATTGTGTGAGAGTTTATAGGGCAAGGTTATTGAGTACTTTGATAAAAGCGGGTAAATCTGCGAGGTTGACGTTTTAGCGGATAAGGTTTGTAATAGTTGTGTTTACATAGAAACATGCAACGCTAAGGGCGGGTTGTTTCACCGACACTTAACGCACGCGTAATCGTCAAAAATGGCGCTAATCATTGTTAAAGCAAAAAATGGGTTGTTTCACAGAATGTCAGCGTTAACGTACGTAAAAAATTAACGATTACGGTAACAGATGGTGTGAGCACTGGTTAACGTAACTTTAGTTGCGTCAAATAGTAAAACAACATCGACTCTCTTTTGTATTCGCCTGTTTGGTCTTTAATCGACGATAGTTCTTCATCTGATGATTATTCAAATAGTGTGGAAAGAAAGAAAAGTCTTTAGAACACGTATTAATTAATAACACTGATCAACAAAATTTAAATTTTGTCGTGCCACATGGACTTTTTTGATATTATTTACTTTAATTGATGGTTGTAAAAAAAAAAAATATAGTTAAAAAAAATTGATAGCAAAGAGTATTATTTTATTGAGTGTTATAAAATGTGGAAGAAAAGCAATGACTTCGTAAATTTCAATCAGCGCTTGAAAGCGAGCCTTTTCGTGTTTGGAAAAGTTTACAGCCCGTTCTCTGGAAATAAAAATGTTGTAATAAAATAAAGAACGCAGTTTTAAATATAAGCGAAAGTGGTTTTATTAGAAGAACTCCTTGTTCACACCATGACAGTTTATATAAGAGGAAGAGTTACCAACACCAAAAAATATATTAAAGTGAAATTACATTGCCATATTTTTAACACCCCCACTCAATGTAATTGCACGTAATTAAAATGATTTACAAAACAAATATACTTAGTACTAAATTACATCAATGTTACCTATACCACATTTTTTTAAGAAATAATTTATCAATTCTCTACTTAAAGATTTTGTAAACATATCAGCAGGTTGATCATTTGTTTTAAGATATTTTAAACATATAGTTTTATTTTTAATTAATTCTTTTATAAAATGGTAACGGATATCAACATGTTTTAATCGTTTGACAGTATCAGTACAGGCAGCAGATATGGCGGATTGATTATCACAATAAATGTGTATAGGACATATATTATTTACTTTGAAATCTTGTAACAAGTTAATAAGCCAACAGGCTTCACTGGCTGCCATACTAATAGCAATGTATTCTGACTCTGTAGAAGATAAACTAACAGACACTTGTTTCTTTGAGCTCCATGAAATTAAACAGTTAGAGAATTTGAATAAGTAGCCTGTAGTTGATTTTCTATCACTCAAATCCCCTCCCCAGTCTGCATCACAATATCCCTCCAAAAAATTATCAGTACATTTATAAACTAACTTATAGTCTAAAGTATGTTTGACATAACGCATTACTCTTTTTAATGCACTTAATAACATATTATTTGCACATTTTTGGTATCTACTTAATAAAGAGACAGTAAAACATAAGTCAGGCCTAGTGCCAGATACAGCATACATTAGACATCCTATCATCTGTCGACATGACTTTTCAACATCTTTGTCTACTGTATTGTTTTGGTTTTGAAAAAGCTTTAAGTTAATGTTTTGGTCAATTGGTGTAGACATTGGTTTACAATTTTCCATTTTAAATCTTTTGAGGACATTCTCTAAATATTTTCTTTGGCTCAGTTCAGTAACTTTTGTATCTAAATTTTGTGTTATATTTATGCCTAAGTAATCCCTTACAAATCCTAAGTCTTTCATTTTAAATTCCTGACATAATACATTTTTTACCTGCTTTACTGAGTTATCACTTGTTCCAAATATTAAGACATCGTCAACATACAATAGTAAATAAATTTGATCACTATCAGTACACTTTCTATAAAGACAAGAGTCACAATTGGATCTAACAAAACCTTCTTTAAGGATAACAGAGTTGAATTTAATATTCCAGCACTTAGGTGCATTTTTGAGACCGTAAAGTGCTTTATTTAATTTTACAATATTATTATTACCTATGTAAGCTCCTTCTGGCAATTTTACATAAACATTTTCATTAATACTCCCATACAGAAACGCCCCTGTTACATCCATTTGAATTATGGGTAAATTAAGTTTAGTTGCTATTGCTACAAATAACCTAACGGTTGTCAATTTTGCAACTGGAGCATAACAGTCATTTAGGTCTAAAATATCAACCTGTTCGAACCCTCTCGCTACCAATCTAGCTTTATATTGAGGAAAGTCTGAGTCTCCCCTTTTTATTTTAAATACCCACTTACTACTCACAAGCTTTTCATTTTCTGGTACATCACATATTTCCCAAGTATTATTTTCTTCTAATGTTTGCATCTCTCTATCTATCGCCTCCTTCCATTTGCTGCTGTCACTTCTCATCATAGCCTCACCATAAGTAACAGGTTCACGTTGTTCGGTATGCACGTTTTGGCAATGATAGTAAACAGGTGGTTTCCTAATTCGTTTGCTGGGTTCTCTTTGGCAGACCTCATCAATTGATTCGACTGAGCTGTTACTTGCTTCACTTGGATTATATTCAGATCCAGACTCTTCAGACATACTCGCAGTCACCATAGTTTCATTTAGATTCGCTAATGTAGTTTCCGATTCATTATGTAACTCATTACTTTTATCATTGTTTTCTTCCGTATAGTTCAATTTTACTTTGATTTCACTATCGTTTTGTTCTTTTTCTAAGAAAACTACATCTCGTTTTAGTTCTACATCATTCCTTTGTGAGAAGTATATTCTGTATCCTTTAACAGTTTCACCATAACCAACCATTACTCCTTTTTCTCCTTTGCTATCCCACTTCTTTCGCTTTTCTTTAGGAATGTGTGCATACACTGGTGTCCCAAATGGTTTTAACTGATGAATGTCAAAGTCTTTCCCAAACCACACCTCATATGGCGATTTTTCACCGTCTTTACTTTTTCCGGTCCTGTTCAAGACAAATGCTGCTGTGTTTACAGCCTCAGCCCACAATGATTTTGGTAAATCCTTGCATGCATTCAGCATTGTGCGAGCGGATTCAACTAATGTCCGATTCTCTCACTCTGCTTTTCCATTCTGCTCTGGGGTGTAGGGAACACTTGTTTGATGTATTATTCCGCGTTTAGTAAAGATACTTTTAACCTCTTTATTTATAAACTCAAGACCATTATCAGTTCTAAACATTTTCACCTTATTTCCAGTCACATTTTCTGCCTTGTTAACGAAATCTTCAATAGAGTGCTTTATATCAGACTTATTCTTGACAAAATACACCGATCTATAGTTGGAGAAGTCATCTTTCAATATTACAAAGTACCTTGAACCGCCAACTGACGTAACCTCCATAGGGCCGCAGGTATCCGCGTGGATCAATTCACACGTTTTTGTGGTGACTTTTTCACTCTTTCCAAACGGCAATCTATGTATCTTCCCTTCTAGACACTTTTCACATTTTGTAGCCGAAGTTTGTTTCACGTCAATGTTATTTTTCAACAGTACCTTTCTTACATAATCAAAGTTTTGGTGTGCTAATCTTTCGTGCCACTCTTGCAATGTACTTTTAACTTTCTTAGCCACATTAGCCACTTTGTTTTTATAGCGTAACTCCAAAAAATACGAACTTCCAACTCGTTTTGCAATTGCACAAACTTTATTGTTTTTATAGAACTGACACGAGCTGTCATCTGTCAATATGACGTACCCTTTGTCCGATGCACAGTTTACGGAGAATAGGTTAGTTTTCAATTCCGGTACGAATAGAACTTTGTCTATGGTTGTCTGTACCCACTCAGTACCGTCATACACCTCTACCGCCATCTGTCCGTAGCCTAGAACACTTATCGCCGCTCCATTACCTACAATAACAGACTCTTGTTCAATGTTGGTAAATGATGTAAATAATGCACGATCACGGCACATGTGTTCACTGGCCCCGGAGTCCACTAACCACTGAGATTGACAATATTCTTTTAACGAGTTTGACACCACGAATGCATTACTTTTATTGTTACTATTCTTATGTTGTTTGTTCTTCTTAAACCAGCACTGTGACTTGTTATGTCCACTCTTGCCACAATAAAAACACTTGTTGTTGTTATTTTGTCCTTCACTTTTCATGTTACTTTTACACTCGCTGAGGTAATGTCCCATTTTATTGCATTTAAAACATTTTATATTTTTCTTATCCTTAACCAGAAATGCAGATGAACTTGAAGGTGAACATTGTCCATTTTTCTCTTTCAGCCTTTCTTCTTCTACCAGTAATCTTGCAACTAAATTGTTCATTGTCTGTTTATTGTCCGGGGCTGACTCCCAAGCTGATATGAAATGTTTATACTCATCTGGTAATGACATCAGGACCTTAGTTATAACAAACTTGTCAGAAACTTCTTCTCCCATTTGTTTAAGCTGATTTTGTAATTCCTGGATTTTTGACAAGAATACTGACATTTCACTGCCTGTTTCAAACTTATACTGAAAGAAGCGCTGTTGAATTATATGGATGTTTGTTTCCGTTTTTTGCTCATAAACACTTTGCAGCTTTTTCCACATTTCAGATGAAGTAGAACACGAAATTATATGTAACATTACATTTTCTGTCATCCTTGTGACTAATAGTGTTTGTGCCTTCGCGTCTTTATTCTCCCAAACAGTTTGTTCAGTGGGATCTTCGGGTTTTACAGTTCTTCCTTCGACAATATCCAACCAGCCTTGACCTCGTAGCAAAACTGTAGTTTGGAACTTCCAGATGTTCCAGTTGTTAGCTCCTTCCAGCTTCATCAAGCTGTTATTTGTGTTTAGATTGACTTCCATTTCGCTATCCTGTGTTACGATCCACGTCGAAAAGTAACTTTTTACTATCTTCACGTTGCCGCGCAAACTTAACCTCACTTTCTAGCCGCACGTGTAACGCGAATGTTATTTTCACGGTAACTTCCTTGCTTTATATTTTATTACTTTAGGGTCATGTGCCTGGGCCCATAACCTGTTGTAATAAAATAAAGAACGCAGTTTTAAATATAAGCGAAAGTGGTTTTATTAGAAGAACTCCTTGTTCACACCATGACAGTTTATATAAGAGGAAGAGTTACCAACACCAAAAAATATATTAAAGTGAAATTACATTGCCATATTTTTAACAAAAAAACCACGTGAAGTCCAACAATTATAACAAACGAGTGTTTGTTAGATTGTAACGGTTCACAAATATTACTTACTTAGGTGAAAAAAATCTTTTTACAAAAAATAAAACCGTATATATATTTTTTATAAAAAGATTTTTTATTTTTCACTTTTTAGGGGTTCACTCCCAGCTAAACATACCCATCAGAGCGTAGGTGGTATAAATTGGTGTAAACAATAAACAAACATGCGATTTCAGCTATCCCGACAGGTTTGCTATCATTTATTGTAATTAACAAAAAAGCCGCTTGTTCGATTTCGAAAAAAATCGGTTGGCAAGCGACGGAGTTATGCGCGAACAAACATTAAAAAAAAAATACAAACATCCGAATTGAGAACCTCCTCCTTTTTTACTTTTCAGTAATGAAGAGTTCAGTCTCTAAAATCACACGCGATAGAAAGACGTACACAATAACCAAAGAGTACTATAAGTCTACGACAATAACACAACAATATTTTACTGACAGGACAGACATTTGACGTGAACGGTCAAATGTTGCCATATTAGATAAATCTCCCATCGATTTTTATTGGGAAAACATGTTGCTTTCTACTGGCAACCCTGTTAACTATAACATTCAGTTTTTTATGCTATGAAACAACGCTTCGTATTTAACGAACGTTAAAGATCTTTCGTAATCGTTACTTTTTGACGTACGTATGTTACGTTAACCAACTGTTTGATACAACCGGCCCTAAGTGTATTGAATTTACTTGCAATACAAAATTTTGAAACGATTGTCATGTTAGTCAATAATGCAGAAACTGCTACTTGCATTTCAATGAGGCAAAACATCAGACATACTGGAGACTTTACTAGAACTAATATCCTAGACTTCGAAAGAGAGTTCAGGAAGCGAATCATAAATATTCTCAATGTCGTATAGGCCCTTAAGAAAACAAGTTTCAAAGTAACACGCAGTTGTTAACAGCATTCAATAAAAATTAACACGAACAGCCTCATTAAAGAGCATCTTTATAACATAACATAACTGTCACTTCGTCACTATCAAATTTCGCTCAATTTCCCAATGACCAAATGACCATAATCTCCGTCTATATTAATTAAGAAGATGTTCCGTTTCTCACGGGAACGAAGACGGATTTCAGATAAAGAATTTCATCGATTTGAATAATTTAAAAGATTGGACCATAGACTTCTATCTTTGTTTTACGATTTTGCCGATTAGAGAACTTACAGAAACATTTTAACTAATCGTTTCTGCAAGCCCAATTAAAATTTTTGTTTATAAGTGGTGGAGTTATTATAGTTTTTTTTTATTTGGTGTACTGTGATGTAAGGTTGCCAGGTGTAAGCGTGATTGTTTTTATCGAGCCTTCTTCAGGCAGTGTTATTGATAGCATAACTTTGTGGCGTAACTATAGTTATGACATTGTTTGTGCTGTAACGTTCTGCTGCACCCATTGTAATAGACCGCTGTTAAGTTTTTATGCTTTACGACGACTAGAAAGCGATACCATTAGAGTCTGTTGTTGTTAAAATGTAGTGACTTGCACCGTTAGAATCAGGAAAGCCCATGCACCCAATCCAAAGTAAAATAAATGTATCATTAGGCGTCTATGGTGTGGTGTTCGATTAAGATCTAAACAAGATATTAGTGTCCCTAGATCCTTACATATCTTACTTGCAAATAGCAGATAATCATCTCGGGCCATTCACAGCTTGCAGGAAAAATATATTAATGGTCAATGGCTATTAGAAAAACAAACTCCAGACGACAATTAACACACGAATGAAAATTCAAAGCCACGGCTTCTAGCACAACTATGCATATGTATTCATACGGAAAACCCGTACATTGTTTCCCGTCAAGCCATCGCTAAGCATTGCTTACACGTTCGTTAGTACTCAAATGAGGATTTAGGATGCCTGTTTAATGCCTAATCTTATGCAAATTAGCGTCTAGGTCATAAAGACAATTGGATGTAACTGCATGTCTCTATTTGTCAAATGTGTTTGGTCTGTCTGGCTTGAGGAGCTGTAATGGAAATCATTCACCAGTCAAGTAGTCATTTACAGATGATGATTTGGAAGACAAGGCATGTCCCGAGGAAAGGTAAATGTTTGTATGAGGATGGCTATAGGAGGGAAGACAATAGAAATTATAGATAAATAAAAGAGCCTGTGGCTCAAAAAGTGATGGATATGGCGATAACGGGTGATAATGGAGAGAAAACAATGGGAGATGTATGAAAGGAAAAGACAAATTCATTGGGAGAAAGACTATGTCCGGATCTGCTATATCGTTTAAATAAACACGTTACAAAATATAGAGTATTATTTTGTTTAAATGTTTCACCGTTCACTACCAAGCGATTGAACTTCATTCGCTCAGCTTTTTCATTGTATGGTGTTTTTTTATCTAATCCCTCCTCAAAACACAACGTGATGATTTCAACACGAGGTGGGTCTTAAAGGGATATTTTGTAGAGAGAATCATAAACATACTAAGGAAAACACACAAAACTATATACATACCTACAAATATTACAAAAAAAACTTGCGTGCTTTGGCTGATACTATACAAATAAAAGTTGGAGTAAAACATTAAAACAACCTAGTAGGTAGCTATAGAAATTTCCAAAGCAATAAAACTCTTCTTTACACTCAACATTATGTTGTCTTTAGCGCCTCCCAAGACACCTTCTATGTATCCTCTCATAAAATACCTCTACTCGGTAAAAACCGATAAAACAGCAGTACTAGTATACGGCTACTCGTTTGCGGGATCATAAACTAACATTTTAATTCAAGGAATAAATTAAACACTTTCTTCACAGCGCGAATACCATCTACATACATTACACGCTCTTCTAGCGTTGCAGATAAAAAACTAATAGAAGTGTAAAATGTGTAAATGATGAACACAATTCAAGAGATGAATTGATGATAAGATGAATTGTATTTATCATTTACACATTTCATAGACAGGGGAGCTCGTGGCTAAATTATATCAGTCGTACGGGTCGATCTTCAAGGGTGACCATTTTGAAATACCGGAACTCTTCCAAGCCTCGGAAATCTTGTCATTTGAGATCTTTGGCAGTCGTTACAGATAGAAGCCAGAAAATCTGACACCTTTGTTGCCAAGTACCGTGTTACCCAGAGAATTGTATAGAGGTATGCGGTGGAGATAGTAAAGTCCAGCAAACCTCCATCGAAAAGGGAGGATCCACCGACCGGACCGTTGTTGTGTCCGGTGGGCAACTGCCTGATAGTTGATATTCGGACTGTTGTACATGTTCAAATCGCACGCGAAACTCTTGATACCGCGATGCAGGATTTCGTGAATAGTTCGCTGTAGGCGGAATGGAACGCGTAACTGTTCTTTGCTACCGTGGGTTGGAACTGCCTCAAGGTGGCCCAGTGAGTCGGGGTGATGACATCCAGAAATGAAGATGATGCTGCAGGCTCGTGGGTTGGAGCGGTGCAACGTAGTGATGTGACTGCTGACGTTGACTTGGAAAGGTTCTTCAAAGCTCTTCACATGACTGGCCGGAGGTGCAGTGCACTATTAAAACTTCGCTCACAAAACCTAGGTTTCCCGCTAGACCCTAACTTTGTTATGCTTGTTTGTTCAATGAGTGTACATACAAGGTGTTATGGTAGGCAGCCGCTCCACGTAAAATACTGATATTCAGCTGAATCCGGTTTAACTGGGAGCCGAATGCATTATACTTGGGAAATGGCTAGGCAGATGCTGATCTTACATAATAGCAGATAGTAATTATATAAACTAATTAGCAGTCATCGGAATTCAGATAGCAACTAAAACATAACATGGAGATAAAGTACCGGACAAATATAATGAGTGAAACTATAAATAAATACAATCAGTTAAAAGCCAATTAAGATTTAATCTAAGAGCGCATCGTGGACTTGTTTTTGGCTCGGATTTTCTTTTTAATTAATGCAATATTAGCTGTATAGACGAAGAAAGTTGTTGATGACTTTAGGGCTGCCTAATTAAGCTACGATCAAGACGCCATAGGAAAAAACGGTGAGAAAAATGTAAGATCTTTAGCTTTGTAAAGTGAAATAGTCTTTACAACTGTGACCGGTTTCTTATATACAGAACAAATGACAGCTCTAAAGACGACTAAGGTTTGAATTCTTCTTTGAATGAACTTAAATCATCCACTATTCTTAAAACCTTATCTATAACAGTTATTGTAATTTCACATTGATACAAGTGTTTAACAATCGAGAGTTTAAACAATAAATAAATAATAAACAAGCGTATTTAGAAGCAGATAACAATACAATCTGTTGTAATAAACTAATTATGCAAGTAGCTGAAACAAAGAACAAGTTGAGATGATATACAATGAACCTGGATTATTGACATGCAGCTGACCCATCTAGATAATTCCATACCAATATCAATGATTGCAATTATAGACGATAAAAAAGATGATTCGAAGAACAAAGCCTGCAGAAGACATTCTATAGATTCGTCAATCTTTCCAATCTATTTTGAACTTTACTGGTTATTGATATAGGGTGTGATTTTGTTAAGAACCGTATAGAATGGTCCGGGTCGGCGTCCGCGCACTATCTAGCCTGACCCGCGCCTCAACCCCAGCAGAGTCACCCTTATCTTAACAAACGAGGACATCAAACCGACATCACTCAACAGCACTTTATATACACAATAAACAAGTCAAACGAGAATTAATTACCGATAAAATAAGCGAATATCAATTTGAATTCTATGGAAACCTTAACGAAGCGGACACGGCGATCGTTAGCGAAGATAATGGCAGAGATTGCCAAAAAGGAGCAAAAATTGTTTAAAGTAAATAAAAGTGGGCATGCGGCAGACAGAAACCGGTTCGGTGAACGCAGCCCGGGCCGATCCGAATAAGATAATCAACTGAGCGGGTAATTTCAGTGTATAAAAACATAGTGGAGTCCGGCATGCCTTCGCCGGTATAATTAATAAAGCGAGGTGAACATACCGTGCGCCATATAAAAAAGATACGACGATTACTTAATGTTCTACTGTTGTTAAATAAACAGACGCATTTATTTATTGATATTATATTCACGATCTCCTTTTCTATGAAAGGATTGAAGAATCATAAGGAGATGCTTTGATCAAAGTGGAAAGGGCTATGACAGCTTTCCAATTACTAATAAATACTAACGGTACAATCATGCCTATTCATCCGAACACTGATTCCGCAAATACTCAAGTACCAAGACGTTCAATCAAATCTCTAATTGTGTCGTTACGTTACATCTATGATCATGATGCAAGCAGCAGTCATTTCGAAACTATAGACAAATTGATTGAAGACACTCGTACGCAACGATAGAGCCCATACACTAGCATGATAAGCAGTATTGATGGATGACAATGCACCTCGCATGATGACTAACAAAAGAATAATTAATACCTCGATGAAATTTGAAAAGGTGCTGCCGCCGTATCTTAAGAAATGTATCGTAATTACTTTCTAAATAGATGGGAAAATGTCAATAGACGGGATTAAGATTCTGATTAATATATTGGTTGATGACCGTGACATTGTAGTTTTAGTAGACCAAATAGATGAAGAATAGGAAGTAGATGGTGAAGGTGGGACAAAAGAGAAAGAAAGGACTTAATACGAGAAATTAATAGAGGAGACTGTACCTGAAAAGGATATTTGTTAGAAATACCAAACAATTTTCAAGTAGATGCAAAAGATAAAAGACTAAGTGACAATGATTTAAGTGAGACCTGTATGCAAATTACAGTAGCAGGTAAAGTAATACTACCTAGATCTTTGTCAACAACTTAATGTAATTTTACACCGGCTTTAGTTATGAAATAAATTTCATTTATAGCATTGCGCGGGGGCAAGCCAAACGACCAATTTGTTAAATCATGTGTACCTTTTTGTAAAGGGTTGACATTTAAGCGATGGGCAGCATACTAATTAGAATCGCAATTAGAAATGATAAAATCTTCTGTCCCTCTTTAGGAATGTTGTTGGAACGTTCCTTAAGCTTTTTATCGACGATATCTTGTTAAATGTCGAAATCGACGGACGGATCTTGGTTTAAATTTACGACAATACTGAAAATTAATTTTATATCAAATGGAATGTTTTTAGAATGTCTCTTGGTTATCAAATTATATATTGTGGAATTGAACATGTGCTTTGCGATTAGATCTTAAAAGTTATGACTAAAAATTTTGATAAACCCGACCGAAGATGACCCTAGTATTGTTCAAAAACATTTTTATCTGTAGTGACAAGGCTACTGGGCAGTGCGCACACAGATTATGATTCAAAATCTAGAATTTTCCGTTGTTTTCTAAAATAAAGTAAATAATATAATTAATTATACATTGAGAGTTAGTGTTGTAAAGTAGATATGAACATTACTAAGTCATGTAGATGATATAAATAGATAATATAATAGAATGATATGCAAATGCGACACAAATTGGAAAATATTGTGAAATGCAGAAAGAAAATATTGATAAACAAATCAAGATATCAAAATCCAAAACAAAAGTAAATGAATAATCAAAAGAAACAGGTGTATGTAACGCCAACAGCATAAGACAGCTGTAAAGTTGAGCTATAAAGCAGCGTCAATTTTGAACGAGTTCTTTTATTATGACTAGAACAGGAAACAGCCAAGCCTGCTAAGCAATTAACCGCTCATTTGCTAATATCTAATTTGTGATATGTTTTAGGATAATTTCTACTGTATATCATTGTGTTCTCTCTCCTCTCTCTTAGTGAACCGATTCTAAAGTCTCCCAGATCTCGTACGTTTATTCTTCTAGTTCTATTGGTACATTCCTTCGCTCTCTTGTCTGTTCTAAATAATGAAACATAAAATACTTACGTATCAGCCAAATGATGTAGGCATCCGTGCCTGGCATGGTGCGTGCGTCTCGGCGCGGGCAGTTCACTGTAGCATCCCCCGCTGCGAGCCGACCGGCACATGTACCCAGTACCCACGCACTGTGCCGTGTTGCAGTAACATCTCACTCCAGCGTCACCGTCGTTTGAATCTGGAACGAAGAAAAAATAGAATTAGCAAAGGGGTTGGCTTTGACTATACGTCAACAAAAAGCGGCCAGCGATGTAGTTTATTTTTCTTTTTTCAAACTACGTAAAGTTGAACGTACATACAGGATATCGACAAGAAAATGAGCACGTGTATTTAAATAGTGAAATTCTATAAATAAAATTGAAAATTTATTAAGTGTAAACCGATAAATTGAAACAGGAAACGGCTATTGCGAATGCGAAAGGAAATGCATTATAGGCAGGGTATCCAATCAAAAGTATCGACACCGTGGCGCCTTGTGGTGTCGTAAACTTTGATGGCGTTCGATTTGCCGAGCCTACGTCTTTACCTATAAATTCTACGATTTTACCGTCATGGACGCATTCATCTGCTATTTCATACTTTACAGGAACAATCACAAAGGAATGCTCAAACAACATTTTGGTCTATGACTACTGTATTCCTGAAACCAACGCGGTGAATCATACAAATGTTTTTGACTAGAAAAAACTTCCCTTTCATCTTAAATGGTAACCCATCGACGACAAGCCGATGAACCGGTAAAAATAACATACAGCTGGTTCGTGGCGCGTATCGTGTATGAATAATGCGCATGTCATACTCCGCGGGCCCCTACATAAATATCCTCACAAACGGCCAGCCTCCAACCGCATTCAATGTAAATGCTTCGGCTCCAGACGATGAAACAAAACAAAATTAATTTCAGAGGGACGCCGCTTTATTTGCTCTCGACAACGGAGGAAAACTTAAGGAAGACCCCCCTTGATGTCCGGCATCTTTAGGACACATTTTTCGTTCACAGAGTCGTGTAGTTTTTAACCCTAATATTTGAATGATTAGTGAGATGTCCGGTGCCCAGGCGCATCGGCGGGACATCGATTAAGAGTCTCGATAAAAACGATACCAACAGACAACGTCCAGCTAATCATGTTTTAAAGGGGTCATTAAAAATTTATTGAAATAAACGAACAGATTTATTATTCCCTAAACGTCGCCGTCCAAAGATTCGAAAAAAGGTAATGAGCCGGTCGTCTCCGAATTCACAAAGAAATTGTAGAATTCCATCCGTTCTCAAACTGCTCAGATGAAGTCGCAAGCCAATGCGAATGCGAAACCGCAATAAATAAAACAATTAAAGAATAAAATACCAACGTTAAAAAAAGCATAAGGGTTTGCGCGCCGTTAATAGCTAAACCTTTGGAGCAGGGGGAAATCGGAAACTTTTAATAGCGAACTTTAATAGCTTTTGCACGCAGAATTGCTTCCATTAATTGCACTTTGCAGCGCGCAATGCATTTATTATGAAATCGAGATTCTATTACGGTCGTTAATTTAACGTTGTTTGTCTTATACTCGTAGTTCCACGATACACTACTTTATTGTTCAATTGTAGGCCGGGATTTTATTCTTGATTAACCTTTATGCACTTGTATTTAAAACAACCCATCACCTCTCATTAGTAGCCATCAATGCATCGAACATAATGTTAGACGGATGCCATTAGACCGGCTTTACAATCAATTTCGAGTCAGAAACGAAGGCACAAATAGAACACTGAAGGATAAGGTAAATAAAAAACAAATAAACAAAAGAGAAAAGGGTCCCGGCATGTTATTTGGTATTGATAAATGGCCCTCCGGAGATGTGGGAGAGAAGGATAAAGCGGGGCCAGAACGAGATAGCTTTACTAATGATCATGAAGGCAGGATGCAATGAAAGATAAAAGAAAGTGCTTCTTATCTTTTCCCAGGTTTGTTTTCTTTAATGTATAAAAGCTGCTTTTATAGGAATTGTTAAGTGCATAGGCGCCAATTGTTCACAGTGCATTGAGTCAGAAAGCGGCGCTTCACGGTTGCAAGGTTTTGTTTGGATGTCCAAACAAAACCTTGCAACCGTGAAGCGCCGCGCCGAGCATTAACGGAGGGTCAGGCGCAATCGGTCACCCTCTGTCACGTGGCACGGTAAACGAGGTGTTAATTTCCTAGTTTCCTCTTTGTTTGCCGCACTAATTGAGAACCGTAAAAGGGAATTTTGGGATGCTCAAAATAAGTGGAATGCACTTAACGAAGAAGCTTTTTATGAAAGCCGATACAACAAACCGGAAAAGCTTTTGGAATCGGTTCTTTTGAATCAAAAGAATTTCTTGCGATAAAGACTTATTTAAAAGAGCAAATATTTAACATTGGAGCGATCGCATCGCGAAACGGGAGCCGGTTTGGGTAAATCGCGATTGAAATGTTCTCGTCGCGAGCCGCTGTGGTGGAACAGATCTCTATAATAAGATAACTTTAACGCCGCTTCGTTTGCCACGTACGTCCCTTCAATTTCATTACAGATGGTCGCAACGAGACGTCTATTCGGAGTATCAGGTTCCAAGCCCATTTCTTCAGTACATTTCGCTCATTTCAGATCAGAGATTCAATTTAGATCAACCGGTTAGATAGTGCAAAACTTAGCTCACAACAGAAATAGTTGGCTATTTCAGTCTGGTGATCTGCTAAGCTCGAAGGTCCGAAGGAAGTGCTTTTACAGATTTACTGGTGTTATGTTAGCTGGAGTTAAATGATGGATATCGATAACTTTCACAGCAACATCGATGGGAATAGATGAAGAACTATTCAGGTTTTTATTAGCTCTCCGATGTTAGATTGTAATCATTAGTAAGCATTAGACGTTTATGACGGAGGTGCTCTTGGGAGCGGTAATTAAATATACAGTTTCTGTTAAAAACATCGAAATGGGCATCTAATGGTAATAGCGCCGAACTAATGTTGCGACAACGGCTTTCTCCCGACGTTCACACGCTGTCCGACTGCGTTTTATCTAGTACTTTATTACGTTAATAATGATTGTGGCGCGAGCCGCAGCCGGTTTCTCTGCTATTCAGATTGGAGCTAACATAACAGGCTTTATGCTGATTGGATGACGCGGAAAAGCAAGGCTGCTTTGCGGCCTTGTTGTCGCATTCCGATGTCCGCTATTTGAAACTATTTATTGGCTGTCAATTTGGACCGTTTGATTTGTGACTACTGACGTGACCGCACGGGCCGTGGCCATCACAGCAACAACTATTCTCTATTCAACAACTATTAATATGGAGAGACGCCCGTCAGCGCGGTAAGTATAGGTGCTGCAGTGGCCTGGAATGTTAAACAGGCGCTCGAGGCAAACTGTAATAACTATGTACATAGTAAATTTATATTAGAATAAGATTCCAGTTTATCATTTTGCATCAGCGGTCGCTATCGAATCACGACTCATCCTCTAATTGCACTCGCTGAATTATCTTCCGTAATGGATGTCCTCGTCGGTGCGTAATTATCCAATGCGGCGCCAGTAATCTGGCCGGGCCGCGGGCAATTTCCATCGGAATGCGAGTCGAGAGAGGCCTGTCTGTGGGTCGAGTAGCGTTTCTGCAGCTATCTCGTGCCGAGATCGAACCTCTAAAGCCGCTTAATGCTGCTGCACCTTGACAAATCGCACCGATAATCTCGCGTTCCAAATCGAGAGATTCACGAGCTTTCCGAAGAGCGCGCTCTTCTGAGGCGGTTTAGAGAGCGTGTTATCAAAGATAGCGGTACCTTGATACACCACATCGAATAGTGTCGACAAACTAGCGATAAATAAATGCAAACGTTAATATAGAGAGCGGTCCGTGGCGCCAAAGACCTATCTGTTGCAGCCCGAGCGAGATCACTTCCTCGGAAAATTGCTCGCTGGCACGTTAGCATCGCAGCCGACGCACCGGCTGACCGGCTCGTTCTGTTTACTACTAAATACAATTCACCTGACAGTCATTTATTAGTTCCTTGTTGAGTTTACATGGTGATTTAATTCGATAGATTTATTTGATTAACATTAACTCAGAATAGCTCTTGGAGTCCGCATTGCTTTCGCATAGATATAATGGAAATGAGCTCGACGATCGGTCTCAGATTTCGGACGGCCGTGTTTCGTTTCTAATCTCTATTACAATGGTGTAGAGATGTCAATCGGTCGATAGTTGTGCTTGGTCTAAGTATAGGAACGTCGTTTATCAGTGATTCAGTCCACGTCCAGCCGCCGTCGAGGTTATCGAGGCGCTTTCACGCCGCTCGAATAACATTTGAATAATGAAATGCGTTCGTCGAACTCCTAAAAGTGCAAAACGAAGCTAGCGCCGACACGGGCATAACGTGCCACCTGTTCGCGGATGAATCGGAAAGTATTCATCGCCTCGTTAAGTCACAATGGCCCACAGAAGGCCGACTACCTGATCGTTTTTTTCTCTTTATCGAATCCTCACGAACAAGACCTTTATCCGTTTCGAATGGGCTTCGATAGCCGCGCTGCTCCGGATCGATTGTGTAGGCGACGTAAATGTCATAACGACAATGCTCATCGTTTAGTGCCCTCGACTCGGGGCGATTGTCGTCTTAAATCATAACAGCTCTCAATCATCTGGAAGCCCATTAGTGGACGCGTGCCGACTTACCGTAAACATTTCAACTCTTTGTGTGCGTTCCCATACGGTAGCGTAAAAGTTTTCATTAGAGATTTACCGTTTCAATTTAGTGTGTAAATATCGGTGGACGTTTGTCGCAGTGTCAACAATTCGGGACAGGTGTTTAGCGACATAGGTGGTAAGGTGACGAGTGAAGTTTTTACATGTTGCAACAGCTCTGTTGTTTTAAATCTGACGTGTGAAAATGTTAACATCTTCGCTGTAGGGCGCGATCGGTTCGTTGACTTGCTACATATAATGCAAGACGAGATTGAAACGTAACATAAAAAGCTTAATCAATATTTCAACAGCGGCCGCATTCCGCACTTATCCGAGCAGCGCTTGGCTTTCGATTTAATTAGATCGTGAAAAAAGCTATATGAGATGTTATCTCACGTTTTAACAAGACATTTCTTGTTTTGAGCTCGCGTGTATGAGATATTATTGCAGCCACTAATGTTGTACACACGACGGGATAAATTATGCATATTAAGTATGTATTTATGCATATTGGCGGCGCTCTCAGTCACATTTCCCTACTTCACGCCACTTCGTAAGCTGCTGTTACCTTAACATTTACAAACATCAAAGGGCTATTTGTGTTCGCAGAACTTATGAGGTAATCATAGACATTCGTAACTCAAGAGCCGAGAATTTCGCAAAATTACCACACACATCATAAAATCAAAGTTTCCAGCTGCGTATATGTTTAGGCTAATCTCAGAAATTACTTGATGGATTTTAGTTCGGCTTTCAACACTACTGGGACCGCTGACTATAAGATTACGTGTTATTATGCATGAGTTGCAAGACGGAGCTTGGAAACGATGCTTTTAGGTGGCAGGTGCTATTTAGTAAGTATTGGAAGACACAGAACTTATAGGAAAGAAAAACGAGCGAAACTATAAGGGAATGTATAGAACACTAAAGGATACTTAGAAATGGTTTTTCGAACAAGAGCAGCAGCATCTACGAGAATTTACTGACGCTGCAAATCATTAAAATAATCCCAAAAGGGCATTTGGAGTTGGAAAATTAGCCGTAACACAGAAAGCAAACCGATTTCGATACAGCTTCCTTATTCACTCCGACCCATCAGGTGGCCCTAGGACCTAGGATAAACTGGCTGCGATAAGACTTGATGGACGACACATAGAGGAAGCACTAGGTCTAGCAAAACACTTGAGCACTATACCTAACGGGTTATTATATCATATCTGAAATGGAATGCGCTTGAATTTCTCCGGAGCGCCGGTGGCTCGGTGAAAGAAGTAGACGCCGGAATGCGGTCGTCAGTTCTGTGTTGGGACGCGGAATTCACACCGTTACCATTTGTACTCGTTAATCAGTTTTGCTTGTTGCGGGTTTGATTCGAAATTAGAATTTGGTTGAAGAAAATTAGTTGAAATAATCTACGGTGCTCTATTCATTTATTTTTTTTTGAGGGCAGAGGACTGAGCACCGATATTTGATTCCAAATGAGAGGTATTTCAAGAAATTCGGAAATGTTATCAGAGAACTATTCACATCATACAGTGAATGTAGAATTGGTGAAGGTTGAACATCGTATCTTTTTGCAACAGGAGACTGTCTATTCAGCAATGGCTTTGAGAAGATTCGACTATTTAGGATCGGTGAAAGGTTAGTTTCTTGTGCCGCTTTTGTCAATGTATTATTCACGTGGCAACAAAACGACAGTCCAATTTCTAACCAAAACTCAATCAACATTGTTCTAAACAATTTGAAAGTCGCTCATATAAAATTCAGTACCTAACTATTAACTGATTTATTACCATATACGGGGGCATAGCAACTAGTTCATAGTGATTCATCGTCCTGCTTGTAATTCCACACATGTCTATTTCATGATTTGACGTGCTTTTTGCACCAGCCCGTATGTTGTATGCTTGGCAGAGGCGGCATCTGAATATACAGTGGTATTTATATTGTCAAGGATTATATAGTCCTTGTATTGTGTATGCTAATCTGTTGGACAGTTGGTTTTGTCCAGAATATTCGAATTATTGTAGTAATAATGAAACAAGGTGCTTTAGATTTTCCTATTCATCTGCATGCTTGAACCAGATAGCAATGAGTATTGTATGCCAAACAACTAGTATATTGAGTTTTCAGATCGTAAATTTCGATAAATTGCAAACTGAATTTGGAACACTTTTAACTGCATCAAAATTTGCTAGTTTATAATCTCTCGAAGTCATTCCGAGAAATTAAATCTCAAGATATTTTGATTATTACGCATTTTACAATTATCCGGTGACAATTATAATGAACCTTTTACAGGCTAAGCGTTTGTTACACTTACAACATGTGTTTGCATTTTGTTGTTTACTATAAAATACTCATAATAAACTAGATAATAAACCAGTAGTAGTAGGTACTTGCGGTATTTCCATTTGTCTCAGCCGCCGATCTGCGCAAGAGCAGCAACTAAACAGTTACACATGACTAACACGACATATCACGTTACATTCGGCTTTATATTATCTTAAAGATACGATTTTCGTGAAAATAATACCTTTTGGATAGTAATTTTTTTTTTTTTTTTTTTTTTAAAAAACATTGCCCCACACTAGGATTTACTCCTGTATCGTGGGTGCGTTTACAAACATATAAACTCACATACACAAGACACCCAGACCCGGAACAATTATCTGTAGGCCATACAAACATTTGTTCCGTGCGGGGATCGAACCCGCGACACGTAGCGCAGCAGCTGAACATTCAACCACTGCGCCAACCGTGTCGTCGATTTTTTAATTGGTTAAGATAGAGATCTGGGTTTTGAATAAGGAGACCACCGTGAATGCTTAAGACTGGATTTGGAAGATGAACTCAACCCGAGGGCTGCAATGTTGATGTCCAAAATTATGGAGGTTACTTACCTACTGCGAAAATTTTACGCAGAATCTGGTCAATGTGTCCGGCACACATTTTTGGAATGTGCCAACCACATCCGAAACTTTCTAATCCAATCTAATTCCGGACTCGCATTGCAAGCCATACACTGGAGTCCACTGAATTGACATTATTAATACACCATTCTGCTACTACATTTTCAACTGAACATTTGTCTAAACTTTAAGGCGCTACTAACAGACGGAACGATTCAATCGCCTTGATCAATGACTGAAAGGGTTTATTGATAACATTATTAACAAAATAAGTATTTCAGTACTAAACAGAACACTACATAAATTACTAATGCTATTTATAAAGGGTTTATAAACGCCTAGTGCGTTTAGTTAGCGGTGTTCTCAAAGGAATGTATTGGAGAGCATTGAACATGCTCTTTATGTACGTAAACGTAAAGCCTCGGACAGGGTGAGGAGCTTGCGCGGGTGCTTAGGCGGGAGCGGACTATCAAATACTATAATATGAAACCTGATTCATACTGAAATGACTATTGTGGACGCTTAACGAGCGTTCGTCTATGGTTTGTATCCTGTGGAATCAAGTCTACTGCCCTCTACCGCAACATGCCATGAACTGAGGCAACTTTAGGGCCGAATCAACGAGAAATTCTTCCAACGACTATGAAAATTTTTAAAATAACATGCTCTACCGATATGTCACGTGGTCAATCCTTTACATCTATATTTATATATACATAATTATGTACATATTTCCCTTGGCCACACGTGATGCGGTTCACGGATCAACCCCATTATGCAATTTTTTTTTGTTGTGGTGCTACTGTTGTCAGGTTCTTAAGAAAGAATATTTTGAAAAAAATTGCCCGAGCTAAGCCGGGGAGGGCCACTAGTTTTGAATAAATGGTAGAATTA
This sequence comes from Hecatera dysodea, assembly GCA_905332915.2. Classification (NCBI taxonomy): domain Eukaryota; kingdom Metazoa; phylum Arthropoda; class Insecta; order Lepidoptera; family Noctuidae; genus Hecatera; species Hecatera dysodea. The sequence continues at coordinate 5,890,908 of HG995299.1, forward strand.
CATTTTGTCTAGACTTCTTTTATCAAGCCCGCACCCGCTCTAGTTACCGCGCATTTTCTCTGGACAAGGCCTTATGTTGTAGGTATGCAAATGTAAGAGATCATTATTAAAGCGTTGATGAACTTTAATGCACGAATATGTAATATGAGAATCCTTATATCGTTAGACCGTACCGTGGTTAGATTGTACATGGCCTATTATAGGTTAGGTGGCATTTTGATATATTTTACAGTAATCAAATGGTTTCGACGTTGTCGATATTATAAGTTTACGAGGCTAACGAGGAAATAGGCGAGACACGTTTGTATGATGCATATGTAGGAAGAGATGGACCGGGATTGTCACAGCGTCGTCATAAAGATGGTTTCAAGAAATGTTCGCGTGATGATTTAGACTCGACTGGCCGGAGGAGGCAAAGCTAAAAGAAAGTTGCTCAAAACTATGGAAACTCTTTGCTTTGTTCAAACACAGGTTAATAAAATAATAATTGGTGTCGGGAAACTACGAAAATGTCTTGTAACTTTAACATAGTTTGTAAGTTGTGTAAATGATGCGCTTCCAAGTTTTATTTATCGTAATCAAACCGAGACGTGCGGAATCGTGCAATCGTGCGTCTGAGAAAATGTGAATTTCACATTCCGTGACGTTCAAATTTTGTGACTTTCAAATTTAGGTTGCAATCACATCTCGGGGTCACCCTATGTCAATTCGATTTCAAACGTTCCTCCGCAAAAAAAAAACGGGAAGGTACCATCTATGGTCTGTGTAATTTCTGTCTGTTTTACGCATACCTACGTGTATTTTTGATAAACGTATTTTTTGCCACCGCCTAAGATTTTAAGTAAACATAATTAATTATCTATGTTAATATGTATGTACTTGTATCAATTTGTACCAAGAAAAAGTGATCAGACACAAGCAATCGATCAACGCAAAAATCGATATCATTAATCGTTCGAATTATAAATTACATCCCGCCATTTTGTTCGATCAACGGAACCTACCTTTTCACAATTCATTTATTAAGTCTTCGAAAACTATTAATGATGCTCAATAGAGTATTTTGTGGAATTCTGTTTTATTTATTAGCGGTTTGAAAATTACAAAGATATTATGCTGTTGATTAAAAGGAAACTGTTGAAATTTGAACTTTATTGCTCAGATGATATGGCGTTCTGATCTGATGTGATGTCGTGTACTTTTCCAGATGTGAGGTCTTTGGCCACATGTTATTTTATGCAGTTATATTTTGAAACATGTTATTTATCTTTTAACTGTTTATTAGTTTTGTTAAGAACGTGAAAATCGATAATTAATTTGATTATGATAATGCAAGCCTGAGGCGTTTGCCATCATTTTAATTTTAAAGTTAATTAAACTTTGACAAATTAGTCAAGACTGTACGTAGGTTGAGTTAGTTATGGAAATAATATAAGTTTAGTGAATTATTGTTTTACATAATTAAATAGTCAGATCGTTAATTAACTTTTAGCTTCAAGGCAAGCGAAATACAACAACTTATAAAAATAAATAATGGCTATTCGTATTCAATATTTAAAATTATGTTTCGCATTCTAGAATTCTATAAATTAAAAAGAAATGTTATTCCAAATTCAAATTCTAGACTTTCTAGTGACGTCACAAGGTCGCTAGTCGTCCTCGGTAGAGGCAGGTCAAAAGCCTGCCAGCAATCTGGTACATGGCAACTGACGTCAGACCAGCATGGCAACAGTACGTTTGCGGCCATTTTTATTTAGAAAAACATTTTTAAAGCATGTTATAACCGTAAACCATTCGTTTTATTACTACTTTCCTCTAGAATGCTATCTCGATGTAATTAAATTACCATACCAACTGATTAATTCACTTAATTAGCAGTCGGACTGAGGTTTCTTAGAAAACTTCTGTCTTTTGTTGAATTGACTATTTTCAGTTTCGGAAAAATCTCTGCGACGTTTAATTTTTAGGGTAATACCTTTCAAATTTAATTTTAACTAACCTTAATCATGGTTTAGTAACGTATGAAAAAATATCACCTACTAGCTGCTGCCCGCGACTTCGTCCCCGTGGAATCCCCGATTTTAAAACATTCTTTATCGCTGCTCCGCTCCTATTGGCTTAAGCGTGATGATATATAGCCTAAAGCCTTCCTCGATAAATGGTCTATTCAACCCAAAAAGATTTTTTCAATTCGAACCAGTAGTTCCTGAGATTAGCGCGTTCAAACAAACAAACTCTTCAGCTTTATAATATTAAGTATAGATTTATGTATCATACTAGCAGCGCGCCGCGGTTTTACCCGCGTAGTTCCCGTTCCCGTGGGAATATGGGGAATATAGCCTATGACATCCGAGGATAGTGTAGCTTCCAAACAGTGAAAGAACTTTTCAAATCGGTTCAGTAGTTTCGGAGCCTATTCAAAACAAACAAACAAACAAACAAATCTTTCTTCTTACAATAGTAGTATAGATTTGAATTACCTTTTAGGGACTATCGCACATCATATTTACATGTTCCTAACTTGATTAAAATGATAATGTGACAATGAAGCTGTGCAATCAATGAACTAGGTACCTAAAAAATCCTATCAAAGTTTTACACACTACCAACTATCCCACACAACCATCTGTCAACGACCTCCTCCACAAATCCCCAGACAATTCCTAGCCTCTGGACACCGCTACGTCATCGCCTAAACTTAGAAAACTACTCAAAAGTAGTTCTCAGCGACGGAGAATTAACACAATCAGCGGTGGCCATAAAAAGCGCGCCTGCGCCGCTAACAAGCTCAAACGTACATATGTAAGTATACAAACGAGACTTAACTACTGGCACTCGGCAGAAACAAACAACATCTCGGGATATAACTACTAATATTTAAACAGACGATAGTGTAGTGCGTGGTGCGAGGTATAGAAGTTAGCGGGAGCGGGAAGAGGCCTTAGGATAAGCGTTTTTCGGTCTAAGCTTTATCTGGGGTTACGATTAATATCAATCATGTAGGTTGCTATAATTAAACTTTTAGCTACTGTTCGCTACAAGTTTATTATTATTTATTTATCTCGGACAGAATCCATATAAGGTTAGTAAAATAATTTGCTTGAAAACTATGTTAGTAAGAAGGTAATACATAATATATAAACATTTATCATTTTAATTATTGCTATAATATTAGGGAGTTTAGATAAAAATAAGTTTTTAAAAGAGCTATGGATTTGGTATTGGGATATTTCCACATTCAAGAATATCATGTTTCCCACTCAATTTCTGAGGTCAGCTTCATGCATGGCACTGACGGAACTATAGAATTATAGCTTCCCTTATTTTCCTTTTCTTCATTCTAAGAGAGGTTCGATAATGCTGGCCACTGATTGTTGAGTTAGTCAGTAGTACTGACTAACTCAACAATCAGTGGCCTGCAAAGAAATGTTTTGGTTGTAGGTACTGACTCAGTACCTACAACCAAAACATTTCTTTTATAATCGCTGCATCTCATGACTTGCACCGGCCGGCGTACAAGTGAAACGTGCAGTGTACACGGTTGAAAGAGGCGCCGATGACAGCGATGTGTGGTCCCACTGGTCAGGACTGGTCCCAGTACCCAACCCGGCGGGGCACCAGCACCGAATATTGTTTTTATTAACTAATAACTTTTATTGACCAACAGCGAGCCGCATTTCAAATTAAAAACCTTCGATTATAATTTATAAAGTACTAAGACGCGTCTTGTTTTTTTTATCGTGTCGAGATTTTATCGGAGCCTGTCATAATTAAACACACAAGTTCGAATTTAAAGAATTTAATCCCAATCAACGCCAAGATTTATTTTCGAAATCCGCATCACATGTTGCCAAAATGATTGAATAAAAATCAAATCCAGCTAACTAAATTATCTCCTTATCGACCGCAAAAAATCTCACAATAAGTTCCACACGTTGTACTCCACCACAAATTGTTTGAACTAAAAAGAAATCGGTCTCCATAAATAAGCATCTGTTTGCTCGAAGAAAATTGTAGTGCAATCTTGCGCAATCATTGGGGGAGCTTTGTGCTCCGACCGCGTTCGGGTGAAATCGGCAATTATCGGACGAAACGATTATTTGCCGAAGGGACGCCGAACACGATCGTTGTCGTGCCGACAGAACCGCCCCGGGCAAAAGCTTTTGAAGATTTGTTTTATTTAACAAATGAATGATTACTTTAATAACGTGTGGTCGGACTTTGAGTGAGGATGAAAGTAGACCGCAGAATAGATAGGCTGAGGATGCAAAGCAGACAGCAGCGTTTAATTCTAGCTTAGCAGCAGAAGGAGAAATTTAAGACGATGAATATACAAACAAATGGCTAACTAAATAAGTACTCAAGAGAAAGACAAACCATGCCATGTAAATGGGACAACGTTTCGCATCTTCAATTTAATAAATAAACATAAGTAAAGTAAAAGCAATCTTAATGAAAAAGCGAAAACACAAGTCAGAGAACACTTATTTATTAGCGCAATTACAAACTCTATTAAGGCACCCTCATAAAACTGAATGTTGATATGAGAAAAGAAATGACACACGCAAGCGAACAAAAATGTGCGGCGGTGAGACGGACGAATCGGTTACCAATAACGTTGATGGAACGTGTAATTAAAACGAGCTACATAAGTACATACATTGGTCCTCCCATACGCGCCGTGTTAGTCAGAAAGCAATCTTTAGCCTATTTCCAACTGATTACTCTCGTTGAGCTTTGAGAAATCGACTAACTGCTAACGACTGAAATGACTAAACTAGCCAGTTAGGTACTTGGATACAATTACCAGTTCTGTCGGCAGATTTCTAGTAATTTTACTGCAAAAGCTGAGCTCTAAACAATGACTATCGTGAGACTTGTTAGTCCATTTCTTGGAAATAGTTGCGTACTCCCTGTGAGTTATAGTTTTCAATCATTCCTTACAATGTATGTACGTGCAGTGAAGTCGTTTAAAGTAATGCACTTTTCTCAGAAAGGCGATTGTTTTAATGATCTTCGACGTGTTTAAGAAATTGAATTGCTTAATTAGATCGTACACGAAGACGGTGAAACGGTGCAAGTAAATTGATAAGCTGTGCATCTAATAGAATATGATATTTCTTCAACCGAAGAGAAAGTAATACAAATAACAGTGCATGAAGAAAACTACTAGTAACCACATAATTTAGGTTTCTCCATGCATATAGCTACAGGTTCAAATTGAAAACTACAATTTTATTATAAACCTGACATAATATTGTAAGGCAATTTACTAAAGCTTTAATAAAGTCGATAATATTGTGAGCTAAATAGCTCATTTTTATACAGTGCCATTATAGATCAATTTCAATACATTATGCGACTTTATCAACTTGCGTCATTATAGTACATATGTATAGGACATTTTTAATAACTAAGTGGATATTTTTAGCGGTTACATTATCAACTTTGTACTGTTTTTATAATAATGATTCATTTAATGCCCACGACTTCTATGAGTTCCATAAGTCATTTGAGGGATAAATAAAGGATGCTGAGTAAAGAAATAGAATAAGTACAATTATTTTTTGTACAATCAATAGTTAAATTATGAGTGTACTAGATATAGAATATCTAGAAGTAGTTGTAGAGTTTTATTCGGCCGAAACTGAATTGAAAGCCGAAATTCGGAGACGGTTTCGGCATTCGGCTAGGATAACGGCAAAATCTTTTGCTATAAAACGCTGCATATTGGAGACTAAAAACTGTTGATATTAAACCAATTAGTGGTGTTTTAAAGTTTGAAATTTCAGTAAAGATATAATATTGGAATTTTCTGAGAAAAATGTACTGCCGTGTTTTCAGTTCACTCATGAGTGCTATAGTTGGATTTAGGTTTATGCGTAATGTTAGTCTGAGATACAGGATCAAATGTGTTTGATCGTAGCATTTTATGAGAACTGTACCATCTAAACGCTTTTAAAGGTTTCTACATTATATTTAGAAAATATAGCGTATTATATTAATAGAACGCATTAACGTAGCAGCTAAGAATTAAGTAGATATTACCAGTTTACGTCGGCATTTTCTGAAGCAAGTGCTAGATGTAATCATGGATTTTTATTTATACCTACTAATTATATGCGAGCGATGCAGCTGCGGCATCGAATCAATTACGCATCATTTCACGATAAATTAACTTGGTACCGGTACAGGTGATATTTACCATCGAGACTGGCGCCAAGGAGACAGCTGAACGCGTATTACGCACCGGTCCAAGGCCCACATACTTACATGCTTGCGAGTTGCGACAGCTCATTTCCAACGGATGCCAGTTCACAGACAATTACCTCGAAAAATGCAACCCTACTTATATTTTTAGGAAATGACATAAAATCGTTCACAGGCTCGTCTTCTAAACCATTAGCCAACAGACCTATGATTTGACGGACTAACGAAGGAGCCGTAAAATTCCTCCTATAATCACCGTGGACCGCTCCCAATGCGCGGGAGGGGGGTTGATTACAGGGTAACCGCCCACTGGCGGCCGCGGGAATCCGACCGCAACGAACAACGAAATGTCTTAAAACAATAATACACTGTCGAGACTTTATACCCTTTTATAAATCGTCGAGGACCAGGATAAGGTTGTTAGCGATCATCTGAACTGTGATGTGTAACTTTTGAATTATAGACAGACACGATTTCGCTTAGCTCTATAATTGTAAGGGCTTCTAATTTTGATGATTGCGTGCCGCATCGTTGCGTGTCCGTTTTTATGTATTTCATTATTCTTTGTCTAGCTGTTCGTGGAACTTGAATCTAGGTAGCAATCAGAAATAAATTCGGTATTTTATTCGCCATTTATTTAATTCGCTTCGGTTAATCTTATTTTAACCGTTGCATTATAACATTCCTGAATACAATAAAATTAGAAAATAAATGGAAATCGCTGCTACAACGCTTTCTATAATGCATTCTAAACCATCTTTGCTTCCTTTTAGATTTTGTGTAAGAATTTCAGCTTTTATTGCTGTGAGGATAAGGTTGAGATTACAGGGTGTGAAGGTAACTAGACATTATTTATAGGTAAACGGCCAATTCCCCCGGAACGCTTCGCTAATTGACATTAAATGCTAGTCGTTTGTCATTCGTGTTCTTGAGTTGGTATCGTCACGTTACTGAGATTTAAGCTTAACGCTGGTCTTTTTTAATACTGAATTAAATCATTAGTAATAGCCTAGCTCCTTGGCTTCTGGTATTTGGCACATATTTATGGGTAAAATAACTCAGAACTCCAGAGAAAATCACAAAGAACTCAAATGCAGACCATTCCAAATTTTAATTTTGTCTCTTCTCTATTCTCACAAACGTCCCTATAATTTTCGGCCAAATTGGCATCTCCCAACCTTTAGAGAGGGCCGCGTGTTTGATACCAATTTTTGGTCCCAAATGGGGTTTTAATCGACGGATATAGGTCGGCTATAATTTCTAGTTTAGAAATGGTAATTTGACGAAGACATATGGCCGGTACGACGATTATGTTAATGTGAAGGCGGAAAATAGGGTCTCAGATATCTTTGTGCGGTTCTATAATGACAGATGGAGGCATGTTACTTTACTTTTTATTACGCGTTAAGCATGTGACTTAATAGGGTAGTTGACTAAAAAAATCTAATTAGTCCATCTGATAGATTTAAAAAAAAAATATTGGTCACGTATTTTTTCTTTTTTCACATAAACAAAAATTGAAGACGATACAGTGCGTTGAAAACTCGTGTGCACACACGCTCCCACTCCTGATCTTTGATGCTTTTTATCTTCGTCAGTTTTTATAGATTTGATAAAGGAAAAAATACGTGTCCAATATTTTTTTATAATCTAACTGACGGACTAAACATAATCATATAATTTTTACTCAGGAAACATCCCTATTATACAGTACAGGTACAGTCAAAAAAAAACTTTTTACAAAAAATAAAACCGACTTCTAAACAAAAAAACCAAAAAGTATAAAATAACTTTAATTTCGGAACTCGGTGTTTTTGGTTGCTTTTTTGTTGTTGAACACACCGACTTCCGAAATTAAAGTTATTTTATACTTTTTGGTTTTTTTGTTTAGAAGTCGGTTTTATTTTTTGTAAAAAGTTTTTTTATTTTTCACTTTTTAGTGGTACCTACACCCCCTCCCCTCCCCCACCTAAACGAACCAATCACATTGGTGTAAAAAAAATCGTACTGCTCCTTTGCGGAGTAAGCTAAGAGGTCGTCAATGTAGGCAATGTAGATATTTTTTTTAGATTTTTCGAAAACCGCTTGGTTGATTTCGATAAAATTTTCATGGGACCATTTGGGAAGTATACCCTTTCCAACAAAAAAAGAATTTTTCAAATCGGTTGACAAGCGACGGAGATATGCGCGAACAAACAATAAAAAAAAAAAAAAAAAAAAAAAAAAAAAAAAAACATACAAACATCCGAATTGAGAACCTCCTCCTTTTTTAGAAGTCGGTTAATAACTGTGAGATTTCATTAATTTATTCTACTCACAATTCCAGTATCAAGTGGACGGGATAAATTTAACTACCATAAACTATATGTTAATATTGTATAAGGTAGTTAAATTTACTAGCACTTCGACCGCGACTCCATCCGATTTTTGAAAATAAAATATATCGTAATTTTGTTCAGTGATAGTAAATATTTTTTAAATGGGTCTAGGAGTTTTAGATAGGCTCTAAAACTTCTAGATACTTACATTTGAAAAAATATCATTGCAAAGCTAACATACACATCTTATCTTTTATATTAGTAGGTATAGATTGACTTTCCAAGAATGAATATTTTCAAAATGTAAAACACATAATGCGTATGCGAATACATGGACGTTAATTAAGTGGGCGTTTAAAGCTGTAAATATTAATTAACTAAGTGCAAACTACTTAACACCAATGTGAAAATTATTACCGAGAGAATTGGTATCTGAATGGGTGTCGCGTTTCATCACGGACATGTTTTAGGGTTGTTTTGAATGGCGACAAGATTCAACTCTATTTGGTATTGGTTTTTTGAAATAATTAATTTCTATCATTTGTGTAGTATCTTTCAGCTAGCTATTTACACGGATGGAAGGGATATTCCTTCTTTTAGACTAGCTGGCCCGCGCTACTTCGTCTGCTTTACATGAGATAGAAAAATAATGGATTTTTTCAATTAGAACCAGTAGTTCCTGCTAGACGGGCACTTTCAACCAAACAAACAAAATCTTCAGCTTTATAACAATGGTAAGTATAGATTTTAATATTATAATTCTTAATTAAAGGCGTTTATTTAACTTGTTAGACACAGACACAGAGAAACAGGTTACTCTAACATTATTTATAAATATCAGTACAAAGAAACTGCTTATTTCTAAAGAAATTTAATAGTATACTTACTAAGTTTTATTTTTCAAACGAATAGGTTTGACTGTATGTGTCGTGTAGTTACACCCTAATGAAGATTTCGTTCCGACTACATAAATTTAAGTAGTTGATTCATTTCATCCCAGTTTGTATCATGATTAATGCATGTAATGGCACAAACAACAACCACGACAAAGGGAATCCCAGTATATTTTTGAAATATTTATTCATTACGCTTACAAGCTAGCAATACGAATTAATTCGTACGCATGATGGCTGGTCAAATAATAATAAAGCACACGAAAGCTTTTATACAAATAAAGAGTTTGTATTTGTACATATTATGTAATATCAAAATTACAGCTTTTAACTAAATGCATCTGAAAGTTTACGGAAGGTAATGGTAAAAAACTTTTATTTGTCTCGCTGTTTGTTTGTTCCGGGTAATCTCCTAAATTGCTGGACCGATTTTGACGAGAATTTCACTGAAAGATAGAGATGTTGAACTGAACTTAGGCTACTTTTAATAAAACAAGTGAAAATACTTTTCACACAGAACACCGCGGGCAGAACATAGTTTTAAATATTCTATACTGTATATCTCCGATATAGCATACAAGCTTATAACATCATTGAAATAAAGCCCGCTGTTAGCGTGGGTGGCAAAAAATGGCCTATCTTTGTTTTAAAAGCCGCTAGGTACATATTAGATGATGGGCCTATTAATTTTATATGAAAACTATTAATGTATCTGAGTAATTGATGATCTTTGTAGATAGTTGTTAAGGTTCAGTGGGAAAGTGTGAATTTGTCGCATTGAGCAGGCACACCGTATATGTTTTAATGATGTCGGTTATCAATTTGGCTTTGTAGGTTTTTGTTATTTATTTATGTAAAGTGTTTCCGTTGGTAAAGTATTTCAATGATACCTGCAAAGTAAGTGTAAGTATACTGCTGATAAAGCCAAGGTTGTAAGAAAATAGAGTGCTCATAGAAAAAGTTGTCTGACAAGAAATTTTTTAAATAGATTTTCTATCCTTAAAGTCAAAATATTTACGTGGCAGTTATCTATAACATTAAATAGCCGTAAGATTTCAAAAAAGTTTTTCTTACGGAACTTCTCCTTAAGCAAGTCCAACAAACATAATCTACATTCATTAGCTTATTTATTTATACGAGACAGATGGATTTATGGAACACATTAGACATCATGAGAAAAAAAATAAACTCATATTAATTAGAACTGTCTCCTCATGATATATTGCTATACAACTTTGCATTTTATTATAATGAAGCCAGATTTGATAATTACTATCAATTTGTTAACAAACTTTAATCTGTTTCCCATCTCAAGAGTTAAATTTTGTTGGTTTGTTTACTATTAGATATAATTACCTGAGAAAACAATTTTGAGACTACTAATGCAAATAGCTCCAAATATAGTCGGGATACATTTTTTTATTATTTCTAGATCGGAAATCATCAAATAACTTTTCCCGCTCTGGGCGGAGCCGAAGGGAGTGTCAGACTTTTGCTGACTAAACCCCATTCGTGTTCCTCCTAGTGACCTTTGCGTTCCAGAACCGCGGCGCAACGCTGACTCTTTCGAACAAATTCCTAGCAAAAGTAGGGATACTTTGGGTGCAAGCATTGGCGCTCTTAAAACAGGCGTTCATACGTGAATACTTCAGAAAAAGTAATAGTACGTTGGTTGATAATTTTGAACGCCGAATTCGATTTAAGATTCCAATTAACTTCCGAAAGATACCTAACTAGGGCTCACTTGCACAGACTAACGTAGGTAATACCGGGTTAAAAAAAAAATTAAAACATACATAGGTAATAGCGCGGGTTAGCAACTAAATCGGAGTTACAGATAACTTGGTTTGTACAAGCCCGCCCTAGACGATAGACTTTATAATACTAAAATGTCAATATTATAAAATTCTGATCAGTCTGATTCGAACTCAACAAAATATAAAACCGAATCGTCCATCCCGTCCACTGCGCCGTCTCGTACGAATCAATTAAATGCGAAGTCCATTCGTAAAGAAAGGATCGTAAAAACAATTCAGAGGCCTCTAATTGTCCCGTCTGTCTGTCTGTCTGTACTAATGAATACATGTTGATAGACCACTCGGCTATAATAAAAGACAGAGTGAGCGTTTAAGTTTTAAAATCGATCACAATTTACAGCTTAAACGAACTCTTTATGATCGGAAACGTTAAATGAACTTGATTTCCGTGTAAGACTTGTTATAAAACAATAAATTCTGTAACGACATGTTTTTGACTGTATGTTTTAGTATCAACCGTCCAAAAGTTGATTGTCGAGACGTTTAATTATAATAAAACTACTTTTATCTTTTTTCACGAGGATCGCCTCAAAACTTTCTAATACCTGCATAGATTACTTAGTCTAACGTCTATCAAAATTTCAACATCAACTTAAAGAATGCACAACGAACCATTCCAAAAATCTTTTAAAAATGCATCTGCGAGTAAAATCACTTTCCGTAAATATTTTTATTAGGCCGAAACCGCTCGTCGTAATACCGAAACCGAAACTTAACGATGGGATAATGTTCAACTGAATAATGATACGCTTTTTCACAAGTATATGCTCAGTAAAGTGTAGGTACCTACTAATACGCTAAGTGTCTGCAGTCTGTCGCAAGCGCTACCGAATGCGTTAAATGCTGCGCAATGACAGACAAACAGATGGATTTATGAGCGTCCTATTGACCTGAGATTAAAACTGTTAGTTCAGTTTTTGAGTCGCTTAACCAAGATACTGAACGAGGTAATAAATTATGTTTAGTACTTAGGCAAGCTAGCAAGTTTAATAATCATATTTCAGACAGACCAGTTTTGACGGGCGTACCTTATAAGGCATTTTATCGACTGGAATATTGGATATAGTAAAGATTATTTGGGAAATCACGGATAATTATTGATTATTTATTTATTGCTCAAGCATGTGGGGCGTACATATTCGCACTTCAAATAACATTTATCTAAAAGCCGAAACCGGGACTTGGTATCTGGTATCGACTAATTGGTCACCTCTATTTCGAAATATCCTAACAAGCAGGTTTTGGTCAAGCTGTTAAAAAATGAACGAATATTATTGAATCAATTTAAAATACACAGAACATTTTAAAATCACCATATAAAACTATTACCTGGTAAAGTGAACGCGCATCTTTCGTGGAACGCGTAAACAATGGGAATGGGAATTAGAATCAATATGTGCACATTGCGAATACTCCGGACTGAGTGACTCATTTCAGTATAGCGACATGATTATAGCACCAGTACCGAAAACCGACCAAGTTCAGGCAGCTTTATTGAATACTAGCTTCTGCCCGCGACTTCGTCCGCGTGGAATAGTACTACTAAAGATGGGAAAAATGGTGGGAGGCGCCCAACGTGACGGCACAGTGGTGGCATGCGCGTGAGCTGCGCGCGGTACTAGGCAGTACTTGGACATTGTAACATTACTTTATTTTACGAAAATCCCGTCAAAATCGGTCCAGCCATTTCAGAGATTAGTCGGAAAACAGACAAAATTAAAAAACAATATATTTTGGTGTATGTACCATATGTATTCATATATGCATGAAGTAAAAAGCGGTTATTTCAGTATAACAAACAGACGCTCCAATTTTATTTATTATGTATAGATTAATATCCTATTTATTACTAGCGATTCTCAGTAGATTGGCTTCAAACGGATGACCGGTTTTGACTTAGAGTAATGTTTGTGTTAAATAATTAGTTAAGTAACATAGTTATTCACTTACGAGTACTTTTGATCTAAGTTAAAAAATCCTTAAATTAATAAGAAATTACGAGGAGCCATAAATTCCCCTCGTAAGAATTCTTTAGATTTTAAAACACAAACAAATATTAGAACGATTTGATCATTAACATTTTAATATAGACTAGCTTCTGCCAGCGACTTCGTCCGCGTGGAATAGTTACTTTACCCGCGATTTTGAAACTCTCAGCCCGATCGGTTTAAAATTGACAAAAGATAGACATGCTGTTTCGGGATATTTTTTAGATAATTTTATGTAGAACATTTCCGTAATACATGATTTCTATGTAACTTTAACCATTAAGGCTACACACGCGACGGAAGCTTAAAAAATGGAGTAACTTCTTCCGTTTTCCCAACATTTTCCTTCACTGCTCTGCTCCTATTGATTGTAGCGTGATGAAAAGTATACTATAACCTGCCCAGGAGTATGAAGAATAATTGCACCAAGTTTCGTTAAAATCGGTCGAGTAGTTTTTGTTTCTATAAAGAACATACAGACAGACAGACAGACAGACAGACAGACAAAAATTTTACTGATTGCATTTTTGGCACCAGTATCGATCACTAATCACCCCCTGATAGTTATTTTGAAAATATATTCCTTGTACAGAATTGACCTCTCTACAGATTTATTATAAGTATAGAAGATAAATGTTCTCAGTTTTTTTTTAAACCTAGCATGAAGTTACTCATCGGCCAGCTTAATGCATGCGAGTATTTAATGAACAATCAATCAATATAATATATAAACCTCATCCGTTACTGAGTGACTGACGGATAACGCAATGCCCAAAACCGATGGTCGTAGAAAGCTGACATTTCGCATATATGCGTTCCTTAGGGAGAGCAGAAAGCGGAAGCATAAGTATAATCAGCCTTTTAACGTTCCCACTGCTGGGACACAGGCCTCCCCTCTAGGAGAGGGAATGGGCCGTAATCCACCACGCGGGCCCAGTGCAGGTTGGTGAATGTCACATGTCTTCGAATTTTTGGTTCTAGGACATGCCGGTTTTCTCACGATGTTTTCCTTCACCGTTTTGAGAGCAGTGGTGATGAAATTAATCACACAAAGTAATGCGCCTGGCTGGGTTTGAACCCGAGACCTACAATTCGTAAGTCGGGATCACTCGGCCACCACTGCTTCAGTCGGGGTCGTTATCACTCAGCCACCACTGCTTCGAAAGCGGAAGGATTTCCCGAAATTACTACGGTAACGGGAACAACACGATATACGCATAAGAAGTCGTGGGCAAAAGCTAGTAAGTAATAAATAAAAAGTATAATTTTATTTAAATATGTACTTGGTTTCTCTCTCAATTGTCACGATTTGTTAATAAAACCTACGCACAACTATTTGTAAGGCACACAGCTTGCAATAATAGCCACTAAAATATAATATCACCGTTAAAACCAAACCATTAACAATATTTACACTTCGTAGGTACTAAATATTTGTCGTCCAAAATATTAATTGCGATCATTATTTCAAAACGCGGAGGCGCCAACGAATTTAGTACAAATCAAATACAATTTCCATTATCAATAAACAAAATTTATTTAAACCACGAGTAGATTAAATAAATCATAAGCAAATATTAATTTACTGGACAAATAGAAATCACGTTTCTATCGTTGAATTCGACACTAGTGCTGCGCATTCAATTTACGAATAAACATCGATAGAGATCATAAAGATCGCGTTTTGGCATGTCATCGATGCGATAGCGATCATTATAAGAGACAGTGGCGCCAAAAACGGTCGCGCAATGAGGTCACCGGTGGCGTCGAGCCAAGTGCATATAAAACGAGTCACGGCCCGCCGCCGCTCCGACGCCAATGACTGAAGTTTTTATCGATACTTTGATAACTATACCTAATTATAAAAGCGAACATAAATTAAAAGTCGAAGTCTAACGTAACGCGCCAAACAAACCTTGAATTTTGTTTAATGAAATGTAATTGATTTAAGTGAAGTTATTGTAAACATCTCACGGATATTTCAATAGAACGTAACTCAAATGCTTGTGAGAATAATGGCTACGTTCCAAAACAAATTTTGCCACAGTGTATTAGCATACCAGCAAATAACTTTTAACGTCCGTATTTCTGCGACAGCATTGATGCATTGAAAGATTATCAAGATGGTTTTATTGTATTAATATTGTCAATGCCAGGATTTCAAAATTAATCGCGTGAACTAAAACCTATTGCAGTGGCAGACGGCCAAAGAACAGTGGCGCCAACGTTGCGGACAATTACAGATACAGGAGCTGCGTAATATGAGCTGTAAAATAAAACTGTGATGATTAATGCTACACCACAGTACTAATGACCGTCATAAAGTCCGCATGACGGAAAATAGTGTCTACTTACAATTTAAATTGCGAAATATTAAATGTTCCTGTTTATCATCATAACAAATTGCTTGTAGATAAATATTAAACGCGTAACATAAAAACTGCAATTTTATATAAAATGTCTCGCCGGCTGTTGAAACAATTATCACGTCGGGTAGTGAAAAAGACAATAGTGATGGGCGTGCAGTGTTGCTAATCGTCGATCGAGTCAGGCGCCGTGCCGCAGCCCTGGAATGAGGTCGGCAGGCGACAAGCCAAGCGCGACCGACTGCATTATGTATCGATAAATGCACAATACCTACAAATAACTATCAATGTTTAATGCCTTTATAGCGCCAAATGCGTGTCACATTTCTCTTTCTAGTTAATGTTTCTATTCAACTATGAATCTCATGATCTACTTGGGAAACAATGACACCGCCAGCTGCCGTTTAACTTCGAAGGCATAATATAAACAATACACGCTACGTGATATGTCAATAATATTGTCACCGAAACTAGCAACAAGGTATTGTGTGCAGTCGAAATCGTTCGATTATTATGACTGGCGGATTTATCGACACAACACGGAACGTCACTAGCGGATGTGCGGCGCCCCGCGCGCTGGCGCCGCCTGTTCGCAAACAATGCACTATGTCCTTTCCACTGTCGCTTTGCAAAAAAGCCGATTGTTAATTGTTATGCTAATAAATGATGGTAATCGTACATTTTTGCATTTGCACAAAAACTCATTGTGGGATGTGCAACAGAACGCGGTAAATTATAAGCTCTTTGTGATTTATAAGCCTTTGCAAAACAACAATGGAAAATGACAAAGAGACCATTGTAAGCTACGTTTGTGTAAATAATATTTCAAACCTGCCTGTTTTTAGTAATTTATAAACCTACGTAACTACGTAAGTAGTTGCCTTTTATTAAATTAGCATGTCAAGAAAATTATGACGAATTACTATGACGAAAAAGGATCAAATTATCAGATGAGATAAACATAAAATATCAATTGATAGGTTATTGTACTTTACCAAGCCGAACAGATGCCCCTGTGATCTGTGATAAGGCGGCGATGAGACTTACCTGAAATAAAAAGAAAGTATTCCTTAGAAAACGATAAAAAAGAGAGATAACATTTTTCACATTATATTAACACTTTTAGACAACCAGTATTACAAAGAGAAAGGTAACTGTACCAGTAACTGGGTTTTGCAGATAAGCAGTCGCTATTCGCTCCAAGTAAAATAATGGTACTTAGCTTCATCCGGTTTGACTGTAAGCTGACCCAAACATGTTTAGGAAAAGAGTAGATTATAGAAAAGAATAGATCGATTTTGATTGATACAATACTTCTTGACAGTCACCCTACTTAATTTACTACTCTGAAGATAGGGTATTTTTATGGATCGAAACTTCAATCACATGACTTTCTCCCGCTCCGGTCGAAGCGGAAGGGAGTGTCAGACTCTTACTGACTAAAACCCATCTGTGCTTCTCCAAATGCTCTTTGCGTTCTAGGTAGATCTAGTTCTAACTAGAGTAGATTTCAAAATTACACATCAAAATCTAGTTCATTTCCTGAAGCTAGGCTCAATAACTTAACACAGGCCCACAATGATACCATTAAAGTGATATATTAACCCGCGCAGCGGAGCGTAAATGTGATAATTATGATTGGATTTACAGACATGCCAACGTTACATTGCCAACTATTGGTAATAAGTACCTGGCACTACAGGATCCTTTAATTAAGTTAGCCTATTACTTCTAGTTGCAATTTATTTCATAATTAACATGTTACACGATAGTACGATACTTAAAAAGTTTAGATACTTGACTTAAAATTGAAAGCTGCGATTTGTTTTCAAAATCGGGACAATCGGGAAAATTCAGGAGTCTTAGTAATAGGGTCCCGTTTCACCCTTTGGATACGGAACCCTATAAAGCTTGCCTAATCCGATCATTGACAATCACCAAAACCATGCTAATTAAGCTTAGCTCTTTAAAACTGGATTTTAAAGGTGAAAACATTGGTCCAGTCTCTGTCAATCAAGTCAGGAAGTGAAGATGTTAACCCAGGAGAAAAACCACCGGATGACAATTTTTAAACGTCTTTATTTTTCCAGACATGGAACTGAAACTTTTATGTTTCCTAAGAAGCGTAGTGCATTTTATTTAAAAAAAAATATATCCGTTTAATATGCACATAATTAAGCTTCTATAATAGACATGATTCAATATCTCATAAATTGCAAGATAAATCGGCTGTATAATTATTATGCGAAAATTATAGTTATTATACGATGAGTAAGTTTAACTTGTGCCTCGTAAAGATAGAGTTATATTCATGTAATAATTTCAAATGTCAACGGGATAATAAAACATATTTATTTAGCGTTTTACGTAATGTTTTAGCTTGCATTATTATAATAGGTCATCATTCTAAAATCTTCTGCGTTTGAAGGAGTTTGTTATTATCTAGCAGTGGGTATCTTTCAGCTGGAATGCTGATGATGACTAAGATACTAGCTCCTGTCGCCTGTCACTGCGGGTGCGAGTGAAAGTCTGTAATTATTACAATTACACAAAGGGATTATAATACCCCGATGAAAGATAAACTTTTTATTCTGGATGGGAAATCATCAAAATGACGCTCTCAATTCTCCCGCTCTAGGCGGAGCGGAAGGGAGTGTCAGGCTGACTAAAACCCACCCGTAATCCTTCTAGTGCCTTTTGAGTTCCAGGGACGAGGTAACTCTTACGAACAATTCCGAAAACAATTCTATTTTAGGTTCTAGCTAAATTAAAACATAACTCGTATAACTACGACCGACATATTTTAAGAAATAAATAATTGTCTACTTATGTACAAGACAGTCACACATTCTAACATTATTTTTATCTGATCCCCAGTCTATTAGGGATGTCAGTAATATTTTATATGGCGCCATGAGTCTACTTGGGGTGCTCAATGAAGGGGCAAATAGCGATTCGGGCACCCTTGTAACGTGGATTCACTGAAGGTATACATACTTTTAAAAAAAGCCGCACTTTTTTAAATTCAGTTCCTTTAGATACGCTGAAACGGTGATAATTTCTTTATTTAAAAGGATTATTATTATTATTTATTTATTTATTTGTAATGATCACATTATTATATACACTTATAAACTTAGCCCCACAAAACCGTAGTAGGTACTGGATGTTTGTTTTTTTATGGATGGGAAATCATCAAATGTTTTCTACCGCTCTGGGCGAAGCAGAAGGGACCAACCCAATGCGTGGTCCTCCTAATGCCCTTTGCGTTCCAGGGCCGTGTTTGTGACTCTTTCGAACTTATTTCGCAACCTTGGCAGACACTGGCCCTAGCTGGCCCCCATTTACTATGCTGACATCTCGTTGTACCAACGCGCACTGGGCCCGCGTGGTGGATTACGGCCCATTCCCTCTCCTAGAGAGGAGGCCTGTGTCCCAGCAGTGGGAACGTTAAAAGGCTGATTATGCTATTATGCATCTCGTTGAGGCGTGCGTGGAACACAACGCGTTTTCGACCCGGGACTGGTTGCTATCGGACGACGAGCCAACCAACGCTTGCCATTCGCAGGCCCGCGTCTACGGTGGCCGGAAATCACCTTACGACTCCCAAAGGCCAGGGCGTCTTTCTGTTGAGACAGCGTTACTGCTTCATCACTGGATAGAATCGTAAATGTGATATCCAGGCAACTTCCTTTTGCCTGGATATCACATTTATGATTCTATGCAGTCCATAAGAAAGATTAACAAAAAAAATACACGTATTTTCATCTCAATCAACGACACGGTTGGCGCAGTGGTTGATCGATTGGCTGTTGCATCACGTGTCGTGGGTTCGATTCCCGCACGGAGCAAACGTTTTTATGACCTATAGATAGTTTTTCCGTATCTGGCTGTTTGTGTATGTGAGATTGTATGTTTATAAAGGCAAAGCAACGTTATAAAAATCATGCGGTAATATCACGCATTTTCTTCTTTTTTTTACGTGATAGAAGAAAAAATACATGTCCAATATTTCTTTGAAATCTAACCGTCGCGTCGGACTAAATAGATTCTTTAGGACCACCCTATTGATCCTCTAGCTCACACCATAGACTGAGCATAGTGCAAATAAATACAATTATGTATCATCTCTACTCTTGCCAAAAACTTGCTTTGACACTACTTGTACGGTTCAATCCAAGATGTGTAGATAGATAAGTATGAGTCATTCAGTCTTTGCCGAGGTAAGCGTTTTCCAGCTTTCAGCATCTACAAGTTTTTCAGACATCGGCGTTCGTTGCATGGCCGTGTGCCCACTTGGAAGTGGTGACGGGCTGCATGTAAAACTTTGGCGTTCTAAACGTACTGAACCCACGTAGGTAGGTATATTTTTTTTTATACTAACGTTACTTGCTTCGTGAAAAACTATTTAAGGAGCATTTAACTAATACTCATAACACCATAAAGCATCACTACATAGTATAAAACAAGGTCGCTTTCTCTGTCCCTAATATCCCTATGTATGCTTAAATCTTTAAAACTACGCAACAGATTTTGATGCGGTTTTTTATAATAGATAGACTGATTGAAGAGGAAGGTTTATATGTATAATACATGCATATTATAGTAGAGGAAACATTAGGATTTTAATCATAAACAAGCCTGTTGCCAATTTTTTACCATATTATGTAAAGGCTTTCACAGACAGGTGTTAAGCGACAATGAGACAATATTTCGTAGAAATTGAACAGACAGTTACAAAAAATCTTTAATAGATATAGTAACACCCGTTCTCCAATCTCAAAGTAAAGACTAATGCGTGTTGAAGGAACATACTGTATACAAAAGTGCTGCGTACGCGCAAGTAGCAGTTATGTTTATTGTTGCAGCCGCCATAATATAAAACTTATAAACAATGATCCGATTTACAAGCCACTGTCCGTTATAAATAAACATATGGCTGGTAGTGGCAACAAAAAAACTCTTGAAAACTGTTTATGTTTATAAATGTGTATTATTTTTATTATAAAATAATTGCCTTGCCTAGCAGGGGGCATGCTACATATATTTGTTTAGTTTATATGCACTTAGAAACCAGAGTTAATTTTATGCAGATTGTTACCGCTAAAATGCAGTTATGCATAATATCTACATTTTAAGTTACTAGTTTTACAGGATTTTTAAATCAAGTTTATTATTTAAACAAACTGTTTTTAATAAAACTAAAACTTGACTTTATCCTTACAAAATAAGGAAAACTGATTGAATGACATTTATTTTAATATGTATATACTTCGTACATTTTTACCCATCCATTTTAAATTAAGCATAGGAATGTTTTTCTTGTTGTAGTTTTAATATCAATGAGAAACACTAAAAAATAAATCTATAAAAGTAATGAAAATTCTACACTAATCTGCTAACGGTACAGAACTTTTTCAGTTTACATCCACATCTGTCGCCACGCGCCGCTTACGCATGCAACATCACCAATCACAGACGATCCTTCCCTCCCCTCTTAACCCACAGAAACGAAGATAATTAAAGAGCAACAGCTCCAAACTTGAAAGGTCAAGTTAAACTGGCGTTACAAGACCCCTAGTTTTGGTGTAATGCCGCCTCCCGCGTCTAGAATGTTCTATTTGAAGGCGAGATCCAACCGAGGTTAAAAATATCCAGCTATTTATTCTCAAAAACGTATTTAGTATGAATAGTTTTCGGCCACCAGAGACTTGTCCTTCGAAAAACTCAAATGATCAATTACAATTTGTATGTCGAATTATTGTTTTATAGATTCGCACCAGCATGAGTCACTTTGCATTACGAACTTATCTAAGTTTACATCACAAAATGAAAGGTTTAATTAATCTCTGATACCTATCAGAAATTCGATTAATCAAAACAACACGTTGAAATTAACGCAACAAACGTAATGACAGGCAATAATTCCTAGTTCCCAAGGAAACCAGTTTACATAACATTGTCCGTTTTCAAAGCATAGATCAAAACAATGTTTGAAACTAAACAAGTACAAGTCTAGTAAACTAATTTAGGTCACAAGGTTGGCTTAGCAAAATATAGGCGCCTGCGCCGGGTCGAGGCCAACAGTTGCGACTGTAGAGCTGCGGTTAACTGTACACGCGTGTGAACAACATTTTACAACAATCTTCGCTATGAGGACTCATAATTTGATGAGATTATAATTGAGAGAATTTCACCCGAGTTTCCCACAGTAAAATATTATAGTCACGCGATATTTAATTTAAAGTGGCAACGCGACGCCACGCGGCTGCACCCACGCCGCCAGCGTCTGCCAATCGCAAATAAGAAATATAAACGACAACAATAGTCGCAAACTAGAGAATTACGCAGGTCGTATATATAAAATACGAATAAATTACATCTTTAATGAATAAATTATGAGTACGACGTGCGCCGCCGCGGGAAAAAATAGCGCTTTAAGTGCGGCGCCGGCGCCAACGGCGGCGCAAGGATAAGCATTGCACGCGCACACCTCATCCGCAAATAGCCAGATTAAACAGACAATAATACACCTTAATGCACAAACATAAAGCTCTAATTAACACAACTAACTGTTGGAAATACGACATTGCAAGACAAACGACGGATTCTGAATGCGCTCATGCGACCGTAGCGAGTCATTACGATACTTTGAAAGTGTTACTCTATAAAAACAAACCAAACTACACTCTAATCCTGTGATATAAAGTCTCTATCGCAATCGATTGGTACTCGGAAATGTGCTCTATCCTTGTCTTCGAGCATAGAAGGAAGAGAGATGGAAGGAGTAAAAAATATATCCGCGAGCGCAGCGTTCCCGTTCGTTTTGACACGTTACATGAAGCAAGCGAAGTGATAAATATCTTGGTTCGGACAGATGCCCTGGCTAGTACGTAAATTCAATTTAATGCAACTCCCAGCGACAACGCGGAAGCCGAGCCGGCTTTAGATACGAACATAAAGTAGGCGTGTGAGAACCGACAGTTGAGCACCGAA
The DNA here is from genome assembly GCA_905332915.2 of Hecatera dysodea. Classification (NCBI taxonomy): domain Eukaryota; kingdom Metazoa; phylum Arthropoda; class Insecta; order Lepidoptera; family Noctuidae; genus Hecatera; species Hecatera dysodea. The sequence continues at coordinate 5,913,496 of HG995299.1, forward strand.
ATCTTGTGGACAAACCACTTGAAAACTCCACACAACAAAAGACACTTAAAAGCAGGTACACTTACAGAAAACTAAACAAACACATTAGAACATGTCCTGGGAAAATCTTTAGTTCCAAGCCATCGCAATGTAACTTTGTTTGAGTTTATATATTTAAATCAGCAGCAGGTGCGGCTGAAAGACGAAAAACATAAATTCCGATTCGATAACAGATGTTGGCCAGCCGTCGACCATACTTGATGTAAACGTTTATTATTTGGAGCATAACGCTTTATGTAACCTCAAATAATCCGAGGAGTCAGCTAACAAAACAAATGATGTAATTTTTATCAGGCAGGAAAGAAATCTCCGACTCACAATCAAATCGTAAGACAAATAAGCGACCGTACCGGTGTTATCAAATAGAGCCCACGCTCATAATCTCGAAGGTGCCCAAACCTCTTAAGTGCCATCCTGCGGCCGGGTTTTATTATCTCGTGTCTTGAGGCACCGCTATCTTTGGATGTTGTCCTTATTCCACAAAAACTACAAAACCTTATCAACGTACACGAACCTCGACTTAAGGCGGTCCCTATTTTTACTCGTTCGACGAAGCTTTTAGCCGTATCGGAGCGGTCCCAACCCCGCCGAGATTTATAACCATCTGCTTCGATTTACAGGTCGGCGGAAGTCTACATTAGGTAACGGAAACCTGTGAGTGCTCCCAATAAGTAATTTTAGACGGTAAAAGCCGAGCGACATTGCAATCGAGAGCCACTTCGAGATAATTGAAGTGGAGGGTGCATAGGATGAGAGTTCAAACGGATCCTTAAAATGCCCCCTTTTAGTCAGGATGTAAACAGAAACAATTATTATTGAATGATAAAAAGCTGTACCTATTAGTCGACTAGTCGTGTCTCTGAATAAATAGTTCACGATGTAATTAAGGATCACAAAAGTAGGGAACACTAATTTAGAATTTTATGAGAACCGTTCCAATTGGTTGCTCTTAACTTGATTGAAGATAGCGTGGCCGAGCTCTTGAAGTTCCATTAGGGGTAATGAGTGTCCAAGGAATGTCAAGTGACACTGTATGATGGAGTGGCGTGAGGAGCGCCGCTGACAGGTACACGATGAGTCAGCGACAAACATAGCACAAAGACCCAACAAAGGAACGAAACAATGTGGACGAAATGCCGCAAGAAACTTTAAAACATTAATGTGGTGAAACATCAGTTATATTAAGTCTCATTATAGAGAGTCTAAAGATATACCTACGCAACAGTATTTGCAGCGACAACCGCGAGCCCGTGTAGGCAGGTAAGCAATTAACAAGTCGAGTAAAGCATAGAAATTGGCGGCAACAGTAAATGGAGATAATTTACTAGATCTAGTACTAAGCTTTCGAGACTTGGTGGGCTATTAATCACTTACACAGACACGCTAATGGCGAGTACACTGTAATTAACTTCCCGGCCACACGAAGCAGATCCAGAAACAATATTTCAAATGGACGTAAGGCCACTTGAGAAAGGCAAAAAGGTCCAGGTAGATTTTATGTTTAGAATTTGCTTTGGAAAAAATCGCCACCCTTGTTTGGCAAATATGCTCAGGTAGAGTGTACCTGTTGGGACTCGTCGAGAACAAAAGGGGCTCCTAGAGGCGTCAGAGTTAATGGCAGTATGATACAGTGTGGGCGACTAAGTCAATTAGGCCATCCGTCGCCGCCATTCCCGGAATGTCGCCGACAAATGACTGAATACGATAAGACGCTAAGACAAGAGCGTCTGAGACTCCTTTCTGCCCTTTTTGCTCGCGCCCACCTTTGCCGTTTCTGATAACAGCACCTTTTCTTAATTGAGTTTCTGTGTCCAGTGATTCTTTATCACCGAATCCCATTAGGGGTTTGACATGGGCGAGTAAGTTTATCGGTGCAATTAAGTGAGCATAATCTCGCGTCTGGAAACAAGTGTTTTATTATTGCCGAATTATTCTTGAGTTGATAACATTATGAATTAAAGTAACGATTTTATTGCTGTGTCGTGGCGAAGTCATGAGAGGTAATAAATCACTCAATAAAAACATATAATACACACATTAACACATCGTGATTTGAGAGTTCAACATATTCTCTGAATGGTGTTGTTTCCTGAGAATATTCGTATTTGTGTCGACAAAACAGTAAGGTGTATCGTGAAGAGCATTCACATGCAATTGATATTTCTGTCGATAGCCGCGCATCCGCTGCATAATTGATAAAACGAAACAACAAATTGTGTTTTAGCATTGACTTCTGAACAACAGCAGCCGTAAAAGTGAGATAACACTGTGAGTCACGAGTGCAAGTGCTTTCAGCCCGTGAATAACATCCTTTATGCTAGATGTCGTGGTGTTCCACCGTCCACGTTTCCGTTATTCTTTTTGATACTGATTTTCCAGATGCCATCGCTCTGTAGTCACGGCTTGAATCTTGATCTCGTTTTGGAACTGAAATCATTTGATGTTTTTGGCTCACATTCAAGAGCATCAGTATTTTTAATTCGAATAGTGTACTTCGATTATACAATTGTTTAAAATTCAAACTAAACATTGGGGTTTTTGGTTTTAATGAATGCGGTCGGTAAATGTGTATGTTGTGTTCGTGAGATAGGAGGGTTTATATTAGACTTGTGGGGGAATGTAACCGGTAATACTTATAGTCATTATAGAAGGCAATAAACCTTCTTGCGGCTATATTGTTGCTTGGTATTGAAGATGCAATCTGCGCAGTCACTGCCATTTGACCCGGGACTATTGCGTTCATATAAATATTAATTTATTTTCTATTGGATTTTGATTTCTGTTTTCTCGTATGTAATGATGTAAATTGTACATGATTAAATTACAAATTAAATTTGCTTTACGATTTGTCTTGAAAAGAGTGATTGATTTTCTCATGATTTGTATTCAGTGCCCACAATCCCACTTAATTATAATTTCATCTCTGCTGTGCAAAGACCTCTCTTCACTTATTCCACTTCTCAAGACTTGTTTTTTTTTTTTTATAAACTACTGTGACATTGTGGACTTGTCCCATTGTCTTATTGCGCAATATTCGTTCCGACATGTTCCTTGTCCAAACGAATGGCGCCAAACACAGGAAATCCGACACAAGGCAATGGCGGACAGTTCATTATTATTAGCTATTTATTAATAATAACTTATGATACCTTCATAATGTAAGTATCAGAGTCACGCAACCGTTTTCAAGATTATAGGCAGCTGTTCTACTATTATATAATAGGGCGAGACAGCGATTATACAAATAATAGATAATGTAAGGAATTATACAAATGCAGGGTTTGTACTAGAGGTTATTGTGAGTATTGTTTTTTTTTTGCTGTATAATTATGAAAGGGGTATTATTTATTTTTTTAATTGGACCTTTTTCGTTCTAAGGGAATAACTATAATGGTTGCGGAATTTGTTCGAAAGATTTACCGCGGCCCTGGAACGCAAAGGGCACAAGAGGAACACCAACACGGGTGGGTTTTAGTCAGTAAGAGTCTGACACTCCCTACCGCTCCACCCAGGGCGGGAGGGGTCATTTGATGATTTCCCATCAAAACAAAAAAAAAGGGAATAACTATAATACAACTTTGGTACAACGTTGCGTTGTATTGTGTATGCCACTGGATTATTGTAACGCCGTAACTTTATAATGAATCGCGTGGGATTCGTGGCGTGGGTGTTAATTAAATTAAATTTGCACAGATTATGTATTTATGTAATCGCTATAACAGCAAAAACTAATAATCAGAATAAAATACATATTTAAGGGTGTTCCCATACAGCAAAGGTGTTTTTTTTGCAGTTTTTATAGAAGGAATGGTACGGAACCCTTCCTGCGTAGTTCGATTCGCACGTTTTTTTCGATAAGTCACGGAGATATTCTAAACTATAAAAAACAGATGGGATTTACTGTATTCGAAATTACCTATCTATTTGAATGATACAACTCAGAAGCAATTATTCGAGAAGCAATAAAGATTAACAAATAATCTTCCTTCTTAGATGGCAAATAATTAAGTAATGTGCGTGTGAATTACATCCCTTAAGATAATAATTAAGAACACTCTTAAGAGCTTTCTCTCTGAAAGTACCTATACCTACGACTAAGTATCTAAAACTCAAATAAACTGTTTCAAACAGGATTTCATCACCCAAAAGTGACATTAAAAAAACTTCCTAAAGTGGACTCCATCCACTAGTCTATGACCATACAAAAACCAAACTTGGACACTCAAAAACTCGCCCTATATTTATTTGTTTAACACACTAAGAAACAATAGTCACCACTCACTCAGTTTCTGCTTCGTCAGCAACGGAACATTAAAATATTTATATGCGATGCGCCTGCGCAGCTCCCACTCGGGACCGGCCCTTTTATTGTTTTTCTTTTGGATCAAATAAGGCTGTTGTTATTATAATTGAAATTGCATCGCTTTCTATTTGAACGACGATGGATTCTTGTTATTTTTTTGTTTCTTTTTTTCGTCTTGAACATCTGTGGTCTAATCGGTTACGATTATATCATCGAAATGAAGTCCTTATAAGAAATTCCGAAAATAATTACTAGATTTCAATAATGACTTTGTTTAATTACTATTCCTCTTAATTATAAAGCCGCACATATTTAAATATCATTGATGTCTAAATATTTATTGGCAGTTTAGCAGTAATTTGCATTCTATTCATTCTAAAAAAAACATGAATATTTTAACAATCTCATCATTGCTATTTTCTCAGCAGGATATGATGTTTTGTATCTATAATACCGCATTTAGAGCTTAATATTTTTATAATGGAGATGGCTTTTTTTAAAGTCTGCCGTCAAAGAGATCAAAGGTATGAGAACTCTGAAGTTGTTTACTTTATTCTAGAGAGAAAGTTCCGTTATGGCTAAGTATGAAATTGTACTAAATGCAATTTTGACATCAATAAACTGCTAGAATTTGCATACCGGGCGTCATTGACGAGAGTCGGCGCCACAGATTACACCTATTCACGCCATAAACGCACGTTTTATATCTATGCCATAATTGTACTGGTATATAAGGTTACTTCCAGACGTATACGGAATGTTGTCTGTTTGTTCAAGTGGCATCTGCCGCATGTATTTACATAAGGACACAGCACATAACGTTTGCTTTAACTAATGTTTGCAAATACGGTACTTGTTTGATTTCAAATTAGGGGGCGCCATTGTTAATCTTATTTGGAATTAGCTTAGTGTTTGAAGAAGTTTTATTAACGAGATATCCAAATTAAGAACAGGATTATAATTAGCTGGTTATCATGTTTTTAACCACTATTAAAAACGGAGGATATTTTAATCGTTTTCAATAACTAACAATTCCGATAGATGCAGTTGAAAATGCGCATTTCCTCTGACACAAATATTTTTAGGCTATTAACAAAATTGCATAGATTGCCGAGGTATTTCCTAACATGTAGGACTGAACGATTAAGAGGTAAACACATGCGAGTATTATACAAATTTCGAAGTAATTAATGCAAATATTGTCCGGCGCCTCGCCTACACGCTCTCGGCTACTGCATTTAATAACAAACCCTTTAGGTTCATAACGACAACTTCCCAAAACGTCCACCCTCCCAAAACGTCCACGTCCATACAGGCGTGGGTGCCTACGTAATTTTAAAAGGGAAAATCATCCGCACAATGGGCTCTTTCAGCTAGCCTCATTGAACAAAACACCAAACTAGTTTCGGTAAATACGCGGTCTCTGTCGCCTATCCAAATAAAATATTATACAGGTTTTCAACTTTATAAGTCGAGTAATTGCCACACACGGCGATGTAAATTGTAGGAATGCAATAAAATATATTGTAATAATAAATTCGACATCAAAGTGTTACGTAAAGTCGGCGAATCGTATATTTTTACGACCAAAATATCATACAATCGAGTGGTTTTTTCCAATTATGCCTCAGTTAAAGATGCAAAGTACTAAGTTAGCTTGGTAGTGGAAAAGATAGCTTCACAGCGAAACTTGTGGGTCTATTCTGTTAATATCTTCACAGTCAAAACATAGTTGAAGTGAGTTAGTAATTCACTTGTGACGAATTAACGATGCACGGATTTACAACGGATTCACTTTTCGTTCAATTCATCCAAGTACCTAAGTTTTCACGGTGAATTTTTTACAGAATAACACTGTCATTACGATATTTCATCGTTCAGCGAATCTCGCAGATCTAAAAACTTTCACAAAAACAGGAACATAAAGCCAGTTAAACAGGAAAAGTTTTATCAGCGACTTTTTGATCCAGACATACTGACAAATATTTGTTCAAAACGACTCGTCCAATTTGCAAGTTACCAAATAAGTCCGTCTGTCAACCACCCAACTTAAACGAAGACCTCTGAAGTCCTGATCCTATGTGCGCTAAAGGGGTCATTTAAAACTGGAAACGTGTTCTACCAGGCCTCTATAAGGCAAGACATCTGTGTAAATTGTCAGCGTAAGCGCATGTTCGATAAATCAATCTAATGAATGCACCTTATTATCAATTAAAGGTTAGTTAATTATATTTGACACATAAAGGATTACTAGTTTATTGGTATTTTTAAACATAATTGTTGTAGGTGTGGATTTGACAGTCAGAAACGTGTTAATTCTACAACTACAAACCAGAATTTGATTGGCTACCCACACATGTTGAAGGTTTTCAAGGTTTAATGAATAAAATATTTATGGAAACATCATCATAAATGTGAGAATTTGGAAATTTAATGTTGTTGTTGTTTTGGTGTTAACATAGACATTTGCTTATCTTCTAGTGTTAATTGAAGTTATGTGCGGTCGGAATGATCGACTGATATACGGTTATTGAATTGAGAAGAACAAGATTAGGAAATTGTGTGCATCATATTTTAGAAACCGCCATTTAATTTAATGCTTTTAAGCAGGCAACTACCTCTTTGAAAGTACTTACTCGTACTTACCTACTACAAAAAAAAATGTTCAGATGCTCATCGCTCTACAAGCTGAGATCAAATCTGAAAATATAATATCTCACATTGAGTTTCCCAGAAAATCTTGGCAAAGTGGTTTAAATAACTTTTTTTCTCAGAAAATTGTTTCCTTGTGCGCAAAGTATACCTATTAGTAATTTTACACAGAATCTGCCAACGATAAGACAACGCTTTTGAGATAAGACACGAAATTAGGTAGTTCGAAGATTCTTAAAGAGACAGCATCCGTGTAATCAGGAGTAGAAGTTTTGGAATAGATACAAAAACTACATATTCTTTGGCCCTGGCAAGACTTAGAAACGATCCATGGAAACCCATAACAGTCAGTTACTTGTGCATGAAGAATGAATAGCAATGCTTCTCATTTTTGGAATGCAATCAATTGAATGTGTGCTTAAGTCAATTCCAGGACATAACTGATGAACTTTTTAATGCAGTAGATATGACAAAAAATCATTATCTGCCTAGCCTTTTCCCAACTATATTGAGCAGTTTCGAGTCAAACCGGATTCAGATGAATACCAGTATTATACTAGGAGCGGCTGCCTACCAGACCACCACAACCAAAACAACTGGGTAACACGGTACTTCTTGGCAAGACTGGTATCTGATTTTCTAGCTTCTGACAATCCGTAACGACTGCCGCAGATTTGCAAACGACAGCCGGGACCACGCTTCACGTGCTTTCCGAGGCATGGAGGAGTCTCGATATGTTAAGATGGGTACCCATCCAAAGACCAACCTTGACAAGCGTTGTTCAACCTTGGAGATCGACCCATGCGGCTGTTATTATTTAGCCACGAACTCCTTAGTACTTAAAAATATGGATTCAAAATCTTGTAGATGGTAGATAGCGTGTGGGTTAAGCTTGCGAAAGTTTAGACAGGCAAGGATCTTAGTGGTCTACAAGATCCCAGTACCTATCAAAAACATAATCAAGAGCTACCCAAACCCGAAATCAGGCAACCCAATAGGTACCCACCGTTAAACATCCATAAATCTTCAAAACAAACTATATGTAAACACAAAGTTTGCGGTATTTGCTCCAGTTCCCCAACACCTCGATACACTTTCATTGAATAATGGCTGACCACCCACGGGAGCAATAAATATTTATAACGGAGTATTTCGAAGAATGTGATACTTCCGTGCGACTGAGCCAAGCGCAGCCGATGTGGTTGATGATGAAAATATTCGCACACCAGACGAAATTGTTACTGGTACATTGATTAAAGATGAGATTCCATTTGAAGCGGTGGAAAACAAGAATTTACAGAATGGAGTTACTGGACAAACCATGGACAGTAAATTGTAAACAAAAGAAAATATACTGTCACCGTTTGTAAAGTAAAGAGTTTTAAAAAATAAATAAAAAGCAAAAGAAAAATGCCTAGAAGCAAATCCTTCCTGATACATCAATTATTTAGGCCAGGGAACCATAGAAAAATATGCTTGCATGCTCATTATCAAAAAATCGTAACAGTATTAACGATTTCTCGCAATGTTTTTTACAATGGGTTTTGTTCTTGACATCAAACAAACACCACAAAAAATCTTTGAACGAACAAATTTAAAACTCAACACGCAACACAACTCCTTGTACTTAGTAGCGGTTTCTAATCACTCCCATCCGTTAGACAAGGTTTATTTTTAATACCTAATTGATATTCAATAATGAGGGACCACCAAGTTGCGCCGGCGCAATAAATCAGCCGTCAAGGAAGGCCGTGTTGCTTGCTGACTTGCTAACTACTTTGCATTGCTAGTTGACGGCGCATCGATCAAGCTTAGCTGAGTACTGAACGAACAACGGTATAAAATATTTGAGATGTTGGATAACAAACTACTTGATTTAGCTTTAAATTAAATGGTAGTTTCTTCATTGATTCATTCTAAGAAACATTTTGCCAATACAGTTATTACTTAAAAGCCTCGGCTTTCTGAGCATCGAAAACAGATTTCTCGATTTTATTACCAAGCAATTCGCAAATTGAATCATCTCAGTACAGAGAACGCTGAATCATACTTCTAATACAAATATCACTAGATATCAAATCGGAATATACTAGAGCGTCTGTCTGTTTTAAAACTAGCTACTCAAATGTCTAGGCAGCAGTCAACGTCTAGACGCCCATATTATGTAGTAGACCTTTGATGGATAACGTATTTGTAATATCTATTTACATAAGCACACATTCAATCACACTTGCGATGCTCGACGGGTACCTACAGCAGTTTGGATCCGTGTCGAAGCTATATTCAAAACCGCGCACGGAATAATTCAGTATATGCGCAAAAGAAATATCTAGAAATATTATTTCGAAAATGTTGCCACTGCATACACAGTAACTGCTCATAACATTGTTTAATGTTAGTAAACAACAAAAACAAATAACGCTAAAATGTTTGCTTATTAACTCGAATTGGGTAGAACATAAAGTTGCAGCTGCGATGTGAAATTTGACGTCAGAGAAAGCGATATTCTCTGCTGAACGTAGAAACGAATTTCTGAAGGTGCGTCATGCAATACTTCTTCTTTTAATAGACTTGTGCTTACGAGTAAATAGTTTTATAGTAAAGGCTTTGCGTTGAAGTGTGTTATACAGTCACCTTCGTCGGCGAGTGGCAAAGCCGCCACACGCATACATATGGCCTGCTTAGCAAGTGCATTGCAACAACACCGTGACATGCTGGATTAATGCTCTATTTGCACGGCCCTGACAGCCGTCGACTTAATGTTTCCAATGCGCCTATACTCGAATGTCAATTTACTTTTATGTGTAGTGTTAGGTAATTCTCAGAAAAAAACCCCCATCTAATTACAAATCACGAAAGCAGAAAACATAAAACAAATATAAATAAAGGTTATTTTAATAATGGAGTTAGTTAATTGTGAGGGCAGCGATGCATGACGTCCGGGCCGCGTCGCGGTTTGAGTGTGAATGGCTGAAAACCGCGGATTGTCGGCGCAGGCGCCGCTGGCGCCTCGCTTCCGGCATGTAGCGGAAGTCAGCTGCAACTGTCGTTCGTTATGCACTACTAGCCCTGTTGTATTTCAACCCGTATCAGTTTACCTGTTTAATTTCTCGGCTACTGGTCATAATATTGGCTTACAAAAGTTGCTTACACCTGTGTGACTGCTATTGTATTCGGCCATAAATACATTTACATCGCATTAAAAAAAAACAGTCCATTTAGATGGGGCTGACGAAATGAACGTAATGATGAAGTGACGTTTTGTGCCGCCTCAGCCAAAACTATATATAGAGCAAAGATTCACTTGTCCAAGATAATTTCATGAGAAAAATCTTTAAGTATTTAGATGCAGTAAGTAACACGCGGAAGATTCTTGGCCCCATTAATTTTCGAGTAACAATTCTTTGTTAGCTTGCCGCATGACGCATACATTCAAACATACGCATCTAGCTCATATAGCCAACGTAATACGCTAGCGCCATTGTTTGAACAAGTATTAAGACCTAATAAACAGAATTAGCTTTGGTGTGCTTAGTGTACATTTAACAGTAATAAATTAAGTACATATTTACTTGACAAAAGCGATACCAAAGGCCAAAAGGATTATTCTGTTGCTGAAGCTAAGATTAAGCGCCTTTCAGAATTTAAAGCCTGCCTGAGATTATGACCATTCGTGGTCTATTTCATCGAAAATGGTTCTTTTGGGAAGCCCAATATTTTGAAGAAGAACCATGTTCAACAAGAATAAATATAAAAGCTTTCATGTACATTAGGTCATAAGGCTTTAACGAAACGATTGGTTCACCTGGAGCCGTAAACAGTACTCATAAATTCATGGTTCGCAATTAGCAAAAGAAATCCAAATACAACAGCTTTATTACACAAATTAACGAGCGTTGCAAATTTCTAGCGATTGGTTTTGGATTTAGTTACGCTAAAGTTTTTTGTCCATTCATAGGCTCAGAGCGGAGAGAACAAGCCGTGACTGACTGAGGAATTTCTGATTTCATTCGCCTTCATTTTGTATTGATTTTTGATTACGGTTTGAATGAGGTAAGTGATCTTCTGGCTTTGGAGGTTGTGGCTGAACAATGCCCTATATTAAGAGCTGTTTATGTGATGGATATGCGCCGTTGAGTTGTTTTAAAACAGTTTTCTTTGACATGATGTATTTCGAGTTTTTGAATGGCTGTGGACTTCTTTGACACTTCAAGGTTCTTTTATCCAATCATGTCTATGTTCTCCCGCTTTATTAATATGCTATGTTGTTTGCTTAATAGTTCTGAATCGTCGTCTATGCCACGAAATCCTAGTACAATACTATGAGTGAGTCATTCCTTGTCACTGCAAAGTGACTCATCTCTTTTATATCCCCTAGCAACACAACACGTATCTTCGTTATTTTTACTAGTATCGTATCTAAAGCAAATAAACATAAAAGTTGTACCTACCCTACACCATTTAAATACGCAGGTGCATATAAAACCATCTGTCTACGCTCCCCGCAATAAAAAGCTTGGCTTATGACATCCCGAGGGCTCAATAGGCCCTGTGTCGTGCTGCTTCGGCAAAACCAACTCTCGCGTAAACTTTTAAGGTTTACAATCTGATCTGACTCGTTATCAAGTGATCACCGCGTCTAGTATTTTGGCGCCAGACAACGGTTAAACGTTCTCAACTACCCTTCGCCCAACTATTGCTCATAGCAGAGTATGAGCAATTGTACTTTGACATGCGACCGGATTTTCGGGGGTACGTGACGTCATCACAGCGCATGAGTGGGTTTGGAAGGTGCTTACCTGAAACAAACATTTTTTTTTTATATTAACCATAAATCTCTTTAGAAACACTGAAAATGTTGGCCAACAGTAAATAGCACTGGGAATCTTTTTTGTAACGGTAATCTTAAAAGGAAGGATTCGCTAATGGAATCGCAGTAGCGTTCCTTGTATGTATTTATTTTATGTAGTCTACGTGCTTATTGACATGTAGGCACTATCAACGAACTCTTTATACTCAGGGACTAGTGCGGTTTTATCATAGTTTATAGTTTGATTGCTGATTCAATACGTCTTTTTAGTATCAAGAAAATGTTTCTGAGGCGAGGACCACTGTTAAATTCTTTTTCGCAAGACCCAGTCACGCTGGTTCTAAATCGAGATGCCAGGAGATAGGAAAACACGTTATTTTTTTAAACTAGGAAACTTCGAAGCTATTTATTTCCATTCCATATGCCCGAAAAACATCTCTTCACGGTCTTAAGAGCTACCAAAAGCATAGTTTACCCGAAGTAAGCCACTTGAGTCCCAAATCCGTGCATCACAAAAAGTGAAGCGAGCATGTGGCGGCGCGACGGGAGTCGGGCGCCGCTGACGTCATGGGAATCCACCCGTGAATTACTAATGAGTCGCCCTGGGGGCCAGAGGATAGATAGAGCCCAGAAGTTCTTTAAAAGGTTGATGTGGTAGAAACTCATATACCTACACATCACTTCGACACTGGCTTTCTGTAAGTCCTGGTCGGAAAGATTCACAATTTAAGCTACTAGCTTTTTCCAGCGGCTTCGTCCGCGTTATTAAAGTTTTTCGCAAAAAAAGTAGCCTATAACCATCTTCAGAGTCCCATTTCTATCTGTACCAAAGTTTTAAGTTCAGTTCAGCGATTTACGCTACATATGTATGAAAGCGTACCCAACAAAAAAACTTACTTGCTCATTTATAATGTTACGAGTAAGTTGGAATCGACACGAAAAAGAAGAATGGCATACGAGGGAAATGGAGTAGACCGTAATTTTAATGTGCCTTCAGGAGCTTGCGAGCGTTTTGCGTCTAACTGACCAAAACCAGACTAACTTTTAAAACTTTTCTTTTTTTTCTTTCATGTTTTTACTATCAGACACAAAGCAGACTTTAGGCAAGTCAAGATCTGTCGTAGTGAAGTTATAGGGTTGCCATTCAAATCAATCCCTTACGAGTAAAGTCTCGGAGTTGTCAGGGTTAGACTTCTGTATGTTGTTGCTTTGTGACAACCATGCGTTGTCGCGCGACATTTTGTTGTGTCTATTGCCCTTAATTACCGACGGAACTTTGCCTTTCGAGCCGATACCGACATTTTTTAAATGCTTTGACATGTAATGCCTTTATTAATTACGTAAGTGTACAAATTAGCCTTACGTTACCTTTAGCCTTTTAAAAAATGCTGAACTTCTTCACGATTTTAGCGAGAATTTGCCCGGAGGAACTAAATTGGATTTTTAAGATGGCAAACCACTTCATGCAGCTTTGGCTTTTCCGGAACCTGTGGCAACTTGTCCAGACTTACTTAATGACTTCATTTCAAACATTTTGCATTAAAAAAAAAGCGAAGGTAAGATAAAAGGCACATCATCTTAAGAAGCAGTTAGTTACTGTGTAATGAGACTCTTTTCAAAAAGGGGTTCTTAATTTTTTACAATGAAGGTTGACGCTTAAAGCCATTTGAAAGAGCGTTTAAAGCTTAAAGCTATTAACCTCACAACGCTCATTGTGAGGCCACAATGGAACGTAAAATGCAGAAACTCCCTTTCTACTTTCATAAAACGGTACATGCATATTACCTTTTTTTCATCAGCCAATCATTGATCTGGATTGCTTATTACTTAATGATACGAGGATTCTACAATACAGTATGAATAAACATTTTGAAAACTAGCTTCTGCTTTGTCCACGTGGAATAGTTTCTTTGGGCTAACGCTAACTTTAACCCCCCGATTTTGAAAGATTCTTAATTGATCCTCCGCTCCTAATGGTTGAGCGTATAATTATATAGCGATGATATACATACAGCCATCCGTCGATAAATGGGCTATCTAACACTGAAATATTTTTTCAAATCGGACCAAGAGTTCCTGAGATTAGCGCGTTCAAGCAAATAATAAAAAAAAAACAGACTCTCAATTCAATTCAATTCTCAATTCTTTATTGCGTACCATAAGTTACATATAGTTGGTAGGGAAGTAAATAGTAGTCACAGTTATGGACCCTGTCGGGCACAGCAAACATTAAGTAGGAAAGAGGATGACTCTTCAGCTTTACATAATATTAGTATAGAAATAGATTACTTACTGAAAATTATATTTATGAATATTGCATTCATACTTTTAGATATTCCGAAATAATTGAAACGTACGTACCTACTTGTAAAAAATATTCTAAAACGGAATCCATACTTACCAGTATGGATTCCGTTTTAGAATATTTGATGTCAATACCTTTTGGCTGACGCAGCAAAAATACGCCTTCAGCGCAATATCGAGAATATATTTGACTAACAGCAACCACCGCGGTTTCATCCGCGCAGGAACGGGGATAAAATATAGCCTATGTTACTATAGCTTTCCATTGGAGAAAAAATGGTTAAATACGGTCTAGTAATTTGGTAGCTTATTCGGTGCAAACAAACAAAAAATCTTTCCTTACTATAATAATAGTATAGATTTTCAGTCTCACTCAATGTAAGTCTTATTTTAAAACACTATTTTATAATAAGCCCCTTATTTAAGCTCTTGGTACACACATTTACGATTTTCTAAACCGTTTTTCTCCGACATCCGAACCTTTGTAATCCCTAAATTTCGCCCGAAATGTACGAGATCTGCTCGCTACGTTAGAGAGCGTCTTTATCAAAGTACGTAGGATCGCGGGCACATGCTATTTTTAACCGACTTCTAAAAAAGGAGGAGGTTCTCAATTCGGATGCTTGTATTTTTTTTAAATGTTTGTTCGCGCATAACTCCGTCGCTTGCCAACCGATTTGAAAAATTCTTTTTTTGTTGGAAAGGGTATACTTCCCAAATGGTCCCATTAATTTGAAATTATCGAAATCGAACAAGCGGTTTTTTTGTTAATTTCAATCAGATTAAAATGATAGCAAATCTGTCGGGATAGCTGAAATCGCATGTTTGTTTATTGTTTACACCAATTTATACCACGTACGCTGTGATGGGTATGTTTATCTGGGAGTGAACCACTAAGAAGTGAAAAATAAAAGTCGGTGTGTTCAACAACAAAAAAGCAACCAAAAACACCGAGTTCCGAAATTAAAGTTATTTTATACTTTTTGGTTTTTTTGTTTAGAAGTCGGTTTTATTTTTTTTCATACAAAAAACCCCGTATTTCGATGTATTTCACGACAATGTTACGGTGTCCGCATCGCTTTCACTGTAATGAACGACTTCTATAACAATGGATGCGTGTAATTAACGTTTGCATCACATTGTCGCTAGTTATGCCTGTTTTAATGCGATAATTGCAAACGTTGACATCAATTTTGTATGAATCCTTTGTATACAAGGGAACTATTGTATTGTTGCTGTTGATGGGTGCTTCTGGTGTAAATTAAGTTAAGAACAGAAGCGAATCTGTATCCATATTTATTGTGTTTATGTGATGATATATAGTGATGGATAATTTTTCAAATCGGTCCGATTTGAATTAGCGTGTTCAAGCAAGCAAGCAAACAAACTCTTCAGTTTTATACATATATGAGTATAGATTAGATTTTCACAAATCGAAAAAATATATTTATTTCGAAATTTCGTATCATTCTTTCAATTCATTAGTACTATACTATGAAAGGAACTTCGTTCCAACCGAGTGTTTCGCGACACTCACGTTTTACTTTTTATTAATCTGCGCAATTATTTTTTTTGCTAGCCATTTATGTTGATCGAAGTTCGTATGATCAACTTGATTTTATTATGATCAGTCCCATTTACTACTTACTATGCTGGCGTTGTTTACTTACTGCTATATTGATATAGGTGGAAATCGATACTTTATTGTTTATAAAAATGTAAAAGTAAGTCTTATCGCTGATGTGAAATATTGTGTACCCAATTTAATAAACAAACATGAAAAAGTGCATAAAGATTACAACAATGATACCATCATTTAAGATTGCAAAGTTGATTGATACATGAAGATTAGTTTTTGTCTAGACAAAGTGAATTTACAAGGATGATATTAATTAAACCGCAACAGTATTAATCGTTGATAACATCACAGAATACTTAATTATTACGTACGCCGTGTAGCGCATTCAACCGATCCGCTGGCGCCATGTCTGCCTCTTATCAGATCTATCGATAGCTTATCGGTTTAATGACGTCATCAAGTGTCAATCCCGAGCACATTGGTGATACGTAATCGAAAGTATGACGATCATATCGCGCAATATTGGATTAGAACTGATATCAGTCGCATCCGTTTTCACTGGAAGGCGACCTAAACTTTATTTTTTTTTCATGGGAACTAACTGGCTTACTACTAAATGAAATTATGCTGAGAATCAGTACTTATTTAACGTCAATTTTTTAAATTAAGAGTGCCAAATGCCCGAAGCGTCATACCTTCCTAGTATTTTAGCTAGTCACTGCCACTTATGGACCAGAGGAATAAAAGGCAGGGTTGCCAACCGTGCCCTAATTAAAAAAGAGCGTTGTTGGCACTCTGTTTTGCGTAAGCGTTCTTAATTATCTGCGAAAGCAATAGAGATTCTACCCTATAAAACTCCATTCGTTTCAACTCAGTTAAAACTGAAGGATTTTTTGTCTTCATTTATTTTAGAGCTGCTTTAGTTTGAGTGGCCTATCGCAAGAGAACCTAGGAGGTCGTCGACTGCTTCCCAGACTTGTCAGTGTCGGCCTTAATACCTATAAACATAAAAGCCTCCAGCCAGGGCTTACAAAAACTAACCTATGCGACTACACGCTAAGGGCAAGCCCTGTGGGGTACGTACCTCGGGTTAGGGCGCTGGATAAAACAGGGCTCCTTTACAAACTCAAAAGACCTAAGACAGTGGTACTCAACCTTTTTTTATACGGGCCACAAACACGTTTTAGTCATGGTGTCGCGGGCCGCGACACCATGACTAAAACGTTTCTGTTTGCTGGTTGTAACTTCTTTTGTCAAATTCAAAACAAGTTACAACCAGCAAACAGAACGACACGCGTTTACGTAGTTGAGGGATACATATTCCCAACAATAACCTGAGGTTTTCTTAGGTCCTAAGAAAACCTCAGGCCATTGTTGGGAATAGCCAGGGATAGCAGAGCTCGATGAGTTTTTAAACCATCAACCAAATGCACAATTAACCTCTATCAGCACTCTATTGGTTGTTGCAAATAAAACAATAAAACACAACTGCTAATTCAGGATTTTAGATTAGATAAGCGCATACTTCTGTAATGAATCTATAATTTTCCTGCTGTAAATATTTGTCTTTACTGTGCAACGGTATTTAGTAGACACACCTTTTTATATGTAGATTTTTTTGTTGTAATTATTAACAATACTCTTATTTGTAGAGATAAATAAGATACAGACATACCTTATTTAAAATTGATACAAGAGCAAAGTGTGTCACTCTAAAATTCAACCCTTGACTCCGAAACTAGATAAACTTGTACTATCAGAATCATTATTGCAGTGTTGGCACTCATTCTGGTTTCCTGCATTTTTGCAATGTTCAAAACCAATGACTGCGTTGAAATTCGTCTCTAGCCTATCTATCTACATTCCTAGGCAAATCTATACTAATATTATAAAGATGTAACGTTTGTGAGTTTGTGACGTTTTAAGGGGTAATCTCTGGATCGATCTGGATTGATCGATCCACTGAACCGATTTTCAAAATTGTTTCACCAATAGAAAGCTACGTTATTGATGAGTGTCATAGGCTATATTTTATCTCCGTATTGCCACGGAAACGGGAACAACGCGGGTGAAACCGCGGGGAGCTGCTAGTCGAATATAAACCCATGCAAGTTATAGGTACCTACTGCTAAAGTATACTAGAAGCCCAATGTCGTCCGTAGGCACCGTAAGCAGGCATTATTTAATTACATTAAAAGACTCTTCCACAGCTTGATTCCTCTGAAAGCCGTTGATCACGACAGGATTTAAATTGAGGTGTTTTTTGGTTTTGACAGTCTGTCAAAAACACATCAATTTGCATACATTTTGCGAATGAGATGTGAATGTTGCTTAAAAATAGTAGAATTGGCTCTATTGTAGCTTATTGACAGCTGTTACGTTACTCCAAATTCAAAAAATGTGACATTACTCCTGACAAGGAACACTGAAATTTGCATTACCTATGTAACATATTCAGTTGCATCCCGTTACACTGGGAGCCGACTCCAACAGAATTGGGAAAGGCTAGGCAGTTTGAAGTATTACAGGCAGAATATAAAAATAGGTACCTAGATGGTTCTACGCGACTGCGGCGCCGGCGCGCGGCGTCGGGTCACGCACACTTTATCGCAGAAGCAACGCAACGATTATTATCGATAGTGTAATCGAATAAAATGAGATATTTATTTTGATAAAGACACATGAGAACAATTGTCTTAAACCATAGGCGGTGTTAATCAACTACATTTGGCCGGTGCGTTGGTTACTCTACAATAGTGGAAGGGAGAGGTTGTTAGCAGCGAGGTTGACAAAAAATAAAGATAACTGAAGATTACATGTACAAAAATTTCAACTGATTTGTCTAGTACCTAGATTCGGAGAAAATTGACTGTGATAGACGGACAGACAACCGAGTGATCCTATACTATAGGTTCTGTTTACCATGTTTTGGAACAAA
The DNA here is from genome assembly GCA_905332915.2 of Hecatera dysodea. Lineage (NCBI taxonomy): Eukaryota > Metazoa > Arthropoda > Insecta > Lepidoptera > Noctuidae > Hecatera > Hecatera dysodea. The sequence continues at coordinate 5,932,121 of HG995299.1, forward strand.
AAGACCCCTAATTTTCCAATTTTACTAGGAAGGAATTTAAAATACGGATATGTAGGTCGATTTTAACCGACTTCTAAAAAAGGAGGATTAACTTTAATTTCGGAAGTCGGTGTGTTCAAAAACAAAAAAGCAACCAAAAATACCAGAGTTCCAAAATTAAAGTTGTTTTGTACATTTTGTTTTTTTTTTTTGTTTAGAAGTCGGTTGTATTTTTTGTAAAAAGTTTTTTTATTTGTGAGTTATTTTTTATCTATATGAATGTTTTTTTTTTTAAATACAGTAGGTAGCAGCACTGAGTAGACGACAATAAAATTAATTTAAAATTAAAACCGGTAGTCCTTTCGGTAGTAAATCCGGCCTCTTGCCATAACAAATGAAGAACTATCATTTCATATCAAGTTGACGGTTATGTGCATGAATGAACTTGTTACAATGATATCGTGGCGTAGATGAATAGCTGATGTTGACAGACGTCACTTTATCGCCCAGGAAAAAAAAGAATAACAGGTTTATCCTTAGTATATTGCCTCATCTGTATCGTGGGTTCCGTTGCATGTTTAGTTAAATCTGTACTGTAAATCTATACTACTAATATACCTACCTATAAATGTGAATGTAAGTTTGTTTGTTACGCTTTCACGCGAAAACTACTGAACCGATCATCATGAAACTTTGTACATGTACACATATTTTTGGAGGTATTAGAAGTAACATAGGATACTTTTTATCCCGGGATTATGTTCCCTTGGGATAATTTCCGACATTCACGCTGCGGGCAGCAGCTAGTACAGTTAGCTAGTAAAGCTGATGAGTTTATTTACTTGAACGCGCTAATCTCGGCAACTACTGGTCCGATTTGAAAAAAATTTTCAGTGGTAGACAGCCCATTTATCGAGGAAGGCTATATGCTATATATCATCACGGTAAGACCAACAGGAGCAGAGCAGTCATGAAAAATGTGACACAAACGAAGTTGCTAGTAGTTAGTACCTAGTAAAATCCGTGCAATGCATCCAAACCATCCTCAAATTTGGATTAGGATCGGGCGCAGTCTACAAAACGCCCTCAGACATAGCCCCCGTAATAAAATAACGAAAGCACAAAACTGTCCTTCCAACTAAAGCCCATTACACACCTACTCATTACAAGAAAACAAAGATTCTAAATTACCTTCTCCACTTAGCGACAAGTCTTTACCGGGACCAATGAACGAATGAAACAATGTGTATTGTTTAGCCATTGTTTGGAATTAAGACGCCACTTCAAATGTCTTTAGTGGCGCCGGTTCTTTTATGAAGTAAACGATCCTTTCTCAGGTAAGACAGAAACAATTCAAATAGTATCTGTGGGGACTACGGAATACAGATGCTAGTGGAGAACGAATGAACGAACTAAAATGTATTGGGAACAGTGAGCCTACGAACATTTTTCACAACGATGCTGTTTCACGCATGAGCCTAGTTTAATAAAATAAGGGATTTTATATAGGTTATTTTATTAGATAGGTACTTAGATATTGCCTAGTAACTGAAGTGACTAATTAACTCAATAAATGCTAATAGGTAATGTATTCGGGGCACATTTAAAGTAGGTGTCTTTGAGTAGGTAAGTACATACCTACCGTCACTAGGTAAGGTAAATAGGTAGGTATATTGAAATTATGTAGAAAAATACATGTTTCTAGATAAATTAAGTTAATACATACCTAAGTATTTACTAAACAAGTTAGTAAATCCGCTCATTAGTTAATTAAATACCTACATATAAATAAAATTTATAATAAAAGTAATTTAACATAAAAACTGTTGTAGTAACACTTGTTTGTGACCTCGCAAGATAACGCTTGAACCGGCAAAACCGTGATTTTTATTAAAAAAAAAAATTAGCTCATTATTTTATTTACGACGCGTTTTTTTTAGGCTGAACCAACTAAACCAATAGTACGTGTTAAATTGGCTACCTATTATCGCGTTCAGAATAGATAGACGCGGAATCGTCTTAAGTCGCTTTATTTACATAACAAAAAGGGTTTCATACCACGCAGGGTATTTGTTTGTATCTAAGTAGTAATGGTTTTTCTATGTGTTTACCTGTCAATCCGAGGTCTGTTGATTCCGATGAGGATTCGCTGGATGCTCCCGACAACTGGTACATAACCAACAGAAAACACACGCAAACATTGACCACCGCCATTGCCGTCTCAATTACTACTTATTGTTACTAATAAACACTATACAGTCACCATAACGACTATATAAACAGGCTAAACCATTCCTGAGACACTCAACATCAAGTCATCACCAAAATATCTGGACTACTACTAAAAATATCACTACGATTACTTTAATTATTACGTTATATTTATCACAGTTACTGTTTCACAAGGATATAACACTTGAACGTTTGTTTGTGGCACTATACTTTATTTTTGTATAACGCACGTGAATTTTATGAATAATATTGAACACGCGTTCACGTATTTCAATAACGCACGAGCACAGCCCGCTCACAATGGCGACCAAAGCTCGACTGAGTGAAGTTGAGTGAACGAAAGGAACGACGCGATGAGCGAGCAAGCGAATCGGTTTGCTGATGGGTAGAGATGTGCATCAAATTATCGATTGGACTTTTCGAGCATTACAACAATTTAAAACATCATTTTCATATTTATTTATCTAGCTAATGCTTTTGTGGTTTTGTAACATACATTTGGGAATGGCGACAGCGTTCTCCATTTTGATCAAAATAATAATTTCGCTTATGTGATACCTCAAAGTAAAACGTATTCATATTTGAAAGCAATCTTATTATTTTTTCTTTTATTTATTTTTTATTTTTTACTTTGATTTTGTAGCACAATGTTAAGAACTTATTGATGTATTTCACACATAATACAAAAATCATTAATTCCATGTAGAGATTCATATCGATAGTCGATAAAGTAGTATTTTATCAACACTAAATGTCTCATGCAGAAGAAAGCGTGCTTGCACTGTCATTTTAATTCAAATCGTTTTGAACCATACTTGGTTCTATTAAGATGCATATTTGTATACAGTAAAATGTAAATAAAGCTGCAAATAAATGCACTTCTGTGGCAGGCGCCACTTTTTGCGGTCGGCCGGCGTTACTGCAGCGGGCAGCCCCGGCCGCGTGGCGCGTATTATTTCTATTTACCGAAGAAGAAAAGATAAAAGAAAAGGACTGCAACTTTCTACGGCAGTAATAATAGTTTTTTTAACTAGGTGTTGTTCTTTCTGAATAGGTTGGTAGGAAACTTGGCTTGTTAAATGTCAATTAGGTATGAAAAATGACTTAATTAAGTAGTTACCTAGTCAATTTGTCATAGTTTTTGGTAACTAGGTAAGTAGTCAACCAAAAAGAGTAGATGGGTACTTAGATAATCAGCAAATAAGTACTTAACAGATAATCTTATTAGTTTGGGTATAATTTATTGAAAGTTAAGGGCAGTCTGAGTTAATTTGTTCTTAGAATGAATTAAGTTGACTAAATAAATAGGTACTTACGACGTTTAATAGGTATTCGTAAAAATCAGTAAATAATCAATAAGAAATTACTCGAATGCTGATCAAAATAAGATCTTAATTTCCCTGTCATCATCGAAAGACCAAATAAATAAAGGTAGAAAAAAATAAAATAAAAAAACGTGCACGCGTTTATAAAAGGAACGCGATCTAAAGGCGCGCACACAGGTTGGAAAAAGGAATTAATCTCATGCAACGATGCCTTTGTTTGAATGCGGAATGTTCAGCAATGGGCTCGATTGTGAGCCTCGCCTTAGGGCTGACAGCAGTCAATAAGGTATTTTGGATAATGGACCTTATTTGCGGAAAGCTTAATGCAACTTTTGAGTAAAATTGTCTTCTTGGTAATAACAGCGCGCGCTATTTAAAATTTCGTGTCTAGGGTAACATCTATCTCTGTACTTACCAAAATTCAAAGCGAAACAAAGCAACTCACTTTCATATTTATAACATTAAGTTAGGAATTAGAGTAAAGAACGTTTCAAACCCTACTTTAAACAAACTTGAATAAAAAACATTTGACTGCTTTTCGGACAATAGGGATGTTTCCTGAGTAAAAAAAATAATTATGATTCTATTAGTCCGTAAATTAGATTATCGAAAAATATTGGACACATATTTTTTGCTTTAGCAAATATATTAAAAATGACGAAGATAAAAAGCATAAAAAATCAGGAGGGGGGGGGGCTTGTCACGTCACGCTGTGTTTAAAATTGTAGCATGTAGTGACGTCGCACGAGTATGCAACGCACTGTATCAACTTTGTTTTTTGTTTACGTGAAAAAAGAAAAAATACGTGTCTAATATTTTTTGGAAATCTATTTGACGGACTAATTAGATTTTTTTAGTCAACTACCCTATTCTACTCTTCTTTTTCTTAATTTGTTTTTGTCTTTTTGGCCCACAGTTTGACTGGTAGAGAATGCCTTATTGCATTAAGTCCACCTATGTATAATGTATAAATAATTCAAAAATCGAGGAACAGTCATTTGTTTATTAACGAATTCTTACACTCGACAACCCATAGATATATGTAGAAAGAAGTTTTTATATTTCAATGTGATAACCCTATTTAAAGCCCCATGCATATTAATAAACACCTAATGGCTCTTTCTCCTGCCCACTAGTCGCTACATGTTCAAAATACAAAAAAAATGTTTTGAATTTATAAATTTTAACATACCGATATACTGCAAGGGTTTAATAAAATTCATCATAATAGGCTAGTTGACAAAATTTGGAAATTAGTTTAAAACTATACCGTGAAACCGGCCATCATTGCCCTTAGCGGATATGTTTGCCCGAACACGAAAAATATCTAAAATAATGATTTGTATTTAGCTGACAACATTATCTAATTTTTAGGGTAAATTTAAACATTTTTCTGGCAACATTAAATATTAGCAACGGTGCTAACTTCACTCAGTTGTCAGCGAGACATGTTGAAAGGAGGACTAGTGTGAGGTGGTGCCAAAATCTTGTGTTATATTTTTACTTACTGTCAGCGTACTACATCTCTCAGGTAAGTTATTTTAATATCAGAGTAATTATAAATATCGCGCTTCATTTTAATGCTACTTTGAGACCTTTACAACATAAAATCTTGAAGATAATGGAGTGGGCAATGATTCCCGAATTTGCGCGAACATAAGAGTGACAACATTGCCCACTACAAAAATAATGTTAGGGTTGGCACCCATCAGCACTCAGTTGACAAATATAAACTAGGTACCTACATTTAGTTTGTTTGGTTGCAGTATGGGAAAGCCTACGAAAAGAAATCGCAGAGTCCTCGGGTCTGACATGCATTGCAATCATGTTGCAATGTTTATTTTTCTTTTTAAGGATTGTTTTACCATTTTTGTAAGTTTTTTTTGTAAGATTTGATTTAAAATTTACAATTACAATGATTAAATTGCAATTTACAATGATTGTACTTGACTGATTATTGATAATAAAAGAGTTTATATTTGAACAGATTATTATTTATCACATTAATATGTATCAACCCTAATCCACTGTTTTACTATGTATGAAAAAGTCCCTGGTGTGTAGTGTAACATTGCCCACCTCAGTAAAATAAAAAGTAATATGTTTTTGACATATTGAACACGAAGGATGGCAACTTTGCATAATTCACTAAAACATACCCTATTACCCAAGCTTTAGAACTGATAATTTTAGAGAAATTAAGGTTGAGCAATGTTGGACGGTTGTGCGTATAATTTTGCCCGGCTATTTAGGCGCCTTTTTCTTGGATTCTGTTAAAGTTAGAAACACTTTATTTTGTGATTTTAGGCCTCTAACAGTAATTGCTACCATGGTCGACTTTATTACGAGTTCTGGTGAATATTTTTTGCAAAATCTCAAAAAAAACGTGGAAATGCGGGCAATGATGGCCGGTTTCACCGGTAGCTTAGCATTTATTTCACCCCAAAAATATATTATTTTAAGAAAAATAGGTCTTTTACATTCGTATTTTGAGACTTTTGAAATGAACTTGAAATTGACAGCGAAAAAGGCCAAGTCTGTCATGGCGTCTGTAATGACGTCACACCTCGCGAAACAGTCGTGTTTGTTTATAACACTCAGCTGTGTTTTTTAATAAATAATGAATTCCTCGTATAATAAATACTGTATAGTGCCCCAATGTAAAAGTACAACGATAAAAACGCAAAACAAATTATTCATATACGTTCCAAATAATAAACAAATACGAAGAAAGTGGTTAAAAATGGCAAGGTGGGAAGATTCTCTTACTTTATCAACTGATTCCACAATTTATTTCTGTGAAGATCATTTTGATGTAAGTATTAAACACAACTCGATGTATCTATTTATAAATGTATAGTAAAAGAAACGAATTTTGCAAAATCGACCATAATATACCACACAAAACCTATAAAATTTTATGACTTGAATAGGGTTTTATGATTTATTTGAGTAAATAACTTGTTGTTTTTACTCTTCCGGTGTTAAAATACTGTTCTCGTAGCTAGTTTCACTCATATTTTACAATTATTTTAATATTTTTTAACTTTTCAACTCTTTACGCTAGCCACGAAAGATTCCAGCTCTTTTATTTAAATTAAGGTGTGTTCGGAAATAGCACCCATGATATTTTATTATTCAAAATATATTATGTAACATTATTGAAACTAGAAATAAATATTTAGAGGTTAAATATCAGTTTTATTTGCAGTACTTAAATACTTATTTTCGTTTAAATACATCAATAAGTTAAAAATTCAATAAATTACAATAAGAGAAATAATTATCTTTTTGCAAAATTTCTTTAGTTAGTACCAAAATTCCGAACGTGTTTGTCTTTTGAGGTCGAATTCAAAATCGGAACTTCGAAAGGGCTAGTCTTTGTCTCTCTGTTCCAATGGCGGGAAAGAGATAGGTAGTGTAAATATTTCGAATTGTAGGTATGATTAACCAGGATTATCCCAAGGCTGAATGAGATATTCGCGGCTTTCTGAAAATAAATAATTTAAAAGTTGCTCACTAATTCAGGCAGCAAAATCTACAATCATGTTTGAGCTACTGAAGTGAAAATATTATTTTCGTTTTATAAAATGTAATAATTCACACCTACTTTTCTTATTTTTTTAGTTGCCAAACGATATGATTAAATTATAAAGAGTATCATATATTATGTTTAGTCTCTCAAGTGCGCATGAAACCAGGTTGTATACCAAAGAAGTTCAAATGCCAAGAAGATAGAAATAAACGGACATGCAGTTATAAGGGACGACCATAGTTGAAAAAACCAAGGATGTCAATAATCGCAGAGTCTTTGAATGAGCCAAAGGAAAGTAGTACCCCAAGTTTATCCGTTCTTCAAAACGAACTGTATTAATTTAAAAACAATTGCTGAAAACTCACGAAATAACCTGTTCACTTTATACAAAAATGCAAGCAACAACATAGCGTTTTGCGAGGTGTGACGTCATGCTTCCATGCTCTTCTCTGATTGGTGTTTAATGTCACGTGATTAAACGCCTCATTTTGGCGATTTTATTTTGCAAAAATATTTTTAATCTTTTATTATATTAATAGAAAAGTTGTTTTTTTGTTTACTAATTATCATGGTTAATCATTAGAAACTCAAAGCCATCCGATTTATTCTTAGTGGAAACAAGCCTATTACTTTATTTTCAAGCTGACTGTGGTCTGTGTACAGTAAGTACGTTTTGAGGTGACAGCAGTAGGTACTTTAACTGACAAAAACCGTACCATACACAGAAATAATCACGTTTCTTGTGTGCTTTTTAATTATTTATCTACATATAATACATACTGTGAAAATTTCAACTGTCTACTTATTACGGTTCATGAGATATAGCCCGATGATTGATAGACGGACTGTACAGTTAATCCTTCCGCACGGTCGGACAGCAGAGACCTGTAATAACCCGTTGGCACCGTTAGTACATATACCTAACCCTAAAACAGTCCATTTCTCATCAATCAATTGATACCGGAAGTATAACGCAGGATATTTTCCGAAAACATGTCAAAATGTACCTTACAACGATTAACAGTAGGCACATTTAATAATGGTATAAAAATGGCCCTTACGTTAATTGATACTTCTCGTATCGAAATCACTGACTCTCGAAATATACTCATCGCAATACTGCCTTCACAACTACCAAAACAGTTAGTATAAGCATAATAATCAGCCTTTTAATGTTCCCACTGCTGGGACACAGGCTTCCTCTCTAGGAGAGGGAATGGGTCGTAATCCACCACGCGGGCCCAGTGCGGGTTGGTCAAAACAGTTACTTGAAGAAAATGTCATAAAATGGCGGCAGTTTAACAGCCTCCAAAAACATGAGTCATGAACTCCTGACGACCGACATTAAAAAATATTACCTACCCTTTGTTAACGCCACTTAAACACAATATTTTAAAGACAAAAGCATTTTTCGAGCTTCTCATTGTAAAAGTTAATTATCTACCTGATCGAAATTCTGAGAAGGCCACCATTTTATATGGGCCAGGGAATTAGCGATTTGAATAAACTGCTCACTCATTTACCCACTGTACACTGGCATTGACAAAATAATCATTTGTCTTTATATAATTTGATGTACTTTTCTTTATTATTAACTTCTTTCTTTTGTATTCAAAGCAATTAAATAGGTATCGGTTTATGAGCAATGCGGAAGTTTTTTTGACGAAATGTTGGAGATTAAACAAAAATAAACAATTATTAACAAATTTTCAATTAATCACACTTACATTATGTTTATATAGTTAACGTTTTTCAGTTTAACATTTATGAAATGTCATTTACATTTAAATAAACAATATAAACATAAACGCCTGTTATGTTTTGTTACCTCATGGTTAACAATTAAAATTATTTTATTTTCAAGAGTTTTATAATAGGTACCTATGTATACATTCTTCGCGTTATTTTCGATTGGCGAAAAAAACATCTTTGCAAAACCCACCACTAAAGTAAATTGATTGATAGTGAAGGGATTGCGATAAAACCTCTAGATATTCACACACAACTAAACTCAGCCATGCATCGCTGAGGTTAGTTGTAAGAAGTATTAATTTATTGATTGTGATCTACAAACGTTCCCCTTTTAGTGGTTTAGTAAAAGTACCACAATTACCTTCGTACCAAGTAGGTAGATCTGCCAGGGTTGAGGAATTGATTGAAAGAGTGAACGGTTTTTTGATGGCTACATTTCTGCTGCACCCAGAGTGGGAGAAGTCACTTGATGAAATGGGATAATATTAAAAAAACTTTTTACAAAAAATAAAACCGACTTCTAAACAAAAAAACCAAAAAGTAAAAATAACTTTAATTTCGGAACTCGGTGTTTTTGGTTGCTTTTTGTTGTTGAACACACCGACTTCCGAAATTAAAGTTATTTTATACTTTTTGGTTTTTTTGTTTAGAAGTCGGTTTTATTTTTTGTAAAAAGTTTTTTTTATTTTTCAATTTTTAGTGGTACCTACACCCCGTCCCCTCCCCCACCTAAACGAACATTGGTGTTAAAATAACGTACTGCTCCTTTGCAGAGTAAACTAAGAGGTCGTCAATGTAGACAATGTAGATATTTTTTTTAGATTTTTGTTGATTTTTCGAAAACCGCTTGGTTGATTTCGATAAAATTTTCATGGGACCATTTGGGAAGTATACCCTTTCCAACAAAAAAAGAATTTTTCAAATCGGTTGACAAGCGACGGAGTTATGCGCGAACAAACAATAAAAAAAATAATAAAAAAAAACATACAAACATCCGAATTGAGAACCTCCTCCTTTTTTAGAAGTCGGTTATAAACCTGCTAGATAAACAGGTAGAGATTTTTGTTCCATTTATTTTTAGTATTTTATTTAATTATTATTACCTATATTTTTTATTTATAATAGGTACTTTATAATTTTTTATTATTGATTGACGCGCGTTTGACCGCAATCTCACCTAACGGTAAGCGACTATGTGGTCGACCGCTACATTCGTGGCCCCAACAGATGGCGCCGAGTCCCATCCCTTATCGAATCAAGATAACATAAAAAAAAGTTGCCGCCGAACAAACAATAGGTAAGTCCTTAAGCTTGGGAGGTGCACTTTTAGAGGAGCGATAAACTTTACATTACCGACCTATCTACTATTTGTTTTAGTGCCGTAAATTGTGCTTTATCGCTGAATGGTGACAGATGAAGATTGCATTGTAACACAACATGACGTAGGTACTTAACTTACGTACGTAGATACGTATGTATCAGTCTAGCCTGATGAGGTTCAAAGATCTGAAATCATCAACATCAAATGACTTCTTCCGCTCTGACAACCTTGGTAGGCAGGCTCCTGTCTACTATGCTGTGCTGACATCCCTTTGAGGCGCGTGTGGAACACAACGCGCCGTCAACCCGGGCCTTGCTGTTACAGGAGGGTGAGTCACCCCACGCTCGACGACCGCAGACTGGCGCTTACGGTGGCCGGGAATCGCCTTGCTACTCACGACGCTCGAGGCGTCTTCTTCTGTTGAGGCGCCTGCGGCGGCGGCGTGTGGTTTGCCTCTCCCTCACGTGGCCCGCATAATCCTTCGCTAGCATTACTGCTTCGCTGACGACTGTGACTGCTTCCCAAGCCCCCTCTCGCCCCGGACCATGGATTGAACCAGTCCTGGAAGCGAGAGGTTGCCGCCGCTGATCGCTTCGATGAACACAGTTGTGACACTCGGACGTGGCCCACCCGCACCGCCGAATCCGAAACAGCTAGCTCTCGAAACATCCGCGTCCGGTGGTCTGCGTCAGGCGGAATATAACATGTCGTGGCGTCTCTACAACCACTCCACAAAGAGAGGACTTATCGTTACACTTACAATGGTGGCGTGCCCAATGTTGATTACCTAAGTAAGATAATTTACTACTAACACATGCGCTGTTACTACCTTCATTACGAAAGAAATAAATAAAGGATGCCTGTAATTCCCTACGGATTTATAATATTAGCAGGTAAGTATAGATGCGTACTTTATAAAATATTAAAAAAAGGGGTTTTTAATATATTGACCAATGGATGCGAAAATAACTTGTTTGTAACAGTTTCACACCGGAATCGCCGAACCAATTTTGATGAATTTTTGTACCCGCGGAGGTATGAAGATGACACGCTGAGAAACTAGGTTGAAAGGCTCGTTTTGCAGGCAAAAGCTAGTGCGGCCCTAAAACTCAAAGGGCATTTGGAGGAACGTGGATGGGTTTTAGTCAGTGTCCAGAAAAAATCTAGTGTCTAAAAAAAGGGTATTAGTAATAAAGTTAATGTAGGTACATTTGTAGTTATTTTTTTATTTAGCTTTATCATATTTTCCGAATAAATGTTTGGTACGTCTAACATAGAAGTTTACATCAACAATACGGCGCCGATAAGCAATGTTTGTATTCTTATCGACGTAGCAAGGCAAGGGCAAGCGACTTGTCAAGACCAGTGTCTTGACAAGTTGCAACTTGACTTATTCTGTTCTGGTTAAGGTGATTGTTTCGCTGGCCTGTTCATACATTTAATGCATACATTCTACTCCGTACATAGACACTTTTTTCTCAAAACGAATCATTTTATCACTTTTCTACAATGAAATAGGTGCGCATTAGACTTTTTGGTAAATAATTTGCACTATATATTGAGAAAAACAGTTTTAAAAACCGGGCAAAATTTGACATTTCGTTTACTTGTGTGAGTGCGTTTTGACAACCAAAACATACCGCTATGATTGCGATGTTATAATAATTTGACGCTAGATGGCGTGCAACCGGTAATATAAATTTCAAAAATCATTACTCAATTTATAATAATGGATTTCATTTTAAAAAAAACATTATAATAACATAAAACTAACTATCATAAACAAAAACATAAAATATTGTTGTTATAAAAAAATTGTTAGCATTACCTAGTTTATGATTATTGTTAGTAGGTGTTTTATTCATCATACCTATGTACGTAAGACGCGTCGCGCGAGGTTGCCGTTCTTATTACTTGACCCTTTGACCTTAGATGTAACGTCGGAATTTCTAAGAAAATCCGTTGCCAAACTTCGCAATGTGATGATTCGATTATTGACTTGAAATAAAAAATACATTTTGAAACCAAGCTAGCTAGTGCGGTGATAGGCTTTACGCGCGGAATTGCTTGTATATTTTAAATTGTATGCATTTTCATTGATTTGAACTAATATTATTTTCTTGTATGTATTTCATTACAATTTCATATCATTATTGCAAGGTATTGTAGTATAGGTTGCTTACACGCAAGTTTATTTTAAAATAAAAGTAGTCTTTCGGTGGTGTTAGCAAGTCGGCCCGTGAGTTTTGCTGGCTATTACAAACAATTACCTACAAACTAATATCTTCTCATAATAGATAGAAATCACCGATCGATATTGTAAAGTTATAATAATATCAAGTATACAAAATTTTATAAGTACATAAGTACCTAAGTACTAAATAATATGATTATGTAAGTATCATTTGTAAACTTAATTTTTAAGTCGCTATATATATAAATATATTGTATTTCCTGTCATATTACTTTTTCACATTAGTAATACAAATAGTTATCGACGGACAACGAACAAACAAACAAACATTAGTTTACTGCAATCGCGTTTCATGTACCTATATGGTTCGTAGACAGAGTATTCCTATAGATTGCTGGATATATTATCTTCCTTTGCATTCGCAAAAGACAAAGACAAACATATTATCGTCACTAGCAAAGAAAAGAGACGGAGTAGCAATTCGCGTGTCGGCTGAGCACATTATTGTGCACAAGTTTGACGTTTGTGACTGTTGTCGATTTGCATCTATATATCTAATCTAATTGATTTTTAACAATTACGTCCAAATAACAACAGAATACGTATCTTTTCGTGCTCAATTTGACAAATTAAGTTTGTGCAACAGTGCATAATGGTAAGATGTAGTGTAATAAACTATAAAAGTAATACTTTGATGAAGATTGACGGATTATCCTTTCACTCGTAAGTATTCGATGTTTTTTCGATTTCGATCACTTTTTGTCCTTCTATTTATGATCAAATAGTTGCAGTAATATAATAACTAATCTGTATAATGAGAAAAATGTCCTAAAATTATGATTTGGCCAATATTTTTATTTTCTTATCTAAAAGTTCAGTATTGGCCACTTTTCAACGGGGAATTTACCCTTTCATGTGGGTAGTATATTCAGGCTTTGATCTATACGATATTAGTAAAACACACTACAACTACATAGCTACTCTCATACTGTTATATAATACATAAACTATACTACAAAAATGTAAGATAGTAAAAGTATCTTATTATACTTGCAGATTTCCAAATAAACCTGAAATAAGAAACATGTGGATAGCTGCTACCAATAGGCCTAATTGGGTTCCAAAAATGAGTTCCAGAATTTGCAGTCAACACTTCGACTGTAATCTTTTAAAAAAGAAAGGAAGAAAACTTTCTTGTACCCCGATGCTGTTCCGAATACGGTAATAAAAATAGATACATCATGTGATTGCAATGATAGCATTTTGTTACAATGATTATAAAATTTTAACATTCGTTTTTGTTGGATTACGGAATCAGTAAATCGAGTTAGTGACACGACAACAGTCGTCAACACGCAAACGATTGTTTGTTCCAAGAGAAAAATCCAAACCAGACAAGAACTATGGACCTGAAGCAAGTGATCCAATTGATATTGATGAAACACAATTGAGAATATTGTGTGAAGAACGGTTAGCTGAATTCCAAAAGTCACCAGAAGACATAGCTTTCATTGAAATGTCTACTGTAGCGCAGCATGAAAATGATTTATATACTACTCATAGGAGTGACCGTCTGAATGCTAGTCAATTTGAAAAGGTAATGTAATCAGAAATGTGCATGTGTAATTTCTGTGTTTTTTAGAACACCTATGCAGACAAAGCATCTTTTAAAAAATATTTTATCTTTTACAGGTATGCAGACGCCGGAGTACAACACCATGTCACAATTTTGTCAAGGATATTCTATAAAAAAAAAATATTTGTACAAAAGACATGTTATATGGACAGCAAATGAAAATGTGGCAAAAAGCATATTTATGCAACAGTATAATAAAACTGTAAGGCCTTCAGGTCTTTTTATTGCTGAAGAATTTGGATCTTTAGCTGGCAGTCCAGATGGTAAGTCTTTCTTTATCAATATTCATGTATCATAATTATGTGTATAAATTAGATCTTACCTATACATTTGATAAATATGGAAAAAAATTATAACACTAGTTATAATCACGTAAATTTGTTATAGGTGTAATTGAAATTGAGAGAGCCATAATAGAGATCAAGTGTTTTCCATCATTGGCGAGGAAAAACCAAAGCCTAGAGGCAGATGCACTAGAAAAGAAAAACTTTGCTCTCACATTGGATAATAATGTTCTAGTTATGAATAAAAAGCATGATTATTACTATCAAGTAAGTTAATAATTCTATTGCATGTCCACTTTATAATTTATTTTAGCATGTTATTTACTCTTACTACAATATTAAATCTATTTCAGGTTCAAGGACAAATGCGTGTCAGTAACATGGATAAATGTTACTTCATATGTTTTATTTCACAAGGGGAGGGCACGGTGTGGGAAATTCACTTCGGGACGAGACTGCGTGTGGTAGTAGTTTCCCATAAGGGTATGCAAAACCTAAAGGATTATTTCGGAATGGCCAGTAGTGTCGAAGAAATAAGCCTTTGAAATTCTACGTGTAACTAATATACTTGTTTATTTACATCAGTAATACAAACGGCTAAATAGCCTAGTCAGTAATACCTCCGACTTCTATGCGGACGCTCCGGGTTCGATTCCCGCATTGGATCTTGTATTTTAATTACTTATTTATTTCTTTTTTAATTAACTATTTCAATAATTAAATGAATTCAATCAAGAAAAACATTGTTAAGTATTAAATTAATTTACATTAACTATTATACTTTCTAAATTATAAAGCAGCTAATAATTATGGTATTCATAAATAATAGCCATATTTACATCTATCATTAATTATTTAACAAATTTTTCAATTATATATTATATAAATAATTAACACAAATAATATTTTATGTTATTCATATGAATACCATAATTATTAGCTGCTTTATAATTTAGAAAGTATAATAGTTAATGTAAATTAAAATTAATTTAATACTTAACAATGTTTTTCACGATTGAATTCATTTAATTATTGAAATAGTTAATTTAATTAAAAAGAAATAAATAAGTAATTAAAAACAAAAAGATAATCCAATGCAGGAATCGAACCCGTAGCGTCCGCGTAGGAGTCGGAGACACTACCGACTAGGCTATTTCGCCGCTCGTACCAGTGATGAAAATAAACAACTATATGAGTTACAGTTACACGTAGAGTTTCAAAGGCTTATTTCTTCGAAACTACTGGCCATTCTGAAACAATCCTTTAGGGTTTGCATACCCTTATGGGAAACAACTACCACACAGTCTCGTCCCGAAGTGAATTTCCCACACCGTGCCCTCCCCTTGTCAGTCAATGAACCTTTGACTGTTATAGAAGTTTATCGAGATAATGAATTTATCAGCAATATGATGCCAAAGCTATTAGGCTTTTTTTAAATACTGTATTCTGCCAGAAATAATTTTGAGACAAGTTCAAAAAAAAATCGAAATGTATTGATATGAAAGGTACACTAAATTATTACTTGTCTATTTACTTCATAATTTCCATTTTTGCTTGTGGGAAATTGTTTTTCAATATCCACATCAAAAGTTACACACAAAATATACTAATTATAGTAATTTTCTTTCATAGCAGCTGTGTAGCAGCGGTTTACGGACAAGAAAATCAAGAACATCAGGAAGAGTGAAAACAACACATCAAATGATTTTTGTTTTAGTTGTACTTTATAGTAGTTTGTTTAGAATCTATATTATCAATGTTTGAAATCAAATTTTTTGGTTACCAGAAACCTGAAGTGGTGTGCTCATCGTAATGTTCGTAATGTGATCAATACATTGACCCTTTTTTTCAGGTTTCTGAAAAACAAAAAAGAACTCTTGCTTTTTTTATTTCCTTTACAATCACAACAATACTTTAGCAGATATGTATAACCATTTGTTAGTTATATGTGATTATGGATGCTTCGATATTATCAAACATTTTCCACCTTCTTGGTTGTAATCTCTCATTCTAATTTGTTGTCTTGTTATGATTTATAATGTCTTGCGTTTGTCTTGTACTAGTGTGTGATTGTTGTAAATAAATATACCTTGAATTACTTCAAACTTGCATTGGGACTAAATACCTATTTTGATAAAGATTGTTTTTAGTAAACAGTTATGTTTCAAGCAAGACATACATTGTCACTATAAATACTTGTAATTTTTGTTAGTTGGTACATATGTTTTTTTAAATAATGTATAAGGTAATATAATAAAACTATCTATTGAATTCTTGACATTCATTTAATTCCTAAAATAATAAATAGATTACACCAGAAATACCACCTTTTATTATATAATCATAATTCCTTGTATTTCATAATACATATAATTGTAACGGGTGGCGATAGAATAAACTTACCCCCCAGACAATTCTAATTTCCACGCAAGTACAGCCTAATAACTTTTCATTTCACGCCATCTAGTGGTTAATTTTGCTAAATGCTTTTGACTTTAAAGTAGTCTCTCATGTCTATGTGTGTGTAAACGATACTATAATCGGATTTGTATGAAATAGGGCGAATCAAATGGGTTTTGAGGCTTTAATTTGATTAATTTCGGTAAAGTGGATTCTCCGATTTGCGCGGTGTTATTTCTGTGACATAATATTGTTCCAATTACACTCAAAACTAAATAAAACTGAAAATGTCGACTTCAGCGCCATCTAACGGGAAAATGGCCATGAACAACCCGTAGCATTCACCTTAAAGTACTAGTTGATTCTTTTTGGTAGTTAGGTATTGTTAACGTCACATAAGTTGGCCAAAAATTTTGAAGTGAGGGAAGTTCGCGCGCGCAAAATTTCATACATTTTTATGTGCGCGAACTTCCTCACTAGGTACGAAATTCTTTTACCAACTTATACTCGTGATTAGTGGTGCCGTTAAGTAGGTAGGTAGTATTCCGAAGTTTTCAAAAGTATTCCGTAAGGTTCGCATGTATTTGGAAATATTCTTATTTATTCACTTGGAAAGAATCTTGCACTTATAAATTCCAACATTACCAACTAGATGGCGTGCCCGCCGGCCCCGCATTATTAGTATCAAGCAGAAAAAGATACTTGTTTATTATATGTAAGTACTTACCTCTGCAAAATATTTAAAGTAGGTAAGTAGGTTCTTAGGTAGTTCATATAAACATAATTTCAAACTACAAGATTCTTATTAACTAGGTAGGTAAGTAGGTACTTAGATTTATTCCTTTTGAAGCGAAAGTCATTCATAATAAAAACTGGTAAAAATTGCGAATACTTCTCGCAGTTTTGTATGTTTGAGGAATTTTATTATTCTCCTATACTTACACGCAATACTTCTCGCACACATGACATACAAATCTTGAAATATTCTAAAACTTTAAATGATATTTCTTTTGTAGGTAGGTTGAAACATAACACTTTTACACGTTCAATATTTCTTGTAATTTTAAGCTAGATGAAGCCGTTTAAAAGTTGTCAATGAATTACAACCACGCTAGCACTCGTATTGTCGTGCGTGTGTCGGTCGAGTGTCATTGTTCTACTATTATCCGCGAGATGTCGCTAATGCCAATAACGTACGCGGCTTATATTTTGTTCCCTGCATTCTTGTTGCGAAAGTATTACGAAGTTAACTTTGAATATTACCGAATTATTGGGAATACTTACTTCGGGAATTTTGCCTTCTCTTGTGACAAAGAAAGCTTTCGTAATGTGCGGTGGTTAGGGAGTTAGTACAAAGTTGATCTTGTTTGAATTATAAAGTGTAATTTAGAAACAAATAGGCCAGCGAATTCACCCGTGAAAGTTGAAAACAAGCCCAAGGGAGCGATCTCAATATTGCGAATGTCCTATTCCAGGCATTGTCTACCCGTGTGCTAAGTTTTACCCAAAACTATTCAGCTGTGAGACGTGAAGAGGTAACAATCAAATAATGTTTGATTATGTCTAGTTCTGGGATAAAAAGTATCCTTTGTCCTATTCCGGGATAGGGCCTACCTGCATGCCCAGTTTCATCTTAATCTGATCAGTAGTTTATACATAAAAACAAACAAGCAGCTAGACAGAGTTAGTTTCACAGTTATTCCCGTCCACGTGGGAAAACGGAGATAAAATAAAGCCTATGTTACTCCTTCATAATGTAGCTTTCTCTTGGTGAAAAAATGATTAAAATATGTACCTAGGTCCAGTATTTACGGAGCTTAATCGGTACAAACAAATAAAAAAAAATCCGCTTTATAACATTAGTATAGTATAGAAGTACCAATTCTCCGCTACGCTGTTCTGCGCGACGTGTTGTGGGTTCGATTCTCGCACGGAACAGTTATTTGTATGGCCTAGAGATAGTTGTTCCGGGTCTGGCTGTTTGTGTATGTGACATTGTATGTTTGTAAACGCACCCACGACACATGAGAAATTCCTAGTGAGGGGCAACGTATTTTTTTTTTAAAGAAGAAAAAAAGTATTGAAAAGAAAGAATTATACCTTGGGCATGTCCCAAAGTGACCAATTTATTTGCTTTCGCTGTCCATCTGTCTGTCTGTTAGCAGGCTTTATCTCACGAACATTAACAGTGCAGTAAACTGTTATTTTTGCAGTATGTCTATCTCAGTTTACTTGTTAGAAAATAAGACCTGATCTGTTTGAAATAAAGCTATTGTTTGCACCAGTATATTGTAATTTTACCTTCGTTTTCAAAGACCTACCAAGGTGAGTTGGTTGGATAGTCTTTTTGTCTTTTTTTTTTCGTTGTTTTTGTATCCACCGCCATACTTCCATTCTCAGATATTTTTTCTACGTCGTCTCCTCTAACCAGCTTGCTTGTATCAATTTGAGAATTTTCATTACTGTCACTTTTTTCGTCAGAATTAACACCTCCTTGATCATCATATTCATTTTCATTATCATGGATCTTATCGTTACTATTTCTACCTATTTCACTAATATCAGCATAGTTATTTTCACTGTCACCATTATATTCACTATTTGTATTATTTATATTATTTGGACTACTTCCACTATTTGCATTCTTTATATTTTTGTCACTATTACGATTATCACCATTACTTCTCTCATTTTTGTTTATTCCATTGATTAAAATTTTTACATCATTTCTGTTATCACCATTATTTTTGTGATTAGGTTTCTTATGATTAAAAGGATTTGCATTATATATATTACTTGGAATATTTAATGTATTCCCCATATTTCCTTTATTTTCTTGATTGAATTTACTTCCTTTTTTTGATTTATCTGCATTATTCCACTTTTTTGCATGATTTGCATTTTGTACATTATTTTCATCGTCACTATAATCTTCATTCTCACCAAAATAACTTTCTTCATGAGACCCTGACCATTCAAAAGTGGTTAAGGGCCAAATTCTTTCTACAGTACTTGAGCTATCTTCTTCAAATGAGTAAGGGCCGTAAGGGAATAGATAATCGGGCATCTCGATCACGGGTATTTTTGTAGTCGTACTTGGTTTGCGTGTTTTGGAAACATTCGGTTTCTTTTTGTTGATTGGCTTTGGTTTCAATTCATCATTCCCGTCACCCTTGCCTTCACCCTCCCAGTCACTCTTCCAGGCATCCTTCCAGTCACTTTGTTTTGGTTTTGGCGTTTTGTTTTTCACAAGAATGTTCAGTGTACTTTTAGTTCTCGGTGTAGTTTGAGCCTTTTTTTCTAGGACAACTTTGATAATGCTGAGCGGAACCCAGTGGCCTGGCATCTCGGCTTCTATAGGGTTCTCGACGAACACCAATGGGTCTTTATCAGGATCCGGCCAGCGGTCGGCTACGGTGTATGCCATAGAATATAATATTAATACTGTGGAGATCACTGGAATAAAATTTACGTTTTAGGTTCATTAAGTACATCATTTAGTAATAATTTAATAGAATAACTTACTTTCTTTTAAATCTTTTCAATTTAAAAAACTTAAAAAAAAACCTTTTGATGCTCACATGGATTTATCAAGAAAAATTGAGTAGTAGCTAGCTAGGTTATGAGTAGCATTGCGATTAATCATGGTTTATTGTTTTAGCTAGTACAACTTTTAAAATGGAAAGTTAATTGGCGGGACGTTCAGAATTCTTCGATGTAAAAATGTTTCAGGCAGGTTCGTTTTTATACGAGTATCATCGGATTGTAGCAAATATCCGTGTCGTGCTGAAGAATTGTGAACAGTCATAAATTGGCAACCAATCAGTGCACAGTTGTAGAATTTATATAAATAATTTTCTGTGCCTTGCTTAGTTGTGAACGTGCTCCGATTGGTCGGTGTAGCAGTGGCAAGATTTGCAAAAATCCGGTGATTCCGGCTGGCTCAAAAATCTATTAAAACGCAATCGCGAGAAATGTCATAAAAATGAAACAAAATCCATAATCATGATACACGTGTACTGTGCAGGGTGACAATAATAACAATAAAAATATTCAGTCTTTACAAGGGTCACCGGTCGAGATGACCGTTGGCTTCCGTCATGGTGAAGTCAAAGTCTCTTAAGCCTTGCAGCTCGTCTTCAGAAGGCGGGAAAACGCAATCTAAGTCAACGTATAACTGCTTCTGGACTGTCAATTTGTCCACGATTTGGGAGAACGTAGGCCTGTCTGTGGGGTTCTCGGACCAGCACTCCACCATTAGCTGGTATAGGGTTGGCGAGGCTCGGGCTGGCTTCGGTAGACGACCTCCGCCGGCCAGGAATGGAGGAACATGGTGGTTACTGAGCTCGGCGTATGGGAAGCCCCCTGGAAAAGAATGATAAAGTTTTGAATGCAATTTGAAGTCGTCATCACTCATCACATAGGGCTGTTCCTGATAATAGATATCTATCGTATAATGAAGAGTGTCAAAGATAAGTAATTGTTGATATAGGAGCCTTATAACCATGGATCTATTTTACAATCTGTTTGTAGGTGTTGAACTATCCTTCTTTGCGAGCTCTCAGGCTCTCTTATGTACCTATACAAAGCCTAACATTATGCTGGGTGCTAACATTTTTCTAGAATGTGTCGTTAATACATACATGGCTATAGGCACTTTTTTATGGATAGGAAATCATCAAATGACTTCTCCCGCTCTGGGCGGAGCGGAAGAGAGTGTCAGACTCTTACTGACTAAAACCCACCCGTGTTCCTTTTTGTGCCCTTTGCATTCCAGGGCCGCGGTGACTCTTTCGAACAAATTCCGCAACGCATAGCAGGCACTGACCCTATGGGGCCCCGTCTTCTTTGCTGACGGCTCTTTGAGGCGCGTGTGGAACACGACGCGCTGTCGACCCGGGCCTGGTTACTAACGGACGGCGAGCCACCCATAGCTCGCCATCCGCAGATACCAATCGCGTCATATTTTTTCCTTCTCTTTCTTTCTTACCTAAAGTAGCTATCTCCCACAGCAGCACAGCGAAAGCCCACACATCGCTGGCACTGCAGTACTGGGAATGTAGGATGGCTTCAGGAGCCAGCCAACGCAGTGGAACAGGCCTGGACCTAGTGTGGACGTAGACGCCCGACCGCGACAGACCGAAGTCGGCCACTTTGAGTAGACCTGCGCCGTCGACCAGGATGTTCCGGGCTGCCAAGTCTCTGGAAATTGGTGAAAAATTGCTGTGAGATTGGAATTGGAAATTCAAGTATCCACGATTTGTGGTGACAGTGGAAAATATTTATGCAAGTCATGTTTTGTTAAATAAAGGTGCACATATCGCTAACATAATTTCGTATACTTAGATTTTTCTGTAATCTATACGCAAATAAGTAACAGCTTTCTAATTTACTTTCAAAATTTAAGGTTCAATAGTTTTTGTCTGTTTTAATAAATCATTTTAAACCTAAGTCTATTTTGAAACTATGAAAGGATAACAGAAGAGACCCTCATAATAAGAACTTCATTTTGAGATGTCAGTAGACACAGTTTGAAAACTGTTTTTTCCTTTCTGGTTTTTCCCCCAAAAGGAACACTATATACTAAAGAAATTTACTAATCATAATGAACAACTTTTTCTTTTGGACCAACACTGAAATCAACTGCCCCATACATTTAAAATGTGCGCAACTCAACAAAATGTGTGGTAGGTACAGCGGATCAGCTGAGATTTTTTTGCGTGTTGAAAATAAAAACATAATGTAGTATAAGTACTACTCTGTCAAGAAAGTACAGGGAAAAGATCAATAATACACAAAATTATAGTTATTCATCCAACTTCATTTGATCACCTTCAAAGTATGCTCCTTCAGAAACAATACACTTATGCCAACAAATAATCCAATCATCAAAATTCGCCGCGAATAGGGATGTTTCCTGAGTAAAAAATATATGATTATGTTTAGTCCGTCAGTTAGATTATAGAAAAATATTGGACACGTATTTTTTCCTTTATCAAATCTATAAAAACTGACGAAGATACAATGCATCAAAGATCAGGGGTGGGGGCTTGTGACGTTACGGCTCGTTAAAAATTGTAGCGAGTAGTGACGTCACACGAGTTTTCAACGCTCTGTATTTTAGTCAACTACCCTATTCTCCGTTATGTCTTCTATCGAATTAAAACACAAAGAGGTAGTTTGAGTTGAGGAAAAAGGAAGAAGTCGGCTGGAGTCATATTTGCTCGATGGTATTTGTTGAGTTTTTGGTCAAAAACTCGTTGACAATTATGGCCTTGTGCGAAGGCGCATTATCGTGGTGCAAACTTCCAAGAATTTCCTTTCCAAAAATTTTGGCATTTTTCGTCTTAGTTGCCGTCTTAAAAGCCACATAGTATTCTTAATATTCATATCAGCTCAAATAATATTTACCGTTTGACCTTCCGGCAAGAATTCCTAATGCACAAGTGACAACAACGCGATAGTCAAAAAAAACAGTCAACATTTGACTTTGAATTTTGATCGACTTCGAAGTGATTTTCTTTTCGGTTTCGGTTCAGTTGAAAGGTGCCAATCCGAAACTTGTTAATTAGTTTGTATGTCAAAGTTGTAAACCCACGTCTCGCCAACCAGTAATACCTAATGCGTTTCATTAATGTTGTTTCGTCTGCTGCTGGACATCATAGGTATATCCTAATGCACCCCAACTGAGTAGATACGATCCTCATCTCAATTTACTTACATACTTAATGGTAATTAAAACACTACAAAGAAAGCGGCAAGCATTCTAGAACATTTACTTTATCACAAAAATAATGTTTATGTACCCATATGTAATACTAGTACCAACATAACCTTAAAAATAAAAGTAGTTATAACTTCTACGTCCCAAGTTCTAAAAATCTAGGAATTAAAAAGGGGTTGTCTATCACATTAACTTCCAATTATAACAAAAAAACATCCCAAAACACAAACTATTATTAGCGGTACGAAATTCTCATATAAGCCTGCCGTTGTCCATTAACTACCAAGTAGGTTTACAGTTTTGAGACAAAATAAAACTTCTAACCCCCCATTACCTACTTAGGTACCGTAAAATAAAACGTAGTACCTTAGAAATAAAATTGCGATTTTAGGGTGTAATAAGTCGGATGATTCGCCAACCTTGAGGTTTTTCTGCTCCTAGCAACGGTTGCTAGGCAACACTGAAACCTGGATATTCGCCTTCGCCTACAATCGAATTCCGCCAACATTTTCATAGTTGCTTTTCAGATATCATTGAAGTACCTGCTTCATTCAATTCGTAATAATATAAGTAGGAATAAATGGACCAAGCCTCAAAAGTATATATCTATCTATTGCTGAAAAGCAGGTCATCGATCCATTTATATTTTTTTCTGTTTTCGACATGATTAGGACAAATCGGAAACGCCTACAAGAAAAATGTAGCTACAAATCGAGCTGTAAGATATTGCTATAACATTATTATCAGGCGGCCAATTGTCTTGAAATCGGGCATATTTTATACTAGCAGCGCCCCGAGGTTTCACCCGCATAATTCTCATTCCCGTGAGAATATAGGTATTAAATATAGCTTATGTCATCCCCCCATAGTGTAGCTTCCCAACAGTGAAATAATTTTTCAAATCGGTTCAGTGGTTTCGGAGCCTATATATATTCAATACAAACAAAACAATCAAATCTTTCCTTTTTATAATATTAGTATAGATAGCTATGATCGAAAATAAACATTAAAAGAAAATATGAGGGCCAAATTCAATGTAATATTTATTAATAATTTCGAGAATAGCTTACAAATCCTTCGATAATAGGGGTCCAATTACTTAAATGGTTGAATATAATTCATCGGCAGCTTTCCAATTTGAGTAAAATATTGTGTTGAATTTTGGTTAACAATATGTACGAGTACAAATAAAGGCAATAATATGAGAAGGAATAACATCAAACACGATTATTTGGTATGTAATCTGAGTGGCAAGCTGTGGAGGTTTACGTTTTAAATTAAATATGGCGGGTTTGGGTGCCTGGGAAAATGGCTGTTGACGGGCGGGGTTCCCGAAAAAGGTCGGAATTTTTCCCGTATCGTGAGCGACCTGCGTGCGCGTTAAATGTTTTGAATTCCTACGTCATGCCTCATGGATTGCCTTTGTATTATTTGAAGGCAACATGTGGCAGATTTGGTATTTTTTGTGGTGTAGTTGAGATTTACAATTTTATTAAATAGTATTAACCTCCTGGGGAAGCATTATAAAATAATTTCGGAGAACTCGTGGCTGAAAATAACAGCCACACGAGTCGAACTTGGAGGTTAAGCTAGCTTGGCAAGGACGGTCTGTGGATGGGTTTATCTACTTATTAAATACCGAGATTGCTTCATGCCTCGGAAAGCACGTTAAACAGGTCCCGGCTGTCATGAAAACATGTTTGACAGTCGTTATAGGTAATCAGAAGCCAGTCACCAGTCTTGCCAAGTCGCATCGTAAGTATTATCCAGTAACTGCGTTGTGGAAGTCAGACAGGCAGTTGCTCTATGACAAATACTGGTATTCAGCGGTTAGACTGAAAGTCGACCACAAACGTATGTACTTACTCGTAGTTGACAAAAGGCTAGGCAGATTGACTGATTGAAAATTATGATTTAAATAGGGAAAGTGCATGGCGTAGACTATGCCATCTAGTGTTGCAAATCTGAAACATTTACGTTTTAAATATTTGACCTGTGCTGCCACCTATACTTCCTGCACCCTCCGTTTAGGGGAACGTGCACGAAGTAGACTATGCCATCTAGCGTTGCAAATTTGAAACTTATAAGTAAAATATACTTGATATTGACGCGTCTGTGCTGCCACCTATAGTTTCCGGACGTTCCCTATAGAACAAAAAATATGTTGTTCAATATGAACGGAGTTCAAGCTAAAACGTGTAAATGGTATCTGCAGTAGATTTCTACATTCATATAGTGTGTCTATTTTGAAACAATCCCTTGACTTTTAACCTTTAATGGAAACTTTTCTTCAACATAATACAGATACTGTTATTACGAAATTTGATTTCACTAAAGTTGGCGTAGTTAAATAATGTTAGTACTGAATTATTTTAAACTTTTATATTATGGAAATCAGTTTATATATTTTTTTTATTTGCTTTCCTGCCAATATTACAAATATTATGTAATGTTAAATCTTGTTCGTTTGGATCGGATTTTGCTTTTTTTCAGTAATTGTTTGTTTTTAACGTGAAAATTCTAATAAAAGTTTCGTTTATATTCACTCCTGCATTTCTATCATCCCGTTTTACGGTAATGAATACCAGTTTTATTGTTTGTCTCTCATGTTGTCTCTGCACCACCGTAAGGTCGACTAAGGGCCTTCGTAAAGTGTTTTCATCATCATTTCCCAACCACATTGGGGTCGGCTCCCAGTTAAGCCGGATTCAGCTGAATACCAGTATTTTACGTGAAGCGGCTGCCTACCAGACCTCCACAACTCATTAAACTGGGGAACACGGTACTTCTTGGCAAGACTGGTTTTAGATTTTCTAGCTTCTGACAATCCGTAACGACTGCCAACGATCTTCAAATGACAGCCGAGACCAATGGCTTAACGTGCTTTCCGAGGCACGGAGAAGTCTCGTTATGTTAAGATGGTCACCCATCCACAGCCTTCGTAAAGTGTTTTACTAGTGTACCTATAAAGTTTTTGATAAAAAAGTTAATAAAGTAAGCCACATCAATAAAACATTGAAGACCTACCGAGTTTTTTATCGATTTTACATTTCATAACTGCAAATATTGTTTGCTCCGAGTTCCCTGGCTGTAGAGATGTCTTTTTTTTTTGGATGGGAAATCATCAAATGACTTCTCCCGCTCTGGGCGGAGCGGAAGAGAGTGTCAGACTCTTACTGACTAAAACCCACCCGTGATCCTTCTTGTGCCCTTTGCGTTCCAGGGCCGCGGTGACACTTTCGAACAAATTCCGCAACCCTAGCAGGCACTGACCCTATGGGGCCCCGTCTTCTTTGCTGACGGGGCCGTAGAGATGTCTGCCATCTAAAAACAAACGAACATGAACGAAATAAATGCTCACCTGTGCGTTATCCCTCTTTCTTCCAGATGTCTCATCCCGAGAGCGACTTGCAGGGCATACTCCCTCATAGTATTGCCGTCTAGCCGCAAGGCTGGTTCAGCTACATAATGGTCCTTTTTCTTATCACAATCTAGGTACAATTTGCAGTCACCATCCGAAAGAGCAGGGTCAGAGTCACTGAGGTTCGTGTACTCGGCTAGAAATGAAAACATTTAGAAATTATATAACATCAACAAGTAGCATTTTGCCGGTGTAAAAAAGAGGTAAGCCTATGCTTGCCTCTTTTTAGGTACAATACCAGCGTCTATATGCTGGTATTGTACCTACAGACAATCGAGAGGGTGTGCTAAGTGTAAGTATGCCAAAAACATGTTATCTTTTGAAGGAGCACTATAATATTGTACAACAACATACCCTCATGTATAAAAAAATAAGCATATTCAATGCATTCAAAACTCAATTACATGAATATTTAATGACAAGTACATACACAAGTAGGTACCTAAGGTCGACTGGTAGAAAATGCCTAAGGCATTAAGTCCGCCTTTGTACAGTTTTTTTTACTAGTAACACCCTTCCTAAAAGCATAATGCAATGGAACGGAAACTTTATATTAAGTTTATTGTAAGCATTGTTCTTATGTAAGTGACCTAGTGTCTTTTTGAGAATAAATATCTTTAAACCTAATGAAGGCGACTGATGCCGCTATAAACGTGGTCACTTACTTGGCACAAAATGTTTAAGAGTCACCATGGAATTAAAAAGAAGAAGAATTTGGTGTAACTACAAATACATTTAGCCATTTCTATGTAAGTAAGCTCCATGTAATAGGAGACGAACATGTCCACCCATCGGGCACATACATATATCTATTTAAAATTATTAGAAGAACAGAATAGATTTTTGGTTAAAGATCCAGCTCGTTAAATCAGCGAGTGAGGCAATGTTGAAATGAGAATTTTACAATGCGAGACGAGACCTGAATAAACTTTAACCCAAAATGTAGGTATAAGGCTGCCTGTCCATTGACACGGAGCGAGCCGCTGCCAGCGGAGCGACGGATTTGCGGACTGTGTCTATCTATAGCTAGAGTAAGTATAAATAGAGTAATTCGAGCGCGCTGCCATTTTTTCCGCTTCCTCGCTCCATTTCTTCATTACCTCGCGTCGCTTCCTAGTTTTGTATGAATTTTTAAACGGGTTTGCAAAACCCTATCCACTGAAGCGGAGCGGATATTTATGTAATTTCGTTGGTTAATATTGGCTTTCAAGTCCCGCTCCGCTCCTCACCTCTCCGCTCCAGTGGACAATCAGCCTTATACGCCTACAGTTTCAGTTATTCCTTTTGAATAGAGCTCCTGACGAAATATTTTGTTTGAAAGGCTTTGCGAATAAATATTGCTCACAGAAATTAGGCAGGCGTTTTGAATGAAAGTTAAGGATTAATTTGCTGTCTTGTCTTATATAATTATAATATCTTTGTGAATATTCTGTTAATTAACTCATTTGTTTCAATATAAGCTCCGTTTTTTATTGCAGTAAATACAAATCTAATTCGCGTGGGTACCTAATGAATAATGAAAAAGTACCTATGTAGCTTCTTTTTGCGATGACTTTGGAACTTATAATCTAATATTATTTCTAGTCCTACTCTGCTATTTAATTGCGTTACATATATGTATTTATGTACTTATATTATATACTTAGGTACTCGAAACTTCTATAATTAATTACTAATTCATCGAAAAACCCAAGAGCTCTGATAAATCCTGTTACCAGACACAAAAAGACGAAAATTAAAAAGTTTGATAGCAAACTTACAGTCTGCCACAGACGGCCTCTCCTGCGAGCTGTCAACCCTTCTTGTGACATTGGAGGTCTGACATTCCTTCCGTCTCCCTCTCGCTGTCCGCAAGAGTGACAGCAGATCCCCTCTTGGAGCATGTTCCAGCAGAGCAATGAGCGGTGCCCGTCGAGTACAGCACGCTATTAAACGGATCACGTGCTTATGTGAGCCAACGTGTTTGAGCATCTCTATCTCGCGGAGGAAGTCTTGTACTTCTTCTTCTGTTACGTCCTCTGTGGAAGAGAAGATAAGGGTTTAAGAAGGTATGGCTTTAGGGTGACAGATGCCTGTCAATATTTTAATGTCAGTCTAATTTCAGGTTTCAGGTTGCGGACATAAAAGAAAAAAAACCGTTCGAGGTAGTGTTAGTGTGAAAGTGGATAAGTAGTGTAATGTAGCACAAGTGTTACCAAATAAACACAAGAACGAAGTGTATTCGCCTTAATAGAGACAGTAAGAAAAGTGTCATTGGACATTCTTAGTAAAGACAAGGTAACAGTTTAAGTTTTAATGAAATTACTTATTAGTCCATACACAAGGCTAGATTGTAATAAAATTAGGGTACATCATTGATGAACACTAGGATAAGGGGAAAAAGACCGGTTTCAGGTCGGTTCCGGTTTAGTTAAGGTTACTGCTGGATCTAAGTATACTTGTAAGCATAATATAGTGCCCAAGACACACATCCACGAGCGAGTGAATCGCTGCGGATTGGCGTTTTGCTCGTCAGTCACTCTGCGAATCGCCATGACATCGCCGTTTGGAGACACCAAAGTGTATAATAACAGAAGACACGTTCATAAATTCGTTCAAAGTCAAAGTTAAGTCAATTCATCTATTACTAGATCATTAAAAGCCACCTTTGAACGTCAAAGCAGTTTGAAAATAAAAATGTTGTAGTGGCTTTAGTTGTCCATTCGAAAAAAGTAGATCTATTCTTATGGAGAAAAAAAAAACTTATTTCACGGAGAAGAACGGACACTCCATAGTTACTCTTTTCAAATATAAGTTTTCCAATATCGTGAGACATACAAAAGCGGCAGGGCGATCATTTTATCGCCACGCTATACACGCTCGTCGAGGTGGTGTCTAATGTGTATAAATTTTTAATGCTAACCAAAGCTACCTTTTAACTCCGAGTTCATTGCTGAAACAGGGGGAAGTAACAAATATTTAATTAATAATGACGCCGGGGTACAACGGACTCGGTTAAACATAACCGGATTGTGCAAATAGGCACAAGATAGATTTTATTTTAGTTGATTCTGTATAAGTGACAACGCATTTTTATAGAAATTTTACTATCTGTTGAGCAATTTTAGAATTTATTTTCCTTTCAAGTGGCACCTGTCTGAGGTAGCCTTGTTACAGATTAAAACTTCTCTATTTACACTAATTATATACACTAATTAATCTTATCACAATTAAGTCATCAGTATGGCAAAAGACGGAAAAACGACGGAGTGTACCTACATGTTTGTTACGAACTTAAGTACGCGGAACTAAGTGGGTATGTGAGCCTAATGCATATTTACTGACAATTATGGGGCCTTTAATTTCTTAAAAAAACAGTAGGTCGTTATATTTTCTTGGGCTGCCTCGCGTGTGCTAATATGAGAATAGAATAGAATAGAATACTCTTTATTATGTACACCATATAAGTTATAGAAAATATAAATGAAGAAAACATTACATAGGGTGACACAATGGGCGACCTTATCGCTGAAAGCGATCTTTTCAAGACAACCCTTGGATGGATTTTAAAGAGAAAAGGAAAATAGTACTGTAGGTAGTCTTAGGTGTACTAATTATATATTGTATATGAGCTGTATTGATAGCCTATAAGTTAGTAAGCAATTCACTAGAAGTTAGTTTAAAAAGTCTGGTTAAGTATAGTTATCGAAATAAAGACGACAACGACAATATTTGTTACAATAATATACTAGGATTATATGATGTCTACTTCTTGAAAAGAAAATAAAGAAGCGTCAATAACTGGCTGTTGATATGACTCTTTCAAGCAATCCAAAGACCACCAGAATAAGTAGTATAATTAAAATGTTCTGCCGCCAGAGTGGGGTGAATAAATATTTATTTGAGAGTAATAAACATTGCTTTCTTTGTAAATGTCACAGGAAAATGGTAAACTTCGTAAGATTAAAATACATAAGTATTATATCTTGAGAGATTATAAACTTTATATAAATTGATTGTCAACTGAACATTTGGAACCCTTTTTACGCATCCAAGTTTAACATTCTATAATCTCTGGAGGTCATTCCGAGAAATTGTAGAATAGCAAGTAACGAAACGTTAAGTATTACAATTTCAACATGCATCAAACATGAACTTCCGCCCAGACAGAAATAAGTTATTTTATGATTTTCCATCTATAAAAGGCAAAATTGAAAATTTTGAAAAAAAAACCCACGCCGGTAAAAACAATTGAAAAAGAATTAAATAATTAATAAAAACCCCCGACCTACAGAATGAATGTAACCCAAGAATATCCGTCAGGGCTGCCATCAGAATCTGCAAAACTAGCTCATTTAATGGCAGCCTAAGACAGTGCTATTTTGTTTATTGCGATCTAAGATGATTGATACGACTCACGGTGGTACATTATTTATTTCATTGATATTGTTTGAAGTGTCCAGTCTAGATTTCGAATTGCCAAACATCCTGGGGTGGGCATCAGAACATTCTGGGGCGGGTGTCGCACATTGTTGTGCAGTAAGAATTTGCCGTTGAGAACTGTTAAACACAGCTTAATGATGATACATAAGTAAATTGTATTTCCACTGATTTTTAAGCAATTTTCGCATTCGCATCTCAGTAGTACTAGTAATCTGTCAAAAACAATTTCCCTACATTTTTTGACACATTGCTGAACCGAGTTGCGAAAGTGAACTTCGCTTGAAAATTTGTAGAATTGCTCCACCTGTCAAACTTTTGAATGAAAGTAGACTTTGACAAAAGAGCTTTTCCCGGGAGCTTTCGCATTCACGTCGTTCGTAGTCGCAAGATATCTTATCTTTAAGAAACATCTCTAAAATCCTTACATTTTCAACAGTTTTAACAGTGAAAAAGCGCGGGGTGCTTGATATCGAATGTGAGGATAATTTTATTAGTTTTGCAATATCAGAATTATTATCATAAAAATATAATTAAACACCCCACGCTTTTTCAGTTTATTTGATTTTCCTTAATGTTTATATTAATCTTATTCTAAACTAATTATGATAATTGATTGTTGGATTTTATATTGCAGTAACACAAACTCTCAAGTATGTACATAAAAAATAGTTTCTACTTTTTAGTTCGATTGCTATTAAAGCGTGATTTTTTAAACAATTTTTTTTTTTACTTTGTTTGTCAATGAGGCGATTTTCGTCTTGAACTTGATGATGAATTTGAAGAATTAATCTAAATTTGTCAATTGCAAATGGGTTTAGTTTCTGTGACCTGTGACAAAAAATTAATCACAATCCCAAAGTTTCCGCAAACACAGGAACTTTTCTAGACCAGAAGATCACTCGAAAGCAATTTAAGTAAACCTACACGCTTCTACAATATTATCTAAGAAATAACTCGAAACAAGCAGTTCAAGAGTGCAGCCATGAACATTATGGATGCCGACTTTCATTTCCTAGACGTGTTTATGCAATCTTAACTGAGCAGGCTAAATTAACTAATCATTTTGTTCAAAAATAGTGATGTGACCGCGTTGACACAAAGTTTTGTCAGTTTAACTATTGTTTAGTGTTTTGTCAGTTTTAATTACGTTATTAGAATGTAATCATTGTTCATGTCGACGCTATATTTTATTTTTGTATGCTTCGTTAATTTAGAATGCAAATAAAAATTTAATAGTGACCAAAAAACACGGAAGACTGCTACCGAAATAAAAAAAGTTTTCTTTAAATTATGTTTTTGATAAATGATAATGATAAATGATTTTTATTTTGTAAGTAGGTTGTAAAAAACACTTTTACACGTCAATCTTTTTTGGCCGTTTTAAAAACTAGATGAGGCCGGTGTGTCCTATCTGACTTTGAAATACCTTATCCATGTATATCTTGTAAAAGTGTTTTGTGGATTGTTATAGTGGGTGCCCAAAGAAACGATGGTTGGATTATATATGTTATCGGTGGTTTGGCCACATTATTACATATTGTGGTTTGGCTATAAAAGAGGTGACTATTGAGATGTCGGCGAATAGAGCCCTGACGGCACGGCTAGCGCAGTGGTTGAGCGATTGGCTGCTGCGTTGCGTGTCGCGGGTCCAATTCCCAAAGAACAAATGTTTGTATGGCCTACAGATAGTTGTTTCCCTTTTGGGTGTTTGTATGTGAGTTTATACGTTTGTACACAAACACACGATGCAGGAGAAATTCCTAGTGTGGGGCGATGTTTCAATTAAATAAATAAATATTTGTTTTATTTTAATTATTTATTTTTAAAGTGATTATAAAACTAAATATTCTAATAATAATAATCGAGCAAAAAAAAGTCACGTTTGTTGTATACCCCCTTAATTACTTATTTTATTCTGTTAGTATTTTTTGTTATAGCGACAACAGAAATACATTATCTGTGAAAATTTCAAGTGTCTAACTATCACGGTTTATGAGATACAATTGGTCACAATTGGTGACAGACGGATGGACAGTGGAGTCTTAGTAATAGTTGGGTTTTTACCCTTTGGGTACGGAATCCTAGAACCCTAAAAAGACGACTTTGATGCGAAATATAGCCAATGTCACCCGGGTATATTGTGGCTTCCACGTGGCTTCCCAACAGTGAAATATTTTTTCAAATCGGTTAAGTAGTTTCGGAGCCTATTCAATACAAACCAACAATCAAATCTTTCCTCTTTATAATATAAGAATAGACGAGCACATAATACAGAAGCACATTTCTGACAGTTTCGTAAGGCAACTCCGTTACAAATATGATTTAAATGGCAGTATTTATATTGAATGCGCAAACAAGATGGGTGCTGGCATTATAAGTGTTTGCCCATTATTTCTCGTAAATATTTACGGTAAGCAAATTTGTACATAAAGCACTTCTTCTGTTACGATGACTGTACAAAGAAAGAAGAAATTAACCGAAACAGCGGGTTCTTTTGTCGAGTCATGAGTTGTTAAGTTAATTAGCCAAGATGTGGGTATTTTTATAAAATCCTATCTGAAATTCAATAATGCAAACAATAATCACGCCTTTATGTATATCCATTTGTTTTAAGTGTGTCAAAACATCCGTATTTTAATTAATATAGTAATAACTAATTTAGAACAAAAAGCCTGAAGATTATATATTATATAGGTATATATATATAAAAAAATAGGATTAATATTAAAAAAAAATAATTGATGGATTCACATAGACCATAAGCTACGAAATACTTATGCGTAGATTAAGGAAAATAGTTCTATGTAATGTACAAAAAAAAATCTAAACAATTTTAACCTGTAAAAAAAGGCGCGGCCAAGTCCGCGGTAATTTACTGTAAATAAAAAAAAAACAATATACAGGGTTATTTGAAAAACACCAACAACCTCTTAGGAGGTCATTGTACTCATCATAATGAACAACTTTTACTATGGGAACAAACCTGAAATCGCGAAAAAAAGTCAGCTGTTCCCTACATTTTGATGATTCTTACGAACATAATTGTAGGGAATAGCTGACTTTCGCAAATTTAATGATAATAAACCGAAGTACAAATAAAATACCTATTTTACTTCTTGTAATGAGAGATACAAAGTAATTTCAAAAAGTGTGGGAACTATCCGGCTATTACCCTATAAGAGATAATATAGTCTACCTGTTAGCATTTTAGCAGCTACTGTAATAGTTTCTCCTCCTGGCATGTCCAGTTGAGCTGCATGCACTCTGCCGAATGCTCCGCAGCCTATCAGGGACCCCAGGTGCACACGAGTCCTGCTCACTTCCCATTTGTCACCACCTTTTTCTTCAATCTGTAACGACAACATAATATACGGTTGAAATCTGGAGGTATTCCTCGAAGCGCTACCATTTTGAGGCGCACCTAATGAGGCGCTCCTTTTTTATTCCTCGGAGCGCACCTTTTAGTAGCGCTCCCAAAATTTTATTCCTTGAAGCGCTATTCCTTCAAGGAATAAAATTGTAATATTTTTAATTGCTATCGGGAGCGCTACTAAAAGGTGCTACTGCACAGGTGCGCTCTGCTGTCAAAATCGAAATGCTCTTTGGTTGAAGTATAAATGCATGTACTCGTATTGCAACTAAAAACCAAATGATCGATTAATGCCCATCCCAGACATGGTATTCGTTATCGCTTACATTATACAATGTCTTTCAGTTAAAATATTTATTGATGATTTGGTATTAGGTATTTTAAATGGAGCGATTAAATATAGGGATTACTTCCACTATTCAGTTACTGGGTAAAATGTTACCTCATTCTTTGGGTGGCTGATAATCAAAAGATTCCTCCTGCTCTGTGCATGGGCAGTGGTGGCCGAGTGGTAACAGCCCCGAATTACGAATTGTACCCAGCCAGGCGCGCATTACTTTGTATAATTAACTACATCACCACTGCTCTCAAGACGGTGAAGGAAAACATCGTGAGGAAACCGGCATGTCCTAGAACCAAAAATTCGAAGACATGTGACATTCACCAACCCGCACTGGGCCCGCGTGGTGGATTACGGCCCATTCTCTCTCCTAGAGACGAGGCCTGAGGAATAAAATCTACCTTTGCGATCCAGGGCCGCGGTAGCCCTTTCGAACAATTCCGCCACCCTGGGGTTAACACGATATCTACCTTACACCTAGGTAGGTACTACGCGTCGTAGAATTTCGGGTTTTTGATTACAAGGTCGTAACCATTGTAAAAGAACGACAAATTGTTACACGGGATCAAAGGCTTAGCGAGTTTTCGAAAACACAACCGTCTAATGAAAAAAGGAACAATGTATGTTATGCTAATGATTTTTACTTGGCAAATGGTATTTATTAAGAAAATCTTTGAGAATTGATAGGTGTTTTTGATATTACATTTGTAAAACAGGCTTGCCGTTATCGACTAAATCAATAAGGGATGTTGAATTGTTTTTGACGTAACTGGAACCTACTGAGTTACTTTTATTTTTAGTTGAAACGAGATTTGTAAAAAATTCAAAGGGAATTTATGAAATCAAATCTGGAAAATGAAGGTTACATATAAAAATGGAGAGAATATTTAATATTCCTTTACTGAAGTTGAGTTCATAATAAATTGTTAAATAAAATTTAATGGCTGGGGAATAATGTGTAGTAAAAATTGGAAAAAATATGCGTTGGGATAGTTAGTTGTAGGAGGGGTTCACATCAGCGTCGGGTGGACGATGAGGTATCCATGTAGGTCTCATACTCGACAACCGGTGGAAATTCGTCGGGTGTTTCCGATGTTTGACTCCTAGACTCGAGTGGGGCTGCCTTCAAGCGGCTCTTGCCCAATCTAGAGGGACCAAACGCCTCCTGTTAGAGACTGGACAGAGAAATTGAGGCGGCCCGCCGCCTGAATGCGTCCCAAATGGTTATGACCATCCGGCTGGCCCAGGGATACCGCACGGTCTCCGGCTAGGAAGCGAGCCTCCTTGCCGGATTGCCGCCATGGGATCTGGGTGCGAGAGCACTCGTGCACGTTTACGCGTGGTGCGTAGAGGCACTACGCTTACGCTGGGGCGAAACTCCGCTTCTGGCGCTTTCAGCGCGGCGGACGATGCTCCGGCAAGTTATCATGGTGATATGGAAACAGCGACTGTCGCATCCTAGCGCTGGGCACGCCACTTTCCCTTTTTGAGGTAAGCCCTCTTTGAGGAGTGGCTAGATAGGCGCCACAGCGTCCTTACCTTCCGCCTGACGCAGGTATTCACCGGCCACGGTTGTTTCGGGAGCTACCTGTTTCGGATTCGGCGAGGGACACGCCCAGGTA
Organism: Hecatera dysodea; assembly: GCA_905332915.2. NCBI lineage: Eukaryota > Metazoa > Arthropoda > Insecta > Lepidoptera > Noctuidae > Hecatera > Hecatera dysodea. The sequence goes on from HG995299.1 coordinate 5,968,678, forward strand.
TCATCACCACTGTGTGGATTGCCTGGAGGACATGGTGAAACATATGGCAAAGATCTGCTCTGCTCAGTCTGTCTGTCCCCTGGTCGGCGGAGCACCAGCTCCTCTCTCTTCCGGCCATGGATCAACCCATAGTCCGGAGTGGAAGGAAGTATAGGAAGCAGTAATATTAGCGAAGGAGGAGGCGGGCCGCGTGTGGTAGAGGCAAACCATAATCTTTCAAAGAATGTTTAATCCAGTAAAGCTAAGGGCGAGTTATTTTATATGTAGTAACGCATGGTAAAAAAACACGTTAAAATGCGTTTTTTCAATCATCTTTTTTATATGATTATGAGTATTTAAGTATTATAAAATATCGTTGAGATTATGAAATTTCGCACATTTAAATTTGATATAGAGAAGGAGTGCAGAAAGGTAATACTTTTTTATAATCATGCTTAATGAGCATACTGAATTTTTCCTTAATTTTAACAATATTGATATACTCTGTTTAACGGAACATTGGCTTAAAAGCCATCAGTTTATGTTCAATTATAGTAATCACCAGGTTGGTAGTTCGTTCAGCAGAGAAAATGCTATACATGGTGGCTCATTAATTTTAATAAATAATAATCTTAAATTTAAGGACCGTAAGGATATAGGGAGCCTCTCTGTTGAGCGGATTATTGAAATAGCCTGTATTGAATTGGAGCAGTATGTTATATTAAGTGTGTACAGACCACCTTCAGGATTGTATGATAGTTTTGAAACAGTAATGGATGAAGTTTTGCACAAAATTGGTAATTCAAGCAAGTCTATCATTATCTGTGGTGACTTTAATGTTAATTTGTTACAAAATTCTAGTTTAAGTACGAAAATTATAAGTCTGTTTCAGTCATACAATCTTGCAAACCTTTTCATGGAGCCTACTAGAATAACTCCCACTAGTGCCACTTGCCTAGATAATATCTACACAGATGTTGTACCTACTCATACAAAAATGATTAATTTAATAGATTCAGATCACTGTGGACAATTTATCTCTATACCAAATATAAATAAAACTAAAACAAAAAAGGATATCACTGTTAACCCAAAATCAAAGTTTCGTTTAGAAACATTTAAGGCTAAACTTTTAAATAAAATGCCAACTTTGTCAACGAATGATGACCCTAATCAATATTACAATGATTTTTTCAAAATGTATTGCGCAGAGTTTGATACAACATTTGTTCCCAAAACCATTTCAGTTAACTGTAACACTACCTTCAGTGACTGGGCCACCATTGGTATTTATAAGAGTAGAGAACGGCTTTATGAGTTGTATGAAGAAAGAACTTATATTAATACAGTAGAGTTTAACTTATATGTTAAGAATTATACAAAATTATTTAAAAAGGTTTGTTATATAGCCAAGTCTAGGTACTTGGGTTCAAAAATTAAAAATAGTAGTAATGTGATTAAAACGACATGGAATATTATTAATAGCGAAACAGGAAGGTCTGTCAATCGAAGTAGTGATTATAGCCTTGCTATTGATGACAGTATTATTGAATCAGATTCGCAAGTCGCCGCGGCATTTGAAGATTTCTTTGCAGAGATTCCCGTATCGAAAACTAAGTATCTAGATTCATCACCCAGTGCTGCAGAAGCTTTGCTTAAAGAAAACGTTCCAGTTTGTGATGCTGAATTTAAATTCCATTATGTCACTTCTACTGATATTGTAAAGACGTTTAATTCACTGAATGTTAAAAAAACTGCAGATCTATGGGGTAATTCTGTTGACCTTGTTAAGTCTATAATACACATTGTAGCTCCTACTTTAGCTGTTATTTTTAATAATTGTGTAGACCGTGGTGAGTTTCCTGATCTAATGAAATATAGTAAAATAATACCTTTATTTAAATCAGGTAGTACATCAGACCCTTCCAATTATAGACCCATCTCAGTGCTACCTACTTTTAGTAAAATTTTTGAGAAACTGATTTTAAATCAATTGCAAAGATATTTTAATAAACATAATTTTTTACATAATAAGCAATTTGGTTTTACAAGGGGTCGTTCAACAACTGATGCCGGTGTTGAACTTCTAGGACACATTTATAATGCATGGGAGGACAAATGCGATGCTTTGGGGATTTTTTGCGATTTGTCCAAGGCGTTTGATTGTGTTCTCCATGAGACATTGATCAGGAAATTACACTATTACGGAATCAGGAACGCCTCTCTGGATCTTCTTACTTCATACTTGAGTGATAGGATTCAGAGAGTTGATGTCAACGGTAAAAGATCTCCTGGATCTGTAATCAGGATGGGGGTCCCCCAGGGCTCAATTTTAGGTCCCTTCTTGTTTCTCATTTATATTAATGACTTGCCGTACCTCATAAAAGACAAACACGATATTGTGTTATTTGCAGACGACACGTCGCTTTTGTTTAAACTAAAACGCCAGCAGATAGTTACTGACGATGTAAATTCTGCCCTTGCAACTGTAGTTAACTGGTTTAATGCTAATAATCTTTTACTAAACGAGAAAAAGACAAAATGTATAAAGTTTACCTTACCTCATGTGCGACAAGTGAACACTGTTGTATCGATAAAGGGTGAAGAGTTGAAACCCGAAGATACCACAGTGTTCTTAGGCATTACTTTAGATGCGAAGCTGCAGTGGGGCCCCCATATAGATAAACTGTCAAAAAAGCTCAGTTCTGCAGCATATGCTGTTAGGAAAATTCGTGGCTTAACTGATTTAGAGACGGCCCGTTTAGTATACTTTAGCTACTTTCATAGTGTGATGTCATATGGCATTCTGCTGTGGGGAAATGCCGCCGATATTCAGACAATATTTGTCTTACAAAAAAGGGCTATTCGTGCAATTTATAAATTAAGTCCCAGACAGTCCCTCAGAGACAAATTTAAAGAGATTAATATTATGACTGTGCCTTCCCAGTATATCTATGAAAACCTCTTGTATGCACATAAAAATATTAATCTGTTTAAAAAATACAGTGATATCCATAACATAAATACTAGGAACAAACACAATTATGTCGTTCCTAAAACCAGGCTCAAAAAAATAGGTGGTTCGTTTCGATGCCAATGTATACATTTTTATAATAAACTTCCTAGCCCTATTCAAGAACTAAGCAGAAATAAATTCAAATCATTTATAAAACGTAAGCTATGCCAGAAAGCTTTTTATACAGTTAAAGATTATCTTGAGGACAAGAAGGCTTGGGATTGAGCTGCTTCAGTTTTGTACACGGCCCAATGTTTTAATGTTTTTCTGTTTTGTTCTCTTTTTTGCGCTTTTTGTTTATATTTATACAGTTTGACATTTTCATTTATTTTTGACATGAATGTTTACTTTTTAAAGTATTCTTTTTATTTTATTACAATTTTTTTTTTATTTTGACATGAATACTTACTTTGTAAAGTATCATATTTTTTTTATTATTATTATTTTATATCAATATCTCATTTTGACATGAATACTTACTTTGTAAAGTATCATATTTTTTATGTTAAATTTTAATTTTATTCCCTATTGTGAATGTGAGGACTATATGGGTTATTATTAGCTTTTTCCTCTTCAAGTATTTTTTTTTTAACGTTGTCTGGCTGTTTGAGTATTTTTGTGGCCTACCCAAATGTCCTTTCATTGGCATTGTTCGTCGAGTTGTTGAGCTCCTTATTGATTCTAAGTTGAGCTAATCGACTCTGACCAAGGCTTGCACTGACTGGACAGGTCCACTCAAAACGGTGTGGTTCCTTCTTAAAAAGACCACTTCAGACACTGATCTGCATGGTCCTCATATAACGTATTGTGAATATGGGGACCATTTAGATCGCTACGTCAGGGGTTCATTCATGTTAGTCTGGCGGTTTGAGTTCTTTAGGTGGCCTACCCAAATGTCCTTACTTTGGTATTGTTCGTCAAATCGTTGAGCTCCTTAAAGTTCTAAGTTTGAGCTATACGATAACTGACAAATGCTTGCACTGTTTGGACAGGTCCACTCAAATCTGTGTGGTACTTTCCTCAAAAGACCACTTCAGACACCAACCTACATGGTTCTCATATGATTTGACCAGTACAATTGTATGGACTTCAAAAGAGACCTTGACCTCTGAGTTTGTTTCGGTGTTTCTTCTCAGGGTAGTCAGCTAGGAAACACCGGCCTCATCTAGTTTTATAACGGCCAAAAAAAAAAAAAAAAGATTGACGTGTAAAAGTGTTTTTACAACCTACTTACAAAAATAAATCATTTATCATTTATCATTTATCATACCTACATGTAATTAGTAAAAATATATGGTCGAATCTCGATCACTGGGTGACCACTACTAATTATTTATTTTACCACTGGTCAAGCTAAATATTGATAGAAAAACGCACACTAACGAAACTCAGGTGCCTCCCTTCCGCTCCGCCCAGAGCGGGAGAAGTCATATGATGATTTCCCATTCAGAAAAAAAAGGTGCGGGCATAATGATTGGTAATCAATCGGTAACTACGGATCAAAAAACTCGCCCTGAATCTAATAGAAAAAATACTAAATAAACCGTGTCGGTCTCGCATAGGTAGGCACAGTACCACTAACGGAAAAATGAGTTTGTTATAAGTTATTACATATGACCTATAAATTAAATGAAATGATTATTATTTGATGATATGCCGCAATAGAAATACACCATCTGTGTTTCAACTGTCACACGATTTCTATGGTCACACGCCACTGACAAACAGACAGACTTAGTACCTAATAGGCTCCAGACGGTCCGGTGGGGTTCCATACCTTTCGAGTACCAGTTGCGTGCAGTGGTTTGAGTTAGGGTAGGCCAGAGAAAATGTCCAAAACAAACACCATATTATTCAGGGTTGAAATGTGGTGTTATTTTTTTATGGGCTATTTAAAAAAACAAAAAAAAACTCATTTCATTAAAAGTCAACCCTGAATAACGTGGTTATTTAAAAAAAATATTTGGACATTTTCTCTGGCCTACCCTAACTCGAACCACTGCACGCCAATGTCGAGTACGGAACCCCATATAAGCAGTTATTAATTAAACGGGTAACATACACGAGACCTTAACAAATAGGTCACGGATTCCACGTTTTTGAAACCGTGTGTTTCAGTTTCAAGTATACTTACCGGTATTACATCATAAAATATACATATTTTACCTCAAATTCCTTTTGTATGTACAACGGGCTCTCTTCCATCTGACCTCGTACCGGAATTTCATTATTTCTGTCGACAAAAAGGGTTTAATTTAATATTTGAGCGGTTGTCACTTGTTTTAAAAATGTTTTCCTTTTTTAATTATCTTATAGAGCTGTTCTCAAGGCGTTGAAGAATTTATCATAAACACTGCACGTTAAAGGGTTCAAAAAACGTATTATTGATTTTTGAAAGTGTCAGGTTGTCTTGGGAGCCACATCACGATCATATCTGCCGAAAGACGTCCACTGCTGGGCATAGGTCTCACCCAAGTAACACCACAACAATCGGTCCTGTGCGTCTGGCATCCAACGGCCTTCACCAGATGGTCTACTTTTGGAAGGCCTTCAACCTTTCGACCACATGGACTATCTGTTCTCACTGCTGCTTATTTTTTCCTTAGTAAAACCTTGTTGGATTTTACATACATATTTGATTGGTCGTCAATGAACAATAACTGTACTTTTCCCTGCCCGACTTTTTTTATTTAAATTGTATAGGTATGTGAAATCTTCAAATGACTTCTTCTGTGTGATTGCCAGCCTCTTACTGACTAAAACCGAACAAATTCCGCAAACCTGGCAGACACTGGCCCTAGAGAGATGTTAGCATAGAAGACGGCCGTCTTCTATGCTAACATCTCTTAGAGGTGCACGTGGAACACAACGTGCTGTCGATCCGTTCTTGCCCCATAGGTAAATAGGATCTTGAACTTCTAGGGAACTTGAATCACTAGCATCTTCAAAAGTATATACAGCTATTGGTTGAAAAAAAAAGTAATTGAAAGTTCAGGTTTCACTCCCTTACTGTGGAGGGAATGGTCAGGTAGGAAGCTTATACCTCGCTTCATCATTCTCTACACAACACTATCACTCCATTTTTTATTTTATCTTTGTTGTGTATTGCTGTACCTGGGGGCACGTAGTGTCCCCGCCAAGACGAGCCAAGCGAAGCGAAACGCACGTGCACTATTTACCGTCTCTCGAAGCGCTTCGTCGTTTTTTTAACCGTTATAACTTGGGTTTGAATTATAAATACTATACTAGTTATGGTGGGTGCTAGATAAAGCAGTTAACATAACATTAACTGGTAATGCTGAATGTGCTTTAAATTGACCTTTCCCGGATATCTCTTTATAAACGGAAAACAAATTATGATTCGTTTTCCAAGATTAGAAAATATAAAGGATCACGATAGATGTCGTTTCAAGAGAAATTTGTGTATTTCTTCCCGTGTTTTAAATTAGGAAACTCAACAAATATAGGTGGGTCAATGACCCGTTAAATCAAATCTATATATATAAAACAAAGTCGGGTTTGTTACAACACTTATAACTCGAGATCTGCTGGACCAATTTTCTTGGTTTTTATTTCGTTGGATTTGTCTCTGCCCCGAATAGCAGAATACTATAGAATATATAATCTTAAAACAATGAAAATTTGACGAATAAATAATTATGAAAGATGAATCATTTTCCCTCTTTTTCCCTATTATGTTCCTTTGTTCCTGTCAAACATTTGTAAGTAAGGATTTACGTGTACCAGCAGACCATAAACATGTTGAAGCATTTCTGGGGCTGGAATTGTGAGTGAAGACTTACAAAGTACCAGGATACCAAGAACAGGAAAAAAATTTTTTTTTTTTTTTTTTTTTTTAATCTGCATAATTGTGATTTACTTGAAACTAGTTATACATATATACACTTAACCTAAAAATAAACCATAATTATTTAACTCAAGCTATGATCCTTACGAGACGAAAGAAAGAACACTGAGCCAGAAATAATTAATGGCGTAGGCATAGGATATATTTATATAAGTAGGACATTTTATCCCGTTTCCAAAATGGTAGTTTCCGGGGCTAAAATTGCATGTGCTAAATAAAGTTTGACCAGAATGAAGAATGTCGAAGTATTTCAGGGGCTGAAAATGTGAGAAGTAAGGATTCACGTGTACCAGCAGACCATAAACATGTCGAAGCATTTCTGGGGCTGGAATTGTGAGTGAAGACTTACAAAGTACCAGGATACCAGAACCATAATTATTTAACATCAATCTATGATCCTTAGGAGACGAAAGAAAGAACACTGAGCTAGAAATAATAAATGGCGCAGGCAGGTGAAACCGCGGGTTACAGTTAAGAAGTATTTTAGCTTTAAATTTTCCATTTTAAAAATTATTTCACCAATAGAAAGCTAAATTTCACCTGCGAATTTCTTTTATATTATAGGACATCATTCATACCCCATTGTGTTTATTTTATATGGTAAAACAACGTTTGCTGGGTCAGCTAGTAAAGTAATATTCCCGAGCCAAACATTATCAAAGCAAAACATAAATTGCCGTAGCTAAAATTTTACATAATAATTGAGAAATAAGTAAAAAGGCCCATAAACTCAAACAATAGAACATACAAACCAAATTAATTCTGTTTTCGTCTGCACTAATTTGAATAGACCGAATCTTATTGTCTTTTTTATGGAATAAAAGTCTCTATTATCTATGTAAAACAGATTGGTATCTGTCTGTTTCGTTAAATAAAACCCATTGGACTATAAGTGTATGTATTACAAAACTATGGGGCAAGAGGTACAAATCTATCTCTTCACGCAATAATGCGTGGTAGTGTTGGATTTTCCGTTCATTTTATATGTCGATGTTTTCATAAGTATCGATAATTTAGTGTCGGGGATTTTGCATTTAGAGTAAATTATAACGAATGTGTTAGGAGTGTCGAATTAATATGTGAAACTGTAAATTAGAAGTTAATTGATAATAGTTCGTTGTTCGAATCGAATATATAACCATAGGTTATCCAATGACAATATAGCGGATCCTTTTAATATTGCTTTATGTTTCATACGTAGACTAAAAGATAAAAAAAAAAAAAAAAAAAAATAACTTTAATTCAGACCTTGATCCATATGATGTTAGTAAGCCTTGTTATATAAGTGTTGTGATAAGTAGAGCCTTGTAAGATGTAGCGAATAAAAAGCTTTTACAGCATGATTTTATTTATGATTAGTTTTATATCTAAGATATAACTTTTTTTGCTGTTGTAAATATGGCGGATCAGCATATTTTCTATACAATTTAAGTTAGTCTTATCGCCAATTTAATTCCTCAGATTGAAGTTAAATGACCGTTGAATTATTAGCCTTTATAGGTATAGTTTAGATAGGACTATAAATGATTACAAAAGTACTATTATCTCAGCTTTATTAACTCCACTCATTATTTATCAAGCTATAATTACGTCAATAAGCCACAGTAAAAGTTGCGTGAATTGCGTGCCGTCTACCAGAAATATCGATAAAATAATATGACCGTTACATCACTAGAGGATCATATGTCGTAGGTCGTATCTTGTGCTTATATGGATACTCTATGATGTAACATTTACGTAAATGTAACTTTACTCTACGTCCTTATACGTATTTTCTACAAACTTTCATAAGGAACTCGGGGAAAGTTTTTTTTAGGAAAAACACTTCGGAATAATCAACTTTAAACTACAATTATTGTAAATTTGTCGAGTGTCAAAGAAACTTAGCTAATGATTTTTAAATGTTTGCTGGAGTTTAAATCTTATTAACTGTTAGTTAAGGTATAAAATGTCCATAATCATTTTACACAGAGTTGTAGACGAATGCTTTTACAATTCAAATAATATTAATGATTTCTGGGAACTTTGTCAATTTGTCAGTTTTATCGAGATAAAATTAATTGCCAAACAAGATTTTTATTAAAAACCCGATAGATTGTCATCAATATTTTGCTGTCTACCGGTTTTTTAACGAAATGTGATGTTCTTACGAAAGTACTAAGTAGCTCTCAACATAAATTAGTCATTAGTCATAGAAGTCAAGTCAATTTCCTAACTAATATTATAAATGCGTATGTAATTTTGTTTATTTGTAGCATCATCAGGTCGTTAAGACGTAGATTAAATTGATTCCTTTCGCATGTCTGCTGGAAGAAATTTCGTTTGAAAATAGCAGTTCCTTTGTACTAAAATAGTAATGTTGTCTCTTACTTATTGTATGTGTGTACATCTATACTATTATAAAGAGGAAAGATTTGTATTTTTGGTTGTAACAAATATACCTACTCAAAAACTACTGGACCGATTTCAAAATTTTTTTCACCATTAGAAAGCTACATTCACCCTGAGTAACATAGGATATAATATTGTATCCCAATATTCCCACGGGAACGGGAACTACGCGGTTAAAACCGCGGGGCACTGCTAGTAAATAATAAAATAAATAAATTAAACTTGTGATACGGGTAGACCATGCCCGGGATATATGATACTTTTTATTCCGCAAGTATGTTTCTTTGAGATCATTTACGACTTTCACGCGAGCGGAACCGCTTGCAGAAGCTAGTTATTATGTACTCCTATAGTGTGATACTCAATTTCTAAGACATGTGACGTCCACTAACTCAGCCGTCTCAAGAAAAAAAGGACGTATCTACACAAAACGAAGTAACCAATTTCCGACCTTAAATTAATTCTTTAATGTCGTTAATTGCTTACTTCATTTTTTGTATTTTAACTGGGCCCGTGTATGTTTTTCCGGCAATGAATTATTCGTAACAGTTGGTCAATTTTACCAAATATCTGTTTGTGTTTGACCAAAAATCAATTTAATCTGCCTTTCTTTTCCCCAACTATGTTGGGATCGGGTGCCAGTTTTATGTCACCGATCCACGGACTAACCAAGGTCAGCGTTGATTAACTTTACCCAACAAATTTAATACTTTTTTGTTTTGGATATTACCACTCGCAGTTCAGCACGCTAAGGCTGTTACTGCTCAACCGGACAATCCTGTGGTGGCCTCAAATGAATTTAAGGCCCCCAGCCAGCTGACACGCGTGACCCATTCATGCTCGGTTTATATAAATAAATAAATAATTTACTTATTTATAAAAAAAAAAAAATAACAAAAAATAAATAATACAACAAAAAAAAACTTTTAACAAAAAAATACAACCGACTTTTGCACAAAAAAATAAAAAAGTGCAAGTTAACTTTAATTTCGAAACTCGGTGTTTGTGGTTGCTTTTTCGTTTTTTGAACACCGACTTCCGAAATTAAATTCATGGGACCATTTGGGAAGTATACCCTTTCCAACAAAAAAAGAATTTTTCAAATCGGTTGACAAGCGACGGAGTTATGCGCGAACAAACATTAAAAAAAAAACATACAAACATCCGAATGAAGAATGTTAACTAATTTTGATTATTAGCACTCCATATTCTCTATCAAAAATAAAAAATACTAGTGAAAGAATTACTTCGATACGTCAATTAGTTTCCGATTTAGAAGTAAAACAAGTTGCAAATCCACGACGCGGGCTGCCGGTGACGGTGTGACGTCATCGTACAACACGCTCAGTCTGGCACACTCAGTCCGCTCGCGGTCGCGCGCCTTTACCGTCGAAATTATACCTAAATACTTTTTAAAATGTCCAATCCAAATACTAGGAAATCATGTGTTGTACCTAACTGTAAAAATACAACTACCAATTCGCCGGAAAAGTTGTTTTTTCTCCTCGCTTCGACGATGTAGTCACATTAAAAATGCTATAGTATGTTTACAGCCATCTCTGCTGGCAGAACAATCTTCGCAGGTTACATTTAAAACTTATTGATCCTTATCATTGCATTCTAAACTGCAATGATAAGGTGTGGTACATACGCGGTGTTCTGGCGTGATTCTACATTTAACCATACATACATCACCTACTCTTTTTACTTCAACATAACCAATAGAATCATCGCCATAGCTCTCTTGCCGATCTGAAATAAGTATCAAATAAAAATAAATGGCCTTACGTATTTTGTTAGTAAAAAAATTACAAATAAAAAAAAAGTTTTAATACATCTCTAACGTTCAATCCACTACATCTACATCCTAAGTACCTATCCTACTTCCTACTAATATTATAAATGCGACAGTTTGTGATCTTTCACGCAAAAACTACTGAACGGATCTGGACAAAGTCTGGAATAACACGTAGGCTACTTTTAATCCTGGGAAAATGTACAGTTCCCGAGGGAAACGGGGGCGAAGCTGCTGGCGGAAGCTAGTTTGCAATAAATCAGTGTATGTATTCATTTAAATTTACTAAGAAGAGCGGAACCTACCTTTATATACATATGTACCTACCTATAGCTACAAAACTATAATACATATTTGTTTTCTTAACGTAAAATTTAATGGTAGGTAGGTACTTCTACTATTTGAGTTGCATTCTTCCAATACGATATTAGTTGGGTATTTTGTTTTGATAAAACAATTTAGAACAGATAAACTATTAAGCTTAAGTAGTTGCAAGGAAAGTTTACTTAGGTAGGTATTTTTGCATTTTATTCATTTTAATAAAACAATAATAAATTTTTATTCATTTTTATTCCTCGAATTTCGGCGGCAACGGAATCACTATTTGTTGATAAATAATGCGCAACCATTAATCCATATATTTTAGGTAGATTATCCGATTGCCCTTTTTCGAATCCTTCATCCATTTATTAATCGAATAATTTTACTATTATTAGACTATTAACGTAATACGCGGACGAAAACACAACAAAATACTGCGCAAGCTATTACACCCACTATAACCGCTGGCCACTGCATACGAAGCGGGCCGCGGCCCGCGAGGCGCGTTGTAATATGACGTCATAGGCGTCACGTGACTGTAAGCGGGTCTCGATATTTTTCGAAACTTTGAATGCTTATAAAATCAAAACTACTAGGTATTTTTGACTACAACAAAAACTAGTGTATTTGTATACATACAGGCTTTACTGAGACAAAATTTCACGCGATTTGGCATACCTAGTAACATTCTTCATTGAGAACCTCCTCCTTTTTTAGAAGTCGGTTAAAAACAAATAATAACCCACTTCCATCAACTTTACACGTATATAATACACTATTATTAATGCAGATTTAGCCCTCATAATACCGAAAGGGGATAAGTAGATTCTTGTTTAGAATATTAAACAGGGGGTACTAAGTAAAGTCTATCTATTAAAAATAGATGACAATTTTAGGTCGTGGTCCGAATGTTAGCGATTTTTGGAGACGTTAAAAACCGTCTTTGATTAAAAAAAATCCAATTTATCATCGTATAAACGACAAAGGTTATACAAAGTGTAACAGAATAAACGCAATACCTGAAAAAGGGTTAAATACCCTCTTTCAGGTAATTGCATTTATTGTGTTCATCATTATGAACATCTTTTAGTCATCATTCATCAAGCCTGATTCAGCTGAATACCAGTATTTTACGTGTAGCGGCTGCCTACCAGACCTCCACAACCCATTAACTGGGGAACACGGTACTTCTTGGCAAGACTGGTGTCAGAGTTCGGTGTTTTCTGGCTTCTGACAATCCGTAACCACCAATAATACAGTGTAGTCTCTTTAAATGCCTTGTGGTTATCACTATTGTACATGAAGTTTAGATATATAAATAATATATATACTAAAACCTGAATAGGGGCATTGTTCTTATCATTAGTATAACTTTTATTATGACACCAAGCCTGAAATCGAGAAAATAACACTTGGGGACAACGCACAATGACCACGTTTCTGGATTTCCGTTTTTACAACCTGCATACGGTATACCTGTTGCGGAATTTATTGGAATGAGTGACTATGGCACTGGAATGCAAAGGGCATTAGGAGGAACACGGCTGGGTTTTAGTCAGTAAGAGTCTGACACACCCTTCCGCTCCGCCCAGAGCGGGAGAAATCATTTGACTTTTACCATTAAATTAAACAATACGGTACCTATACCTACTCTTGAGGAGACAACCTGATGGACAGTAAAGTATAAAAATGATTCTAAACACATGCACCATCGTGTAAATATTCATCGTACGCCTCAGATCTGCCGTCATCCATTTATTTGTATGCAACTTCGCTCGTAGTGTTTAGTTTCCGAGATGAAAGCCACGTTAATGATGAAATTTAGCTAAGTGTTGCTCTAAACGAGCCCACGTCTTCGTCTACTTTAACTTCGTATACTAGATTCTCTAGACAAAGTGCCCTTCTATTAAATAAATAAGTTATTAATAAAACTTTAATTCAGACGATGAGGTCCATAATAGGGTTTTTACTGAAAAAAGGCAATTAGTCGTCAGATAGATTTCCAAAAAATATTGGACACGTATTTTTTCTTTTTTCACGTAAACAAAAATAAAGACGATACAGTGCGCTGAAAATTCGCGTGACGTCACTACGTGCTACAATTTTTACTAGCGTCGTGACGTCACCAGCCCCAACTCTAGAATTTTGATGTGCTTTGTCTATATTTTTTTTACGATTTGAAATGACAAATATTAAATGTCCAATATTTTTTGAAAATCCGTCGCTCGAGCTAAATACGATTATGATTATTATTTCTAGTGAAATACCCAATTTTTCCAAATCCCAAGAGAACATACTGTCAGGATAAAAAGTATCCTATGTGTTATTACAGACTATAATCTACCTCTGTGCCAGTTTCTGCGTGAAAGAAAAAAATCTGAAAATCTCCTTCCTCTGCAGTTTTTTGAAATTTTCTGATAAAATGTATTAAACATCGATAACTCGAAAACTTCCCAATTTGCAGCCCTAGTTTTCGGGGTCAAAATTGTTGCCAATCAGCTCTAGTATAATCAATTTCAAGGAATGCACTGAATTACCAATCATGCTGAATTTCATTGTGTTAGCAAAAACGGGCTATAATCCTTAATGTTGAAGTTCTAATATCAATATAAATAATTAATTTGAAATCCGATCAACAGATGGCGGTGTGTAATTACGTCATCATCCTTAATCTCGATGTTAAGATTTTCCGGGCTCTAATGACCCTCCGTGCTAATGACGTGATTTGTAGTTCAGTTTTGCTCCGTAGTTCGAGTTCACAATTATGCCTATTTTAGATACTCAGGACTTTTATTTAGCACCCTTTTTTTTTTTTTTTTTTTTTTTCTGGATGGGAAATCATCAAATGACCCCTCCCGCCCTGGGTGGAGCGGTAGGGAGTGTCAGACTTTTACTGACTAAAACCCACCCGTGATCCTTCTTGTGCCCTATGCGTTCCAGGGCCGCGGCAACTCTTTCGAACAAATTCCGCAACCCTAGCAGGCACCGACCCTATGGGGCCCCGTCCTCGGTGCTGACGGCTCCTTGAGGCGCGCGTGGAACACAACGCGTCGTCGACTCAACCTGGTATCGGACGGCGAGCCACCCACGCTCACCGTCCCCAGGCATCAGCCACTGCGCGATAGCACAGCGGCCGACTTGTCTCTGGAGGGGGCCGAAATGGGACCATTACTGGCACTCCATCTCAGCACCCTCCCGAGTGTTGGGAGCCGCAGCACCCGCAGCAGAAGCGGCAGTGGCGGCGACAGAAGCCGCGGCGGCGGCAGAGGTGGCGGTGGCGGCGGACCTCTTGCCCCTGGTCGGGGCGGATGGCGCGCAGGCCCTTCCCCCAGCCCAGTGCTCGGCCGGCTTGCCAACAGCCGCACATGCACTGCAGTGCGGCGTGGCCTCGCACGAGCCAGCTTTATGCCCGGGCTGACCACAGCGGAAACAAAGTCCGCTGCGGTCGACCTCCGAGGGGCACATAGCTCCCGTGTGGTTACCCACATGGCAGCGGTAGCACCTCAGAGGTCTGGGTTCCAGCAGTTTTACCCGCGCAGACACCCATCCCACCAAGAGCCTTCGGCCCTCCGACACAGTTCTGGCCGCCGTCACGGGGCAGCTCACCACAAGAGTTTGCATGCCCGTGTTGTCAGGCCGGAGGGTGCCCGCCTTGACGAGCTCGGCAGAGCACCCCCCAGTCCTGGCGACGGCGGCCACAACTTCCTCCTCCGTCACGGAGTCATCCAGGCCCACTATGCGCATGTCGATGCGCTTAGTCGGCCTGGACACCCGGACCTCGTCCGCGGGTAAGACCGCCCTCAGCCTTTCGGCCAGGGCGTCCGCGAACGGGCCACTCTCCGCTCCGGCGAGCTCGAGCTTGCGGGCACCGGTTAAGGTCCTCCTGACCCCGATGCCCCCGCTGATGCCCAGCTCTTGGAGGCTCACCGCCTCCTTCGCCCGCTTCAGTACGGCGAGATACGTCACGCCCCTCTGTTCCGCTTCCGGCTGCAGTGTGAGCACTACAGCCGCGGATTTCGGGGCGCGAAGCCTCGCCGCAATGGCGTTGGCCTTCCGCCGCTGCCTCCTCGCCTTGTTTTTGGCCGCTTTCGCGGCCCGCCGTTTCTGGCCAGCAACCTGCCACTCGGCCTCGGCCGCAGGAGGGTCCGAGGGTGGGGGTGGGGGCGGCTGCGGCACCACTGGCGCCGCAGCCTTAGCCGCTCCTCCAGCCTTCCTCCTACCCCTCTTCGCCGGGGCCGACTTGGTCGTCGCCGGCGTCGTAGTCGCCGGCGTCACAGGCGCTGTCGCTGGCGCCGGCGCGACTCCGCCCTTGGCCTTCGCCTTCGCCTGGCCAGACGTTCCTGGGCCGGCAGCCACGGCGGCCGCGTACGAAGCCGCCTTCTGCCGGCCCTGGGGCCTCTGTGTCGCCGCTAGTGGGGGACGCCGAATCATGTCCTCCAAAACGGAGAACTGCTTCTGGTAGGGAGCCAGCTCCTGCCGCACCAGGCTCCGCATCTGGCTCAGCACTAGGCTCCCCTCCAGCGTCGCCGGACTCGGCCCCCCCTGCGGCTCCTCCGAGGCCGCCCCGGCCATGCTAGCCAGGTCCCTCCGGAGCGACTCATTCTCTGCAATGAGTCGCTCCGTTACGGCCGCAAGGCGGGCGACCTCCGCCCGCAACTCTGTCGCCTCTCCGGACCCGCCGACGTTGGCCGCCGCCGCCGCCATAATGGAGGCTTTGGCCGCCGTAATGGCCTCCCGCTTGGAGGACTGCTTTCGCTTGAAGGCCACAGCGCGGATCGCGGCCTCCACTACCTCTTCGAACCGGGCCCTCTGCTCCTCGGCAGCGGGCGGTTCCTCTCTCGGGGACTCTTCGTCGTCAGAGTCGAGAGGGGGTGGAAGAGTAGAGGGAGCCCCACGACCGCTCCCTCCAGGGCGACGCCCCTCCTCCACCGACCTCTCGGCCCGACGGCCCGCCTCCCGGGTAGAGGGAGCCAGCCCCCTCCCTGCCTCACTGCCCCTGCCCCGCCTAGCGGTGGGGATTTTGCGGGCGGAGGCAAATTCGCCCTCGGAGGACGACCCCCCGGTATCCTCTCGTCTGGGCCGCTTGCGGAAGAACTTGACGTTCTCCGCAGCAGCCCCCTCTCCTCCGTTTCCAGAGCCCGCCGAGCTGACCGTTACTAGGTCTGGCGCGGAGCCGGAATCCGACTCCGCACCACCCCGGCGCTCAGGCGAACCCTCCTCTACAAACTCGTGCGCCATCAGCTCCTTAAAGGAGTCAGATCCGGATGACGACGATGACTCGGAGCCTCCTCGGCTCTTGTTGCCACTGGCAAGCGGAAGGTCTTTGTTGCCCACCCCAGAGTACGGAGGGCAGCCCGCCGAAGCGGGGTGGGATTCCCCGACCGCTGAGCAGTCGGGACCCACCTGGGGACTCATTTTGCAAAGATCTTGACTCATTTTTTGTGCCTTTTAAGGGTGCGGTCCCTGTTTGCTCCGCCCCTTCTCGGGGCCCACTCTCCTCACCTCACCTCTCCACCTGCTCGCTGCTCCCACAGTCACGTCTGATGATCAGACGCGTACCAGAGAGCAGCGAGCAAGCGTGTGTCTCTCTTGGTCTGATCCCTCACTTGCGACCTTCCGGCATGAGTGGCTCTACCGGGAAAGCTCGCAAGATCATTGGGACGCTCAAGCCCCACCACGACGACAACGTGGAGACACATTCGGTGGGGTTTATTTAGCACCCTGAAGTATCAATAGTGTAGATTCAGTGCCGCGTGACCAGATCTAACACTTAATCTGACTAAGAAGGCCAATTCTCGAATTCAAAACTTGTCAAAATGTAGGGATAATAGAGAGATGTGATTTTACAGTTTTAGATTAAGATGCGAAAGAAACGCTCGATAAAAATACAAAGTTTGCGTCCTCTTGTACCTGGTTCTCTTATCAAATTGCTACATAATCGGTTAGTTGGTAGTGTGACTCACATTTACATATAAAATTCCCACTGGTTAAGATAACAGCCCCATAATTTCGAATATCCAGATCGATTTCAGAGCCTATGAGGACACAAATTGATCAACGATTGATTTAGGTATGCAAGAGCCATGCAGTGTTACTAATCATTCGTCTGAGCCGAGCATACATTACGATTAAATTGCAACAGAGGTAATTACCAGTCGTCTACTAAGACTAACCATAGGTTAAAAGAACTACTAACTAACAGATTGCGTAATATCTCGTCTCCCAGACCAGTCTGTGAATCCTTGTAATCCATTTCCATTTGCGACCGGTCGAGTCAGTGGATCTATCTAGATCGGTATCGATGGCTCGTCGCCACTCACTTGCCCTTTGACTTAACACATCGCGGTCTAAATACAACGTTTAAGGGATGAGGGGATAGCGATTGTGTATTGTCACACAGTAGGAATCATGTTATGTGTATGACTTATTAAAATAAAATTCATTTAACAAATTATCACTTATATTTTGATCCGAAATCTGACAAGTCTGTCGGCTCTCCTATTTAATTCCAAACCTATAGGGAACGTGCACGGAGGAGACTATGCCATCAAGTGTTGTAAATCTGAAACTTTACGCTGTAATTATTTGACTGTGCTGCCACCTATACTTCCAGTACCCTCGAAACTTTACGCTGTAATTATTTGACTGTGCTGCCACCTATACTTCCTGTACCCTCCGTTTAGGGGAACTTGCACAAAGTAGACTGCGCCATCTAGCGTTGCAAATTTGAAACTTATAAGTAAAATGTACTTGACATTGACGCTTCTGTGCTGCTACCGATAGATTACTATAGAACTTTCTGCACGTTCCCTATTCTGTTTCCGTTAGTCCTTTAAATACTAAAAATCTATTTCCTGCCAGCATGCATAAAGGTATAAATGACAGTACATTATATTGAACTTTCTGTGGTTCATAGGAACGATTTTTTTTACATACTCTATGCCTTTTCTTATACCGACCTATTTAAGTGTGTGCTTGGGTCCAGACTTGTCGTTTCTGTTTGTGACACAACCTCGTTCCACTTTCCTGCCACGATTATAATGATCAAATCCCGTTCCTGATTAACCTATTAAAGAACTAAGTAATGATAAGCTCCTGGCTATGTACTGCGCAGGCATTGTATCAATCCCTAATATTCATTCACATTGTCTAAGTGATAGTTTGTAAATGGCTATTTTTAATATAATGTTCTAGAACCAATTTTTTAAAGCGCGGGCGCAGAAGAAAAGATTTCAACGAAGTAAACGCTTTTCATGTCATTCCACACCCATTGCTGGTTCGTGTCCCAATTTCTCCCACATTTTTTTTTTGCTAATTGTTTGTTTTTATTCTTTTACAATTTTATTTCTCCCGCAAACATGGTACCAATGTGCATTTAATTTTCACACTTCCCGTTACCCAACAGCTGGCTTTTACTTTGGCCAGAGTCTGAAGCATTGCCAGTTAACGCGGTGATGCTGCCAGTCTCTTGGGCACATTACCAGCTGCAGCGTTGAGGAAGAATTTTTGGATGCTATATTTTAGATTGTTGTAAGTTTAGTTTATTTAGGTTCGTGCTAAATAACTGTGTTTTTAACCGATTTCCAAAAAAAGAGGAGGTTATTTTTTTGAGGACTGTTTTTTTTTGTGTTTTTTATTTAAAGTTTAGTTAATTTTTTATGATTATTTTTGTATTCGAAAGCAGGGAATTGTCATGTGGTCCCATTTTTTAGTGTGATCTGACGACAAGTATATGAGTTATCCCGAATAATGCGTGGCTTCGATAACATTGATGATGTTCTCATTCTCACTTGTCGATGTAAAATCTCTCTCTTATGAAGAACAGAGATAGGAAACGGAACTCTTTAATAGTTGAAATCGCATCTCTGTTAATTATTTACACCAGTTTATAATACGTACGCTGTGATGGGTACGTTTAGCTGTGTGGTGTTACCACTAAAAATTGATAAATAAAAAACTATGAAACCACCAAAAACACCGACTTCCGAAATTAAAGTTATTTTGTACCTTTTGTGTTTTTTAAAGTTTTTTTCTTTCTTTCAAATTTTTCTTTCGCTCAAATCAGCTTACTAATTGGACCACCCACAAACAAGTGACAGCGTTAAGATTACGCATGCGCAGTCGTGAACGCGAGAATCAGCTTCTTGACCATTTTAGGTGAACGCTTACGTTAAGGGCACCGTGGTGTAATACTGGCTTTGTTTGTGAAAGGCTGGGATTTCTTCATTAAGAATAGATTTGTATTCGTTGTTAATAGCTCAATAGATACATATTGTAAGTAAAAGCTGTTCACAATTATGAGTACAATGACCCCCAGGTCGTAAAAGTGATTTGTAAATCAATTTGCATTGTGTGGGTATTACTTGTGTAATACGATTTTATTATGGTTATTATCTTGGTTCTGACATACATTGAAATGATTTTGTTTTCATTGACTTGAGTAACAAACAGCTTATCTTTAATAAGCTGTTTGTTAGCAGGCAGGTTGGAATCAAACCAAATAGCGGTTCGGAATACTTTTTCAAATCCATCATCTGCCTGGCCGTTTCCAACTATGCTGTGGTCGTCTTCAAATCTAACCTGCTGCAGAGCTGAACTGTTTATCTGACCTCCACAACCCAGTAACTGGGTAACAGAACATGATATCTCTTGGCAAGACTAGTGCTAAATTTTCTAGCTTCTGGCTGCAGTGACGACTGTCAAAGATCTACAAACGACAACCGGGACCAACGGCTTAACGTGCTTTCCGAGGGACGAGGGATCGTCTCGGCGTGTTATAGATGGTCACCCATCCACAAATTGACCTCGGCTAAGTGTTACTTAACATTGAAGATTGATTCATTCGGCTGTCGCTAATATTTAGCCTCGAGTTCCTCTAATTGACTTTTCAAATATAGTAGCGTTAAAAATTATGTTAATTACTAGCAGCGCCCCGTGGTTTCACCCGCGTTGTTCCCGTTCCCGTGGCAATACGGGGATAAAACATAGCCTATGTTACCAGGGTGAATGTAGCTTTCTAATGGTGAAAGAAATTTGAAGTTCTTAATTTGAAATCGGCACAGTAATTTTTGAGTTTATTCATTAAAAACATACACATAAAATACAAATATTTCATCTTTATAATATTAGTGTAGACTAGCAATCCGCCCCGGCTTCGCACGGGTGCAATGCTGATACTAAATCTCTACTATATTATGCATGTACCATACATATAAACCGTCCTCTTGAACCACTCTACCTATTAAAAAAAAACGCATCCAAACCCGTTGCGCAGTTTTAAAGATCTAAGCATACATAGAGACAGACAGACAGCGGCAAGCGACTTTGTTTTATACTATACCATGAACAATTGAATTTACTCAATATGCTAATGACACATTTCGAAAGTATTTTATTAACACTTATAATGCATTAGGTTTTATGTCTGTAATATTGTTGTTTGTCAAACAAGTCGTTAATGCGGCGATCACGAATATTAGTCGTTTTCCTAATATGCTTGGCACGATTCATCTCGGGTTAGCTGGCATTCAGTTTTTATGAAGCCAAATGTCACGAAACTTTTAAAATTGATGCGACATAATTGTAGGGAAATGTATTTATACTTGACTAGCTTCTGACAGCGGCTTCACGTAGGTACGTGAAAATTAGAAATTATTCCAAGGGGATATACCTAATATATACAGGGTTATTTTTAAAACACCAACAACCTCTTAAGAGGTCATTGTGTTCATCATTATGAACAACTTTTACTATGGGACCAAACCTGAAATCGCGAAAAAAAATCAGCTGTTCCTAATATTTGTGTTCGTATAAGTCATATCAAAATGTAGGGGACAGCTGATTTTTTTTTTCGCGATTTCGGGTTTGGTCCCATAGTAAAAGAAAAGTTGTTCATAATGATGAGTACAATGACCTCTTAACTTCTTAACTTAAAAATTAACCCTGTATATATCCCGGGATGAAAGGTATCCTTTTTTTAATCATCAGACCATCATTATAGGAAATTATCAAATGACTTCTTCCACTCTGGGCGGAGCGGAAGGAAGTGTCAGACTCTTACTGGTTAAAACCCATCCGTGTTCCTCTAAATGCTCTTTGCGTTCCAGGGCCGCTGTGACTCTTTCGAACAAATTCCACCATACTTGCAGAAAAAAGTATCTACCTATATAACGTATGTCCTAATCAAGGGCACGGTCTGGCTATGTGCTAAGTTTCATGTAATGCCGGTAAGATATAAGACATACAGTCAGACAGATATATGTACTTTCAGATTTATATAATTTCTTCTAATTTTCCCACGAAACCGCTCCTGTGGCCTACAACAAAGGAATCACATAATTATGTATGTATTTTTCCAGTATACAAAGAAGTTCTATTAGTGGAAGATTTTTCAGTATGTAATTATTGCTTCAAGAGGTTGTTACCTCATACAAACAAATAAACAGTTGTAGTGCTTTATATGTATTTACGTTTTTATTTGTTTATTCGCTTTGGTATGATTTGTGTAGCTAGATGTTACGTACATATGTATACAGGGTGAAATTGAATAGATGCGACATATTTAAATCTATACTAATATTATAAAGCTGAAGAGTTTGTTTGTTTGTTTGAACGCGCTAATCTTAGGAACTACTGGTTCGAATTGAAAAATTCTTTTTGGGTTGAATAGACCATTTATCGAGGAAGGCTTTAGGCTATATATCATCACGCTTAAGCCAATAAGAGTGGAGCAGCGATAAAGAATGTTTTAAAATCGGGGATTCCACGGGGACGAAGTCGCGGGCAGCAGCTAGTATACAATAATACGTGTTGTCAAGAAAATTTAGAACATACCAAATGTAAAATTAATGAACTTTTATCACCGCTATGAATGGCAACGTTTAATAACGCGAGTACTCCACAACGATCATTGAGCACTGCGATTAGTTGGACGAGATTTTTTGATACTTTAATTTTTCTTATTTATTTTGCATATTAATTATTTTTCTGGAATACCGATAATTCGTACTTAAATAAAGATATTAACATCGATGGATCATTTTAAAACGCCAACCACGTAACTTTTTTTAACGATTTAGATTGTAGAAAAAACAGTTTATAATTACTATGTTACTGTAACTGAAGCTCCCATTTCATTTTGTCGCATGTATTCAAAGTCATCCTGTATATGTTAATATATTTAACAATAACATATTTTTGGCCTACTACCTGGGCCCCAAGTCTGCTATTTTTATAAATTTGTCATTCCAACACGATCCCATTGTCATTTTGCTAAAAGTTCGTAATCTTCTAAATTCATAATGGTCGGTCAATGGTCTAGCTATTAAAAGCAATGACTGCACAATGACGTTCTAATGGTAGGTCACTGATCAAAGGAACGGTCAAAATTTTAGCAGATTATCGCATACGTCTGTCATTCATTTGTCATTATGTACGAGATTACAATTCTATACCATTTCTTTGAATGGAGTGTCAGTGGTTGACCATTGGAAAGTCATAGTGACGCTTTTATATTAGTAGATTACCAAAATTGTCAAAATCAACCATTATGAAATCAAAGATAGACCATTCTGATACTATTTTAATAGCAGACTTGAGGCCCTGTACAATTTAAGTTTGTAATGTAACTCGTGTATCCTACCTGTTTCATCGTTCGTGATATGTCGTGTATCTAGCTGTATTGAAAGCGGCTACCGTAACACCTTCACGACCTATTGCTCTAGGAAACCTGTCTTTTGCAACAGTTTCATATTATCACTGACACTTTCTGGTGTACATTCGATGATTTGGTGAGAACCATTTACACCAGGTTTATAAAATAGGGAAAGTATTGCGAGAGAAGTTATTGAGCATTTTTTTTTAATGGGACAAGCCAGACACACTTCCCTTCTTAGTATATTTGGTGCATCGTCCTCACATAAAAATGAAGTATTTTTTGTATACCAAATATTGTAAAACATTTATTTGAAAAGAGTAACTATGGAGTTTCTTACCTTTGCGAATGGATGCTAGAGTCACTTAAAACTTTTAATGATGACGTTCAAAATTGCCGTTTAATGGCCTAATTGAAATAAACGTTTTGACTTTGATTTTGACCCTAAAAGCCAGAATAATTGGTAATGACCACCAGAAAAAAGACAAGTTTATGAAGCTTGACTAGTCTCAGATAAACATTTAACTGCCTTGGACCATACAAGTAAATTAATCAGAAAGAACGCGGAGGAGTAAGGAAATTTATGATTTCAACTTCCTTTGTTATCAAGCAGGAGAATGACGTTGATTGCAGCGTCGGTGGCATTAATTAAATCCCTCAAAGTACAGACACTTGGGCATTCCACAGTGTGGCTTATGTTCTGCACTTAACTTGGGAATCCGATGCGTCTATAAAACCCCATTTTGTCAAATTTTGTTTGCAGTGGCTTATCTGGGTGCGCAACCGATTGAGTGCTTTCCATATAGGCCACTGCAGATCATGTCCAGGTGACAGATGATGCCAGGGTTGTGGATTTTGTTCGAAAGAGTCACCGCGGCCCTGGAAAGCAAAGGACATTCGGAGGAACGGGTTTAGTACGGAAAAAGGTTTAGTCAGTAAGAGACTGACACTCCCTTCCGCTCCGCTCAGAGCGGATGAATTCATTTGATGATTTCCATTCATAAAAGAAGGTGGCAGATGTTTTTGGTTTCGAGTAGTTGGGTGGTGATAGGTGGCGTTATTCTCAAAGTTTAGTGCTCACATTAAGTGGATGGTCTTCGATAGTCTCTGAGTATGAATGTGGATGACTATAAATGAAAGAACCAAGAAACGATGGATGGTTTGTGTAACAAAATGACCTCCTCTTTATTTTCTTTCTTTCTTTTATTCCTTTTTAGCATCTACTGAGGTGACGACCAATAGAAAATGGAAGAAGATTACATGACTTGTGTGTCTTCAAATTAATTAGGATATGGGCAAGAATGTTGAGGATTAATTTGTACTAGGTTAATACACAATAATCTTCCTAAAAATCTTCGATTTGGATGAATGGATGGACGAACGTGGCTGTTTGTTACTCAATCACGCTAAGTTAGATGAACAGATCTGCATAAAGTACTTCATTCACAGGAGTATGTTTCCTTGGGATAATTTCCGATATTCACGAGAGAAGTCACTGACCGATCCTAGTACTTACAATTAAATATATTTATTAAATTACTGACATAAATAACTAAATAACACTTTTTTAGCAAATGTAAACGAAGCGTTTAAACCGTAATATTAACTAAAACAATTAAACCGACAATATAAAAATTTGAATACCATAAAAAAAAATCATGGAATTCCCAACTAATAAAGTGTGAATGAAAACGTCTTATTACGTGAAATATCGAACATTATTACGTCAAAAGCTTTCTATAGAAAAAAAAAGTGTTTTTGTGGATGTTAATAACAATCATGTGAAATTGTTTGGTAATACCGACTCCATCGTATGAAAGCCTTTCGTGTACGCAACGGTTGGTGGGTTTCCCTCTATTGTAGGGTGACTATGTAAATGGAAGAACAGATATATACGACACATTATGTTGTGTACTTTGTACTATCTAAAATTGTTAATTTTGAATTGATTATTGAAGTTAATCCAGATTATATCTTACAAGAGGTACAAATAAAATTGTTAGTAACTTAAAAATATTTTTAAGTGCTAAAATTACATGCAAAACACACACACATGGTATTTAATCTAGAGGTTATACGAGCACAACAGGTCAAAATCCATATTTAATATTATTAAATGCGGAAGTTGGCAAATGGGTAGACCATATCCTGAATTAGGACTTAGGATTCCATCCCGGGAAAATTTTCATCGAGGATAATTTTCGACTCGAAATATGTTGTTTTATAAAAGCAACCCTCAAAGTATCAAAGCAAGAAAAATTAAATAATAACATTGTTTGCAAAAAGGACTATAATATATTCTGTAGGAAAAATTGTTACACAAATCCTGAAGGGTTCAATAAAACAGTTAACCCGTATAAGAGGTAAAAAGTCTTGTTGTAGTCGATAAAACAGCAAATATGGGAGGAATTTTGTTCCCTTTGGTGTACAAAGATTGGAAAAAAGACCGTCCTGTGATTTTGCATTGGTAGAGAATTTTATTGAAAAGATAAAAGAGATTTTACGTTACTGACAAATAATTAATATTTCTTAGGTACCTATAAGAAAATTTTTGTAATGAAAACATTTAATTAGATTGTCGGCGAACGTAATAATGATATTCTGAACCTTTGTACATCATAAACAGCAAAAAATATTGTTTGTTTTTGTATATAATTATGTTTAAATATCTGGAAGACACGATTCTTAATTCTTAATTCTTTATTGTACACCAAAATAATTTATATTATATATACATTGATAAATTGCATGTACAAAGGCGAACTTAACTCAAAATTGAGTTTTCTTCCAGCAAACGATCTTATTTTACTGATTGAAAGCCACGCTATTATTCAGTATTATAGGATACATATCCCGAAAAATGCACAGTCGTTGCAGTATAGAGTAGGGAGTAAATCTGCAGGAAAACCTAGTTCATTTATAAGAAGAACACAAGAAAACGAAACTCATAAATAAAACTCAAGTTGAACTCGAAGTCAGATAAATGTCCCACCTATTTACTAGATGTTTGTATGGTCACCCTACCCACAGCATCGATATTTACCGATCATATTATTTGTGGTTGTTACGTTCAATGTAAGCGCCCGGCACCCTGTTGAACTTATCAACAGGTTTCTGTCAAATTGTATGGAAATCGATACCCGAACGCTGCGTTCAACCGCTGATGTGGACACACGCTTAACTTGTACGTTTATAGTACGAGTAGTGTATTTACGATTACGGTGACCTGCCTCGTAAACTTTGTTGGGTATTTAAGATTTCTACAAGTGTAAGGAGTTTTTGGGTTTCTTATTATCACTTGTGTCGATAAATGGAAATCGATAAAGGGTGTCGAGAGTTTTTTTTGGAGTGTCTGATATATGGTGTGTATTGTTTAATACAATGCTTTTGTAAGGAGTGTGGTTTGGGGCATATATTGAGCAACATTTGGCAGGACAGTAGCGCAGTCAGTCTCGCCTTTTTCAGAGTTTATAAAATAAAAGCAAACTTATAACTGTAGTGTACTCATCTGTTTTTTCTTTGTAACATTAACATGACTCTAGCTTTATCGTTTTAGACATAATATTATGTCTAGTAAGGGGTATCGCCTTAATACCCCGACCAAATGGTTACCACAGACTACGCTCCACCTCCAATATTGCCATCTGTTCCCCAAAATATAGAAACATACCAAAGTGACCAATACGCTGTGACCAACGATGCCTTAGAAGTGGTCAAAAGTTTTGGGCCATCCAAATCTAGGTTACTGTCGGGCCAGCTTTACGATGAAGATTGGTTTAACGGAAACAAATAATAATGCGAAAACTTTTATTCAATCCTTAAAACCCAGGACCCTTTTTTATGTATGGGAATCAAATGACTTCTTCCACTCTAGGCAGAAGAGAGTGTCAAACTCTTACTGTCTAAAACCCATCTGTGTTCTTCTTAATGCCCTTTGCGTTCCAGGGCCGCGGTGACTCTTTGGAACAAATTCCGCAACCCTAGCAGGCATTGACCCTAGCGGGCCCCATTTTTATGATGACATCTCTTTGAGGAAAACCCAGGACCCTTTTTTTCTGGATGGGAAATCATCAAATGACTTCTCCCGCTCTGGGCGGAGGGGAGTGTCAAGGTCTTACTGTCTAAAACCCACGCGTGATCCTCCTAGTGCACTTTTCGTATCAGGACCGCGACTTTTTTGGACAGTTCTACTCAAATCTGTGTGGTACTTTCCTCAAAAGACCACTTCAGACACCAACCTACATGGTTCTCATATGATTTGACCAGTACAATTGTATGGACTTCAAAAGAGACCTTGACCTCTGAGTTTGTTTTGGTGTTTCTTCTCAGGGTAGTCAGCTAGGAAACACCGGCCTCATCTAGTTTTATAACGGCCAAAAAAAGATTGACGTGTAAAAGTGTTTTTTACAACCTACTTACAAAATAAAAATCATTTATTATTTAACAAATTTCGCGACAAACCTAGGATCCTACGTTAAGAAGTGCAACTAGTTTCTACTACACCAACAATTTCTAACGTTACTAAATGCCATGTCATATTGTCGCAACACTTTTTATAGCCTAAATGTCCTTTTCAAGTCCTGCATTAGCCATAGCCCTTACATAAATCGTCAATTTAGTTGCGTGTTTGCACGCTACGTGGTTCCAGTCAGACGTGGACTTTCTTCGTGACTAAGCCTGCCTTTGTTACATCATCCTGGGTTATTGAAATAACAATAAGGATGTGGACTCGTTACTGTTTACTTGTTTCGAGAGAATATATGGGTCTTAAAGGGCCTGTGAATCTGTGTGTTGAATTATTTAGCATTATGGTCTCTTTTATTGTCTTGCTATATATGTATGTTTAGGTTTAGATTTGTTTTAGTGTGTGTTGTTAAGTTGTCATCTCATTCTTTTGTGATTTTCTACATGACATATTTTTTGTCTACCACTCTAAAATGTGTGTTATTGTGTGTTAGCAGCTCCGCCCGCGTGATTGTTGGTAATTACCCCTAGGAAACTTACTCCTGGGATAAAATATATTCTGTGTGTTATTCCGGAATCTGTCTACCTTTGTGCCAAATTTCATTGAGATCTATTCAGTGGTTTTTCCGTGAGAGAGTTACAAATATCTATACATAGAAACCTTCGCGTTTATTATATTATTAGTAAGGATTATCAATCTGTGTATATTATTTTATTAAATATTAGAAAAGTGGTAACTGTAGTAATAGCACAGTATTACAATATTACAGTAGGGAAACGCCTTTGATGTCGCGCGATGCCGCCGCCAGCGTAGGTACTTACGCTGCCACATGCAAGTATGGAAGGGTTGTCACCAAATGGGAAATAAAACAATTGTGATTATTACTATTGTGATGTAATCATTTAATTTAAAATTGAAAACAATATATCTAGTTTCAAAATAATTGTGATTATTAAATTTAATATAATTATTTATTAAAAGTGTAAACCACATACGTACCTACATGTTATATAGGTAATAAGGATGTTTCCTGAGTAAAAAATATCTGATTATGTTTAGTCCGTCAGTAAGATTATAGAAAAATATTGTTCACGTATTTTTTCCTTTATTAAATCTATAAAAACTGACGAAGATAAAAAACATCAAAGATCAGAAGTGGGGGCTTGTTGCGTCACGGCTAGATAAAAATTGTAACGAGTAGTGACGTCACACGAGTTTTCAACGCACTGTATCGTCTTCGTTTTTTTCTTATTATATGAAAAAAAGAAAAAAATACGTGTCCAATATTTTATGGAAATCTATCCGACGGAGTTATCAGATTTTTTTAGTCAACTACCTTATTGTTCAACTGTTTTACTTTTCAATTACCGTCTTTGACAAGCTTCTATCCACAACTCGCGCCTGGAAAGTAAGTAGGTACCTATAAATTCATTAGACAAACACATACCTTTACAATTATAATTATCAGACATAAAATTATAAGGAAAAGTAGCCAAAATTGTGTGCACAAGTCAGTTTTGTCTTAGCGGCGGCAGCGGCGCGGCGGCGGGGCGTCTGTTATATTCCATAAGTCTATGGTACACAAATGAAAAACCTAACAGAACAGTTTGTGCGCACCATTATAGAATGTAAGTATAATAAAATTATTACACAAAAAACACGCCCGCGCCTGCCCTTCGCGCTCGGTACCGCAAACTAAGCGTGTTTGCGGTACGCGGCCCGCGCCGCCCGACACTCCGCGAGTTCCCCTCCGTTGCTCTGCGCAAGTACATTCGTCGCCGTACTGTAGGAAATATTGTAATACTGTGGTAATAGTATAGTATAGTTACTATATATTTTTTTAAACGAACCCATCGCTTAAAATTTCGAAAGCAAACCAGCCTTGTTCAGTTGTTGAAAAGTTTAGACATTCAATCATTATTGCAACCAAAACTTTTATTTTAGTAAAACTATAGATAAATGAAGAGGAACATAGAACCACCTATAGTCGACACCAAATAAATGTGCAATAACGGTCATTGACATACATTTATTGAAAACCTTAATTCTTAAAACAGAAATAGATAAATGAAGAGGAACATAGAACCACCTATAGTCGACACCAAATAAATGTGCAATAACGGTCATTGACATACATTTATTGAAAACCTTAATTCTTAAAACAGAAATAATGAATTAATGTTATATTGAATCGACATCCATCGTGATCTTTTATATTTACTAGTAATGGAAAACGATTCATTTTTTTTTGTCCATGTACCTACGAAGAGATATCAAGGAAAGGGCAATGACCTTTATTGCACATTTATCTGGTGTCAACCATAGTCTCCGATTCAAGTTTGAATTTAATTAGAAAAAGCAACGATTTTAGGTTATTGGAAACTAGTGATACGTCCCGGCTTCGCACGGGTGGGCATTATTTATTTTAATAGAGCCTATGTTACACAGAGATAGTGTCTGCAATCTAGTGGTGATAATATATTTGAATTCGGCTTATATGTTTTTGAGTTTATTCGTTACAAACATACCAAAAAAAATTGTTCCTCTTTATAATTTAATATTAGTGTAGATTTGAAAAAGCAAAGAATTAAACAAATAAATAAACGGCAGTAAATGTAAGAATACTATTAAATAACACAATAACATTTCCTTTCGCGTGTCATATCATAATGTAAGTCAACTTAATAATACTTAATAATAAGAATAGTTGAATACAAAGTTCCATCAGTTAATAAAGTCAACCAATCCGGAAGATATATTTCTAAAGGTGGGTTTAGACTGAATTAGTGACTATTCGTTCTACCAATATATTTTTAACAATACTCTATCTAGGTCATACAAATCTTAAATCCATTAATTTTCTGCTTGACAACACAATCTTAACCTCTGAGTCTAGAAGATTAAATTTCGCTCTAAGCTACTTATAACCTAACGGCGATCACACTTTGGTTTTTGAAATTTTATGCCTTAAATGGTTTAAATTAGGAATGGAAGTTTGTATGAAAGTTTTACTGATTTGACACGCAGCTTGTCTATACAAAATGTCTAAAATAAAGTATAGTAGGCTCTTGTTCTAGTTCTATTCCTATGGACACACATTAATTTGTAAAGAAAGCTATTGGAGGCGGCATGTATAGGGTGGTTCACACTGATCCAGACACCAAAACTTGGCGACCACAAACGCGTCGTATGTGTATTTCATGATATGCGTTATACTTGATGCAAATAAACTCTCATTCATTCATTCCTACAGTCTGAACCAACCTTTACCCCAACGATCCGGAAGGTTGCTTGTTACGTGGAAATCCGGTGCCGTGCGCACGCGACTCATTGTTGATCTTGTCACATGAACTGGGAGACATTCATCTTGATAATACACATACACAGAGAAAAGTATGTGGTGTAGAGAGTGTATGGTGTGTGTTAGGCCTCGGGTTGAGTGAGGAGCGTAAGCGGGTGCTAGGCAAGAGCGTTGTAACAAACATAAAGAGTTTTTATATGTGATTATGTGTCGTTTATTATTTACTTTAGTGTTGGTTAACCTATAGTTGGCGACTGTGTAAATCTGAGACTATTGCAACTTATACCTAAGGAACGCTGTATACAGAAGTTTGTTGGTAAGCTAAAAAACTTAAGGATGTCACGCACAGCTGAACTGAACCTCCTCTAAACGTTCTCGCACCACTCAGCTACGTTTTACTGTGTCTTATGCAACCGCGCACACCTCTGGTAGTAAAGCATTCTAGAGCAACGTGACGTACTTAGGGAACTTACTAGTAATGTAGTCGTCTATATTTCCATCTTGAGGAAACATGTCTACCCTCTACAGGCACCTACAAGAGCATGCGATGCACTGTGGCCACCGAATTGCGTCCACTACCGCGCTCGCTCTCGCTCCAGTTCCGCGCATTCACTCTGAACGAGGCCTAAGACGTATAGGCGCGAAAGGAGATTTGAATGTAGAACATGTTTTGGTCGTGTTGGTATAGAATGGTGATCTGATAAATCTTATTGATGTACGATTGGGTATTTGATGTAACGTCAAAGCTTTAAGTTGTTTTAATGATATGGTTAATATTGTTGGGAGATCTATAAGAAGCTTTCTCAAAAGTCAGGCCAAAGTCAGCATGCAATTCATAGCAAGTTAATCTCTCATCAATCAGAACCTAATATGATCAACAGCAATGATGTTGATATTTTCTAGGCAATTGTGATAACAATATTATATAGCGTCACGTAAAATTAAGACAAGCGTAGAACCGGGGGCGCATGGCTCAATTATAACAGAGGCACGAGTCGATCTTCAAGGTTAAGCAACGCTTGCCGAGGTTGGTCTGTGGATGGATGGCCATCTTAACATACCGAGACTCCTCCGTGCCTCCTTAAGCCGTTGATCCCGGCTATCATTTGGAGAACTTTGGCAGTCGTTACGGATTGTCAGGCGCCAGAAAATCTGACACCAGTCTTGCCAAGAAGTACTATGTTACCCAGTTAATGGGTTGTGGAGGTCTGGTAGTCTGCCATTCCACGTAAAATACTCGTATCCAGTTGAATCCGGTTTGACTGGGAGCAGACCCCAATATAGGGTAAAG
Source organism: Hecatera dysodea (assembly GCA_905332915.2). Taxonomy (NCBI): domain Eukaryota; kingdom Metazoa; phylum Arthropoda; class Insecta; order Lepidoptera; family Noctuidae; genus Hecatera; species Hecatera dysodea. Next base: position 6,000,758 of record HG995299.1, read on the forward strand.
GCTAGGCAGAAGATGATCTGGTGGTGGATGGGAGACGCACTAGCTCGGTCAATGTTGTTATACTTGGGACAGGCGTATGTACAGCAATGGAAGTCTATCAGATGAGATGTATATAATGATAATGATGACTTCCCCCAAAGGAGCTCTTTCAAAAGAATCTATAACTACTATGATTACAAATGAGAAAGTGAGTTTGTGACTTTGTTTCGCTTACAATTTTTTAATGTTTTCCTAAATTTGTGTTTATTTTTAATATAATTTGCATGTTCAATTATATTTGTTTATAATATTATATTATTTACTTTATTTCGATTATATACATATATTTATAAATATGTTTTCTTTAATAAGAATTCAAATGAACCGGCACTCGTCCTTTGAAACTACCGAACAGCATCAGTATGTCTGACATATCGCTGAAATGGACCTATTTAGTGCAGCTGTGAGACACTTACCTAGTTTTTGTTATACCTATATTTTTGTTTTCTTATATACCGTGCGTGTTTTATGTATGTGCTAAATAAATAATTACTATTCTTTCTTTCTTTGTTTTACACGCCTAAATCGCTGAACCGATTTTCATGTATTCTAGAACAGAGACAGATTGGACAGTAAAGACGATTATAGGCTACTTTAACGCGAGCATAGCCGCGGGTAGAGTTAGTTTGTTATAAAACTCTGTGTTTCATAATTAAACGCAAATTCTTATATTAATTTGACCAAGAGGTCAGTGTTATCATTTTAACTCGCTTGTTTGGATTAAGAAATATTATTTAAATTAAATTCTCATTTAGAAACGACTCGAAATGGTGAAAGAATCCGTTTGCTTCATGGCTTGTTCAAATTTTTATTGAAATTAGTTTCCTAGGAATGCAAATTTTAGTGTTAGAGTTGCTTATCTCCAAATTATTTGAGTTATTTTATTAATTACCCTAGCTTTACCTACATTTAGATAGGTAGGTGTTTTTTTTAGCTGTCAAAAATATCATAAAAGGAATTAATGAAAGTTGTTTTCTTTGTCTAGTGGACCGCAAAGTTGGGTTATCTTATTACCTCGAATGAACTTTAATTTCTAGTACTTGTTTGCCCAATTACTCTCCATTATTAACAGATATTTAACGTAAAAGGTATTGTAAGCTATAACTAAACAAGATACTTAATAGGACATGATTTATTTAATTTTTCGCATTTTTTTAACCGAGTTTCATACTACTCAAAACAAACTCATTTATTTTCACATAAATCTAACTATATATACATATACTTAACCTAAGAATAAACTAAAATCCTCCTAACTACAAAATGACATAAAAAAACTCGTTCGCATCGCTATCGACTGGGAGTGAACCCAATAGGCTGGCAGCATTGCCACGTTGTATGGCCATAATTGTCCTCTGTCCGAAGTAAAAGCCAGCCCCTGGGTCACGCGAAGTGTCAATCAAACGTTTAGCAAGTTCTTGAGCACTCGGACCCCACGGTCCAAGAGTTTCAACCCCAAACAGCTGAAACATATCTATACTATCTATACTAATATTATAAAGCTGAAGAGTTTGTTTGTTTGTTTGTTTGTTTGAACGCGCTAATCTCAGGAACTACTGGTCCGATTTGAAAAAATCTTTCAGTGTTAGATAGCCCATTTATCGAGGAAGGTTATAGGCTATATTTTATCCCCATATTCCCACGGGAACGGGAACTACGCGGGTGAAACCGCGAGGCGCTGCTATTAACATATAAACGGCGGAAATATAATAACCTAGTCGTTGCCGACTAGGTTATTATTATTTCCGCCGTTTGAGATTCTCAGCAGCCGCAGCTGTAGCACCAGCACAACACGACCAGTTAGGAAGATGGGATGGCGCAAGAGTATCGACACAAGTAGCGTCCCACACTAAAGGCCTACCCAGTTTCCATGGAAATAAAGACGTATGTCTTTACTTGAAACTTGAAACTTGTTTAATTAAATCTATACTTAATATTATAAAGCTGAAGAGTTTGTTTGTTTGTTTGTTTGAACGCGCTAATCTCAGGAACTACTGGTTTTGAATTGAAAAATTCTTTTTGGGTTGGATAGACCATTTATCGAGGAAGGCTTTAGGCTATATATCATCACGCTTAAGCTAATAGGAGCGGAGCAGCGATAAAGAATGTTTTAAAATCGGGGATTCCACGGGGACGAAGTCGCGGGCAGCAGCTAGTCATTACATAACTAAAGAAAATATTTCTAAAATTTTATCATCAAATTATGAAAATTTGACACAAATATTTAGGCGATCCCACAATCAATAAATCTCTACAATCATCTGTTTAAAAAATTACAAAACAAACCTTGTAACAAAATGGCGCCAGCCGCATCTGATTAACACAAATTAATATAATTAATTGTATTAAACAATAAACTCTAAACTCAGTGAGTGTATTTTAATTATATCTTCTTCATTTGCATAAAATAACCATTAATAACAGCTATTAACAGCGTATTCAATACAAAATAATTCGCATTTCTAAATATTTTAATTTTGTTTGAATTTATTTATCGAATAAACAAAAAGAGTTGGATTTTCTATGATGCAAAGAAAGTTGTTCCGTGCTTTATATAAAGACTAGTTTCTGGCGGCGGTTTCACTTGCGTGAATTTCGAAATTCTCCCATGGAAACATTTTTCCGGGATGAAAAGTAAAATAAGTTTTGCCAAATTTCATCCAGATCTGTTTAGCCGTTCTGGCGTCATTGAGTTAAGATAAGATAAGATAAGATAAGATTTATTTGCCCAAACATGTGTATACATGCAATAATGCTAACTGCATGCAAGATAACAAAAAGGAAGTTGGTTCAGACATGTTTGCCACATACATGGCGTGCAAATGTTTTGAACAACAGATTGTGATTTATACATCTTTCAAAGCAGAAATTTACAAAAAAATAATTTAATATATGACTTCACAATTAGCAACTCGGTAATTAATGTCAAAGTTGAAAATTATAAATCAAAATTGAAAATAAAAAGGAATTAATAATACAATATGTCAAAGTGTACACAGTCAAGTCAAAGTATTTGATAAAATAGTAATTGAAATCTGTAGTAATTATAATGTCTAAGATCGTGCAGTCAAATTATATTCAGACAGTATTTGTGTTACAAAAAAGAGCTATCCGTGCAATTTACAAATTAAGTCCTAGACAGTCCCTCAGAGAAAAAATTAAAGAGATTAATATAATGACTGTGCCTTCTCAGTATATTTATGAGAATCTTTTGTATGCACATAAAAATATTAATCTATTTAAAAGATACAGTGATATCCATAACGTGAATACTAGGAACAAACATAATTTTGTCATTCCTAAAACTAGGCTCAAGAAAATAGGTGGTTCATTTAGATGTCAATGTATACGTTTTTATAATAAACTCCCTTCCTACATCCAAGACCTTAGTATTAATAAATTCAAATTGATGGTAAAACGTAAGCTATGCCAGAAAGCTTTTTACACAGTTAAAGACTATATTGAAGACCAAAAGGCTTGGGATTGAGCTGCTTCAACGATATACATGGCCTAATATTACTTTTATCTATTGATACTTTTCTCAATTTTAGATTTGACATTTTATATTCTCCTGTTTGTGCAATTTTGACATGAATGTTTACTTTATGAAGTATTATTTTATTATTGTGACATGAATATTTACTTGTTAAAGTAATATTTTTTATTTTTTTTAAATTTATTATGTTTGACATGTATACTTACTTTGTAAAGTATTATATTTTTACTTAATTTATTTTTGTGAATATGAGGACTATATGGGTATTATTTTATATTTCTTTCCTTTTTTAAAGTATATATAACGACGACGTCTGGCAGTTTAAGTACTTTTGTGGCCTACCCAAATGTCCCTTCTTTGGTATTGTTCGTCGGGTCGTTGAGCTCCTTATTGTTTCCTAAGTTGAGCTACTCGACTACTGACAAAAGCTTGCACTGAATGGACAGGCCCACTTAAATCTGTGTGGATCTTTCTTCAAAAGACCATTTCAGACACTGATCTGCATGGTTCTCATATAACATATTGTGAATGTGAGGACTATGTAGATCGCCATATTAGGGTTTTTTTTCAGTTTGTCTGGCAGTTTGAGTAATTATTGCGGCCTACCCAAATGTCCTTACTTTGGTATTGTTCGTCAAATCGTTGAGCTCCTTGAAGTTCTAAGTTTGAGCTACACGGTATCTGACAAATGCTTGCACTGTCTGGATAGGTCCACTCAAATCTGTGTGGCACTTTCCTCAAAAGGCTACCTCAGACATTAACCTACATGGTTCTCATATGACTTGACCAGTACGGATTGTATGGACTTTAAAAGAGACTTTGACCTCTGAGTTTGTTTCGGTGTTTCTTCTCAGGGTAGTCGGCTAGGAAACACCGGCGTCATCTAGCTTAACATGACCAGAAATATTTGACGTGTAAAAGTGTTATGTTTAACCTACTTACAAAATATCATTTATCATTTATAAAAAAAATATATATGATTATTTATATACTAAAACAAAGAATGTAAAATATAGTCAGAATTTCTCAACTAAAAACTCATTAATATTATAATAAGCCTTATCTGCTAGAAAATTAATTAGTCTCTTTTTGAAAGCTACATCATTTAACTGCTTCCAGGTTTTTGGAAGTTTATTATAAATTTTTGGAGCCATGCAAAAGACACTTTTGCGCATAAGTGCAGTTCTATATTGTTGTAAGCAAATTTGGGTACTGTCACGTCTATTACGAGGGAATCGATCTGCCATGCGAGGAAATAGGCAAGGGTTGGATCTTACGAACATCGCATTTTCTAATATATATAATGAAGGCAGGGTCAAGATTTTATATTTTTGAAAATAAGGCTTGCAACTCTGAGTGGTTTCAAGTTTGAACATCGACCTAATGCAACGCTTTTGAGTTTTAAATATAAGTTCCCGGTCAGTAGAGTTACCCCAAAAAATTACGCCGTATCTTAAAATGGACTCCACCAAGCCGTAGTATGCGGTGAGTAAAGCATCTTTACTAATTACTGCTGTCAATTTGTGAAGAGCATATGCTGAGGTACTTATTTTCTTACTGATAGTATCTATATGTGCCTTCCAATTCAATTGCTTGTCAATAATAAGCCCTAAAAATTTAGTTGTATCAACTTCGTTAATTTTATTATCATCATAGCTTATATTTACGTTCTTAATTAATGTCAAGGAGCGCTGACTAAAGTGCATAATTTTAGTTTTATTTAAATTTATTTTTAAATTACTATTATTTAACCATTCTATAATTGCAATTAGTGATCATCAATGTCAAATTTATATGTGTCTCGATTTTTCAATGTGATTGTCACTACGAGTTACACTACGTGTTACGAACAGCCATCCAAAATTTCACATTTATAATAGAAGATTTCAATATTAGTGAGTGTAAGTGTGGAATTACCTAAATCTGTGTCTGTATATCAGGCCGTAGCGGCTGAACTAATTTGTATAACAGTTGGCCTTAAATTTTATCCCACTTATACTTACTTCCGCCAGCAATTTTGACCGTCATTATGTATATACTAGCAGTGCTCCGCGGTTTTATCTGCGTAGTTCCCGTTCCGTGGGAATATGGGGATAAAAAATAGCCTATGTCACCCGGGGATAATGTAGCTTCCGTACAGTGAAAGAATTTTTCAAATAGGTTCAGTAGTTTCGGAGCCTACTCAATATAAACAAACAATCAAATCTTTCCTCTTTATAATATTAGTATAGATGCTCGTTTGAATGGGTTACTAATGTAAATAAATGATTTGATTTTACAAAACAATGTGCCGCTGTTTATTTACGTTACAAAAGACGTTAAGGATGTACATTACATTTTGGTAATCCAACTGTCTGACCAAATATTTTTTGTCCTAATCAATCCTATTAGTCTTGCGAAATTTTCAAAATGGCTTGATCGGTCTGAATATTTTTGTATTTTTTTTCCACAAGCTTCAATTTTGGTGGTACCAGATTCATCAGGTTAAAATCTATATAATATGCGTCGGTAACATGATTATGTCCAGTTTACAACCTACCAGCAATGAAAGCATCTCATAATGATGGGTCAAAAGCAGGTCAGATGCAACTGCACACACACACACACAGATCTGCGCTTATGCAATATCAGAACTAGACGCAAACTAAGAATTTCCTGCTTGCAAAATTTAAGATTTGTTAAGTGTGGTACTCTGTGTGTTTAGTAACATATGTTGTGATGAATTTGCATATTTAAATAAAGCCCTTTTTAATTAAATTAATGGAACGTGGCAATCTACCTACTTACTGGGCACTATCTGTTTATGGGTCACCAGCGAATCGAAATGATGAAGAATTTAATTCATTTATGTGAACACCTACATAAAATGTTAGGGATAAAAACCTAGAATTTATAATTTAAAAATCTTTGAGTAAAGATGATTAGAGTTTCAAATATGTAGCGTAAAAGCTATATTTTTTTCTATCGGTCTGTTCTCTATGTTTTTACTGCAAAAAACGGATCAGATTTCTATAAAATTCGGCATAGACTTTAGATCTAAGAACAGCACTCGTAACGAGGTGTCTGTGGGAAAATCTAAAACAAATGCAAATGAAGTACCTATTAGGAAAAACGCTAATTTATTTTATACTTTACGCACACATATGTACAAAGGTGGCCTTAATGCTTTAGGCATTTTCTACCAGTCAACCTGTGGCTGATGCAGAGAATAATAGAAACGCAATTAATATTAAATTAATATATTATAAATACTATAAATACAATACCATAATATAATACTCAAATTAAAAACGGAAAATACTTAAAAACAAATGACGCAAACAGATAATCAGTAAAAAAAAAAAAATAGCGCTGTGACGATACTTCTACCAACTACCTACTTACGAATAATAAATAGTATACCTAAATACACTGTCAGAAAACTTTTAAATCTGTCAAAAGCATCTCCAATTTCCTTGCGTTTTGACAGATTGTTACTGAGATGCAAATGCGAACGGTGCTTGAAAATTACTGGAATTTATCTTGAGGCGATGTTCATGGGGGCCGAGTAAACACAAGCATTTTCTTTTAATCATCATCATCTGCCTAGCCTTTTCCCAGCTATATTGGGGTTGGCTTCCAGTCAAGCCAGATTCAGCTGAATACCAGCATTTTACATGAAGCGGCTGCCTACCAGACCTCCACAACCCATTAACTGCGGAACACGGTACTTCTTGGTAAGACTGGTGTCAGATTTTCTAGTTCTGACAATCCGTAACGACTGCCAAAGATCTCCAAATGGCAGCCGGGACCAACGGCTTAACGTGCTTTCCGAGGCACGGAGAAGTCTCGTTATGTAAAGATGCTCACCCATCCAAAGAACAACCTCGGCAAGCGTTGCTTAACCTAGAAGATCGACCCGTACGGCTGTTATAATTTAGCCACGAGCTCCTCAACATTTATTTTCACTTTCTTTTAATGCCGGCAAAATATCTAAATATATATAACTCGAAAGTGACTGACTGACTGACATAGTGATCTATCAACTCACAGCCCAAACCACTGAACGGATCGGGCTGAAATTTGGCATGCTGGTAGATGTTATGGCGTACGCATCTGCTAAGAAAGGATTTTGAATAATTCTACCCCCAAGGGGATAAAATAGGGGATGAAAGTTTGTATGAAACTTTGTCAATTTTAAAGTAACTATTCCACGCGGACGAAGTCGCGGGCAGAAGCTAGTTAAGTAAAAAAGATGAGCACTTATCTTTTTCCTTATCCATGTCATTCTTCACTAATTACCGTAAGGAATGCTAAGTACAGGCTGTAACTAACTTGTCCACTTTCTACGAGTCAGCTTATCGATCTTCTGACGTAATAAAACATATAATTATCCACTTCACACATCTCTTTTTAGGGTTCCGTAGCCAAATAGCAAAAAATCGGAACCCTTATGAATTCGTCGTTCTGTTTGTCTGTCTATCTGTCCGTCCGTATGTCACAGCCGTATGTTTACTCCTAGACTATTAAAGCTATATAAATGAAAATTGGTAGGTAGGTGCAACCTGTTAACCGCTATTCAATAATACTGTAATATTATGGAAAAAAAATTAGGGGTTGCACTCCATACATGTAACTGAGGGATGAAAATATGAGGACACGGTGGAGCATACGGTGGAGGTCTGCCCTGCTTGGGCGGAGCACCGCCGTGTCCTTGTCGAGGCGATCGGCGGCGGCGACCTCTCGCGTCCGGCCCTGGTTCGGGCCATGGTCCGGAGCGAGGAGGCATGGGAAGCGGTCGCCTCCTTCTGCGAAGCAGTAATGCTAGCGAAGGAGGAGGCGGAGCGCGTGCGAGAGAGGGATGCCCCTCGCTCCAGCCGCCGCAACAGAAGAAGACGCCCCGGGCGTCGGGAAACGCAGGGCGATTCCCGGCCACCGTAGGCGCGGGCCTGCGGATGGCGAGCTACGGGTGGCTCGCCGTCCGATAGCAACCAGGCCCGAGTCGACGGCGCGTCGTGTTCCGCGCGCGCCTCAAAGAGCCGTCAGCAAATTAGACGGGGCCCCATAGGGTCAGTGCCTGCTAGGGTTGCGGAATTTGTTCGAAAGAGTCACCGCGGCCCTGGAACGCAAAGGGCACAAGAAGGATCACGGGTGGGTTTTAGTCAGTAAGAGTCTGACACTCCCTTCCGCTCCGCCCAGAGCGGGAGAAGTCATTTGATGATTTCCCATCCAGAAAAAAAAAAAAAAAAAAGGGATGAAAATATAAATTCTAACAAACATAATCGTGTGGGGTACAATTGGATAGCTCTTTCAAAATTAAATAGAGGTTTCTATCTTAAGCCGCATTGCTGGTCCTCATGTTTAACATGACAACAACAACAGATGAAGCATAAGAACTTGAGAAGGTCAATCCCATTTATCGAGGAAACCTGTAAGCTAAATATAATCACGCTAAGACCAATATGTTTTTATAAAAAAAAAAAAAACTGATATGTGCGGAGCACAAATGAAGAATGTTTTTTTTTTTTTTTTTTTTTTTTTTTTTTTTTTTTTTTTTTTTTTTTTTTTTTTTTTGGAATGGACCACTCGCAGTTCAGCACACTAAGGCTGGTTACTGCTCAACCGGACAATCCTGTGGTGGCCTCAAATGAATTTAAGGCCCCCAGCCAGGGCTAAAAATGAAGAATGTCTCAAAATCGGGGGTTAATAACTATTCCACGCGGGCAAAGTTGCGGGCAGAAGCTAGTGTACGTATAAGCCGATAATGTATAGGAGTACTATACCATTATTTACATAAGAGTCTTGTGGTGTCTTTATGTTGTAAATTATATCACCATTCATAGCTGTATTGTTAGGTTTACCACAACAAATAGGCGTTTAGTTGAAGATAAATCATTCTGTCTCACCGCGAAATTACATACTCGTATACTCGGATTATTGTATTTGATAGTGTGTGAAGTCTTTTATTGAAAAAAAAAAAAAAAACATCAAGTAAAGGTAAACCTTTATATATGACGACACGGTTTGCGCAGTGGTTGAGCGTTTAGCTCTTGCGCTACGAGTCGCGGGTTCGATCCCCGCACGCAACAAATGTTTGTATAGCCTACAGATAATTGTTCCGGGTCTGGGTGTCATATATGTGTATGTGAGTTTTCATGTTGTGAACGCACCCACGATACAGGAGTAAATCCTAGTGTGAGGCAACGTTTTAATTTAAGAAAAAAAAAAAAAAAATATATATATGTACATATATGTCTATGTATGTATCTTGGTTTACGATTTTAAAGAGTGCTGATTTTTTTTGCTTCTTTGGTATATCTTTTGTCATTCTAGAGGCGACCTGGTGGACAGGACCCAGCGGCTAGAGACGAAAAGGGAGGGCTAAAACATGCTGGTCAAAGTCAAGACGTTTATTTTAATTAAGTCATTAAATGGCACTTTTGAACGTCATCATTTACGTTAAAATAATAAAGTGACTCTAGCGCCCATTTCCAAAGATTCTTATGGAGAAGAATTGACAAGAAACTGCATAATGGAACAGGGCTGGTCAAATGATTTAACAAGAAATGCTGAATAACAATGCATAAAAGACGCTGCAGATACATAAACGGAATAAGCTGGAGGAAGCCTTTAAGCCTTTACTCGAGAAGGGGTTTCTTATCCCTAATAATTAGATTTAAAAAAAATAGTATTAAGTAGTAGTAGTGAAAAGTCATAGATTAGAGAAGTAATAATTAGAAAAAAAAAATAGTGTTAAGTCAATATACCTAAATAAAAAAAATAAACAAACAGAATTCTTTGCTGCGCAGAAAAGCGTATCTATGGAGTTACTTTCCGTTACGTTTTTCTGCATAAGCGAATGGACACTAGTATGTTTATAATTTTTATATAAATTATTTTAACTATAAATGAAGCCGTTCAAAAGTACCGTTTAGTAATCTAATTGAAACAAACGTTTTGACTTTGACTTTGATAGAAAATATTTTTTTGCTGCTATATAGGTAAAAACCTAAGAAGTCTGTCGCTAAAAAAAAATATTCATACGGAACCCTTAACGCGCCGGTCCAACTCAAACTTTTCCGGTATTTATGGAAATATTAGTTTAGTTAATTTAAGAAAACAAATGACTGTACTACAATCGAACGCATCACCAACATTGTGAATGCCGTTATTTTTCTGCATTTTCTATTTAAGTACGAACCACTACATACAACGACCCCATACAGGAGATTATATGGTCGTTGACTACATATTATATACATAAAGAAACGCACTCACATAGACATATGTGTGTATGTATGTATTTACACACATAGTTATCCGGAACCATCTTGTGAGCAAATTAATGCATTGTTAGTTTCACTTCGAGGAATGCCTGAACTTAACGTACTAGCTAATTTAGAAATTTAACTGCTTAGCCTTTTTAACCGACTTCTAAAAAAGCAGGAGGTTCTCAAGTCGCATGCTAGGGTTGCGAAATTTGTTCGAAAGAGTCACCGCGGCCCTGGAACGCAAGGGGCACTACAAGGATCACGGGTGGCTTTTAGTCAGTAAAAGTTTGAAACTCCCTTCCGCTCCGCCCAGAGCGGGAGGTCATTTGATCCAAAAAAGAAAGGGTTGCGGAACTTGTTCGAGTCACCGCGGCCTTGATACGCAAAGGGCACAAGAAGGATCACGGGTCTCTTACTGACTAAAACCCGTCAGTAAGAGTCTGACACTCCCTTCCGCTCCACCCAGAGCAGGAGAAGTCATCAAACAGTACCCCTCGGCAAGATTGGTGTCGGGTTTTCTGGCTTCTGAGTTTCTGTAACGACGACGGTACAAATAACAGCCAGGATCAGCGACTTAACGTGCTGACCGGGCATGGAGGTATCTCTATGTAATGGAAGGTCACCCATCCACGACGCGGCCTCGCAAACGTTGCTTAATCTCGTGTTATTTGGCAGCGACCTTCGTTACTTGTAGAGCTTACCCTTGAACATTGATTTTGAGTTCCAATTTCCACAGTGTTAAAAGGCTATTTTCACCGAAATTGAATTTTGTTTAAATATAAATAATTCTTAGAAGACTGTGGCTCAGATGTTTTGAATGGAGTTAATTCCGTTCAAAGCGTCTGATTCTACGGAATTGATGGAAAATTATGTTTTTAATTCCAATAGAAGTGTTTTCCTTTGCGATTTGAAGTTGATTAAGGGTTTGTGGTATTCAAATACCATCGAGAAAGGATAAAACCTTTTCAGAAGTAACTGTAAACAAAATTGTGTATTAGTGGTATATAAGAGTCATGGACATTGAGAATGGACGGAAAAATCCCAGATTTTGTCTCTTTTTACTAAGAGCTAAATTTTGTGATTTTGTAATTTGATAAGAAGTCTTTTTACTTTGACGAGTCTATGAGGCTGATTGCTTATAAATTTAATTTTGATTCTTTGGTAGGTACACAATAAATTTATGTAGGTACTTCACAGACTGACTAAAGTTGGTTTAGTTGATATGCGATGCTTTGAGTTTGCGTTCCAATGATTCTATAATGCTTTTCGTCCTCGACAAACTTTATCCAATTATTTCTATGTGAAAAAAAACGTGCCCACTTTTTAATGAAGTGCCGTGGCACGCAAAAACTACCTTTTCTTAATTCTCATCTACGTTTTATTTCTGAGAAATCATCGTCGATAATTCGTATCGTTAGTAAATAACTAGGTTCAATTTTTATTCATTAAACATCTAGTACAAACGCGGCTCAACGTCTGTAGGAAAATAATTGTTGATTCTAGGCGCTAAGTATTTAGGTATATTTCTTACTTAGGTGACGTCTTGTGAAATGAGTTATTTTTTTTTATTTTTAAGGTCGGTCACCCTGGCGTTTTGCCTGGATAGTAGTGAAACACACTATGATTTCTAGATGACAATGGCAGTAATAATGATTAACCTTTCTAACATGAAAAAGATCTCCACGCTTTCAAAAGTTCATACCAGATCACAACATTTGCCGCTTTTTCGGGCACCGTTTTCGTTTAAATCAGCCACACGTTTTGGCTAAAATGTAGAATTTGTGAAGGTAGGCCTGGTAAAGTTAGGGCGCATAGATCAAAAATCTTGGCTCTACACGAGATCTGACAACTTTTTCATATATTTTGAGTAAGGTGCAGTGTAGAGTTTGTAGGTTAAGAGCGTGCAGTCTTTAGATCTTGGGTTTATACGAGATCTGATAACTTTTTCACAGGGTAAGCTACGTAGACTCGTCTTTGCAACATTTTTACATGAAAATGTTCAAATGGGATCAGGCTTTACAGTTTACACCACCACACCTTTCTGTGTTGATTAAATATTTTTCTTGATAATGCCATATTTACTTGGTTATTCCTTAATATAAACCCATAAAATCTAAACAACTAAAAGTTGCATGCTATTTGAAAAAAAAGCTGTCATTATTATTATGAATCGACACATACCTTTCTATCAGTGTCAGCTAGCGATAGGCTTCAGTGATCTCTTAATTCGATACCTATTAAACAATCAATCAATTATCTCCATTCTATAGTCAATATTATTTATATTGGTATTTCAAAAGCTTGTTTTAAAAGCATGTCCCGTCTCTCAGGTATCAGTAGATTTTTTCCGGATAAAGTAGATAAATCACTTAATATTATAAAAAAAATAACACATTCAATAAATTCATCTCCATTCGATTTTTTTTTTCAAATAACCGCTTCAATATTTTGCATTCCCGACATTGACGGCCAGAACGGGAAGTGAATCACATTAATTTATCAAAACATAACTTTTAATTAAAATTTAGTGAATCTTTTTAGCCACCTTTAAACGAACCTAGCAATGAAAATGAAAAAATTATCGACATTTTTTGGTATAATTTGAACAAAAGTCATTCCAAAAGAGCAGCCCGTAACCAACACGCTTTATTTATTTCAAAATCTTCATTTTTTGTTTATGGAACAAAAAAAAAGCCAATATTATTTGGTAATATACTGACGGTCCAAAAAATATTTTCTACTGTCTTGCCAAACCCAATAGGGTAGCTATTTCGGGTGCCACAACATACCTAGCCAATATTTCCCGCTGGAAAGATTTCTGATATATCATCAAAGGTTGTGGCAACGAAGAGATGGTGCAAATTGAATTAGAAAAGGTTACGTTACTGGCATTTAGAACTAAACTGTTGTTGTTTCTATAAGCATGTAAATTATCGAGTCTATACTATAATTTATTAGGTGTTGTTACTTTTGATTAAGATCTTAACAGAGGTGAAAATGTAGGTAATTGTTTATTGGCCTTTTGTAAAATGTCCTCTTCTTCCGTCTAATTAAAAAACAACCGACTTATATTATTTTTTTACTTTTGTTTCAGAACCAGAAAACAAAAGTATGAAATAACCCTCCTTTTTTGAATTCGGTTAAAAATACCTTTGATGTGGTACAAAAAATAGAGCAGTTGGTTAGAGACATAGTGAAATATTTGCAGATTCCACATTTCTTGAAGGTATATTTGGTCTAAATTCTTGATAATATCTTATCGGTATCTCTTCATTATATTTAAGTAAAATTGAAAGTTCGGCCTAGCTACATTTAATTACTGACATTAAACGAGATATTTTCTTGGCGATTGAGCCGATCTTTGTCAAGTTTGACAACGGGCACGACGTTGGACTTAACGATCAACAAAGTATCTAGTCGTACAACCAGGGTTGCCAATCTTACTCAAATATATATTATAGTGCTAGCAACGCCCCGCAGTCCGGTTGAGCAGTAACCAGCCTTAGTGTGCTGAACGACGAGTGGTCTATTAAAAAAAAAAAAAAAACGCCCCGCTGCTTCATCCGCGTTTCTCATGGGAATGACAGTCTTTGTTACTCGCTGAAAATGTAGCTATTCACTGGTGAACGATGGTTGAAATCGGTCCAGTAGTTTCAAAGTTTATTCGGTATAAACAAACAAACACAATTTTTCCTCTTTACAGTATTGAGTATAGATTGTATTTTAAATTACTAAGGTGTAATTTATAATCTTCAAAATCATTCTAATATGCTAAAATAATCTATTAATCTATACTTATAATAAATCTGTAGAGAGGTCAATTCTGTACAAGGAATATATTTTCAAAATAACTATCAGGGGGTGATAAGTGATCGATACTGGTGCCAAAAATGCAATCAGTAAAATTTTTGTCTGTCTGTCTGTCTGTCTGTCTGTCTGTCTGTATGTTCTTTATAGAAACAAAAACTACTCGACCGATTTTAACGAAACTTGGTGCAATTATTCTTCATACTCCTGGGCAGGTTATAGTATACTTATCATCACGCTACAATCAATAGGAGCAGAGCAGTGAAGGAAAATGTTGGGAAAACGGGAGAAGTTACTCCATTTTTTAAGCTTCCGTCGCGTGTGTAGCCTTAATGGTTAAAGTTACATAGAAATCATGTATTACGGAAATGTTTTACATCAAATTATCTAAAAAATATCCCACTACAGCATATGTCTATCTTTTATGGTTGATTCACAATAACACGTGTAACTCCCGATAGCTTAGCAGTTCGGAGCTTTCTGATTATATTTGTTTACTCTTACGTTTATAATACTCTCACTCATCCCTAATTAAAAAAAGTTAACATTATTACCTATTCAATAAAAAAAGAATCATAGAAATCGGTATAAAAACACCAAACTTATACATGAATACAATAATAAGCCATCGCGCCGTCGTGCTTTAAATACTGAATCATGCTGTAAGATGTTATTGTGATTATTTTTGTGTAACTTTTGTTGCTATTTTATAAAATAGGTAGGTACTTATAAGTTATTTTGGCAATGTTTAAATATTCGTTCAAATTACGAATTATTAATAGTTTCAATTTTATTTCTTTTTAGGTGAAGTAGTAGTAGAAGTAGGAGCATAGATTTTTAGATACCGATAGGTTAGTTTTGGCTAATTTATGTTCTGTTTTTTTAGTATTAAGTAGGTAAAAGCGTAGATACTTTTATTAATTAGTAGTTATTTTATTAATTAGTTATACGTAGTTATAGGTATTTATTTTTAAGTGAAGTAGGTATAGGTTATTATAATATAATTTTGCACAGGCATTTCAGCTTTACTTTCATTTCTTTTTTTGTTGTAAGTTGTACATATTTCACACACACATAGTGATCTATCAATGCACAGCCCAACCACTGAACGAATCGGGCTGAAATTTGGCATGCAGGTAGATGTTATGACGTAGGCATCCGCTAAGAAAGGATTTTGATTAATTCTACCCCCAAGGGGATAAAATAGGGGATGAACGTTTGTATGAAAGTTTGTCAATTTTAAACCGATCAGGCTGAGAGTTTCAAAATCGGGGGTAAAGTAGGTAACTATTCCACGCGGACGAAGTCGCTGGCAGAAGCTAGTTTAGCATATAATTCAATTAAAAAAACATGGTTTCATTGAAATTTAGTAGTCGTATATTTTTTATATGTACATAATGTGAAAAGCATAACCCTCATTTTGCTTCGCCGTAGTCGGGTAAAACGAACGTAAACTATGTTTTTAAAAAGTAAAACACAAAAGAGTGTTATTTTTTTACGACTCTGCTTGTTCTTCATTTACCATTTCTAAACTCAGTCCTAGTTTTATTTGTTTTAATTTAGTTTAACGTATTTATTAAGATTAATTTGATCATCTTTGATAATATAATCTTTTTTTTTTACCTGTATGGGATTGTTTCACTTTATTCTAATTTGTGTGTGTGTAACACTCTTTTTTCTTCCAAAAGAAGTTGGCAACCCTGCCTACTCTCCCTTCCTGAATAATTTCCCTTACTCGTCATTTCTAAATTTATCAGGGTTGCGTCTTCATAAATGAATCTGACAAAACCTACTCAATACTTAATGATGCTTTCAGATTATGAAGCAATGTCCAATTGTATACGTATCTATAATATTACGTTTTGAGGTTATAAACATTATAATTTCGCGGTATTTTGATGTGCAATTTTACAGTAAATTTTGATCTTTTATTTCGAATGAGCTACAATAATATTCAGTGTGTTGTCATTATGAAAACGAGGCCAAATTCTCAGTGTTATTTTAAATTTTTGGTCCTTGAATGGTGAACATCTGAATGTATCGTCAATTATAGATTTTGGATTCAAACTGATATTTATAATTTGAAGTCAAGGTTCAGGTTATTTTGCAATGTGCATTGCCTTTGTAAAATAATGTTAAGTGGTTATGACTATTATATCAGTATTGGCACAGGTAGGGGATGCAAGGGGGACACTTACACCCACCCTTCTTTCCAACTTATACACAAACCATTTAAAAACATAAATATTTCCTAAAAGTGATTCCTGATGAGTTTCTGATATTAAAAAGCAAAAAAAAAATACAACTGACTTTCAAATAAAAATACAACGGAGGTTCAAAAAAAAATACAACTGACCTTCAAATAAAAATACAACGGAGGTTCAAATAAAAATACAACTGACTTTCAAATAAAACCACTATAAAGTATAAAATTACTTTTTATTTATGGTTCAGACCAGCTCATCGTTGATTAAATAATTATCTTCTTTGCTTTGGGAGTGACATAAACCTAACAATTTCTGTCTTAATATTTCCTAGATTTTATTGATTTTAATTTGAAGCCGTCAATGGTGCGTCTTTGAAGTCAACGTCCAATGTAAATCCAATATAATAAAACCCAACGCAAAAATAATCCCATATTTTCAATGACCCTAAAAACATGAAAATCAATATATTTAAAAATTGCGTTACTGAATGAGTGACAGACAACTTCTACGCGAACGGGAAAAAATTAGATATGCGCGGACAAAGTTGCGGGCAAGTGTGCCTGCACACATGTGCACACCCCTTTACAGCGTACCGGCGTGATGTTACGTTATGAACTGTTGTAAACAATAAACAGACTTGCGAGTTCAGCATCTCGGTCTATTTGCTTTTTTATTGAAGAGATCCTCGTATATCTTCATCAGATCTTCACCAAATTGAAATGGGACCGCCTTTAGAAAATACTCCTCCAAATAAAATACCCCAATCGCTTCAAGAGTGCCTATAAAATTTCAAGAGTTCCCTCGATATCTTGAGGATCCCATCATCAGATCCTGTCTTGATGACCATGGGACCACATGGGAAGCAAAGGAAGACTTTTCCAAATCGGTACAAACGACTTTGAGTAATCCGAGAAAATACATTAAAAAAAAATCCGACGAATTGGGAACCTCCTCCTTTTTTGAAGTCGGTTAAAAACCAGGTTCGGACAGCGTCAGTCTGTCTGACATATCAGCGGAATTGACCTCTTTAGTGAAGTCATGAGGCACCCATTTTTCTTTGTGTGCACAATTTTTTCAGCATACCATTTTTATTTTTATTTCTACGTATCGTGCGTGTTTTATGTACGTGCTAAATAAATTCCTATTCTTCCTTTCTTTTAGGCCTCACACCAAAAAGTTTCAAAGTGATTGACACAATTTGGTTACAGACCACCCACATCACGTTCTTGAGCAAAGAATCCATTAATCTCCAGGTTATTACTAAGGCACGAACAACTTGGTAGACGTATTCTAGTGGAAGTTTGTTTACGATAGAATAGATCATTGATTGATTAACCCCGTCATCCATGTAAAAGTTACGTAACTGTAGTCAGCGGGGTTTAATAGATATAAATGACTAGTACTAATACTTTATCTGTAACTATTAAGAGTTTATCTGGCACTCAGGCTATTAATAACGCCGAGGCTAAAGGCTTTTATGGCCGTATCGACAGGCAGGTAGTCTATGGCATAGAGCTCGTAAAAAAATAGAGAGGTACAACTAAGACGTATAAACTCAACTTGCGGAGTCTGACAGAGACAAGATTATCTCTGACAGATCTAAGAGATGTTTGAAAGCAAGAATTTCTAAATATGCTGAACGGATTTATAGACAGTTAAGAGTCTCGTATTAAAACGTCTATAGGGGGTTGGTTTAAACAGACCAGGCAGCCTATGGGATCTCTATCTGTATAGACTCTGTGGTCGTAATTAACAAGGTACAAACGACAATGTTCCAGCATCACCTGTGGCCTGCAATTGACTTTGTACACGCGGCTTGAAAGTCGTTTACTAAATCTTCTACAAGGAATCTATTTACTGAAACTGTGAGAATTTGAGACATATTTTTGTGGGAAACCACTACACACTTTGGTTTGCTTGTAGAGTTAAAACTTTTTGCCCCCTATATTTTTTAGCCGTTTGTTTTACTTGACGCAATGAGTTTAATTTCTGATTGAGTTTGCTATTTCTAGAAATTCATCAATACTCATCATCATGGCGACTAACTCGTTTGGAAGTCTCCTTCAAAGAGATGGCAGATCTTCTTACCGGAAAACCATCGGATCAAAATAATCTGCAAAGGTGTCATTTGAAATTTTCAATTCAAAAGATAACAATGATATTTTCCGATTGTCGGTGTAGCAATACAACAAACACAATCGAGGAATTTTAAGATAAGTTTTGTTGTTTATCTCGTAAGTGAATATTCTCAAATAGAAGTAATATTCTTAAAAACGAAGGACTATTTCGGAAAGGCATCTTATTCTTCAATAGATGCCTTTCCGGAATATCAATTGATCCGTTGAAAACTTTTAAATTCAGTATCTTGACGATTTATACCTTTTGAAATTGGAGATAGTCCTTTGTCTAGTAAAATTATGCTAACAAAAGGAAAAACCTTATTAAAATAAGAATTTTCTTCTGGATATAAAAGCCCGGTAGGACAGGCTTGTAAGCCTTTGTAAACACCTCTCAAGCCGTAACTCGTGGTATTCAGCACGACGTCGTATATAATTATACGATTCACCGAAGCTGTCCATCTTTTGTTTTTGATGCTCTCCAGCTCATGAAGATTTGTATAATTGTCACCGGATATTGTAAAATGCGTAAGATTAAGATAAAATATCTTGAGAGATTTTAAACTCTCGATATATTATCAACTGAACATTTCGACGACTTTTTATGCATTAGAATTTGATAGTAAATAATCACTCGAAGTCATTCCGAGTAATTGTGAACTGACATAAACTGAGAGTGACCCGATATGTTGGTGACTTATCAGTGTACGGTTCTAGAATATATCGGATTTTCTGAAACTGTCATAAAACTAAAATTACATTTAAATGTTTATATTTATCGTAAAATGCTTAAGTTCGTTACTATTGAATAGTTACAAAAAGATGACCACTCAAAATTTTGTGCAGTTCACGAAATTGAATTCTTCGTCTTTAGGGTGTCTTTTGTTTAAAAAAGTAATGTCTTTATGAAATAGTTACTTACTTAACTTTAAAGATTTTGCTATACACTGTAGTATTTTCCGCTTGAAAATTCATTACGGAAATCTCTGCGACGAAAAAATGGCAGTTTTCGGTGCCGAGTTAGGACAGCGTCTTAATTAAGAATCAAATAACAAGAGGCTCAATCAACGTACTTGAACCCTTCGAAATAATTAGTAGCTGGGGCGATGAGTCTAACGAAACAAAGCTCTCCGAAATTAGGTAACATTGACCTTGGGTTGGTTGAAATAAGAAAATTATATGACCTTGACATGTAGATAACATAATTTACTAAGAGTTACCAAACTTAACCTTGTAAGGGCGTTAATTTGAATCAAATTCTGATGTGTTTGATTTTTAAATAGGAACTACTTCGAACATCGTTTTGTTGTGTTACGTAATTTGATTGCAATGACTTGTGGAATTCCTGCGTCGAATTCGTTGGCACATATACATATTATGTAAACACATTAAAGATATTGAAAAAAAAAAGTATAGTGGAGGATCTTTATTACAGCAACAGAAGCCAAATCAACAGTTTTAGAATTTTGTTTGTCTATATCTATCAAATTTGGATGCGTTTTTTATTTATTTTGGTTTATTTTTTTTGGTTTGCCGCGACCCCGTCTAGTGATTTCAGGGCACCAATCTTCTGCCCTGTTTGCGCTTCCGGCCCTGGTTCAATCCATGGTCCGGAGCGAGGAAGCATGGGAAGTTGTCACCTCCTTCTGCGATGCAGTAATTCTAGCGAATGAGGAGACAATACGAGCGCGAGAGAGGGAAACCTCACGTTCCAGTCGCCGCAACAGAAGAAGACGCCCCGGGCGTCGGGAAATGCAGGGCGATTCCCGGCCAGCCCATAGGCGCGGGCCTGCGGATGGCTCGCCGCCCGACAATAACCAAGCTCGGGTCGACAGCGCGTCGTGTTCCATGCGCGCCACAAACAGCTGTCAGCAAAGAAGACAGGGCCCCATAGGTTAGTGCCTGTTAGGGTTGCGGAATTTGTTTGAAAGAGCCCCCGCGGTGCTGGAACGCAAAGGGCACTAGGAGGAACACGGGTGGGTTTTAGTCAGTAAAATATGACATTCCCTTCCGCTCCGCCCAGAGCGGAAGAAGTCATTCGACGATTTCCCATCCAGAAAAAAAGGGCACCCATCTTGGGTTTTTCGCAGTCATGGCATTCTATTCTACCGCATGTTTCGGTTTGTCTGGTTAATTTTTAAATAAACTTTCGAAGTCATCACGCCAGTGTTTGTCATACTATATTTGTCATATTATTTATTCTTATCTAAATATCTATACTAATACTACAAAGAGGAAAGATTTTTTTGTTTGTTTGTACCGAATAAGCTCCGAAAATACTAGACTGATTTAAATCATTTTTCACCAATGCACAGCTAGTTAGCTAGTAACATAGGCTATTCCCACGGGAACAGGAACTACGCGTGTGAAACCGCGGGGCGCTGCTAGGTCAGTATAAAATAAGTCGCCGTCTGCCTAGCTTGCTTCGTCTATACAACCAAACCAAAGGTACGGGATTTGATACGGATTACCCTTATACCCTAATAAGAAGAGCAATAAGCGAGGAAAGGTGCGTGTATTCAATTTGAACACGTGCAAAGCGTATCACACCGAGAGTAAACTTAAGATTCTAAAGATTGTGCTGACTACTCCTTTTAAAATCCGCACAAATATATTACCTAACACGGCTACTTAATATAATCAGCTGTTACTTCAACACTACAAGTTTTTGCGCTGCCCCCAGACCCTTGAGGATGACATAATGTGAAAGGTTACAACTTTTCCTGGTACCTACCAATGGCTGCGCGATTAATGGTCGACGTAACGAAAGGTTCCGGGTTCATAGCCTGACTGTTGCTAATTTATGGGGAACAGGAGATTGTGGTTCGTGTGAAATTAATGTTATTATTTTTAACTGTTGCTACTTTATTGTTTGAGACAAATAGATTTGTTACGGGTGATTATGTAGGTACGTAAGACTTATTCTAAGTCGCGACTGGTATTGGTAAGATTGAGCTGTACACTAACATATTAATATTATATGTAATACCTTGTATAACAACCATTCATAATTGCAATATTTTAGCTTGAATTCATTGAAGTCCCAAATTTAAATCCATGTCTGTATTCTTCTAATTTAGTTTGCTTTTCGCCAAAAAAATCTGTTATGTTCATATAAAGTTAACGGCTATATTTATTGTTAATTCGGTAAGGATAGTGTTTTGTTGACTGTACTACTTAATATAGACTGAACCTGGCTATTGAGAATTTCCTGAAGAAAATTCCAATATTTAGTGAAAAACGTAGGTAAAGTTAGGTTAGATGCATACTTTTACAACCGAAATAACTTAGTGACTACTATACTTACATGAAATAAAAAGTTTCCCAGTAACCCGAAAACGATGACACTCGAAGTCACCTTTCACATTGATCATGAACTCAGCTGATGCGCGCGCGCAACAGTGACATTAAAATTCGAAATTGACAAGCATTTTCTAACTCACTTTCAAATAAATGCATAGCTTTGTTTATGTATGAGTCTCTTAAAATAAGTACTTGACTATTACTAAAAATATCTACTGTTCAATATGACATGAATTTTAATGAGTATGTTTGTAGTTATCTTTTTTTTATTAAAAAAATATCGTAGATAAATTAAAAGTAATTGGCTTGTAATTAATTTGTATTTAAGATATGCCTACCGACCTCGATCACGAATGGCCTAATACCTAGACGGTGTAATTACAAGAAATGTATGAAAAACTGGCCGGAGATTACTTAGCAGCAGTACTAATACAGATACAAATAATAAAAATAAAACAGTCTTTTAAAATGTAATAAATATATAATATTTCCAAATGATGAATATGGAGACAAAAATTACTAAAATATTTACTTGTCAACCTTTTATATATAAAAGAAAAAAAATACAATTGTGTACAAAATTATATTCACAGATGTCTCAAGAAAGTGGCACTTGCCAAATAAAAAAAGAAAACGAGCAACAATTAAAAAAAAAAACAAAATCACTAAAATGAAATAAAAAAGATCTCCGTGAGAATTCCCGAGATTAATTATCACATAATATGACATAACATCATTCATTAAAAGAACAAAATAAAATGAAATGCAACTATTGTCCAGTGAATACCAAAAGCGGAACAAAGGGATGGCATTATGCAATAAGTTTCAACGAAGACTGCTAAGGGCGGAGTCTATAAGCTCAATCATTGTTTTGACGTTTTTGACTGATCATTAATTTGCAAACAATACGGAAAAAAATGGGCAAGTTTAAGTACTTGCGTGATTAGAGTTCCGTACCATACTTTCCTACTCGAATTCATTTCGTGTAAGCTAGTGCAAATTAGTAACCCTAATCTAAAAACAAAAGAGTGATCTATTAAGATTTTTCGGTTATTTTTTGTTTTATGTGTGTAAGGACTGGGATTTGTTGTCGGAATCTGTGTTTCGTGATAGTTACAACCTGTGGGTATCAATAGTCAACAGTGAAATAGGTTACTTGTAAACAAAACTGCTCAATCGTCGACCACATCATCGCTTTTCATCAGATGAGATTGCGGTCAGAGACAAACCAATCGAAAATTATGTGTATTTAATAATAAATAATAAAAAAACAGGGAAAAATATGCTTCTAAATCCATTTATTTTCCAGGTTCATTTTTAATAGAACTGTTAAAAACACATTGATAAATTCTTTACTGTCCAGGCTTTAAGCCTCGTATCCACTAGGCAACATTTGACGCGCAACGCGTGACGCCCAAAATGTTCAGCAACGTACACAACAACGCGCGATGTTGCCAGCAGCTGCGTAACATTGACAATGTTATTTTAAAAAGTTCCTCGTTGCCGTTCAACATGATGCGCAACATGTTGTGCATCATGTCGCGCGTCAAATGTTGCCTAGTGGAAACGAGGCTTTAAGACGCGCTCAATCCTTACCTGTGTTCAAAAGGCTCGTGAAGGAACATTACCTGTCGCTATGATATCGATGTTCGTCATTTATCTATCGCCTGTGTAATTAGTATATATGTATCTATTGTTAAGATTATTTATTTATGTGTGAATAAATTAAATTATTTATAATGTTGCACCGATGACAACCCTATGTATGTCCAGGCAATTACTGCCCATTCCAGATTGCCTAGAAGAGATCGCGGAATGCGATAAGGCCGCCCATTGTACAGTGTTTTAGTTTGTAGTTTTGTTACTCTAGGTGTACCTACAATTAAGTATATAATAAATAAATTGATTTGTGCCACATGGAATATCTTTCGTTTGGCCACTTTTCTGCGGACCCCTAAAAGTGAGTGAGTGAGTTATGTACCGTAGTCATTATTGAACAAAAGACGTTGTGTAGCTATTGTTTTGAATTACAACAGGTTATTGAGTTACTGAACATTTCACAGAGGCATTGGTCAGTCGCCATTGTGAAACTTTTCATTTGTAAGTTCGCTTGTAAAAACACTATTATGTAAAACTGTGTGTTCCTAATTACTTGTAAATGTCTAAATAGGCTTTACAAACACACGAAGAATTCGTTAGGCTTTTGAATTTTTTTGTAAACGTTTTGTGTTGCTACTTTGTATCATTAGGAACAACTTTGGTAAGAATATTTTAGAATTCCAATGGTAAATTTGAGCTTACGCTAATTTATAAGAATTAAAACGAAATTACAAACGTTGTTGTCTTATTTATAAGACGCAGTATTTTATTAACACTACTACTAAGCTAATTTTGCCGTTGAGCTATTAATAGATAAATAATTCTTGTATATATGTACTCGTAAAGTCTGTGTAATAAACGACTTAAAAGTGGTCAGATTAATCGTAAATTGGTTATTACCACGTACACATACAGGTGACAAACATATACGGTAACATAAACGCTTTTCCGCACATTAGATAGCATTGTCCCACAATTATCAACATAATTACTTAACACACAATGCGTTTAATTCTAGCTCAGAGTTTGTCCGTTTGCGTAGTATCGCAACCTATTAATTCGTTTTATTTATAAAATGAGCAAGCTTTATTATGTAAAAGCGGTCGTTAATAAAGAGAAAGATATTTAGACACAGCCTACAAATTGTGTCAGAGGGTCAATAATGAAACAGCTGAAGAAGCAACGATTGTATAAATTAGCAGGGGTTGGAAACTAGCCAAAGGAACACAGTACTATCTAGTTCCAATTATGGCTGGCTTTCATACCTCACTATGTTTGATTTGTGATCTGCTGTCTCGCATTAGTTTCCTCAAGTCCTCACTTGACACTACATATGATAATAAATTGTAACGTGGAACTATAGTTTAGTTCCACGTTACAATTCAACTACATAAATTTCAATTTCAACTAGAATGCAAGCGTGATCCACTAAAATGGCAAACCTCAAGAAATTAATAATAGAAAGAAACCGAAGTTCATTGACACAGAAGTCAATTGTAAAATGAATTCCGCAAAGATGGAAACAAGATAAATGAAATGATTCTCAGCGATGACATAAGCCTGGAAGATTGCGTTTAATTTTAACGATTTCTTTGTTTTAATGGAATTGTGCTCAACAAACGGTTACGTATATATTTTGCATGAGTCAGTGCAAAAAATCAGGTAATTAGATGTCTGCAGCATGATAGCGTGCAAAAACTGTCTCTGTGAGATTGTCTGACGGATTTACACAAGACTATGTTTTAAACATTCGTGAAGCTCTGTAAAATAAATAGGGGTTGTGTTTCAGGATCAGAATTTCAGATTGTAAAGGAAACATGAGACTTTATTTCTTGGACTTAAATATCATTAAAAGTTTTCTTTACTACTTTTCCGTTTTTTACTAGGCCGAAAATTTATATAATAATTGACTGTTGAAAAAAAGTAAAATAAATATTTTATGTACTGGCATGTACCTAAATCGATAGAGATATTCTAAAAAACAATGCATATAATGTCAGGTAACTTCCGCTACAAAACAAAACTCATCAGGATCAAAGCTAAAGCTACCGTCACTACCATGTCACTACCACAAACTGACACTCGCGAACTCCACAAACTTTTGATGCTACGTTCAAACGGCAAAGGCCTCATAAACCACGAATAAATATGTCTGATGTAGTACTATGGGTATTGTACAGAACTAGCGAAAGTACTGGCGCGAGTTCACTTCACTCTCACTATCGAGACGGGCCGCAGACTTGTAAACACACATAATATTGAGATCCGCGTCCGATTAGGGTTGCATACAACTTTCATCCTTACAACAACAGGTCAGAGTTTAAAATTGTGCATTGGTTGTAAAAAAATAATAAAATTATCATAAATAGCTAATAATATTTAAATTCTTGGTGATCTCTCGAATAATTCAGACCGCGGTTTCATTCATTGAATGTTTTTGCCGAAATTGTACTCAAATTGTTTTTTTTTTTAAGAAAGAAGCAAGAGAAAGCAATAAAAAGAAATGGCGACCGCCCAAGTATCGATGGATAAATAAAAAGTTTAATGATCGTGAGTCACTTTTTGTTTAAGATAAGGGAAAATAAAAGACTTTAAACGGCAATTCGAGATACTTTGTGAGTTTTTTTTTGTATTCGTAATATTAAAAGTTTTTAAGCGCAAGGCCGAAGACATCATTACAGGATGACTCATTCTTACTTTTTTATTAAACTGGATTGTGAATCTTGACCTATTTAGTGTTATGTTATGTCTGCATGTTTACGCGTATGATTCTAGATTACAACAACACATTTAATAAATTTTAATTACATAACCTTTTACACATCAACTCAGTCGAAACAAATTCACTGTTGGACATAGGCTTCCTCTTTTTATGGATGAGAAATCATCAAATGACTTCTTCCGCTCTGGGCGGAGCTGAAGGGAGTGTCAGACTCGTACTGACTGAAACCCATCCGTGTTCCGTGTGTTTTGTTATGCGTTATAGGGCCGCGGCGACTCTTTCTAACGAATTACGCAACACTGGCAGGCAATATATGGACCCCGTCTTCTATGCTGACATTTTTGTGAGAATACACCGTGTAGTCAACCGGGGCCTGGTTGTCGTCGGACGGCGAGTCACAGAACGCTCGTTGTTCGCCGGCCCGCGCCTATGGTGGCCGGGAATCACCCTGCGACTGACGACACCCGGGGCGGTTTCTTTAGTTGCGGCGTGAGGCGGTCCGCCGCCTCCTTCGCTAGCATTACTGCTTCACAAAAGTAGGTGACCGCTTCCCAGGGCCCCTAGCTCCGGACCACGGATTGAACCAGGGTCGGAAGCGAAAGATCGCAGCCGCGTTCACCGACCTCCACCGTATGCTCCACCGTGTCCTCCGGACGATGCACACAGTGTTGTCACCCGTAGCCTCCCGCCTAATCCGATACAGGTAGCTCCCAAAATACGTATCTGTGTCCTGTGAGTACTTACGCCAGGCGGAAGGGCCAAGCGTCGCCACATCGACCGGTGCTGCATCCAGCGGACTTCCGAAGCTCTCAACGGGTCATCTGTCCGAAAGGTTCTGGAGAGAGGTACGACCGTGTACCGGAATACCATCCACAAGCTGGACCTCTAATAGATTTTTAGCAAATTTATCTCTTGTTAATTCAAATATTCATTATCATCATCAGCCTGTTGCAGTCCACTGCTGGACATAGGCCTCTCCAATTGCACGCCACTTAGATCTATTTTCGGCTTCTCGCATCCAGTTTCTGCCAGCCGTCCTGCGCAAATCGTCACTCCACCGTGCCTGAGGACGTCCTGCACTACGTTTGCCGAGACGCGGTCTCCACTCTAGAATTTGTTTACCCCAACGGTTGTCGGTTCTACGACTAATATGGCTAGCCCACTGCCACTTCAGCTTACTAATCCGGTGGGCTATATCGATGAACTTGCTTCTCTGACGGATCACCTCAATTCAAATATTCATATTTCAGCAAATTAATCCCATTTTCACCACTTTCAAAAGAATCATACGAGACATTTTCTTGACTCAATAATTTAGCCATCGCAATTTTGCCCACTTTTCAATCTAATTTCCAATATGTCACTAGTAAAGTAGCACAGTAAACTGTTACCTCAGTAAAGTGATTTATGACTGCCAGCTGACTACTGCAACTTACTGGTTGACAAATAGTCAGATCTATGCTAATGATGTGCAGTAGTTTTGTTAGTCACATCAGGCTTGCGTGCTTTGTTGCTGTCGTTTTTTCTTTTAGTACCTCATTTTAGTTTCGGGCAGTAGTTTTAGAATATATCTTTTAGAAAAACGTAGGAATAAAATATTTAAATTATTTGTATACACGTACAAAAAACGATTATTTAATGTATAAAAGAATACTTTATTAAAGGAAATAAATATAACTTGATCTGAAATTGAATATTCAGATTGCGCATGGACATATTAGATGTTTCACATAAAACACAATGTTATCATTAATACCTACTAAATCATCTGCTTAGCCTTTTTCCTAACTATATTAAGGTTGGCTCCCAGTTAAGCCGGATTCAGCTGAATACCAGCATTTTACGTGAAGCGCCTACCAGACCTCCACAACCCAGTAACTGGGGAATACGGTAGGTACTTCTTGGCAAGACTGGTGTCAGATTTTTTGGCTTCTGACAATCCGTAACGACTGCCAAAGATCTCCAAATGACAGCCGGGACCAACGGCTTAACGTGCTTTCCGATTCACGGAGAAGTCTCGCTATGTTAAGACGGTCACCCATCCACAGACCAACCTCGGCAAGCGTTGCTTAACCTCGAAGATCGACCCGTGCGGCTGTTATAATTTAGCCACGAGCTCCTCCTAATTTATAATTTTATTATATATCTAGTATTAAATTATAAATGCGAAAGTAATTTTGTCAGTCTGTGAAACGGTTACAAATAACCGTTTCACTAAACGTGTAACCGGGTTTGAATGAAACACACGGGTAGATTATGTCTTTTTTTCTGGATGGGAAATCATCAAATTACTTCTCCCGGAGCGGAAGGGAGTGTCAGACTCTTATTGACTAAACCCCATTTATGATCCTTCTAGTGCCCTTTACGTTCCAGGGCCGCGGTGACTCTTTCGAACAAATTCCGCAACTAGATCATGTCTTGGAATAGGATCTTGGGACTATGACCAGCAGAAGCTAGTTTCAATTAAATGAAGTTGCATTGCTCGAGAGACCACCACAAAGTGGGCAAACGCTCTGTTGAGGGCCGCGGGAGTTCACTGATTGGGAAACCAGCTGATTTGCACGGCTGTGCTAAAAAGGTCCATATCGTAGGTGAGACATAATGTACTGTCATAATAATAGCAAATTTTCGCCTTTTTTATGAATGGGAAAAGTTCAAATGACTTATTCCGCGCTGGGGTGAGCGGAAGAGAATGTCAGACTGTTACTGACTAAAACCCATCCAAGTTCCTCCTAATGCCCTTTGCGATCCAGGGCCGCGATGACTCTTTCGAACAATCCTAGAACAAATTCTGCAACCCTGGAAGACATAGGTAAATCCCGCAGTGAATTCCTTTGGATTTAAATATAATTATGAACAAATCTGGATATCTTCAAATTTATGGTAGCCTTTCCCAATAGGAACAGTCGAATTACTGAATTCACTTAGAATTTCAAACTCAAACATCTCAAACAAATCTCCAACTTCGTGATCGATAAAAAACAAAATGTCCAAGTCGTTTATCGTCAGTGATCGTCAGTTGCCTCATGATCGATGAATCTATCGACGCGGGCGTGACTGAGTACAGTAAGAATACTAGCCGTGAGCTATGCCTAATAGGACTGTGATATAATGATCAATGTAGAACGGTCTTGACCGGCGACCACAGAGTAGGGGAATCAGTTGGACAGCGTATTGTTTGCTGTTGTTTTGTGAAGGGGATAAACAATTAGCTCCAGACTACAGGACTAGACTTGGAATTAGAATTAGTTGTACTAGTTATTTCGCTGAACCAATGGGTACTGTTATTCTTTTGTATTCGATCCGCTACGTATGTACGTATGTTAACTAACAGAGGGCGTTCCCGTTAACCCGCAATAGTATAGCATCCATATTTATGATAAAAGAAATATTACCATTCGAAAACAATTTTTTTTTATTTTTTTTAATATTAAAATATTCACTAAAAATGTTAAATTGATACGTTAAAGAAACACTCTGTACACGCGTACTTGCCGGTTTGGGCATTGCTACTACGAGTAGGAACTATTCCGCGCTACTATTTTGATTTTAAACAGGATTTTTCGAATTTATTGTCAATTATTATTTTTTAATTCGGATTATTTTATGCTTATTTTTCTATTCTGATATTTTTATTTGAATCTATTAATGATATAGATAAACGAATTTAAAGGAACGCCCTCTGTTATTTAACATACTGAATAACGGCTTCCGAATTGTGTAATGTACTTTGTGTCTAACAATCAAAAACTAATCACAAGGAATCGCAGAGCCTTTGCCGAAACACGTTACACAATTAGTCCGCTTCTGAGGGCCGCGGGAGTCCACTAGATGCGAGAAGCACAGAAGATCGTTTATCGTCGATCGTCAGTTGCCTCATGATTGATGGATTTATCGACGCGTGTGATCGAGTGCAGTAAGTATACAAGAGAGCTGTACCCAGTAGAACTGTGCTATAATGCTCAATGTAGAACGATCTTGACTGGTGGCCACAGAGTAGCGGAATACAGTTAGACTGTGCTTTTTTATGCTGTTGGTGAGTTCAAAGCCAATTGATAAGACGTAGAATTAATATGGGATCTGGGTGAAAAAATAACGCACTTTCCAGGTTTGTGTTTTGCTATTTTCAGGACCAGTACCAGCAGAATCCAGGTTATGTCAGAAAGTAGGCTCGACTGTGTGATTTTGAGACATTGCTGCAAGGTCCACAAGTTGTTTTTGGTTACAGATCTTATTTTTGAAAATGTAATGATGACGTAGTTTGTAACTAAACAAATAATAAAGAAAACACTATTGACCCTTTAGCTTAGCTATAAATAAAATGATTTATAAATACTATGATAAATAAGTATTTATCAAAACCTATTATATTATTATATAATGG
This sequence comes from Hecatera dysodea, assembly GCA_905332915.2. Classification (NCBI taxonomy): domain Eukaryota; kingdom Metazoa; phylum Arthropoda; class Insecta; order Lepidoptera; family Noctuidae; genus Hecatera; species Hecatera dysodea. The sequence continues at coordinate 6,031,682 of HG995299.1, forward strand.
GTTTTGATAAATGCTTATTTATTTACGTTACTCAACTTTATACCGAAAAGTTTCCGAAGAGTTGTTGGAAATTTTCCTCTCAAAAAGTCAACATGAACTTGTCTCACTGCATCTAAGTATACTGTGGCCGATTGGAACAGTCATGCTGATTAATGGACAGCATCCGTCGGTTGCGACTGCGACCGCTCGCATTACATACGCGATATGGCAACCAGTAGCATGGTTGTTGCACGTTGTAAATTATGCAATAATTTCAGAATTATGATCGGTTGTCTTGTGTTGCTGTCTTATTTGTATATGATATGACCTTAATTAATGGTTTCCGTAATTAAAGGAGGGGTTTTAACTTTTATTAGATTCAGATCATTATGTAGCAAAACATTTTTGCCAGTATTTTATGTTAAAGCCATTTGTTTTAGAACACATTACTAGGATTTAAACTACTCAGAACTGAAAAATTACTGTGTATTATTGTAAAAAGATGAAATTAGAGTTTTATTTTAACACGCTTTTATTAGCTTGACCTGTATGCATGTATGTATGTAACGGAATCTTGTAACTTCATTTTCACCTACTTCTAGGAGTCTGATTAACTTAAATTTGCACAGGGGTCAAAGGCCGATGATAATATAATCTCATAACTTTATATTAAAGTCCTGACTAGGATCATCAGGATAAAAGAATATAGTTTAACAAACTATAAAACACGCTTTTAAAGCAATCGTACTAAAAAGTAGAAAATATTTTTAAGTATAAGAGAATTTGTGACACATTCACAAATTACAAACCGACTTCCGAAATCTTAGTTATTTTATATGTACTTGTTGTGCTTTATTTTTTGTTTAGAAGTCGGTTGTTTTTTTTTTGTTTGTAATATGTTTTTTATTTTCACTTTTTAGTGGTACACCCCTACCTAAACGTACCCATCAGCGGGTTAGAAAAACATTGTGCTTAGAAAAACCCGAAAGTGAAAAATATACTGGCAATGACATCAATTCATAAACGTTCATTTAAACAATGTCATCATTTACATCTGGTATTTGTGACCCTTATCTGAGAGAATTCCATCATACGTTAAGCTTAAGTGCATTTAATTAAATCTTAACATCTATTTTACATATTAATATGCATCTAAACTAATATGTCATCGTTTCTCATTTTATCTGCTAGAAATATTTTTTTAAGATGTTGCAAATTGTGCGTCAGTTAATTTCTACAAATAATCAAAAATCTGACACTGGCATTAATTTAATATGTCGTTGTTCGCCACTTAATCTACAAGAATGCAACCATCTTAAAGACACTGCAAAGAAACCTATATGTAAATTAATATAAAAATACGGATAGTTGTATAAATGTATATGTATACTTAAAAACAAATTAATATGCATCTAGACTGTGCCATCAATTCCCAACATCAAGAATTTAAAGAAATAAGGAGCTGCAAATTGCACGACGATAAATCTCAACAAACATACAAAAAACAAAGTGACACTGACATCAATTTTAGAAAGATGTATTGAGAGTTCATCCGGCGGCCTTATTTTGATAAACCAGCTTACATTAGTGTCAGGTCTCGGTCAAGTCATACAACTCCCATAAAAGTGCATACAGTCCTAAATCAAGCAGTAAAAAAACAAATGAGCATATAATTAAAGTAATTGCAGAGAGAAAAACTAAAGTGTTTTACACTGTATTTCTGCATGAGAAGTAACAGATTGTTGATCTTATGGCATTTGGAAATATCATGGGAAATAAGATACGGATTATGTCTTTCCGTGAGAAAACGCCGAAATAAATGCTTGAATTGAAAATATCTTGAGAAGTGAGGAGAAAGAGTCGACAACAGAAACGTTGAAGATAATGTGCTAATCAAATAATACGCTAAAGAAATATTTTGTAATGCAAATGCAAAAGCTATTAATACAGAAAGACTGAAAATTAATTAACATTAATTACCAAACTGACGATAAATTAGTCAGGCTTAGTCAAGAAATTTTCTAAATCGAACTTTCGAACGAAATTCTTGGTCTCAAAAATAATCCTCATCATCAATTTCGTTCAAATATTTACGTATAAGTTGGACATGTGACCAGTCACCTCTTATTATTGGCACGTTCACTTTCCACTCAATGTGATGCAGCCGCTATAATGACTTGCCCAAACACGCCGGCCACGCGGAACTTGCGAAAGTTGCCATATGTTATAAATATTCAGCTAAAACATGTTTTCGTTCCGTGTCATCATTCTTGTGTAACAGCCTAAGAATCCTCGTGTAAATCGCCTTTTTGCCTATGGAAGGCTCGTTATTGCTAATACTAATACTGTGGCCATTATGTCAGACCATGCTACCATTAACTATGATGACGTCAGCTGCGCCAGCTATACTTGAGGCTAAAAGGGAAAATTTGAGAATACACCCAAATGTCAAGGTTTACGCAACGGCATTGTGAGGAACTGCAATAGGTGTGTGTTACGCAATGAAATATTTAGCAAAACTCTCTTATTTTCTATGTAGATGTTGCAAACAGCTTCTTTCTGAGTGCATGATGCAACTGAGGTCACGCTGTCCCGCTGTTGCGCAACATCGCCCACTTCGGAGAAAACACCACTTTCTACCATACACCTGTTTCTGTAGCGTGTTAATGATATTGACATGTTAATATGTGTGCTCTGTGGGTGAATGGCATTTTGAAATTCGAATTTGAAGCTCGAATGGAGCTGTGTTTATATTTGTATAACCTTGTGATGTGTCGTGTGTATGGTGGACTTGTAAAGGGATAGCTAATGAAAGTATTCAACTTTGTTTAAAACTTTTTATGCAAAAATAAGAATTTATAATACAACTAAAATTATAGTACATTAAAATTACTATTTACATAAATACATTTAGGCACCGTAATTTTTTCTCTACTTATAACTAGGTTTGTCGCCGGCAGAGCAGGTATCACAATTGCGCACGCCCTTGCGCCGTTTAGTAAGGGCCGGACTGTCCAGGGGGCCCGTAGGACGAGCTGACGCCGCCACCGGAGCCGCCGTGTCCGCCGCCGATGGAGCCTCCGTGACCACCACCGATGGAGCCACCGTGACCGCCGCCAAGACCAAGACCGCCGCCGATACCGCCGCCGAGACCGCCGCCGATGCCGCTACCAATGCCGCCGCCGAGTCCACCGCCGAGGCCAGAGCCGCCACCGATTCCACCGCCAATGCCAGAGCCGCCGCCGATAGAGCCACCACCGTCCTTCTGGGTCTTGTACTTGATGAAGTAAACTTCGGGCTTTGAGGGCTGAGTGGGAGCCGCGGTGGGGATGGTGATGTCGGGCTGCTCGTCGGGTTTCTTGACCAACACGTAGACAAGGGTCTTCTCTTCGTTCTGAGCCTGAGCGGGGATGATGGGCGCGACAGGTGCGGGAGGAGCTGGGGCCTTGATGAAGATGATCTTGTAGTGCTTCTGGGGCACTCCACCGCCGCTCACAATCTGGGGACGCTGTTCTTCAGGTTCTGGGGGTGGGACATGGACGTAGATGTGCTTCTGCACAATAGCGCCACCGCCGAAGCCAGCGCCGCCGCCGAAACCGGCACCGCCGCCGAAACCGGAGCCTCCTCCGAAGCCAGAGCCTCCGCCAAAGCCGGAGCCGCCGCCGGATGAGAAGCCACCGGAGGAGAAACCACCGCCGCCGCCGCCACCGCCGAGTCCTCCGAAGCTGCTGGAGCTCAGACCGCCAGAGGAGAATCCTCCGTGGCCGCCACCAATGCCGCCTCCGAGACCGCCGAGGCCGCCGCCGAGTCCTCCGTGGCCACCGCCGCCTCCGGGCGCGCTGTAACTGTATCCCGCCTCGGGCCTAGCCGAGCCGAGTGCCGCAACGGCAGCTAATACCTGCGGCAGAAAATTCACTTTTAAACAACACTTTTACAAACATTTTGATCGATTGCTCGGCTGTATTGATCGATGGGTATCCTCGAGAGATGCACTCGATGAATAGAGCCGAGCGATCAGCACTAAACAATCCGATGAGGAAGCACTGTGCGGTCACAGGAGGGGGTCACACAGGTCACAAGTCACTTTCACTGCACGAGTACCTACCAAGAACGCTTTCATGTTGACTCACGGAGGTGTCGTGGTTGTGTGATGCTCTGTACCAGCGACCGTTGGTTTATATACTGGTGGATCGGCGACGCCTCTCTCCCGGGCTCTTCCTAACATTCGGCCTTCGGGCCATACGAGAATTATGATTTTAATGACACCCGTCCAATTCTTCTTTGGTGAAAACAATGTGGATTTTGTACGGCTATTGGACACTTTCACGGGCTGGCCTATGGTCATAATTGATATGTCAACAGAGAATTCGATGTGACATATTAATATGCCATTGTTGTTGATGTCTGCTTTTGTTCGGACTTATCTTCGAGGTGTTAAATGTTCCAAAGAATAGCACTTGTCTCATCTCAGAGGTTAATTCATTCAACTTTTTCTTTTGATAAAAACTTTGGATTAGTTCTTTGATTACGGAACTAGATAGTTTCCTTGTTTTAGAAGTTTTTGTGTCATGAGATTACTTCGGGTTTCTTGTTGCTCTGATCTGCATACATTATGGGCCATTACGTTCTTTACGAATAATTGTGATCGGAAATGATTGTAACGAATGTTCAAGATGTCAAATTAAAGTTATTTTCATTAAAGCTAACGAAAACGGAGTAAAATTAATAACAAATACGTAAATACTTGAAAAACTTTCAAGCATATAACGAGATTAACAAAATTGCTTTGGTCATATTTCAAGTTGTACGGATTTTTTTTTCTCAAATTGTTTAAAGTTATTGGATAATACATTTACTTAGCATATTGACCGCAAACCATAATTCGTTATTACAAGTAAAAATATTCAGGTCAATTAATGACGTGTTCGATTTAGTGGTTGCAAAACTTGTTATAATCGGAATACTGGTATATTTTTGGCCTTTATTAAATAAGATCAAATATTCCCGATAACCTATTCATTAAATAGACAGGCCAAAATTTTCACTCATACATATTTGCTCATTCCATCAGGGCAAAATAAACGCCAACAAAAAAAAAATCCGTTTCAAAAACAGCTGGACCAATTCCAGCGAAACTTTTCCTAAACGATAGCATCAGTGAATGTCAGAGGTCAAGTTATCGCGATATGACATAACGAAGACATCGCAATAACAATAAAAAAACAACTATCTCTACTCTATGGTACACTAACATAACTTGCTGTTACAAATATGTTTTAGCTTTATGACCATAGTGTATAAAACGATTACATTTTTTTTAATCTTGGTTATTTATTTCAACATTTTTTTCTTAAAATTTGTTTCTTATTTCACTTCTATTCGCATTAAGAATACTCTAAAAAAAACAACTCCCGCGGGACCTTTTTGTCGTTGCACAAAAGAAAAGTTAACTTAAATATCTGGGACAATAATTACCTCTGTAGGTCACAGGAATTGAACTAGTAACCTGAAGCTCTGAAAGCTTCCATTTAGCCACTGTGCCATGGTGCTATTTTGATCTACAAAAATTCTTGTTGGTTGTTTGACCTTGTAGAATTTGTATCGGTAGCCCAAGGGCAGCCAAAAATATAAAAGAAATTCTGAACGCAGTTTTGAACCATATTGCAACATACAACCTTCGTAAGGGCGGAGTTTATAAATAAAACCGTACTGCAAATGGACATAAAACAACATTGGTATAGTTAGTATTGCTTTCGAGAAAACTATTAATAAATTACTCCTTGAGTACAGGGTCTTACGTTTTTTGGGAAAAATTGGGTCATTATTATTATTATTCATTTTCAACTTACATTAAACAAGAGGTTTCATGGTATGTTTGTAAAAGGTGATCTCTGCAAGTAACGAAAAATTCTATAAAAAAAATACATTGTTAGATAACTGAGTGTCCTAGGTTACGTTTATCCTAGAAAAAATGCATAATTCCTGAAGACAGACCACCGGAGCGAATGCGCGGGATGAAACTAGTCATTGTGTTTGTGTCATTTAACTTTTGTGTCTTTGTCTCTTTCCAACCTAAATTAAAAATCATAGACAGCGTAAAGCATAGACTTCCAATAAAAAAATAAAATAAAAACTCTTTTTTTTCTAAAGATTTACGCGGTCTCCGTAAAAACTGCGTTATCACCACCATGCCACCATTGTGCCTATTACATCTACCCGTCTCCTTTATGTACAGTCATGAAGATATAATGACACGACCTGCCTTTCCAAGTTATTGACTTTCTCATCTCTTATGTGTTCCGGTCATGTAACAGGCTATACATAGGTATAATTTATGTACAGCTTTGCATATTGCCGGCTTCTGTTTTTTGTCCGACGACGGCGGTGGGATATGTTTTTCTTGGTAACCTGTTTATGGTGCGGTTATGGTGAAGAGTCTGGCCACCCATGGGGTTACCGACTGTATTCTGAAGGAAGGATGAAAACCTTTGTTTTTCTTCTTTAGTTCAGTAACTCTTCATATTGTTTGGGCCCAGTAGATGACTGGGTTAATTGTAGCATCGGTGGCATTATTTATCCTTCAAAGTACATATCTATGGGCACAAGGTGCCTCTCTTAATATTCTTATATGTGGTTACTCCCTTTTAGGAAATAATTATGATCAAACTGATTGATGAATTATCACAATCAGTTTGCCTTGGTAATTTCGGCAATTAGGCTTATTATTTTCCATCGAATGTGTTCAGACGACCTCTCAACTTTTAACCAGTACAGGATTATATGATGAATACAGGAAGGGGAGGAAGGTGTAACCTTTGGTGTATTAACAGAACATCACACCTATGTTCCCTGAACGGTCAGGCAGCAATGTATCTAAAGTACACCACCATTTCACCATTTAAATCCCATATAGTTGTATCAAGCTTGTTGCCGTTAACTATACACATATTCAGTGTTTGTGAAAATCGTGATGGAAAAATCACGCTTGGCTCACCTAGGAATCGAACCCAAGACAACAACGCTTGCAACCCCCTCGGAAAATCAGACTCTTACAAAGAGCCATATCACTTTAATAGGGTAGTTGTCAAAAAAAAAAACTAATTAGTCCGTCAGATAGATTTCCAAAAAATATTGGACACGTATTTTTTCTTTTTTCACATAAACAAAAAACGTAGACGATACAGTGCGTTGTACGTGCTACAATTTTTACCACGGCGTGACGTTATAAGCCCGCACTCCTGATATTTGATGCTTTATCTATTATTGTATTTTTTTAATGATTTTTTTATGTTCGAAAAAGCAAAAAATACGTGTCCAATATTTTTCGATAATTTAACCGACGGACTAAATGGAATCATAATAATATTTTGTTTACTCAGGAAACATCCCTATTGTCTACAATGGTGATTTAAACTCCATAGGAAAGTCCCATACCCATTCCATTGTCATAACAATACCATATTGCGTTAGTTACAGTCTATAATTAGCTCTGGTCATTGACTCATTGTCTGTGGCCACCATTAATAATCCCATTGTCAATCTACATTGTTACCGATGTTGTTAGGCAATCGAGTGATTACTTTCACTTGACTATCTTATCTTTTATCTTGTTTGACGTGATAAGTATGGGCTGGAGGGATATATCGACCTTTTGTGTGGGTCAAATTGTTCGGACGGATTAATTTTTTTCTTTTTTTTTTTTTAATGGACCACTCGCAGTTCAGCACACTAAGGCTGGTTACTGCTCAACCGGACAATAAGGACGGATTGAGAAGATGTGACAATATTTATTCAAAATAATGTGGTTGTACTCGTAGATGGCCTGCGGAAGGCTAGCTTTGGATTGCTCGCCGTCCGATAGCATCCAGGCCCGGGTCGATGGCGCGTCGTGTTCCACGCGCGCCTCAAAGAGTTGTCAGCAAAGAACGGGACCCCATAGAGTCAGTGCCTGCTAGGGTTGCGGAATTTGTTCGAAAGAGTCATCGCGGCCCTGGAACGCAAAGGGCACTAGAAGGATCACAGGTGGGTTTTAGTCAGTAAGAGTGTGACACTCCCTTTCGCTCCGCCCAGAGCGGGAGAAGTCATTTGATGATTTCCCGAAACAAAAGGGACCCCCCTTTTGTTTCGGGAAATCATCAAATGTAGATAGATGTAGATAATCTTATTTTCAAAATAACTCATGCTTTAGTGAAATTTGTTCCCAGTTTTTAACTCGTTGGCCAATTTGGTAGCAAGACTACCCATTGATCACCTTGTAAGCTTTCAAGAATTCAACAATGATCTTGTAACGGATTAAAACAAGACAACATACATAAAAAAACTAGTCTCATAAAAAGTAGTAATGTCATGTCCATGTTTGCTTTATCCAATAAGCGCCAAATCAGTATTCATTGATTCGAATCAGGCTATGTAATAAAAGTGAAATTGTCAGTTTACATAAATACCATACCATTACTTTACGTCTAATCGCCGTAATCGTTTAACTATTATTAATTTAAACAACTTAAAATAAAACAAGTTTAAAAATGATAAAAACAATATTGGTCTGCCCTGTATGGGAATCTCCATAGAAAATTTAGAATAATATTACTAAGCTAATTAGGCTTTGTCATCCAAACCAAACGTGCAAAATTTCAGCTCTATTGATAGGACATAGGTACCTGTTTTAAAAGTCAGTGGTCAGTTGCGATCCAACCGTTTTAACTAACAAAGAAGGTAATGAGAGCGTCTAAAGTAGCAAAATTACTGAATGTCAGGAAAAACGCGAAAGAATTTTATTACAATACGATTCCAAGTCAAATTGTCATAAATCGTCCATGTGAGAGAGGATTTCACAGTGACGTAACGAACGTCGACCTCGCGATGTTAAATTAAAAGAGAATGCGATTATGATTTGATAAAACCGCAGAGATTTGCACTATAGCATTGCGAAACGGTACAATTTGAAGAATACTGTGTGAATAAAATAAAAAGAAACATATCGGCGAAGCTCAGACGGGTGTGGGCTGTGCTGGAGGTTGGACCTCTGATACCAAAAAAATACTTTCTAAGCTGGTGTCTTATCAGTGTTAGAGAACACACCCAAATACTTAGTCCACTTGGGGGAATCATCCTTCACTACACTCGACTCAGTAACCATAACAACGAACAGGAACTATCGAGGGAACGTAATGTCAATAAGTAACAAAGTATACCTGTCAATTTGATTCGGAAAGACTGAGTTGAGTGGAGAGAAGATCTTACTATCTGCATGTCATTTGGCTTCGGCCATAGGCATGGAACGTGCCTAGCACGGGACTGGCCCATTCAATTGGGATTCTAGAACTTACCTCCCAATGTGTTGATGGTAGGTGTTATTATCATAATAATATCTGGAGAAATTGAAGGGAATTTGGATAGAGGAATAAGGAAGAGGGTGACCTAGGAAGGGCTAGGTAGGTTGGGGTTTTAGGGACATAATGGTGGTTATAAGGAGCTTCAGAATAACAGCCGCGCGAGTAGATCTTCAAGGTTAAAATTGGTCTGTGGGTGGGTGACCATTCAAAAACACACTGAGACTCCTCCGTGCCTCGGAAAACACGTTAAGCCGTTGGTCCAGGATTACATTTGTACATCGTTAACAGTCTTTACGGGTAGTCAATGAATCTGACACCGGTCTTGGGGTAATGTATCACTTCGGGGACTGCGTTGAAGATTGCTTTAGTGCTTGTATCCCCCGATGCAAGTGTGCGTGGGAAGACGAGGTGGTTTAGTCAGTAGGAGCCCTCATGGATGCCCTCCGATGGTCTAAGGACAGAGGACATCCACGAAGAGTCCAAAGCGGAAAAAAAGCCACCTAGTTACTGGGTCATGAAAGTAAGAAGGCATTGGCATGTCATACTAAAGTAAAGATCTACAAGTTTTAAACTTTGAATTCTCGATTTAAATTCAGGGGTAATTTTCATCGCAATTTTTCCTCTCTTTTGTTTTCATAAGCTTAGTAAATATACGTAAAAATGTGCTTAAGGCATATGGTGTATGTTATTAGTAAAGACTGCAGATTAGGGAGAGTTAGCGATAGCGTGATGGCTGACAGGACAGAATGTCAGTCGGCTAGGAAACACCGGCTTCATCTAGCAATATTGGACGTGTAAAAGTGTTATGTTTAACCTACTTACAAAATAAATATCATTTATCAATGGAAGAAAAAACGTGTTGCGCCAAACCCAAGTGACATGGAATAAGGGCAGGAAGATGATGATGATTAGTTAAGACTGCTTAGGCTTAGAAATGCCTAAGTATAGTTGAATAGGTCTACAAGCAAGCACTCTTGCACTTACAGTACTTAGCTTCAAGATCCGCTAAATACTTACTAAAGTAAACACTAATACGCAACTACTGAAAACAAACCAGTATAAGAGACACTTCAGAGGTTACAAGATGTTATTGCGTAGTAATACTCCCGGTCTAACATTAGGAATTGTTGGGTAATAGTTCAATCCAAATCTTTAGTACAATCCAAAAGTTTGGTGCTCTTGAAAAATAAAAGACTTTGGACCTGACCTATGAGCGTATACGCCAAACGGCATTTCATACAAATTTTCAAGTCGTTATTTTCCGAAATGACTGAACCGATTTTAATGAAACTTCACACGTATAAGCAGGATATATAGATCTAAAAAGTTAGTTGAAAACCTTTTCGATAAATAGTGTTACAGTTAAATTAGACGCATTTTAAATTTTCCATAAAAACAAATTTCCAGTTACTTTTTTTTAAATAAGACATTTCGAAAATGTTTTTAACTAACTTTTTAGACCAAAGCTGAGAGAATAATGTGTATCAGAAACTAACTTAATGATAGTGATACAACCAAGTAGTTATGGTCCTACAGTCATTCCTAGTCGAGGTATTTTCATAAAAATAAAACTGGTCCAATCTCCGTCAAAACTGTCCTATAATTAATGACTAGTTTTTACCGCGGTGTCGCTCCTGAACCCAATCCATAGGTACTCGGCATAGTTTCCAGGATAATTTCACTCTGCGAGTGTACAGTGTAACTTTCTACCAGTGAAATAAACTCTCAAGTTCGTATCAGCCGTTCAGAGATTACCTTTTAGAAACAATTTCAAATTAAGTAAAAGTGGTTTGAAAGCCTCTTGGGAGTTCTTTAGATGTGGGTCTGATAATGTCAATCAGTTGCAAGGCAGCTGTTAAAGAATTGATCTAATTTTAGACGTCGATACACAGAAAAAAATAAAGTTACTCAAACGATTTTTTCTGTGTACAAGCTGAAAAATTAATAGTTCATCTTTACTGGTGCTTTTAAAAAGTTTTGAAACAAATATATCTGTCGCATAAAATATCATTAAAATAATTAGTGATACTGCATGTCAATATGATAGCCCAAATAATAAGAAAACAGACACGATATCAATAATGCATACCTACATATGTGTATATTCAAAACCGCAACTTGTGAGTGAAATGATTGATGAATCTGAGAGCGAAAGAAGGAAAAAACCTGTTTATTACGTTGTTAACTTATTCAAATGCTAAACAAGAATATTTGTGGTAAAAGTAATTCTAAAGAGGATCTCGGTCTGTCTGTTTGCGTTTTCTTTTGTATAGGATATCATTAAATGACCCACCCGTGTTCCATCAAATGGCCTTTACGTTCAAGGCCGCGGTAACTCTTTCAAACAATCTGAAACCCTGGTCCCCCCTCTCTCATTTTACTTGACTCTTTCTCATTATTTTGCGTCGGTTCCACGTCACGGCACTACTTCATTCTTCGCCAGACGTGTTCTGTGCTAGGTATATACAAGTTTTTTAGCTAGGTAACTTGCTGTGATTCTTCCACGAATTTTTCGTACTGGATTAAAGGATTAAGGATTAGACTTTGTCCTTGGCTTTGCTCTAGTTAAAATAGCCTATAATCATCTATGGTCCCATCTATCACTGTACTATTTTTTTTTAATGTAATTTACGCGTAACACGCTCACTTTCGCAGTCATGTTACAAAACCCAACAACAACAACAACTCAACTCAACTCAACTTTTGGGCTTACCCAAAAGGCCATCGAACTGACCAAATATTGTCACAATATATTATGATTCTGAAACTCAGCATCTTTATTTATTAATATCGATCACTTGTCAGGGCTTCCGACATTTTGTTTGCCGATACAAAATCTCTTGTATGTACGATTATGTAACAGTTACTTTGTCACATTGCCGACATGTCGAATGGTTTACCAACTCATGTTCAGTTCAAACAGCATCCGTTCAAACTAACCTTTTAGTTAAACAAGAGCCTTACGTGTTACTGCTACCGGACTTAACGTTATTTTCTATTTTTCGTTTGCTTAGTAAACGTTTCACAGTTGATTTGATTGTTGAAACTTTATTTGTATGAGATGTTTTTGAAGTACAATGACCTAGGCGCTTACGGGAAGAGCTGGTTCCAGGTATATTTTTTTCATGACCGGGAAAAAAACACTTGGAAGGGTATGAGAACGCTTTTGCCTAGCGGTGGGATAGTATAGGCTCACCATAGGTGCAGGCCTGCCGTCGGCGAGCGTTGGGTCCAATAGCAACCAGGCCCAGATCGTTTGCGCGTTGTGTTCTTCGCACGCTTCAAAGAGATGTCAGAATAGCGGGAGTAATATTAATATGAGAATAATGTAGCTTTCCGAAACTGGTAGTTTCGGAGCTTTTTCGGTACAAACAAAGATTACAGAGATATCAATATTTAAAATACTTTACAGCAGTAATTATATTGTGGGAGACTAGCTAGTGCCCAACTATACTAAAACTAGACATGAACTGTGTATTTCAGGAAACCAGATGTCCACACCTTGCGTAAAGCTTACACTTTAATATTATGTACAATCATAACTACTATAAAAATTTGCAAAAAGCAGAATGGTAAGTAGATAATTACTAAACAAGTAACTACAAGCGAGCAGAAACGAAAATTAATGAATCCAATTAAAATAAAGCGGCACAAAACTTTTCATTAACACACAAACTTTTAATTAACCACTGATTTTGTTTATACCCAATTATCTCCGTAAAAAGGTAAAAGTCGAAGGATTTCAGTAGGTATTTAATGCAATACTTATACGTATATATGTACCTAGGATGAGTTTGTGGCTAAATAAACAGCCACACAGGTCGATCTTCAAGGTTAAGCAACGCTTGTCGAGGTCGGTCCGAAGATCGGTGACCATCAACTACATACAAAATCGCATTGAGGTAAAAAGAAAACCTGTAAAGATGTAAGGTGAATAAATAAAGCGGGCCTGAGGTTGGCGTTCGTTAGCAACCAGGCCCGGATTGACGGCACGTCGTATTCCACGCGCGCCCCAAAGAGCTGTCAGCAAAGAAGACGGGGCCCCATAGGGTCAGTGCTTGCTAGGATTGCGGAATTTGTTCGAAAGAGTCACCGGGACCCTGGAAGGCAAAGGGCACTAGGAGGAACACGGGTGGTTAGTCAGTAAGAGTTTGTCACTCCGTTCCGCTCTGCCCAGAGTGGGACAAGTCATTTGATGATTTCCCACCCAGAAAAAAATAGGTGAATAAATAAATAAATGCCGAGCATCCTCCATGCCTCAGAAAATACGTAAAACTATCGGTCCTGGCTACCATTTGCACATCTTTAACGTTGTTAAGAGAAGTCAGAATTAAGGAAATCTCTCACCAGACTTGACGAGGTGTTACCCAGTTACTGAGTCGTGAAATTCAGATAGGCAGTCGCTTTATATAAAATACTGGGCCCCAAGTCTGCTATTTATGTATGTAAATTCGTCATTCCAACACGATCCCATTGTCATTTTGTTAAAAGTTCGTAATCTGCTAAATTCATAATGGTCGATATTGGTCGGTCAATGGTCTCGTAATACTTTTTGATAACCGAGCTATTACAAACAATGACGTTCAAATGGTAGTCTAGTTCACTGATCAAAGGAACTGTCAAAATTTTAGCAGATTACCGCATACGTCTGTAATTCATTTGTCCTTATGTACGAGATTACCATTCTATGCCATTTCTTCCAATGGAGTGTCAGTGGTTGACCATTGGAACGTCATAATGACGCTTTTATATTAGTAGATTACCGAACTTGTCAAAATCAACAATTATGAAATCAATGATAGATCACTCTGACACTATTTTAATAGCAGACTTGAGGCCCAGGTCAGCTGTATCGACACTGAAAGTCGACCCCAACACTGTCGGGAAAAGGCTAGACAGATATGTAGAATTAAGTAGATTTATGCATGCTTGTAATACTTATACATATGTATGTATGTGAAGTTATTTTTATTACAAAAAATTGTAAAATTGTATTGATCTTTGAACTCGCTCACTTGACCTTAATAATGGTGTTGCATCGAGTTCGAGATGTTATTTTGCTGTCATAATAGTCAAACTTTTTAGATGATAGATGGCCAAGTAAAGTTAAATAGGTTTACGTATAACAAGTCTTGTTGCAGATGGAGGCAGTGGAAAAGGAGAGGGAGATTTCAAGTGCTTTCCCGGACCGTAGCAGATGCCCTCTTCTGGCCCCCCTAAATGACCCAGAGCCGGCGGACTCGGGGGTTGTCCGCCGCCCCCCATCATATAGGACCCGAATGGTGCCGCCTGTCGTTCCACGCGCAACCCTCGTAGAACGTGTGCTGTGAACTGACTTCCAAAAAAGGAGGAGGTTCACAAGTCGACTGTTATTTTTTTGTGTGAATTACCAACATAACTTTGTACTGGGTGTCTCAATTATGATGGTTATTTTTATATTCGAGACCTGGTTTATTTTTATATATTATAATTAAGAATTTAATTGAGATCTGGCGACGAGTATTTGAGTTATCACTAAAAATGCGTGGCTTCGACTATATTGATGATGTGCTCATTCACTCTTGTCGATGTAAAATGATAAAATAAAATTGTATACGATGGTTTGGAAGAGCATCTTAGTATTTCAAGGTGGTCCTTTTTTAGTTTGGTGAAGATCTGATGAAGAACAGAGATAGGAAACGGAACTCTTTAATAAATGATAGCATACTTTCGGGATTGCTGAAATGGCATGTTTATTTATTGTTTATACCAATTTATACCGTGACCACTGTGATGGGTACTTTTAGGGGGGTTGTTAATGTCACTGAAAAGTGAAAAATATAATTTTTCATTAAAAAATAACCATCTTCTCAACAAAAAGACACACATAATATAAAATAACACTTTAATTTCGTAAATCGGTGTAGGTACAAAAAACGAAGAAACAGTCAAAAATAGTTTCATCAAAATCTAATATCCGTAAACGAAACTATCCGAAACTAACGGATAATCCGAAAAGAACCTTATCCGAAACCAATATAATATTAGTACTATATCCGTATTCAGATTCGAAATTTCACATCCATGACATCCTTGTTTTTTCCATGGCCCTTCTACAACTTTACAAATCCTTGGTATCATTAAGAAGGTTCATACCTACATCGCTAATTGGTATGCATGTAAGCTCATAATTTAATTGCTGTAATATATGAACCCATAAATTAATCTCGAACGTTAGGTATGTACACTTACTTTTAATTGGCCTTAAGTAAAGTTCTCTCATCTATGCCGCTAGACGCCGAGACTGTACGCTCATTTACTTGTCATATACACCGGAGAGCGAACGGATAAATAAATTATTTACAAAATACTATATAGTAAACATAAGATGGTGTTATTTCAAACAGGAACGGGTAGAGGTGCATTTTAGAAGAAAAAAAAATTGGGAAAGACAAATAACAATACAAACGTTAAGTAGGTGACAAATAAATCACTTTTGTATATATAATATTAGTTATGTACTAAAACTAGTTGACCCCCGCAACTTTGTCTGCGTCATATAAGACAGAGAGAGAGAGAGAAACATTCCGTTTTTGCAACATTTTTCATTGCTGCTTCGCTCATATTGGTCGTACCGTAATGTCACAGTAAAAATATGTAACAGTATGGAAACTAAGCCCATTTGTTGAAATAATTACCTACGCTCCAGTAGAGAGTTAGGGTTGTCACTTTTAATGCTTGTAGTAAGTGTTTTATTGGAACGAAGTTCTTTAACACGGCTTGCGGTAGGAGTTGACTGGGAGAAATAGTCACGCGAAAATGGGTTAGTGTATGTTATTCCATGCGGTTTTCTTCTTTGGTCAAAAAAATGTAAATAATGCCATTGCAAAAATATTTACAAACTGAATATTGTTCATCATTTCTATGCCATTTCAATTATAATATCTACCCTATTTGATGAAGGATTGAAGGATTCTGTAAGTATGTTGAAACATTATTGTTACTTATTTTGTGAAGTAAGTAAGTTCCTATGTGTATGTTTCGAAAGGTAGATTTCCTTTGTCAAGACTAGAATATACCTAATGTTGTCGTCAAATTATAGTCATTTATTTTTTCAATTCATTTATTCTATGTGTTACATAAATTATAATACAATATAAATTACAATCAGTATTCGGTATAAGGATTTAATACTAGTATTAAAAATCCCACGAGCGCTATCTAGAGAGCGTAAGCGAAAAGTCATAGCCATTATAATAGTGTAGGTATTATCTATGAACACGGCACCCGCCACTGAGCGCACCGCGAAACGTCCCTTTGGGGCCTCGTAGATGCGCGCATCTGTGTGAGTGTGCCGTTTCGATCGTTTGTTCGTAGTTTCTGTACTGTTCCATATTTCTACTGTGGTAATGTTATATAGCCTTTCTCGATAAATGGGCTATCCACCATAATTAAGCTTCGGAAGACACATTAGATAGAACCCAGGACACCCAACTCAATAGTCGCGCTTACCAACCAACACACAGTCCGTGAAACGTATCCATTGCATCAAAGAATTTGCACCAGTAACACACTATGAAAGACTACATCCTATAAAACCATTATAGTTACCTTATAAGGTTAAATAAACCCCTTCTGATTTCTATAAATATTTCCTAGACAGTCGTATACAATTACAGTCATCTAACATTTATTTCCTCCTTTTAAACCTGTCTCCATTTCACTGTATTGAGATGAACATAATCTGAACAATCAGAGCCGCTGGTCAGTTTATTACGTGTGTCTCTCTGTTACCTAATGTATAGATCATGTAAATAGTTATGTATGCCGGCTGGGATTGTGTGTCGTTATGAATCATGTCGTTGTGTTCTTTTTAACCGACCTCATGATCTGTCTAGTCTTGTTAGCTAATATAGCGTATACAGATGTTGACTGTTACATATTTTGCTACAATTATGAATTGCTAGAACTTCGCCCGCGACTTCGTCTACACAGATTTAGTACAAATAATTTGCAACCCTGTTTTAGGGGGGGAGTTTCGTAAAATCCATTCTTAGCGGATGTCAACACTCTATAAGGAACCTAACTGCCAAATTTTATGTTTGTAGGTGTTGTAGTTTCTGAGATTTGCTAGTGGCTTTGGTCGATATTTCTACGTTATTAAAACTAACAGCGGCCCGCGGTTTCACCCGCATAGTTCCCGTTCCCGTGGGAATATGGGGATAAAATATAGCCTATGTCACCCGGGGATAGTGTAGTCAAACAGTGAAAGAATTTTTCAAATCGGTTCAGTAGTTTCGGAGCCTATTCAATACAAACTAACAAACAAATCTTTCCTCTTTATAGTAGTAGTATAGATTTAGGGCTCAGCAATACTCAGTTGACCATGAGAACCGCTGCAAACGGTACCACTTCCTTCCTCTGCAGATAAGACATCATATTGCAGACATAAACTTTCTGTTGGGTATCGCAAATGGTCACTTGCTAGTCTGTCATTACGCACGAATTTGATGGGATTACGTCAGCGGCCAATATTAAATGTACCTTTTGCAATGACAAATTATAGGCGGAATGTTTTCTCAATAAGGAGTGCACTAAGTTTCTATAGGCTTCCTAGGGACCTTCATGTCGATTTGTTTTGTACCAGTGTGGCGACCTTAAGATGGCTTTTGGCACAGTCATTTTTTAAGGTCAGTTAATTTATCTATTACTCTCTTAACTGATTATATTAACTTGTATGTACTTTCTTTTGTATCGACTGTTTTCCTTAGCTATATGTGGAGGATTTTTATTAGCTATTTGTTAATATTACATTCTTTGTGTTATTGGTTTATTAGTGTGTAAGCCTTCTTTAATTGGGAAAAGGCTAGGCAGATGATCGTTTTATTTATTCTGCGTTTTTTCACCTAATATTATCGCCTCCAGGGTGTGGGACCCTTAGGAGCCTGACAGTCCATTTCACTCTGCCCAGAGTGGAAGAAGTCATTTGAGGATTTCCCATCCAAAAAAAGGGTATGAGAATCGGTAAAGGCTACTTTTCATAAGAATCGGTTCAACGATTTAGGCGTGAATGCGTAACAGATAAACTCACACTCACATTTATAATATTTGTTAGGATTATCCAATTGCCCTACTGTGGTCGATTTATAACAGACTAGTGATGGGGCAAGAATGAATCATTCATTTATATAACAGAATCGGATGTCATCATGTAAGGCAAAGTGCGTGCAATCAACAAGGCAGCACTGCCTTATAAGTACTAATTAGGTTTTCCAGCACTCGAATCATCCCACGAGCCTGAGATAAAATGAATTAATTTATAACGCGATCAAATATTTATGAGTAATCCAAGATGCTTTTTTGTATGATGAAAATGTGAAGAGATATGGAGTGGTTACCAATGCGTTTGTGAACTCGATACATATATTGTACGTACATATTTATTGTAGGATCATTTTTGGTGTTTGTGGGTTATGTAAGAATTGTTTACTCTGCCTGTTTAGAGCTCTTTAGGGTTCCGAAAATCTTTTTGGATAAACGGAACCTTGATGGTCACGCGGCTGTCTGTCTATTTGTCACAGCCGATTTTGTTCAAATCTTTGGAACAGATAAAAAATATATTTTTACAACTGGAGACCATAAACATCATTTCAATTTTCACATTTATAATTATTAGTAGAGACACACATTTTTACTTTTTCTCTGGAGCTAGTACTAAATTTCAGGCAGAAGCTGTTTTATAATATTATTAGGATTCAGTCTCTCTTAGTCTAAATTTGACTCGCATTAAGTGTGATTGATTTTTGTGAATTTTTGGTTTTGTTTACTGTAGTATATTTTTATTTTTATCGAGACGTCATACATGTATTTCCAGGTTGATACATTTCCCCCAGGTAAGCTCTGATTAGCACCGAAATACTAATGTCATACAAGTACACTTTAAATTTTCAAGTTCAGAATATTAAGATAGCAAAAAATCAGGTTAAACTTTCTATCTTACTTTCTCTCTGTCACCTGTGACCTAGACTAGAGTCAAGAGCAAATCTATCTCACAATAAAAATAAATACTGGATGTATAGGAAAGGCCAGTAGACCAGAAAAGCCACAATAGAATTACGTCCTCATTCCACCGGCCCCCTCTACCATAGGACATCTAGATGCACTGTAAGTTACCACCCCTACCTTGTAGCTATTCCATCAATTCGCACCAAGCGTTTTCAATCATCTTTTATAGTGCGCACAGCAAAGGAGTGGAACTCTCTGCCTGCGTCTGTGTTTCCGAACGCATTTAACCCTAATCTCTTCAAAGTTAGAGTCAACTGGCTTCTTTTGGGTAAGCTCATTCCATCGGCGACTTTGTCTCTGTCACCTGTGACCTAGACTAGAGTCAAGAGCAAATCCATTTCACTATATAAAAAAATACGTATGAACTGGTACCTTGCTATGCACATAAGTATAGTCCTAGTTGATTCAATATCTTGCACACTAGATAAGCTGCTGTGTATAATAAACACAAGTTTGTATCTTGTTAGACCAAGCACTTTATGGCCAAACCGTGGGAGCAGATAACAGCCTATTCCAAAACACATGTATTAGCGTTCTGTCCATAACTTTCACAGTTACGTAAAGTCGATCACATCCGCGTATAGAACCTTTACATCGCACTAATGCAGAATTCCAAATTCATTTTTTGCGAAATAGCGATTATAAGTTTGATGTTTGATATTATAACAAAAATTACAGGAAGCGAAAGTAACACAAAAAACTATGGCCGACTTGAAATTTTCGTAACTGTCGCATAATTTTGCTCGTGACTGTATTACCTATCTTTCGAATAAATTGTAAGACTGAAAATAATTGAATGCGCACTCTAAAGATCAGCCTGCTAAGGCGGAGGTTGGGTTATCAATACTAGGACATTAAATAATCAGAAAAACCTTGTTAAAACTTAATATTTCTCATATTTTTACATAACAAATAAAATTAAAAGAAACAATTTTGTAACTGAAAAAATAAAACTTATGAGTTCCTTACCTACATACATTGAATGAGATTGATATCTTCTCATTGAAATTTTTCTACGTAAACCACTGAAATTTCTGTTTTTATTCACAAATCCACAGCAGAATAATAACAAAATAGGCAGTTTAGACATAATCAAGTGCTAGATCTATCAGCCTTACATAAATCTCGCAAGAAAGCATGGTGTGAACCAAACTCGAGCCAGGAAGCCCTAGCCACTGACATATCCTACCACATAAACAATAAAATTCATTGTATACATTTGCATGTTCACAATCGTTCCCATCCGTGTTGCCAGTCCACAAAAAACTTATTACGTTACACGATGCAATAGAGAAACTTTAAAAGTGAGTAATAGTACCTACAAATACGTACAAACTATGAGTTAATCTTCTATTTCTATCAGATTTCCATGCGTAAGCGCACCCAGTTAGACGTGATAGTTCATTCTAAGTGCGTACGATTCGCGGTAGGCCTACGGAGATCAAATTAGCGTTGGGTGTTGCCAGCATATAAATTTGACGTTACGTCATTTGTAATCGGAACTCAGTAAGGAGTTTACGGCTGTGAATTAGACCTCTGATGTGGGCTTGAATTGTTTTTTTCAAGATAAAAAAGGATGTTGAAATAATTGGAGCAAGGTTGTATACAATGCAATACTTTACTTAAAATACTTTTTTACAGCAATGACGGCATAACCTTCTGTTACATAAACACATATAAATAATATTATTAAATCGTTCCGTGTTGTTTTCGAGAAAGTTCGAAGTTGAAATTATTGACCTAAATAAAAAAGATCTCAAAAAGTTCCGAAAAACTTGCTGAAAGGGATTTGGAAGTTGCAAACTGGTATCTTGCTGGCCAACTACGAGTAGTAGGTTTAAAAAAAAAAAACTATTAATTTCACGCTGAACGATTAAACGAACGATAGGGTAGAAAAATATCCAAGTAAATTATGACATTAATATTTTTTAATAACTTTTAAATGAATTACCAAATTCAAACATCTTCGTTCGTTTATAAACATACCATGTCCTGCCAGCTGCTTCGCTCATATCAATGTCGAAAATAATACGAAGGAACATACTCCCGAAACAAAATTAATCAGAGCATCGTTTGCCCGTGTGCCATGTTCCATCCAAATTCGTTCAGCCGCCATTGAATTGGTAAGAAACAGGCAGATATTTGCGCACTTTTTTATATAATATTAGTATTATTTTATTTATTATGAGTTGCTCTTCACGAAAAACTTCGATTTATGTATAGGTACTAACGCAAAATTGCCAAGCCTAGTTATTATTTCATTTTCGTGTAATAACTTAAGCAAACTTCGAAATAACATCGGGTTCTGAAATCTCGAGAGAAATTTCTATCGGGCAACTAAACTAATAAAACTTTACAGAACATTAAAAGGCATTGAGTGCCTTTCGGGTTGTTTGCAGAGGAAATATTGATTATTTGGAAGATTCCATTTCTGTTGATATAATAATGATCTTTATCAGTCCAAATAACCTCCACGAGTTACAATACTCAGGGCCTGTTTCACCAACTACAATTAAGTTCTCGACTTGACAGATAAAAGCATAAGCATAATCAGCTCACTGCTAGGACACAGGCCTCCTCTCTAGGAGTGGGAATGGGCCGTAATCCGCCACGCGGGCCCAGTGCGGGTTGGTGAATGTCACATGGCTTCGATTTTTTTTTTCATTTTCGACTTTATTCAGAAGTTAGTGGCCATTCTGGCGTCAAATTTCAATGCCATATTCAAATTGGGCTGAAAATGAGAGTGGAAATTGTTCAAAAGCCCCCCAAAACACCATTTTCTAGTGCTTAAGCGATGGCGGGTTCACATCTCCAGGTCATGAAGGTGTTCCGCGTACCCATTGAATTTTCAACTATAAATATTTACGAAGCCAATTAATATGCAAGTTTTCGCTATCTGTATCTATAGTAATATTATAAAGAGGAAAGATTTGTATTTTTGTATGTAACGAATAAACTCGAAAACTACTAGACCGATTTCAAAAATTCTTTCACTATTAGAAAGTACCCTGAGTAGTAGGCACCTAGGTAGTATAGTATATATTTTATCCCCGTATTCCTACGGGAACGGGAACTACGCGGGTGAAACCGCGGGGCGCTGCTAGTTGGATATATTCACAACGTATGCATCAGAAACAATTATGTAGTCTAGAATGGAAAAAAAAATTGGTTGTGAAAAAATAAGTTCAAAATTTTACAAAACCATTTTACAGAGTTCCGTTGTTAACGAGCAAACGCATTTTCTGTAAATGGTAAGGGGCATGAAGGTATGCTCTGTATGAATCAAGCACCGTCACGTGCAACTGTTCACGTTAATTGTCAAGCTGATGAAGTGTCAAAAAATATAGATCTGAGACTTTTGACCTTCAGTTCCTTCAGCAGATTCCGAAAGCAGGGCTGTAAAAGTTGAAATGGAGACGCTTGACGCCTTATGATCAGCAATGGACGACTTTCGGCTTAAATGATGATCATGGTGGTTGCGGGTAGACTTAATGATACTCATTTTTGTGATGGGTCTTTTTATATTATAACAAACGGTATAGCTAGCCTGTTTAGTCAGTAGCTAGGTAGTATCAGTTTCAAGGCCCAAACAAAGCACCTAATTTAATCTTGCCGAAGGATTTTTTTCATCCACATTAGGAATCTGAGTGCCTCAAGCCTCGGCTTTTGCAGACTCCATTTTCATTCTCGTTATAAATGGATATTCAGTAATATTATCGCGCCACACACGTTCTCGTAATACAGTTAACATATTTCACGCTCTATGTATTTTTAGAACCTTCCAAATTGAATGAAATCCACTATTTAACCGAATGTGGTACTTGTGGTTATATAAGAGTTAGGTACTAATAATTTACAGCTCTGCGGGGTAATATTTTCTAACACGCTGAGCAGTTCTGTAATTTACTTTATTGGGAGAAAGATACAACTATGATTCGCCTCTTGGGATATCATCAAATGACTTCTCCCGCTCTGGGCGGAGCGGAAGGGAGTGTCACACTCTTACTGACTAAAACCCACCCGTGTACCTCCTAGTGCCCTTTGCGTTCAGCCACGGTGGCTTTTTCGAACAAATTCCGCAACTCTAGCAGGCATTAATTTTCATCATTAATTAAATAGTGCTTGATAGAACCTCAACAAATTTCATCTTTGGATCTTTACTTAATCAAAGAATCGAATCAAATACTCGATAACTATTCAATTAAACGATTGTCAAGTGTCGTGATTACGTCTGTATATTTTGTTTTAAGTAATTATTAAACTGACAGTATTTTATGAGGAGGTTTCTGTATAAATGGCTATAAAAGTAACGATGTTTATATAAATGGTGATTTGAATAATTGGGTATTTTACTACATATAAAAATCATAATTCTATTTAGTCCGTATGTATTTTTAACTGACTTCTAAAAAAGGAGGAGGTTCTCAATTCGGATGTTTGTATGTTTTTTTTTTTTATTGTTTTTTCGCGCATAACTCCGTCGCTTGCCAACCGATTTGAAAAATTCTTTTTTTGTTGGAAAGGGTATACTTCCCAAATGGTCCCATGAAAATTTTATCGAAATCGAACAAGCAGTTTTTGAAAAAACAACAAAAATCTAAAAAAAAATATCTACATTGTCTACATTGACGACCTTTTAGTTTACTCTGCATTGGAGCAGTGCGTTTTTTTAAACCAATGTGATTGGTTCGTTTAGGTGGGGGGAGGGGAGGGGTTTTAGGTACCACTAAAAAGTGAAAAATAAAAAAAAATTAACAAAAAAATACAACCGACTTTTCCACAAAATAATACAACCGACTTCTCCACAAAAAATCAAAAAAGTACAAAATAACTTTAATTTCGGAAGTCGGTGTTCAAAAAATGAACCACAAACACAGAGTTTCGTAATTAAAGTTATATTGTACTTTTTTGATTTTTTGTGGAGAAGTCGGTTGTATTTTTTTGTAAAAAGTTTTTTTTTTGTAAAAAGTTTTTTATTTTTCACTTTTTAGTGGTACCTAAACCCCCTCCCCTCCCCCCACCTAAACGAACCAATTACATTAGTGTAAAAAAAACGCACTGCCCCAATGCAGAGTAAACTAAAAGGTCGTCAATGTAGACAATGTAGATATTTTTTTAGATTTTTGTTGATTTTTCAAAAACCGCTTGTTCGATTTCGATAAAATTTTCATGGGACCATTTGGGAAGTATACCCTTTCCAACAAAAAAAGAATTTTTCAAATCGGTTGGCAAGCGACGGAGTTATGCGCGAACAAACAATAAAAAAAATAAAAAAAAAAACATACAAACATACGAATTGAGAACCTCCTCCTTTTTTAGAAGTCGGTTAAAAATCAAAAAAGTGCAAAATAACTTTAATTTCGGAAGTCGGTGTTCAAAAAACGAAAAAGCAACCACAAACACCGAGTTCCGAAATTAAAGTTATTTTGCACTTTTTTGATTTTTTGTGGAAAAGTCGGTTGTATTTTTTTGTAAAAAGTTTTTTTCTATTTTCAAAATATATGGGACAGGTATTTTTTGGCATTTCAAATCGTAAAAAAAATATAAAAAGCGCATCAAGACGTGGCTGTCTGTGACGTCACCTCGCTGGTAAAAATTGTAGCACGTAGTGACGTCACACGTGTTTTCAACGCATTGTTTGTATTTTTGGAAAACTATCTGACGGACTAATTATATTTTTTTCTGTAAAATACCCTATTCTGACGATTTCGAGTCTTCCAAAGGCGTATCGCGTTACCCAGATACTGGGTTATGGTCATTTGCTCCGTATAAAATACTTGTATTATGCAGCATCCGTTTAGATCCCAATGTAGTTGGGAAACGGTTAAATAGTTTTATTGGTATGGTAATCAGTGGCCATACTACGAAGTGCCAATGCTATCGTGATTCAGTGTGAAAAAGGGATAGTGCTATTCGTCTTGTGTAACTCCGTCTCTCTCTGACACAGGAATCATGATGGATTTAAGACGTCATGGCAGGGCTGCTGAACAGCAATCATATTGCGTTATTGTCATAATTGTTATTTGTTTTGACATTAATCGAGGGCTGCTTCCGTTGTCATGGCAACTAAATATGGTATGTATTTCTTCGACTTGACCGATAGTTTTCCAACTTTTTGGGATCTTTAAGGTACTAGAGACCAATATGTAATGAATGGTTACCCATCAACCGTCTGAACACAACAAACCCAGCTTAACCTTATTAATTAATCAGCGCATGTGTTTCTCAAGCTGAGATTTCATATTAACGGATGTTTAATCGTTTCTGCAGAATATTTGCATGATGTGCTGTCATCACACCGGAACAGTCGGCATACTGGAAAAACTGGTTCTGTCTAATCGTAGAAAATTGAACTCTCCCAAAAATGGGCAGCGACCGAACGTTGCGCAACTGTGGCGTTGCTAACTATTCGATTGCGAGTGTACAACGCAATGGTAACCATTATAATTGCCTTCTAATTCCGAATTGCTTCATATTTGTATGTTTGTTTGACGTCTCATACGATAGATGATTTGTTTCGCCTCGATGTCTATAAATAGAGGAATGGACTGAGCATTGCCGTCACAAAATTCACTATTTACTAGAAAGATACTGTTTCTTGTTGTGGCGTACACCAATCAAAATATATCAATATCTCTGTAGTGACCTCGCTATTACCACAAAAAGGAAAGCAGAGATATCTATAATGTCAGAAACGAATTACGTCAAAGAAATCCTGCATCGCGGTATCAGATTTTTCCATGCGATTTGAACATATGTGGTGTAACTAGTAACCCCGATGTGTGTTTATATTATTTTGCACGCGAAGCAGTTTCACGTTCAAAACAGTTTAGCATCATGCTTGTGACCAAGAGATCACCAAGGCAGTTATTTAGAAATATGCAACAACTTTAGGTTCCACTCTACCACACTGTTCTGACCGTAATAACTGCAAAGGGAACGCTCAGTCCATACTTCACGCCCAGTATTTGAGAAAATTCGGAACAGCTTTGATGGTCAATTAAAATAAGACGGTTGCTTTCATGAGTCAATCTTGGTTTAACTAACATAAGGGTAATTTTAGATGAAATTAACGAGGGCAATGGAAATTACCAATTTCGTGAAGAATCATTAAATAATATTGGAACTTGACGAGACAAAGTATAAAAAAAAATCCAATTCCTGCTGACACTTAAGTACATAAAACAAGTAGATAAGTATTTTTGAGCCGAGAATTTATTTCAGCAACTTAATTCAAAGAACATTTATACTGGGAGTGGAATCAAATTCTTAGAAAAAAATTGTCATTTTTTCTTTCTTTTTTTGTCTATTTAAACGCTTCTTTCCGCTCTTTTACACTTTATACATATTTTTGTCATGAGTTAGTTGATGAGATCAATTGCTTAACCCATCCTACTAATATTGTAATACTCGTAAGAACGTAAAAGACGGGATGTTCATGTTCATCGCTCACGGCACAACAGTTCATCGAACATACAACCTGGCCCCTGAACAGACCATAATCTGGATTCGAACATATTACAGATACCTATTTTCTATCCCGGTGGTAAATTACCTTGGAACATTTTCGAGTTACACCAAGCCGCTACCAGAATTTTGTACCTACAGAAATGAAGCAGAAAATTTTGAATCATCCTAAGGGTTTTCACATGTGGCTCGCCATCGGATAGCAACCAGGCCCGGGTCGACGGCGCGTCTTGTTCCACTCGCGCCTCTAAAAGCTGTCAGCAACGAAGACGAGGCCCCATAGGGTCAGTGCCTGCTAGGGTCGCGGAATTTGTTCGAAAGAGTCACCGCGGCCCTGGAACGTAAAGGGCACAAGAAGGATCACGTTTAGGTTTTAGTAAGTAAGAGTTTGACACTCCCTTCCGCTCCACCCAGAGCGGGAGAAATCATATGATGATTTACCATCCAGAAAAAAGGTGGTTTCACATCCTTTGAAGATTTGTAACTGCTCTGGTTTACACTGAATAATAAATTTACCTACTCTACCCCTTTCAATATCTTTTCACACATCTGAGTCACAATGCACTCAAATTAAACGCTTGACAACAGTCGCCTCACTGACCTACGTTACCTTACTATCTGTGTGGGAATCAGTAACCTCACATCAAGAAGACAATGGTAAGACATATACATTATACATACATATGTTAGACAAAACGTTGCGTGCTTTTAAAGTGATTACGCATTTGTGCTAAAATAAACGTTCAACTTACTGATGCTGTAATCTTCTGGTATGTGTGTATGTTAATATGTAAAATTTATTTTAATGATCTATTTCATAATGGTTAAGGTTTGGTTCAGTTACAACATAGACATTTCCTGGGTCAGTAGCTCACTACAGTTTGTACCATATCCTTTGAAATTTGTTGGTGTGTTTATCGGTTGGCGGGTTTTTGTTTTTCAGTCAACAAGTGTCTGTTTCCAATTTTGCCTTAGTAACTTACAAGTGGCTGCCAGTATAAATTAATTTTCCCTTAATAACTTCAGAATAGCTGCCAGACTAAAATGGCATTGGGTGGGTCATGTCAGCTGCGTGCACAGTGATTGCTGGTCAAAAGTCTCCATAAAGTAGGAGACGTCTTAAACGCCCACTGTGAGAGCTGGTTCCAGCTAGGAATACTTGAAAATATCTGGTGGAAGCCTTTGCTTAGTAATAATAACCAATTCTAAGTTCCGATAAAAAATAAATAAAAAAATGTGGCATTAATTGAGCCAGTATTCCCTAGTCAGTACTTAAGTTTGGACATTTCATCGTGTAATGAATAGTAAAAGTTTCGCATTCAAATTGCAGTGTCATGATTTGCGAAAGGTCAAAAAGAAAGGTGTTTCATTCATAATATGTTTGTATCTGTGATTTGCTGTGATGAACGTGCGAATTTAAGACATTATGGTAATCATAGTTTTAGAAACGAAATGACGAGCAATAACATGGTACGAGGTTCGCACAGACAGGCACAACGTGACAATGCGAAAGCGAATTTTCATTGAAATTGTAGTACGACTTCATCATAATCTACCATTAATCATCACTGCCTTTTCCTAGCTATATTGGGGTCGGCGTCCAGTCAAACGGGATTCAGCTAAAAACACGTATTTGACGTGGAGCGGCTGCCTCCAGACATCCACAACCCATTAACTAGTTAACACGGTATTTCTTGGCCGATACGGATTGTCAGAAGCCAGAAAATGTGACTCCTACATTTTCTGGCTTCTGAAAATCCATATCGACTGCCAAAGATCTACAAAAGACAGCCGGAACCAACAGCTAAACGTGCATTCCGAGGCACGGAGGAGTCTTGGTATGTTGAGATGGTCCAAAGTCAAGCGCAAGCCAATTTAAAAAAATACTCAAGGCTTGTGAAATTATCACATTGTCCTGTCACGCCCGTCTCCTACCTTTAACTAATTTAGGAAAGCCTGCAGTGATTGCAAGATGAACAGGATTTTACTCTGGATCAACACAAAAAAGGTATATTTTTATTTCAGTTAAATCCGGTAGGGAATTCAAATCAATTTTTTTCCTTTTCGTACTTTTCAGAACTTTCACAGAATTAATCAAAAGTGGTGCTTGGAACAATCCGTGCCTTGAAACAAGACTGTATGGTGGAGGATCTTATCGCCCTGGATCCCGTGAAAGTGACTCAAGTTTCTTGTTCATACGAATACAAGATTAGCTGTTACCATAATTTGGACTTTAGATTGATTTCACTTCAAAATCTGTCAAGCTTAATTGGGCTGGCCAAAAGTGTCGGAAGTCAAACGTATCATAGACAAGCACCACAAAGCCGGTCCCGGAAAATGTCCGGTGACATTGCGGCAGATTTAGGACAAGATTTTGGGAAAAGCAAGTCCCCGCTGGTACAAACTTAACAGAGACCGAGAGGAATGGAAAGAAGAAAGAGATGTCCTGTTGTGGACACACAACAGGCTTAAAATAAAATTAATAAACTGATTCCTGATACCGTGCTTCATGAAAAATTTCATCAACCACTATCGGGGGGCTCGGCAGTGCCCCCGCCAAGTCGAGCGCAAAGTAAACACTGCCGTAACATCCTTTACTGGAACCATTTCGCCGCATTTTCAGGCCCCTACTTGAGAACCTCTGGATAAGACCAGAAAGCAGAAATTCACACAACATTAACTATAATAATAAAGAAATCGTAGTAAGGAAACTTAGACTTGGTACGACTTTGTCTAGATTTAATTACTTTTTAGAGATAAACAAGCAGCTCCATCGAGACTTGGCTAGTTTTTTACAGTATGTTTTTGGTGGGATATCTCTAACAGCTTTATTCTGTTACTGCCGTCTCTAAAAACATCGCAAAACGAAAGGCCAACGTTTCGATTAATTAGCAACATCTCAGCATTGCGTGTTTACTCTTAAACACTCGATCGTGCCTGTTTCGAAACCTATCATAATATTGCAAGGCGTGTTATAATAATTACACGCGCTTAATTTTCTTACGACGTCTGCTTACCTCGTGAGGGAAGAGGCGTGAAAATATGTAATTGAAGCAAATATTTTGTGACCAGCTGTGAATTGTGATTTTCCCATTCATTTTGGAGAGTTTTATGTTTGATGCTTTCAGATTTCATTCAGTCAATGCAATGTAAACAAGGCCGTTTATGCTTCGTTTATGGCGCATGTTTTGACGAATCAAATTTGAAATTGGGAATCAAAATTTGAAGGGTAGTTCCCTTTGTTCACACATTCAAAGTTAAGGAACAAGTTAGAAAATTGTTACTTTGTAGTTTTTACCTTTTTAACTTTTTACAATTACAAGCTTAATTAAACATGTAATATTTTTCAATTGAAAACATAAGATTTTTCGTCTGTTTTCATTGCTATACACTTCAGTAGGTAATGTGAACTGGGAAAAAATGTAGACAGACTTCCCGTATTTGACGAAGTACGGAGCCCTCAGAGCGCGCACCAGACTCGCACTTGTCCTGTTTTTTATTAACATAGGTTTGCTATTTACCATAATCTCACCTGATGAAAAGCAATGAGCACGTTTGCCTTAAATCATCCTATTCACTCTGAGTTCAAGGTTCCTCCAGGTTTTACCATTGGCCATTTCATGATGTGGCCGACCGTCTCATTAAATAAAATGTCCGCTGCCTATCATGATGTAGTCTGGCCAGATCAATGACTAATCAGCTTTGGTCGATATCAACAGCATACACACGGCCTTTCCTGATATGGTCAAACATTAGTGGTCATATCACTAATGTTTATCCAACTTAAGGCATCCCGAAAGGGATGGGCGAGAGAACTTAGCTCCCATCAAACCATTCGTGTAAGGTTCCTTTAAACTCGGCACACAGGAATAAGAGCCCGGCTCGGTGGGGTTCCGCCGACGCAGTTTGGTTTGAAGTTGACATTTTGAAGTTTGGCTACTCTATGATAAGGCCAAACATGAAATGAAATATCATCAAACGTTGCCGTTTCAACGATATTTCCCGTTTTAGCTGGCCATTTTTCATGAAACACACCATTTTATGAAATGGTCGGCCACATAATTAAATGACCAATTTTACGATATAGCAACGACATGGCTATCAGGAAACACGGAGTCGGACAAGGAATTCTGCTCCTTAGCTGTACACACAATGAAAGTATTCGCTAAAAGTTTCCAGTCTACTATATATCGAATGGCCTGTGAAGTACCAAAGCCCCTTTACTTATAGAACTTCTAGGTATAAGAATGAATCCTGTTCTACTTCAAGCTTAACTTCAGCTAGACTGCGGTAATAAGGATGTATTGATACAAGTTATTGATGAAACTACAAAACCTAAGTGGCCAGCATTATCGGGAACATCGATCCTCGAGAAAGCAAACTACCTTACAATTTACGAAGATTGATGAACACATAAACTCATATGCAAGCAACCTGCCCCAATGGGTCAGACTACATGCATCATTACTGTTTAAAGTTTACAACATAATGTAATGCACATAGTATTGGTATAGCGGGTGTTCTACTCGTAGAAGTGCGGGTGTTCTACTCGTAGAAGTGCGTGTGTTTATATTAGGGGTGGTATTTTGCCGGTCCGTTTTGTCAACGTCTTACCGTGTAAACTTAGGTGGAGTGAACTATCATTCCATCACGTTTGTATGGCTTGACAGCACTTCAATTTCTCTATCTATGCTTACACCATGAGATGTTTACAGAATGGTACTGCTGTGTGGATCGCCCTGACGACACGGTGGAGCACACGGTGGAGGTCTGCCCTGCTTGGGCGGAGCAACGCCGTGTCCTCGTCAAGGCGATCGGCGGCGGCGACCTCTCGCGTCCAGCCCTGGTTCAATCCGCAGGCATGGGAAGCGGCCACGTCCTTCTGCGAAGCAGTAATGCTAGCGAAGGAGGATGCAGACTGCGTGCGAGAGAGGGAAACCTCACGCTTCAGCCGCTGCAACAGAAGGTAAACGCAGGGCGATTCCCAGCCACCGTAGGCGCGGGCCTGCGGACGGCGAGCTATGGGTGGCTCGTCGTCCGATATAAACTTAGCCTGGGTCGACGGCGCTTCGTGTTTCATGCGCGCTTCAAAGAGCTGTCAGCAAAGAAAACGGGGCCGATAGAGTCAGTGCCTGCCAGGGTTGCGGAATTTGTTCAAAAGAGTCACCGCGGCTCTGGAACGCAAAGGGCGCTAGGAAGAACACGGGTAGGTTTTAGTCAGTAAGAGTCTGAAACTCCCTTCTGCTCCACTCAGAGCGGGAGAAGTCATTTGATGATTTCCAAACCAGGAAAAAAAGGTGGTATTCTGCCGGTCTGTTCTGTCAACGTCTCACCGTGTAAACTTAGGTGGAATGAGCATGAACTGAAGTGACATTCCATGATATTTGTATGGCTTGAAAGCACTTCAATTTCACTTTATCTACGCTCACACCGTGAGATATACAGAATGGTACTAAAGAAAGAAGGTTGAATGAAATAAAGTAAAGAGTCACATCTATGATTCAATTAAAATAAATACACTACCTACTTCATGAAAAATAGTTTATTTGAAATTTTTTACTTAGTATATTTTTTGTCTAGTTTTTTTTTTAAGTACATCACTCCACTATAGTGGAGGCGCCTCGTCCATTCGATACGACCGCGCACTTTTGAAACACCCTGTACAGATGCCTGCGTAATAAGATTATGACGTAATGTATTGAATTTCAAGCGAAAGATATGTAACGAATATGTTTACTTGTGAGATGTAAACTTAGTGGGCTTAGGGCTAGGGTAATGCGAGTTTCCATTGTACAGTGCATTATTATATTTTGTATTATTTAAGGGCGACCACAATGTGATTCTGCACTTTGTGGTCATTGTGGAAATCACATGACCGGTCGAAGTGGCGACAACATATAAATGTGAACGTCTTTTGGCTGAAATGAGCTTGGCCATCAACCGATCACGATCATCTCAGCCTACGTCCCGCCTAACACCTCGTCGGATGGCCCCGCTGTGAAAGATGATCTGACTAAACTTCTCGGCATGAGTAACTCCGTCCTTCTGGCGGGGGATCTCAATGCCAAGCACCCCTCCTGGAACAGCAACACGACTACTGCCAGAGGCAGAGTAGTGTTTGATCTGTGCAGCTCCCTCAACTTTGATGTCATCGCTCCGATGCATCCAACCCACTATCCCCACATAACCTCCCATCCACCCGACGTGCTCGACATCGCTCTCCTCAAAAATGTCAACCTTCGGTTGCATTCTGTGGAGGCGCTCGAAGAGCTTAACTCGGACCATAGGCCAGTGATCCTGGAGCTTGCTCCTAGGTCGGGGCCCATGGACCCCTCCCATCCTCCTCCCACCAAACTGACCACTGACTGGAGACAAGTAAGCGAAAAGCTGAAAGTCACCACGTCAGCTCACCTGGACCAGATCCCAGACAATATCGAGACTGTCGCAGACACGCTGGCCGCGGTCAGCTCACTCACGGATCACGTGCAATCGATCCTGAACGAAAGTTCAAAGGAGTCTCCGGTGACGAGCGATCATCACTGGAAACTCCCGGACGAAGTGCGTGAGCTCGTGACTGAGAAGAACGCGGCAGTTCGTGCCTACAGTGCTTTTCCCTGCGAAGCTAACAAAGTTCACATGCGCTACTTACAACGCAAAGTAAGTAAGAGCATTGCTGAGCTGCGTGAAAGTCGCTGGGATAAAATGCTGGGTGACCTCGAACCCAACCATCAAGCGTTTTGGGAACTCCAAAGGAAATTGCGCTCCTCTGAAGTTGCCTCTATGCCTCCCCTCACCCGCCCCGACAACTCCATCGCTTTTGAAGACGATGAGAAGGCC
Organism: Hecatera dysodea; assembly: GCA_905332915.2. Lineage (NCBI taxonomy): Eukaryota > Metazoa > Arthropoda > Insecta > Lepidoptera > Noctuidae > Hecatera > Hecatera dysodea. The sequence continues at coordinate 6,065,344 of HG995299.1, forward strand.
GAATGCCTGGCCGACAGCCTAGAGGCCCAGTGCTCTCCCAGCTCTCAACCAGTAGACAAAGCACACCTGGACAAGGTGAACGCTGAAGTCGAACGTAGAGCCTCCCTCCCGCCAGTCGAGGACCCCGAGGATCCTCTCCCCCCCGTCACTCCTGACGAGGTGAAGGAGATCATCGGGCGACTCAAACTCAAGAAAGCCCCTGGGTCAGACGGAATCACCAATAAGGTGCTCCGTCTCTTCCCGGCAACCCTGATCATGTTGATGACCGCCATTTTCAACGGCGCTCTGTCCAACAACATGTTCCCACAGACGTGGAAAGAGGCTACCGTCATAGGTATCCCCAAACCAGGGAAGCCCAAGTCCTCCCCGTCCAGCTACCGTCCCATTAGTTTGCTCAAAGCTCTCGGCAAAGTCTACGAGAGGCTTATTTATAAGCGACTCAAAGACTACGTTGAAGCCAAGAGCCTCCTCCCCAATGAGCAGTTTGGTTTCCGGTCAAACCACTCATGCGTCCAACAGGTCTTCCGTATCGTTGAGCACATCAGCGACCGCTATCAGCGCGGCTTAGTTACGGGGGCCCTGTTCTTCGACATAGCGAAAGCGTTTGACAAGGTCTGGCACAACGGACTGATATACAAGTTATATCAACTGGGTGTGCCAGATCGTCTCGTGCTCATCTTGCGAGACTATTTGTCAGACCGCACCTTTCGGTACCGTATCGAAGGTGCGCTTTCGTCTCCCCACCCCATTCATGCCGGAGTACCGCAAGGCGGTGTCCTCTCTCCCTTGATATTCTCGCTGTACACCAGCGACATACCCACCAGTACTCAGACGCAACTTGCCCTATTTGCCGACGACACGGCCATCTACCGCTCCGGCAGATGTGTAAAGTCAATAGCCAGCCACCTCCAGAGATCCGCCGACGCACTAGGCGCCTGGTTTCGGAAATGGAGAGTGGAAGTCAATCCGGAAAAGAGTCAAGCGATCCTGTTTCACAGGCCGCGAGCTCGTTTCCCTCCACCAGACCCCAGTCCGATCACCATGTTTGGCAAGCCGATCCCTTGGGTGAAGCAAGCCAAATACTTAGGTGTAATCCTTGACCGAAAGCTTACTTTCGGTGAGCACATAAAGACGGTGCGTAATCGCGCCGCTTTCGCTCTCGGTAGGCTCCACCCCATGCTGAATGCACGCAGCAAGCTTTCCCTTAAATGCAAGTTGCGCATTTATATAACGTGTATACGCCCGATTATGACTTATGCGTGTGCTACTTTTGCGCACACTAAGTCGTACCGGATCCATAGGTTGCAAGTAATCCAAAACCGATTTCTGCGGAAGGCCACGGGTGCCCCGTGGTTCGTTAGAAACGATCGACTCCATGTCGACCTCCGCATTCCAACTATTAAACAATTCATGAAGCGCCTTAACAAGCGTTTCATTGAGTCCGCCGAATCCCATCAGAACCCTCTCATTGTATCGGCCGCCCGGTACACTCCCTCCAAGATTAGTAGGATTCGCCGTCCACGGCACTCCCTAGTCGAACCCGACGACCCCATCACCTTACTACAAGAGAGTAATAGGGAAACCAGTACGATTAGAAAAAACAAAAACAGACCGCGTTCCGTATTCCGGCCTCGCCGACGAGGCCCATCGCGACGCCCCAGTAACATCCCTCCCCGACTTTTGCCTAACGAGCCAGCCCGCGCCGCTGAGCCATTAGCGTTAAATCCCCTAAATAATAATAATTGACCCAGCCTGTCCCTTGCTGCCCCTCTCAATGACCCCGTTAAGCCGAGGCCCGTATCCCACAGGGGATGCCCTTAGCGAAGCGGTCATTTAGCTTTTAGTAGTTTTTAGCCCTGGCTGGGGGCCTTAAATTCATTTGAGGCCACCACAGGATTGTCCGGTTGAGCAGTAACCAGCCTTAGTGTGCTGAACTGCGAGTGGTCCATTCCAAAAAAAAAAAAAAAAAAAAAAAAAAAAAAAAAAAAAAAAAGCTGAAATGAGCTATCTATCTGGCCTATTTTTCCTACTGCTGGGAAAAAGCCTCGCTCCACTTTTCCACACAGCTGTGTCCTTTACGGTAGTTCGGGCTAATCTTTTCGGTAGGAATGGACGGTAGCGGGACAACCTTAAATAATGATAATTAATAATATTTATGTATTATCTATACTAATATTATAAAGCTGAAGAGTTTGTTTGTTTGGTTGTTTGTTTGTTTGTTTGTTTGTTTGAACGCGCTAATCTCAGGAACTACTGGTTCGAATTGAAAAATTCTTTTTGGGTTGAATAGACCATTTATCGAGGAAGGCTTTAGGCTATATATCATCACGCTTAAGCCAATAGGAGCGGAGCAGCGATAAAGAATGTTTTAAAATCGGGGATTCCACGGGGACGAAGTCGCGGGCAGCAGCTAGTAATATAATATTTATTTTCTTTTGTTGTTTCTTCCCAGTAACTGACACGGTTGGCGCAGTGGTTGAGCAATTGGCTGCTGCGCTGAGTGTAGCGGGTTCGATTCCCATGGAATATATTGACTAAATATAATTTGTAATAATAATTTGTATGGCCTACAGACAGTTGTTCATATATATTTTTATGGCAATCCAACGACTAACGACAAGGTCACAGAAACATTATACATGGAGAATGACTTAAATTAGGACTACCGTGACTATGGCACTTATAGGTGTAAAGATAACAGAAAAAAAGCGAAAAACTGTACATTAAACATAAAATTTAAGATCATTTTTTTTTGCATATTTCAAGAATATGAATATAAAATGAAATAAAATAAATGCAGTATTAAAACAGTCATTTAAAACTATTAGAAAATTGACCAAGTATTCATTTTAGTTTCGAAATTGGGTTTTATACTTGTATGTTGTATTTGTGCAGAATTCTATTTATTCATAAATACAATTCCAATTCGTTAATGTCATGTATCAAGGTAAACATAAAAAAATATGTTTAAAAAAATATTACGAAGGTTCCCGGGAAATGGGGATATTGGCTGCCAATCACACATGACAGAAAGAAATACCATATTTCTCATATCACACGAACACAACAACATTCTAAAAAAAATAACTACCGACATAAATTTTGCAGGTATGTATTACTTTATTTTGTGTATTGAAGAAAGTGTGTATAAAAATGTCAACTGTGTATGGTCAATGGAAAATAATTAAATAGCCAACTTTCTTTGGAACGTGAAATTTTTTATTTCAAGTGTTGTCGACATGACTCTGGTAGCCAATTAGCGTTGCCGACTCGAGTGTCTGAGCGACCTTTAGGCTGGCTACAGATTTGCTGATCGAAAGTCTTAACTGCCCTTTTAAATTACCTGTATTTCGCAAAGTCGGTCGTGCTCACTACCTCTCTAGTTTATGTTGAATTTTGAAATAGGAACACCTTCTTTCTTTTGTTATTGATTTCATCTGGGTCTTTTTTAGTCTACAATTATGTATCGGTGGAGTTGTGTTATGTTTGCGTTGCTTTCTAGCAGAAGAATTCGGTTTTGGAACTGCTGATCCGATAAAGAAAATTCTAAACTACTTTTTATCTCTCATCCGTAAAAAAGTTGGTACGGTTTTTGCGGATTACACCACTTGAGCGAAGCCGCGAGAAAAACCTAGCAGATTATTCAGCGGTTAGTGAGGTAGGTGTTTCAAGAAGTAACGAGGCTTCTTCTTCGTACTGTGATCCTGGTCATCACCCGGGTGGTCTTAGTGGGGTAAAAATTTCACACTTCCTGGTTTTCTCAAAAGGTCTTATGAAGGTACTTTATTATCGACTAGCAGCGCCCCGCGATTTCACTTGCGTTGTTCCCATTCCCGTGGCAATACGGGGATAAAATATAGCCTATGATATTCCACAATAATGTAGCTTTCTATTGATGAAATAATTTTGAATATCGGTTCAGTAGATTCAGAGATTACCCCTTACAACGTCACAAACTCACAAATGTTACCTCTTTATAATATTACTATAGATATAAAAAAGTGGTGTCTTTGGCCAGTCCGAATCGATGCTTGTTGACAGCTTTGTACATACATATGTATTTAACAAACCATTACGCTACGCACATACGACGCAGTGCGTAATGCTTATAGCACAATATAAATAATTCTCTATAACTGCGTAAGCAAATACCGCCAAATATTACCTAACACTACTTGAAAACTGAATAGAAAGCAGAATATTTTGCTCCTCCCAACATTTGTCACGCTTATCTAGATTTTTTATCGTATCTATTATTCATTGTTCGTAGTTTCCTGGACTATAAATTACTTTGAGTTAAAATTGTAATTATAGAGGTGGAGCCTTTAATTTACTTTGTTGTGGATTTTATCATGCATTAATATCTTTAACTTTACTTTTGATGTAAACTTTTATTCTATTACTAGCAGCGCCTCGCGGTTTCACCCGCGTAGTTCCCGTTTCCGTGGGAATATGGGGATAAAATATAGCCTATAGCCTTCCTCGATAAATGGGCTATCTAACACTGAAAGTTTTTTTTCAAATCGGACCAGTAGTTCCTGAGATTAGCGCGTTCAAACAAACAAACAAACAAACTCTTCAGCTTTATAATATTAGTATAGATTAGTATAGATATAGATCTAAGAACAAGAACTTTAAGTTTTCACATGTCACTCTTTCTTATCGTTGATCCAGATCAAGGCTGTGACAGAGATGAGTACGAGTCGTGGTTAGTTCTGTCTTTACCATAAGGGCACAAGGGGCATGTACCCAGGGCCGCGCTTAATTGGGGGCCCAAATTATATTACAAGTTCTTCTTAAGGATCAACCAAAACGAACCGTGCACCAGATTCTACGAAGTTCTGTTAAACCTATCCCAGACAGGATGTAAACATTTTCGAACTCGGTCGCAAGATGTCGTCACTGGGTAGTACGGGTACGAGGTTATACCTGTGCACCGACACTCTCTGGGCCGATTTTCAGTTTTCTAAAAGGGCCCCGGACTCAGGCGTGCCCAGGGGCCCCTGCATGGGTTAAGACGGCCCTGGTCGTGGTCCGTCATTACGTACTGTACGCAACCAAAACGAAAAATGTACGCACCGATATTTGTTTGAGACAGCGATCCGCGGTTTTGTGTCAACTTTAATGGTCCTATAAGTGAACAAAAAAGTTGGTATGGTCCGGAAAGTGAATTTGATACCTATTTAAAATACATCAAAATCACCCTCTGTATCATATCAATTTCTTTTCCACCGAAAACTAACAAATAACATCACTTACAGCAGTTACAGTGGAAACGCATATAATCTTGCGTAAGTTCATGGTTGGTCCGTTCTCGTATGCGCGTGAGCAAGTCAGCGAGCGGTCCCACGCCCGGGAGCCGTAAATTAAATATTTTGTAACGAATCCACTGCGATTCCGTGGGCAGGCGCGATCACACGTGGTATCACAGAATTGTAGTGCTAACTGGTAGAGCAGTTGGTTTTATTATAGGAACAGGTAAAATATGTTTTCCGAAGTCTGGACACCGATAATTCGACCAAATAAATACTCGACAAATTATTTTTAAAATGTTGACTAGTATGGTATGTCAATTATATTCGACAGATTAAAGATTTCTGGCATTGGAAAATATCTGCTGACTCAGTAGGTAATCTTCTTGTCACATAAGTTTACTGAGAGCTGAGTTTTGAACCGTCTGATAACTTTTATTTGTGGAAAAAAATCCCGTTCCCGTGGCAATACGGGGATAAAATATAGCCTATGACACTCCACAATAACGTAGCTTTCTATTGGTGAAATAATTTTGAAAATCGTGTTAGTAGATCCAGAGATTACCCCTTACAACGTCACAAACTCACAACCTCACAAACTGACAAACGTTACCTCTTTATAATATTTAGTAATTATATCTCGTATTTAACGTTGTCAAATGAGACATGATCAGTACTTAACACATCAAATGTTTAGGGTCATAATGGGGTCCTGGATTGAATTGCAACTCATATGGTCCACGCTCTTACACTCTGAGTTCAACTTACTTAAATGTCTAAATAGCACATTGCAATAAATGTACCATTTAGACATTTCAGTTTAGAAGGCGAGACGTCATTGGTGGGCGGTATGTTCATGACTAAATTTTTTAAAAGCTACCGATGAGCTCGACAGATGGCGTTGGCGTCAAATTAGAAGTCGCTATGGTTTCGTTACATCGGTTAGTACATAAGCAAATAATAATTATTGTTGTCCGGTTAAGCAGTAACCAGCCTTAGTGTGCTGAACTGCGAGTGGTCCATTCCAAAAAAGCTAAACTTATTTTTGCTTATTGGGGCCTTAAATCTATACTAATATTATAAAGCTGAAGAGTTTGTTTGTTTGTTTGTTTGTTTGAACGCGCTAATCTCAGGAACTACTGGTTCGAATTGAAAAAATCTTTTTGGGTTGAATAGACCATTTATTGAGGAAGGCTTTAGGCTATATAACATCACGCTTAAGCCAATAGGAGCGGAGCAGCGATAAAGAATGTTTTAAAATCGGGGATTCCACGGGGACGAAGTCGCGGGCAGCAGCTAGTTATAGATAAATCTGAGTAAAACCTACGATACGTTGCTGCCGCTCTGACGCAAGTCACAAGTACAACAAAACGACGGGTCCGCTTTGTCACCTAGGTATCTAAGGTCAGTTAAATTTATTTACACAGGGTGGTTGCGTTTTTATACCGTATCGAATTAATACTAAACACGTATAGTATACATAGTGTAATTTAACGCCCTTCTGTCATATCAACTCTGTATAAGATCTTACAATTTCGTTGCTACACATTATTTTATCCACATTAGCAATCTGAGTGCCTCAAGCTCAGACTTATTTTAGGCTCCAATTTCATTCCCGTTTTAATTAAATATTCCATCATAATATAATCCACACGCGTACTCACACATGTAATAAACTAAGTAAACATATTACATGTCCAATGTATTTCTAGAACCTTCCAAATTGAATTAACTCCATTATCTAATCGAATGTGGTATTAGACGTTATATAACTGTTAAGTATTAATAAGCAACAGTTTTGCGGGGTAATATTTTCTAACATGGTAAGTAATACAGTACAGTAGTAGTAGTAATTTATTGGAAGAAAGACATAACTATGATTAGCTTCTTGGCTTAGTGGTTTATACACCTGTGTTGTTATTAGTGACTGTGTGGCTACTATCTTTTAAGACTCGTGCAGACAGACAAGCTCGAGGTAAGCGTCGAGCGTGTGTATCTGCACGAGCCTTATAATACGACAACACGAGATCTAAGGATCTCTTGTTGTTTATTTTGTTGAGCAGTTGAGTTTGAAAGCTGAAGAATAGATAAAATACTCTTTTAATTCTTTCTCTTTTTTAACAGGGGATGAAAAACAAAATATACCTAATTAATTTCTCGTCATTCGTTGCCAAATCGGGAATGTGACATAACGGGAAGTAGCCAAAATATCTAGCTGACTTTGGCAAGCCAGGTGCTATAAGCAAGCTTAAAAAATCGGGTTTATGGGAGTCCATTTTAATTGTAACTCGTTTTCTTTCGATTTTTACTATCTACCCAAACTACCAGATCTTAAAATACAGCATTCCAACTTTTTTTTATCCGTGAAGGAAAAACCTCGTTTCTAACATGCCTTTTGTTGATTTTGAATTATTTCGACGACAAATACTTGTACAAATACGGGTATTACAGAAGTTATTGGCATTCGCTAATCGTGCGTGGCTTCGGTGAAGATTATGTAGTATCACCATAGTAAATAGCATAGGTAATTATCCTACTTAAATACATACTATAGTTGTGTCGTTTCAGCATGGTGATAGCGGTCAATGACCGGCCCATATTGTTATTTGGTAGCCTGAATGACCCAATGCTGGGCAAAGATCTCCTTTCTAGACAATCTTTTCTTACAACTTTTCTAATATTATTTGGCATTCTTGACATCAAAAACGGAGATAAATACTTCAAGCTCATGGTTGAATCATATAACGTGCCAATGCCACCATAATTCCGTTGTGTGATATAGCGCAGCAAGACAAGAAGAAGACCATTGCCCTTTTTTTGCAGCGGATTTATGATGGCAATGACACATCACAGTAGGGGGCAGAATCCTCAAAACTTCATACTAATGAAAAACGAATCTTTCGTTTTCCTTAAAAAGAGAATTAATGGATTATCCTTTATAACAGGTAACTCATAAAGGGTGACTGGAAAGATATTGGGGAGGCCGTAGCCCACACGGAAAAAAAGGATTTCTTCTGCGAAGAATATCAATATTCTCAGAAAAATTGTTTCAGTCCAAGTAAATATTTTCTTAACTTAAGTAAATGTACTCAGTCGAAGAAAACCCGTTTACTCAAATTAAGAATAATAAATACTTGGTTTTAATTCTTGACTTGAGCAAATATTTTTGATTCAAGACTATTACAATCTTAATTGAAGAAAATATCTACTTTTTACTGAAGACTTTAAAAACTTTTCAAAACAAGATAATGGTGTTTTCATTCAAGAATATATTATATTTACTTTAAAACAGTTACATTATTTTTGACCTAAGATATACATTTTCTTAATCTAAAAAACTTTTACTCAATATAAGAATATGATACTCTTATTCATTTAAATTATTGTTTCTTGATTCAAGAATAGAAAGGTGGGTAATCTAAACAAATGTTTTTTTATTGTTAGTTTTGGTTGAAGAAGTTCAAATTACTTCCATTATGAGTTTAAAAAATCTAGTTGTAATATACTTAATTTAAGAATATATTATTAATCGAAGAATAAATTAGTCTCATTTCAAGAATACTTTTATTTTAACTGGAAAATATTGACTTACTTGAAACCAACACTTTTTTCTTGTACCAATAAGGTGTATTTTCTTGATTCAAAGATTTCGCTTATTTTTGACTCAAGAAGCACTTGATTCTTAGTTCACGAGTTTCTACATCTTCTTCTAAAATGTTATTTGTTTCCTTACAAGAACTCAAAATTCTTCAATACAAAACAATATTGATTTGCATGTCAAGAATAATGTATTTTCGGTTGAAGAAGTTCAGATTCCTTCCATTAAGAATTTAAAAAATGTAGTTGTATATACTTACCTTAAGAATATATTATTAATCGAAGAATAAATTAATCTCATTTCAAGAATACTTTTATTTTAACTGGAAAATATTGACTTATTTGAAACCAACACTTTTTTTCTTGTACCAATAAGGTGTATTTTCTTGATTCAAAGATTTCGCTTATTTTTGACTCAAGAAGCACTTTATTCTTAGTTCAAGAGTTTCTACATCTTCTTCTAAAATGTTATTTGTTTTCTTACAAGAACTCAAAATTCTTCAATACAAAACAATATTGATTTGCATGTCAAGAATAATGTATTTTCGGTTGAAGAAGTTCAGATTCCTTCCATTAAGAATTTAAAAAATGTAGTTGTATATACTTACCTTAAGAATATATTATTAATCGAAGAATAAATTAATCTCATTTCAAGAATACTTTTATTTTAACTGGAAAATATTGACTTATTTGAAACCAACACTATTTTTCTTGTACCAATAAGGTGTATTTTCTTGATTCAAAGATTTCGCTTATTTTTGACTCAAGAAGCACTTTATTCTTAGTTCAAGAGTTTCTACATCTTCTTCTAAAATGTTATTTGTTTTCTTACAAGAACTCAAAATTCTTCAATTTAAAACAATATTGATTTGCATGTCAAGAATAATGTATTTTCGGTTGAAGAAGTTCAGATTCCTTCCATTAAGAATTTAAAAAATGTAGTTAATATATTATTAATTGAAGAATACATTAATCTCATTTCAAGAATACTTTTAACTGGAAAATATTGACTTAGTTGAAACCAAGCCTTTTTTGGTTATAGGTACTAATAAGATGTATGTGGGATTGTATGGTAAAATAAGCGAGCAGAATCCTTGTAAATACTGCTTGATAAATACTCCAATAAATAAATAATAAATACTTTCTCACTCGCACATATATTTCTCACATCCTTTCATCCGTTAATTTTATCGAATTCTGTGCAGTTTTGTGAATTTTAAAATCAACCCCTATTCTACCCCTCAGGGGATGAATTTTCAAAAATCCTGAACCGCATATTTCTTTATTTCCTACCAAAAGAATAAATTTGAATTTTCATGTCCCTAACTTAAGAAATGGTGGGTTTCCCACACAAACTTTCATTCCCTATATAAAATAAAAAAGTAGCCTATGTCCTTCCCCAGGATATCATCTATAGTCTTGCCAAATTTTATCGAAATCCGTTCAATGGTTTAGGCGTGAAAAGGTAACAGACAGACAGACAGACAGTTACTTTCGAATTTATAATATTAGTATGGATGCGCTCACTCATCACAGATTGCGCAAACTATGTGCAAGGAAAGAAAAATCTTTTTGCCAACGCGATCGAAGCCACGGGCAAAAGCTAGTAGTTAATAATACAAGGTACTCAAGGGTGGTTATAGTGGATTGAGTACCTTGTATTATTAACTATACAAGGTACTCCATCCACTATAACCACCCAAACCCATAGCCCAATATATTTTGTTTCCATGTTCTGCAATAGTCCTGCATCATCCAGGGGTTATCCTTGGGTGCACTTGCATAGGGCATACAGGAATAATCGTCGGTTAGTGCCTTCTCATAATGTAAAATGGTCTAAGGGGCCTCTGCAAGTTGGCTTCGGCCCCTCGTACGCCTTCCAAAGGTCCGGGACCCAAGGGTCTCGTGATATGTCAAAGAATAATAAATCATTTATTTGCATAAAACATAGTAGGTATACAATGGTGTTAAATATTAATAAAAAGGCATAAACAGGTACAGCTAGGACAAAAAATAGCATAGCATAGCATGCAAAACCTTTGGGTTTTTGAAAATGTGACCCTTCTATGGCATCAACATTTTTTATCCATAAATTCTTTTATACTTTATAAGTTACACTCATTTAACCACTCGTTGTTAACTAACCAGGTACCTACTTACCCACATCATGTTCACAATAACTACCTACTAAGCTAGCGATTTAACCGTTAATTAACCTTATCTAGATAGAAACCTATAGTATTTACTAGCGCCTCTACCCGGCTTCGCCCGTTTTTTTGGTAGGTACGAAGATCGACAATTGTTTTTTTCGACCTCCCCGGAGTTCATCGTGATAAGTCTTTTAGTATGGCTAGGTAGGTAAAGTACCCGTCACGAGAAGCTATAAATTATGTAAACAAACATTTTTTAATAAGTAAACATTTTATACTGCGAGATAATAATAAATTGACCATATTCAATCGACATGAAATATAGACGGGTTATATGAAAGTAACAACCTATTTAATTTAGTCGGATCATATTTTAACGACGCAAAGCGCTATCGTTTGTGTTTTTTGGTACCGGAACGCGTCCGTCGCAGGGATTGTATTGTAAACTATCGGGACGCCCCATTTTGAAATAAACGCGTCATTCGAGTTTCGAATGCGTTTTGTTGGTCCAAATTTTGTGAACTCCTGAACACTTGTTTACAAAATTTATAGCTTCTCATGACGGTTACTTTAGGTACCTATACCTATTTACGCATAATGAATATAAGTAGGTAAGCTAATCAACATTATAAACCTTCCTCTTGAATAGGTAATCATGGAGTAGGTAGGACCTACTTAGTTACGGAGAAAAACGTGAACAGACAGCCGCGGCAGGGTAGGCACACTTTGCCTTTGGTACTTTTTACTTAGGTAGGTATTTTCTCTAAAACTAAAAGACCTAGGTAGGACTGAACTGTAACCTGAAGGTACCTATAAAACAACTTTGGATAGGTAAGTAGGTACCTATGATCTTAAAACCAAGACTTTTTGTCTTAACACAAGAAGACACTTTTTTGGAAATCCTTTTCATTTTGCTTAGACGTTACCTATGATTTTAAAACCAAGACTTTTTGTCTTAATACAAGAAGACACATTTTTAGAAATTCTTTTCATTTTGCTCAGACGCAGTGCTGCAAGCAGCAAAAAAAAAAATATTTTCACAAAAAAAAATCGAGTTGCTTTTTTTGTCAAAACCAAGTTTATATTTTTTTCCTTACAAGAAAAACAATAGGCAGGGAAATAGAGAAGTTTAGCGTAGTTTATTTTACTTCTCTAAAACTGTTTACACATAGCAATGAAAAATACCTCGAATTTGGGAAACTAGGTAAGCTTCCAAAAGTTGAAAACCCAATGAAAATCTGTTCCGTAGTTTTCGAGTGTACCTACTCGTATAATATCCACATTTTTTTGTTGATTGGAGTAAATTTTAAATAATCTGCCTTAGTTCCTTTTACATTTTTGTATTTTTATATTTTATATAACATTTAAGACTCGCTGTTACACTATTATTAAAATAATATTGAACAGGCTCCATGGCGTTAACGGGCGAAGCCGCGAGCAAAAGCTACTGTAAAATAAAAAGAGAAGTCCTGACTGACTCTCATCAACGCCCAGCCCAAACCCTTGAACCTAGAAACTTGAAATTTTGCACAGAGGTTCCATAGATAATGTAGACAAGGAATAAGGAAGCATTTCCCGGTAGCACGTTCCCGTGGGATACCTATTTTCCGACATCCGCGAAGTTAAATAAAAGAAACAAATTAAAATTAACTATACCCCATTCACAAGAAGACATTTAAAGAAACCTTTTTTATAGTCCGTTCAACCGATTTTGATTTCTATTGCGTTGGTGATATGACAAATGGCAGCTGCAGTAACAGACTGTAAAAAGTTATCTTTGAATATCTAATCGTAATGTAAACGGAGTCTAGTTAAGTTTGTTTTTGACATAAATTATTTTCAACTACGGGACCTTGTGCGTGGTCCGACACGCACTGGGCCGGTTTTTATTAACTCTTAAAATATCGATTGCAACCATGTGTGCAGATAACAATAAAATTTCTGTTGTCTGCTAATTGCCGCGCGACGGGTAATATGATAAAACAAAAAATTCGTGTCTAATATTTTTTTACTATTTGACTGACGGACTAAATAGACGTGTTTGGTGTAAAATTGGCTCACGGGTATTTTACTCTTATTTTCTTAATAACTTGTTTTATCGAATAAGCTAATAAAAAGCGGATGTCCGTTTTTCGAGGCAAAAACAATACTGTGGGATGGCAACACTGTTAAAATATTCCGCGCGCCACGCAACCAATCAGAGGCCACAATTCATCGGAAGATAAAAATAAACAGCCAATAATGAGCAAGCGTGGCACAAGTACTTCAACTGCTGCGCCCGACAACGACAATCCCATTTCTTTTCATTCATTCATATCGTTTGTGCCGTTGTGCGTCTACTCATGGTCGACTCCCTTAGCTCAGCTTAAATTAAATATAAAGGACTGGACTGTTAAGACTACTGACTGGGCTGGCCTTAAACCTTTGCTGATTTGCATTATTGTAAAAAAAATGTCAGAATTAGAATTAGAAACGTGTCAATTATTAAAAAGCTGGGGCATCGAAGAACCAAGAATTCAAAATTTTACAGGTAAGTCTTGTACCTCTAGTCTGTACACTAGACACTGCTAAGCTTTTTATTTATTTGATGTATTTGTATGTAGATATTCAGCTAATAGGTACATATCTCGATGGATGTAGGCATAAAGACCTAGTCTTAATTCTAAGTAAGCACCTCTCCGATAATGTTAATTACTGAATTCAACTATTTAATCGCATTTAACCAATTAGAATCATGGTAGAATAGCTCGTGCCTACCCTACATACCTGCGCCTACGTGACTAGGGAAGCTTAGAAAATTATGTTACTATAAGTACCTACCTAATTATGTCCGTATTTCTAGCTCGCTCACGAATTTATACCTACTATGTATTTATACCTGCCTACCTACTACGACAGGACGCGTCGCGGTGTCTAACCAATTTGTTAATTTGATAATAATTATTGATAGGTAGGTATATTATGTAGTAGGACAAATACCCGAAACAATTTTAATTCTGTTCTCTTGATTCAAGACTAAAATTCTTGGTACTTATTTATTATTTTCAGACAATGGCATTGATTTAAGTCATTTTAAAGACTTAACAAATGAGTTATTAAAAGAGCTGAGCCCAAAAATTTCCACGCGCATATTTCTGAAAAACAAAATTGACGAATATTTAACAGCAGAGGTTTGCAATATAACTTTATTATAGGTACCTATGTAGATTTACTAGTAAATAATATTTTGCAGGATGTTACTTAAGTAAAATAACAAAAATAAAGCAGTGCTGACACGGCTTAAATTTTATACAATAACTCGCTGCGCCCTGCGGTTCCATCCATGTGAATAATGATGAAAATTGGTGTTGATGATGACGGAAAGTACCCTATGTCCTTCCTCAGGATTCAAGCTATCTTCTTTCAAATTTCATTAAAACCCATTGAGCCGTTCAGCCGTAAAAAGCTACAGAGAGACAGAGATACTTTCGCTTTTATAATATTAGTCTGGATTTCTGATGGCTTTTTCATGGTAGGTACAGTTTTAATCCATTAAAGCCATATTATGCTAAAGTAGGTATTGAATTATTTCTCATTTCAGAATAAAACATCAACGGTCACTTCTGTGCCCAGTTGTTCTCAAAACACAGAAACAGAAATCAATTACATCAGTGAACTGGAATCAGATTTCGAAGAAAATAATATTCTTGAAATGATAGGATGTCGGCCAGCATTTCCCGAATTTGACTTGAGAACATTACTTACCACATCACCTTCTGGAAGTAGCATACTCAAATATTATGAAACAAATAAACAACTGACAGTCAAACATAGAAATACACTCACAGACATTATCTGCAGACGTATTTTTACACGTGTTGTAAATCAGTAAGTACCTATTAATTTAGTTTTTACTTTGTATTACCACGTACATTATTAGCTCGAGGAACTGACGTCGGTTGGGGCACAAAGGTTTTCGAGTGGAGTCCACTTATCGAAAAGCGCAGTCTAAAACAGCCCCTCACTAAATGGATTTCAATATGAGTTCATGTTAAAGCCGCTCTAACACTAATTATTATCTGAAACAGAATTAATCTTTCTTAAAAGACTAGTAATTAGAAACACTAGTTACCTACATGCTTATTGACTTTGTTGCTGACTGTACATGATTTGACAGATGAATTTTCTTTCTTTTCCTAAACTTTACTTTTTTTTCCAGTCGTATCAATCATGAAGAGTATAACATACTGACTTCAAAAATCATCGCTCTTTTTCCCACTGAGAATGCGGGAACATATTTTGTTCCCTTTGTTAAAAAAAGAGATTCAATCTCTGGAAAACCAGGTTTTGCAAAGGGAAAATTAGTTGATAAAATTCGCAATACCCTATATAAATCTGGTGAACGTAAAAGAAAATTGAATGAAACAGAAAATAAAGATTCTATACCCTCTAAAAGATCTAAAAACTTAAACGAACTACAAGGTTTATTTTTAATTTTGTTACAGTACATATTTACAGTAGTTAGTTTTATTTAGGATCTGTCATTTTACTTGCAGTAAATAGTTTATGATTGTATTTCCTACCTGGTTTATTTTGCGATTGGTTTCTTCTATTTCTGTCCCACTCATTACCTAGAGATGTAATGCTTTCGTAGGTAGAGTAGCCATAGAGCTATTTTTTTGTGATTTAATTTACATTATTCACCATTTTCGCCTTATTTTAGATGTGCACAAAGAAGATGTTATTTGGCTGAAAAACAATTCAGAACCATGGGAATGTGTCATAAACAAATGGAAAACGACCCATGAACTCCGCCAAATTTCTGCTCATGAAACCGTAGGTGGGCTGATTGAAAATTGGCCTTAGATATTAAATGACGTCAGAAGCGATGTCTTGGTAAGAAACATTAATTTCATCATGGAGAGACAAATAAGTTATGTTTTTTCTTTCACTCACATTAACTTATTTTCAGATTCAATTAGACTTTGATGCAATACATCCAGGAAGAGCGAATAAATTCTACATAAATTGGAATGAATTTATCAAAAAGATAATAGAAATAAAAAAAAACAAATACTAACGAAGAAGTGGTGGCCTTGATCGAGTATATTAATGCATTAGATGACAATGGTTGGTACAAAATAGTAATTTAGTTTATATGATGCCATTTTTATTTTAGAAATGAGGCTAAATAATATACAAGTTTTTATTGAGGGCCTTGATATGCTTGCTCCTTGATATTTTCTGACAGAATAAATGTGAGAATTATGTACTTACTTATATTATTTATGTTAATGTTAATAGGTAAAGTTTATTTTATTCTAGATGAAAAACTTCCATCACAAATAAATTGCTTTGCAATTTGGTGCCACCAAAAGGACACCTAAACAGGAGGCAAAAATTTTCAACTACCGAGTGTGTAGAAAGCTTCATTGTAAATGTCAAGGTAATTACACCAACAGGGTACTTTACATTAAATCCATACTTTAATTGACTGACTGAGATTAGTTCTCATCAACTAAGGTTGCTGAAACTGTGTCTTAAAATGTTTATCCCACGTCACCTGTAACTTGCGAACCCAAAAAATTGCAAAAATTCAAAGTGAGACCATCGAGTCAGGAGTGCAAACCTTTTTTTAGACAGCATTGTTTTTTTTTTAGTTTCATTATATATGACTGATTTATAAAAAAAAAATTGAAACTTAACGTTATTTTTCTTTTTTTAGTCACCTGGCGATATACAATCAAAAATGGACGAAGTTTCTACGGATGCATATGGGAAAAAAAAAACGGTACAGCCGTATATAATAGATGTTGGTGGAACATATTATCTTATTATAGATAAGGTCAGGTATGTTTTCCATTTTGAAATTAATGGGATACAATATAATGACAAAAATGTTATTTTGTACAAATATGATATTAACTATCCATTATTTTATAAAATTGACCAAGTTTTTTTAAAAGAAACTGATCTCAGTATGGTATCATTCTTGTGTACAGTGTTAAAAACGGTAGATTACAGTTCTCATTATATGTCATTTGTTGTGGAAAGTACAACGCAAACTAGATTAGTTCGTTTGGATGATTGTGATAGTACAACACCTACTTTATTAAGAAAATTAAATGAATGTTATTATGTGGATTTGAAGAGCTAAGAATATTCCGCATGTAATGATTTGTATTAAACTTGTTACTTAATTGTAATTTTCAAATATTTCAAAATATTGGGTAAAACAATCATTTTGAACACAAGAGATTTTATTTGGCGTCGTCATGGCAAATACTGTGGACCCTAAAGGGGTGGTAATTTTTTATTATAGCAGAGTAGTTTGCCATGATGCCAACGATTATACTCGTATATATTTCGTAAAAGCATTTTTTTTAACCTAAAGACGGTACCTATATAAGGTGTATCTGTTCAAACACGATATCTCTTAAGGGGTTATTGTACTCATCATTATGAACAACTTTTACAATGGGACCAAATCTGAAATCGCGAAAAAAAAATCAACTCCTCCCTACATTTTGACGAGTTTGTTAAAGATAAATGTACTGAGCAGCTGATTTTTTTTTTCGCAATTTCAAGTTTGGTCCCATAGTAAAAGTTGTTCATATAGATGAGTACAATGACCCCTTAAGAGATTTCGTGTATGAACAGATACACCTTATATAAAGGGGATACCTTTATACTATTGTATCGTTGAAATGTGAAAAAGTCGCATAATAATGTAAGTTGTATAATCTGACTATTTGGTTTATATTTTGCTGCTCGATCGTAGGACAAGCTGCAGAGTTTGCGTTGTTGGTAACAAGCCACAATACAAGAGAGAACAGCAGAATAAAAACTAAATAATTGTAAGGTCAAGGTAGAAATATATAATCTTAATATAATAATATTTAGTAAAGCTACAGGAGAACCCCATCCTTAGTCACTAATCAAAGGCGCAGGACTAATAAAAGTTCGCGTATACATATTTTGTCGGGCCGCAGCTGTCGGGTCGCACGCAAAAATTTTATACGAACTATCACAAACTATGCCCGCTGCGCCCCGGCGTGGTGTGCGATAGTTCATATAAAATACATAAGAGCGATTTGAGCGGATTTTTGCGCTGCGAAATCGGCATAATTTCGTGTACGACCTCAATTTTTTTTTTATATTTTCTAAAAAGCTTGAGACGTGAAACGTCATGTTATTTTGCAGTATTTACATACCTATATTAAATTTAATTACAATTCACCTCTTAAAGTTATATTTATAAGTTGTATTACTCCCTGATGATGCGCCTAAGGATTGGGGCTGTTCTGTATCTTTACTATTTAAGTTCATACACTAAATATTATTTTGTTACTTTTTAGTTTAAAAGCTTGCTTTTAAAAATAAATAAGTTAATTTTATTTATTTCTATACTTAACCTTTTCGATAAATTAATTCTAAAGTATATGTATATAATTTATTCGCTCTTCCTGGATGCATTGCATGCAGCTATACTATCGTCCATTCAAATTTAGTTATTGTGTACCTACGTGTAAGAGTGACTAAAAAGTGTATTGTGTTTGTGTCAGTTGTGTGCATGTGATTTTATTTGGCGTCATCATGGCAAATACTGTGGACCCTAAAGGGGTGGTAATTTTTTTTTATAGCAGAGTAGTTTGTCATGATGACTACCCTTAACGATTCAATATATTTCTGTAAAAGTATTGTTTTTGAACCTAAAGACGGACCTTTAAGGTATCCGCACTATTGTATCGTTGAGAAGTGTGTTGTTGGTAACAGGCCACAATGATGCCAAGACCGGACAGCAGAATGAAACTAAATAATAATTGTAAGGTCACACTAGAAATAAGATGTGTTTCTGTCCAGCTGGGCCCCGCGAGCTAGGCTCATAAAACTAGTAGCAATGCTTTGTTTGTTCAATGTACCTCATGAATTTATCAACAAGATCCAATGTACCTCGATCATTTTGATAGATATCACGATAAATCACCTCATCTATCATCTATCCTCAGCTATACTGCACTCGTAATACAAAAAAAAAAATATTGATCGCATGTACTCATAATGTACCTACCTCTCGATTCATATATTAAATTCTAGGAAATTTTGATAGATCAGGAAAAATTCAGCATGAATGTTTTGTTTGAAAAAGACAAAACTTTCATGCTGAATTTCTCCTGTTCTATCAAAATTTCATAAAATTTAATACATGAATCGAGAGGTAAATTAAGAGTAGATGCGATCAATATTTTTATTTTTGCATTACGAGCGCAGTACCTACTATAGCTGAGGGTCCCGCTGGATAGATGAGGCGATTTATCGTGATTTCTATCAAAATGATCGAGGTACATTGGATCTTGTTGATAAATTCATGAGGTACATTGAACAAACAAAGCATTGCTACTAGTTTTATGAGCCTTTTTTTTTTTTTTGAGGGTGGGAAATCATCAAATAACTTCTCCCGCTCTGGGTGGAGCGGAAGGGCGTGTCAGACTTTTACTGACTAAAACCCGCCCGTGTTCCTTCAGTTGCCTATGCCGCCAGGGCCGCGGTAACCCCTTCGGACAATCCGCGACAGTTTTATGAGCCTAGCTCGCGGGGTCCAGCTGGACAGAAACACATAGAAATAAGTAATATTAAAATGTTTCATAATGTTGATCATACACTGCTATTAGTACCCTGTTGAAATAATAGCGTGATAACTTTCATATTTTAACGTAACTTGTAAGTGATTCATTTGATATTGAAATAATATCATTTATGTATGGCAGGCTTCATAGTTTAGTCTAACGGCCAAACCCAATAACCTACTGTCAGTAAAAACAGATCGCTACTGGTGACAGACAATATAATTCTATCTCTCCTTACGTCACTCCGTCCGTTCGTGTTCTTTTGTTTTATGTCTTAGATTATTGGGACGTTACAACCATAGATTGGGTTTAGCCGTAAGATTATTATTGTAGTATTATATAGAGGGTCTTAGGTTAAACGAGTGGCTGATTTACTTTAACGGAGTGCAGTACCCATCATTATGAACATCTTTTACTATGGGACCAATCCCGAAATCGCGAAAAAAAATCAGCTGTTCAGTACATTTATGTTCGCATAAGTCTTTAAAATGTAGGGAACAGCTGATTTTTTTTTCGCGATTTCAGGTTCGGTCCCATACTAAAAGTTGTTAATTTTCATGAGTACTATGCACTCCGTTAAAGTATGTCCCTCATTTAACTTAATATCCTGTATATTTAGGTATATTTTGTTAAAAATTGCCTATTTATGTTTATTTCAGTATTATTAATAAATATCTAAAAATAAATTGTATATTATTAAATCGCACATTAAAACTCTCTCATGAAAACAAATATTTTCAGATAACAATAGTAGAGGCTTCACCTGAGATTACATAGTTTCAGTATGAAACAAACAAGTCTTGTCTTGAAACAAATATGTCTTCAGCTAACAACGGTAGAGGCTTCACCTAAGATTACATAGTTTCAGTATGAAACAAACAAGTCTTGTCTTAAAACAAATATCTCTTCAGCTAACAACAGTAGAGGCTTCACCCAAGATTACATAGTTTCAGTATGAAACAAACAAGTCTTGTCTTAAAACAAATATCTCTTCAGCTAACAATAGTAGAGGCTTCACCTAAGGTTACATAGTCTCAGTGTGAAGCAAATTAGTCTTGTCTTAAAACAAATATCTCTTCAGCTAACAACAGTAGAGGCTTCACCTAAGATTACATAGTTTCAGTATGAAACAAACAAGTCTCGTCTTAAAACAAATATCTCTTCAGCTAACAACAGTAGAGGCTTCACCCAAGATTACATAGTTTCAGTATGAAACAAACAAGTCTTGTCTTAAAACAAATATCTCTTCAGCTAACAACAGTAGAGGCTTCACCCAAGATTACATAGTTTCAGTATGAAACAAACGAGTCTTGTCTTAAAACAAATATCTCTTCAGCTAACAACAGTAGAGGCTTCACCTAAGATTACATAGTTTCAGTATGAAACAAACGAGTCTTGTCTTAAAACAAATATCTCTTCAGCTAACAACAGTAGAGGCTTCACCCAAGATTACATAGTTTCAGTATGAAACAAACAAGTCTTGTCTTAAAACAAATATCTCTTCAGCTAACAATAGTAGAGGCTTCACCTAAGATTACATAGTTTCAGTATGAAACAAACAAGTCTTGTCTTAAAACAAATATCTCTTCAGCTAACAACAGTAGAGGCTTCACCCAAGATTACATAGTTTCAGTATGAAACAAACAAGTCTTGTCTTAAAACAAATATCTCTTCAGCTAACAACAGTAGAGGCTTCACCTAAGATTACATAGTTTCAGTATGAAACAAACAAGTCTTGTCTTAAAACAAATATCTCTTCAGTTAAGAATAGTAGAAGCTTCGTTCAAGAATGTGTTGTCTTAGTGTGAAACATGATGAGTCTTGCTTCGAAAATAGACAAATCAAATTTTTAATGATTCTAAGAGAGAATACTCTTTTACTAAGACAAATAATATTCTTATAATTAAACATAAAAAATTCTTCATTTAAGTCTAATGTCTTCGAGGAAGACAATAAAACTAAGACAATATTTTACTTCATTCAAAAATATATTGTTTTCCCCATATATGAATCAATATTTGTCTTGACCAATAGGATATTGTCTTAATGTAAGACATCCTTTTTTTCCGTGCAGGAATTATATATATACGTAATTCCGACTAATAAGAAAAATGTGGGAGGACATTGACCGCTATTCCAAGCTAAAAAGAAACGACTATAGTGCGTGATATGTATAAAGAAAGTAGGTTTACCTCAGTCTGTTGTTTTAGGAATATTTATACTATTATTCGAAACAAATATGTAACAATGGATCGACCTAACTGTCTCTTGACCCATTGTTATTTTGAAATTAAATTGTAAGAAAATGACCACGTGGCAGACTGTAAAAAACAAGTAAAAAAGTTCAAAGAATGCGTTACCAGACTACACAAGAGTAAATATTTTGTGCGACGCGGTAGAGATTGTTCCAAAGAGCAATTAATAAAAAAAAAAGTTTAATCAATCAATCAATCAGTCAATTCTATAAATTTTATTTTTGTTTAAAAAAATATATAGTTTCAAAAGCTCATTCATCATGACCATAAAACATCAATTTATTCTTGTTAAGAGTTTAGATAAATTCTTCATTATCATGATTTCAGATATTTCGGCCGAAATACATTACTAACTACTACTGTTTGGAAGTCTCTTTAGGTAGTTCCCATAAAGGCCAGAAATAGACACGACATCCAGTGGTTACTTTATGAAACATCATTTCAGTCAAAAGACTTCTACTACTAGATATAAACCTCACCCAAGTGTCGCCACATCGACCGGTCACTATGGAGTTTCTTGTCCGTTCTTCTCCATAAGAATCTACCTTTGCGAATGGACGCTAGAGTCACTTAATTTATGATATTTTTTATTGATGACGTTCAAAAGTGCCGTTAATGGCCTAATTGAAATAAACGTTTTGAGTTTGAGTTTGAGTTTGGTCCTGAGCAACTTGCTTCCAAAAAAATCCCGCGACCTTTACCCGTCAGTTAATTCTGTAAAAAACCGACTTGACTGAAGTGAGCATACAGTGAGCTTTCATTCCAATTGACGCTAGGAATTGTACACACTTGAAGCTTACTTTATCTAAGAATTCACGGTGAGGTGTTGTGGGAGCACCTTATGAGAGGCTCTCCAACGCTGCACATTCAGGTACTCGTTCGCCACTTCAGCACCTTTCAGCTCCATCGGTTCTGCTAGCAATTTATGGGATAACACATTATCAACAAAGACATCCACTTTATGAATCATTCTATTCCAATGTTCGACACACACAGATAGACATCTGCACTCTAAAGTTGCACATCGCTCCATATGTAAACCAAAATTACATTTCCTTTCATCTGTACATCTAAATTACAGATTACATACTGAGATTGTACAATAAATTAAGACCGTTAAGAAATATACTAGCCTCGGACAATGCATTTATTTCTAAATCCGTCCCGTTAAAACGCGAATAATTTCAGCGATTGGCCGGTGATCGAGTGAACATCAAGGAAGCGCCCGCGCCGCTCACTGGCAACGCAAGATAGTTGCAGAAGGTGAGGTGTGGGTGGTGTGACGTCATCGTCTAGGTATTTTTTGGAATGAAATGGATGAATGTCTTTCCGACAGAGACGTGCAAGATAGATAAGCAAAGATGTTAATTTCCATCCGAGCATGTGTATCAGAAGTGGTGTAGAAAACCCGCCAGCCCAATGATCCTATCGCCATTCATAAAAGAGACACTCAGAAAAAATGCGTGTTTTACGTCTTCGAGTAGAAGATATTTTAGATAGCTGTATGAAGCCGATAAGATCTGAAATAACATTCGATTGAAACTTACATAATCGTGCGAGGAGAACTTTTTCTGTTTTAAGTACTAAACCTTCTTTTCTTTACTAACTGATGCTTCAAACGTCAGATAGAATAGAAAATATTACGATGCATCGAGACTCGACAACTCCACTTTCTAAAATCACAAAAACATTTTAAGCATTTCTAGTGCTTTTTAACCAGAGGTAACAAACATTTTATAACAAATAGAAGTATTATGTGCGGGACACATTTATTTTGTGTGTCAACATTATTATTAATGACCGTTAATAGAAATAGGAATCATTAACACACCAATAACATAGGTCTAAAGCTATGATGGAGGTTCAAAATTTAGTTTATTCTGTTTTCATGGGGTTTAAAATTATTTAACTTGTCAGCATTTAAAAACAATTACACAATCTAAATATAAGATACATTTAAACATATCATAATAAAGTATAAACTATAGAATAAAAACATAAAAAAATATTATTTTAGTTGCTCACATACTAGTAATGTCTTAATCAATATTTTGTCAACCTCATTCTACGCCAACGTCTTATTATCCATTCATTTATGTATAATCACAGTCATATTCTACCCATGTACATAGGTAATACGTCATCCATATTACACGTGCCAAAGGTTCAACATCCCTGAAATATGGATGTCACAAATTGGTATAGCAAAGTCGATACAGACATCGATTCACGAATTCATTAATTTTTAATCGGTTCTAATAAATCGATTAGAATGTAGGTAGGTAGATGTAGGCGCAAAAAATATCTGGCTGTTTTTTTTTTTGCGTAACTTTTTCGTCGATTCTTAGTCGTTTATATATGGTCTAATGGTTGCTGTGCTGTGAGTGTATATGGTGATGGGTGACTATAACTATTAACCTAAATGGTTGTGATTGCAGTCTTTTGTTTTACGTAAGCAAGGAGATAATAGACATCGTTAGTGTTATTCTCAAGAATGTTTAGATAGCTTTCAATGTCGTTAGAGATAATCTCAAAATACTTATTTGGATAGTCTTGATACTCAAATAATAGTCTGATGTGGTATTTAAAAAATATCATGTTTGTTCACATGACCCGTTCGAATAAGGCAGTGTTATTGGGTTTTCATCATCATCTAATTTTTTTGTTTACGTAAAAAAAAAGAAAACTACGTGTCCAATATTTTTGGAAATCTATCTGACGGACTAATAACATTTTTTTAGTAAACTACCCTATTGCCTTTTAGAGAATCTTACTGTTCTCTCTATAATATCTCACACGTTACTTCATCTAATTTTTCATGGTGAGATGTTGCATCCCTAAAACATAGGGCAAACAGAATTTGCGAAATGTATTTCCTATTTCCTTGCCTAACACTTCAGGGACTACACGGTTTGTTCCTATGTTTTCATTCTTAAGTCCTTACACAAATGAATGTTTGCATTAGGATCCGCATATTCCACGTCGTTATTCGCATAATTATCAGAAATTGTATCATATTATAAAGTAAAAGCCGAATTAATATTAGCATACTAAAGTGCAGTCGATTGTGCTGCTTAATCAACTAATTTCCATACATAACGCAATCACTTTCGAAATTCCGAAAATGAAGTATCTTTTAATACAACTGCACAAAAAAACTTGATGTAAATTAGGATTATTTAAATGTATTAATAATTATAATGAGTCCTTTCACTTATTTATTGTAACATACGATTCTTGTCATCAATACATATTTTAATTTGTTTTATAACGTACTCTGTGCCGATTTGTATAAATTTTTGTAACAGATGACTCTTAGAATTAAATTACGCATTTGGAATATGAGAAACTTGTCGTATTTAATTGGAGTGTTTAATGAAGTCTGATTTATCTGTGTTTTTACACGACTGTCCAATAAAAGGAGTGTAATGTTTTCAGGGTTTGTGTGTGTATGTTTGTGAGTTTCTTTATTCCACCATAACTTCTTAACGGCTTAACCGATACAAATTTACGTGGTAACGGGTGATGCAATAAAATGATTATAATCTTGTTTTTAATTTTTTTGACATGGCAGGCGTGTTTTTTTTTTAATTATGAAAATTTGTGAATAGGCAAACAGATTCTAACAAACGTTTACAATTCCAAAACTCAGACAGGTTTAAGTTCCACAACCTAAACTTTAGAGTTGCAGATCAGATATTCTAGGGCTTTCAAGGTGGGGCTAACCTAGCCTTAGGTACTATACCACCTTTTCTATTCTGTCAATCAGAAGCCTTCTTCGTTTAACACGCTGAAGAATATCAAGCTTGCCTATTCATCATCATCATATCATCCGAAAGACGTCCACTGCTGGACATAGGCCTCACCTAAGTGTCGCCACAACAACCGGTCCTGTGCGTCTCACATCCATCGGCTACCCACGACCCTCACC
This sequence comes from Hecatera dysodea, assembly GCA_905332915.2. Classification (NCBI taxonomy): domain Eukaryota; kingdom Metazoa; phylum Arthropoda; class Insecta; order Lepidoptera; family Noctuidae; genus Hecatera; species Hecatera dysodea. The sequence goes on from HG995299.1 coordinate 6,091,135, forward strand.
AGGACATCGGACCACCTTGTAGGAGGCCTTCCAATGCTGCGTCTTCATCCCAGCCCTCGACCATCTCTTCTGCGAGCAATGTTCACTGCCCACTGCAGCTTTAGTTTACCTCAGCATAAAATAGCTATGTAACGAAATAAAAGTCTATTGCACCTTGAGGTGTACAACTGTACATGTTACGCACGGAGACCGAAAACGCTCATTGAGCTAAAACAACAGCTGAAAACGCATTGTGGCTTCATTGAACCGATCTGATTACATCAGTTAGGGTTCAGGACGCGACATGGCATTTTTTCTTTTCCACAACGCTTTGTAGCCGTTTTTTCATTGCCAGGACACAAAATTGGCGATGTGGTCGTTTGTAAGAAGCGATCTTTGGGCGTAACATACACGGTTGCGGAATTTGTTCGAAAGAGTTACCGCGGCCCTGGAACGCATAGGGCACAAGAAGGATCACGGGTGGGTTTTAGTCAGTAAAAGTCTGACACTCCCTACCGCTCCACTCAGGGCGGGAGGGGTCATTTGAAGATTTCCCATCCAAAAAAAAAAAATGGGCGTAACATACACGTCCGGTACTACAAGTACACATAATTGAGTTGTTCTCAATGTGATAATTAATTTTCTTGGATAATTAATGGATGGATGTAAGAATTTTAAAGACCGTCAGCAAGCCTTTAATCGGTCTATAATTCTTGGGTTCTGCGGAACTACCAGTTTTATGAAGCAGGTGGGTATCGCCAGTCACTAAAAACTGTGGTAGCAACCCAGACTCTAAGGATGACTGAAATTGAGATGCCAGAAGTGTATGTGAGCTGCTATTCTACACAGTTGTGCAGTCCAGCCGGTAAACATAGACCTTTGGTAGTACATCAACTGCCTATATCTTGGCAAACCAACCGAGCAATTAAAAACTTCCTTAATTAAACAAATCTAGCACTTAAAACTATATAAGACGTTCTTTTTTGACAATCCCAAACAGCGGGCCTGTAATCGATTATCTCGTTTATATAACAACCAACAATTTCAAGAGCGCGTCTCTAAAGCATAAGTCATATTAGTTTGTTTAACAAAAGCATCTCATTTTTATTCTCCAGATCACGTATCTCAAACTTGATGAGAAAGAACACGTTTCTCTCGGTCATTGAGCATTTTTTTTGGAATTTGAGGAAGTTATATTTTGAGGAAGATACCTACTACTGGCAGTCGTAGACTATTGACAGTCTTTGCGGATTGTCAGAAGCCAGAAAATAATCAGATACCAGTCTTGCCAAGAAGTACCGTGTTCCCCAGTTAGTGGATTGGAGGTCTGGTAAGCAGCCGCTCCACGTAAAATTCTGATATTCAGCTGAATCCGGTTTGACTGGAAGCCAAGCCCAATAAAGTCGGGAAAAGGCTAGGCAGATGATGATATCTACTTAACTAAGCAAATATTGGTGGAGATTGGAGATAAATAAATAAATAATATATTGTTTATTTATAAAACAATAAAGAAAGAGGTCAAGAAGAAACAATAAAAAGAGGAGGAGGAGGAAAGGAAGAGGTCAGAGTTTAAATATTAAGAATTCCATGCTTTTTTATGGATGGGAAATCATCAAATGACTTATTTCACTCTGGGTGGAGCGGAAAGGAGTGTCAGACTCTTTGTGACTAAAACCCACCCGTATTTCTCCTAATGTTCTTTGTGTTCCAGGGCCGCGGTAACTCTTTCGAATCAATTCCGCAACCCTGGCAGTCACTGGGCATAGCAGGCCCCGTCTTCTATGCTGACATCTCTGTGAGGCGCACGTGGAACACAACGGGCGTCAGCAACATGCTTTATGGAATGTAATGGTAAAAACTACACTTAGCAACACCAAAAGTACAAAGAAAGTGCAATTATTTGGTTCTGGCTGTGTTTGGGTATTCAGAAACCGAAAAGTCTGAAAAGCAGTATTGCCAAGAGTGTTTGTGCTAAGCAGGGAATATTGTGATGTTCAGGTCAAAAGCTAGCTTAAACCAGAATTGGGTTCTCTTACGGTAAACAGTGCAAGTAGGAGTGAAATATACGGTAAAAGAGGTAGAGCATGGGACAGTATAGATGGCCTACCATCTTTACTGTCCTATCCTCTTGGTCAAAGGAAGTATTCTGATAAAAGGACAATTGGAAAAAACTAAAAAAATGTCTAGATTATTAAAAACGATTTTTCCAATTTTGGGGCGCCGCAACACGTTTACCTACTTCTTTTATAGTTTACCTAGCCGCACCAAGCTTTGATGATTTAAAAAAATAAATAAAATTATATTGCATTCTTCAAATTCCTGTCACCACCTACGCAGAACACTAAATATAAAATAAACCATATTTGAATAAATTATTAAACAGTTGCACACGTCCTAATAGATTTAATCTATTATTTAAATATAAGCTTCTGTATTTGGATGTTTTACCATATATTTGTCTTGTAACTTTATTGGTAGGTGTGCTTTGAATACCTCAAATCTCAAGGTAAAGTATAAAACATTGCCATGCTATACATACAGGGTGATTTGCTATTTAAAATGATGACGTACTTTTTTTGGACTGTCTTTAACGATTTTTGCGTATTCATTTTTTGCACGATTGGCTTTTAACAGCAACTGAATGATCATCGATAATTTTTGGGTAAATATACGATCTTATATATTTCATTACATGTGGTTTTTGCAACTAACCGAGAGACCTTGGCCTCTGAGTTTGTTTCGGTGTTCCTTCTCAGGGTAGTCAGCTAGAAAACACCGGCCTCATCTAGTTTATAACGGCCAAAAAAGATTGACGTGTAAAATTGTTTTTTACAACTTACTTACAAAATTAAAATCATTTATCATTTAATGAAAGACGTTTCAGTTGTCGTTGTGTTATCATTGTACACTTAGTTCGCAATAAACGTTTTGTCTTAGACTTTGAAAAAGGTCTTTGATTTATTTTTAGAAGAGCCCCGTTCTGCCAGTATCTTGTCGGTTAGTTCCATAGGAACCAACCAATTGAAACCATCCTCCTACTTAGAATCCTTTTATACTGCAACTGTTTATGAAGGTTATGTAAATAGAAATATTTTTAATTTGTCTTCGAAACTTTTTTTATCTTAAATTATGTAATCGTGCCGATGTTTTCTTTGTGCATCGTACACATGTAGTTCCATCTTAAAGATTCATCCTGTATACGTAATTAAATGTGTGGATGTCCTAAACTCCGTCAGTGGCAGACGTGTTTTTTGTTAGTTTATTTTGCTCAATTTATTTTAGAGCATTAATTTGTGCAATATTGACTCATAAGGTGTTTTGAAAATAAGTACAACAAGTACTAAAGTGGTGTGAACGGTTTTGGAAAAAATAATAAGCGAGCGCGACATCGCGTCGTCCGAGAACGCCGAGGTAGGCTCCTCCTCACCTTGAGTGAAAGAGACGGGCTGCGAAAAACAAATAATTCATCTCTGTCGCACCGCTGTGAACCGTGAAGTGCTTGTCGGTTTTATCATCAAGATTTGAATTTTTGAATTTTTGTACCTACGCGAAACCAATAAAAATGCCTAATAATTGTAGCGCTTGTGGTTCGCTTATAGTTGATTATTATATGGAATGTGCCAATGCTAAATGCATGAAAAGGTATGATATAGCCTGTCTCGAAATACACAAAGATGCGTTTAAGACATACACCCAGACATATAAAAAGAAATGGTTATGTCCGGAATGTATATGTGCTAAGCCAAAAAGAGGCAACAGTGAGACTCCAGTCCGCATTAACATCCCTCACTTTGATGCCACCACTCCGGTAAACAATGTAAGCAGTCAGCGCGGAAGTCAGACTCAGTATTCACCCATAACTATGGATTCTGATTCCCAACTACTCGAAGAATTGAGAGAATTTAAAGCTGACATGATAGCTCGCATGGACAGCCAGGCTGATGCGATATCGCTTCTAATAAATCAATTTTCTCAAACGAAAAGCGAGTTGGGCAACATAATTAAAATGATGGGGGTGCTCGAAGAAAAAGTAGAAGCTAAGCTAGCTCAGAACAACCAAACCCACGAAATAGCAGCTGATATTCCCCAAATTCCTCCTTCTACATCTTCTTTTGCCGAGGTCGTCAGTCAACGGAATAATTCCAACGTTTCCAAGAAATCGCTTCATACATATACCCATATCAAAACACAAAATGTAAACAAAAGTGGGGCCACGAAGTCGACCGAAATTTTACCGGAAAAAACTTTGTGTAATACCAGCTCACTGACGACTAGTGAACCACCTAATGATGAAGCGGAGCAGGTCGAATCAGGATGGACGACTGTTCGGAATAAAAAGAATATTAGGCAACTTAAAGAAGTCAGAGTGGGAACAAATACGGAGTTGAAGGCAATTCAAGTTACTGATCGGAAAAAATATCTACATGTTTGGCGACTACATCCGGATACCACTCTTGAAGCCATAGCCGATCACGTGAAGAATGTATGTGGCTCAGATGTTCAAATTAAAATTGATAAAATCAAACATAAAATTGAGAGAGATTATGCTTCTTTTGTTATTGGACTACCGGAAAAGTGTTTCGATAAGTTGAACCGGGCCGAAATCTGGCCATTGAATGCAGAATTCAGTGAGTGGATTTGGTTTCGGAACTCAAACAGAACAAAATCAAACATGCTATAGCCATAACATCGATATATTCTATCAAAATGTACGAGGTCTACGAACTAAACTGGAAAAATTTCGAACCAACATTGAGGCATTGAATTTTGATTTATGTGCAATAACGGAATCTGGTTGCAATAATTCAATAGAAGATCCTGAAATAATCCCTCCGGGATATCAAATACTCCGCTGCGATCGAGCGGATGGTCGGAAGCAGGGAGGAGCGTTTTTAGTGGCCACACACCGATATGAGCTGCGACGAGTACAAATCGCGGACGCGTCAATAGACACCTGCGTTTTCGAAATGGTTAGTGCAACGGTTTATTTCAAAAATAGATTTTTGTTTTTATGTTGTGTTGTTTATATACCACCGGGAAGTTCAGAGAATGACTACTTGACTTTATTTAGATTAATTGAACATTTTTGTGATAGATATAGAGAAATAATTGTTATTGGTGATTTTAATTTGTATTCGTGTTCTGTAAATGTTAAAAATTATTATGAATGTTTTGTGTCCTATTGCGAATTTACTCAGAGTAACACAGTACCAAACTGTCTAGGTCGTCAGTTGGATTTGGTTCTGAGCACAAGTTTTAGCGGGGGGGTGTCGGTGGTGGCGGCCGACGCCGACGACGCGCTCGTGCCCGTCGATGTGCATCACCCGCCGCTCGCGATCAGCGTGCAGTGTGCGCGCGCGCTCCCCGCACCCACCGTGTCCGCCCCACCAGCGCCTGTTGCCGGCGGCAGCCCCGCGGAGCGTAGTATTAGGCCGCAGTGGAACTTTAATCGAGCCGACTACGAATTGTTATACTCTATGCTGACTACCACTGATTGGAGTATGATTTACGATATGAATGATTTGGAGGATATGTTAAATATTTTTTATGATAAGTTAGGTGTTATTTTAGATAGTTGCGTACCTCGAAAAAATCATAAACGCGAAAATTCTCGTTACGTGTATCCCGAATGGTACACCGCAGATATTATAAAGGACATAAAGAATAAAGCTAAATTTCATAAAATTTTTAAAAAAACAAAGCGGGATAGCGATTATTCTGAATTTTCTAAGTATAGAGCTCGAATTAAAAAATCTATAGAAATTGCACACAAACAACACAAGTATAAATTACAAAATCAATTCTCTAAAGATCCAAAATCATTCTGGCAGTATATTAGGTCCAAACGAAGTAGGTTAAGCAGGCAAATTATCATACAGGATGGTCAACAACTTTCGGATGAGGAGTGTGCTCGACAATTTGCGGCATTTTTTGAGTCAGTGTATAATAAAGAGCGGCCGCGGCTGGAGGCGCGCGCGGCGGAGGCGGAGGCGGGAGCGAATAGTGCGCGAGTGCACATCGAGACTCTTAGTCTTCAAGACGTAAGGGAAGCGCTCATAAAGCTCAAGCCAAAGCGCTCATCAGGCCCCGATGGCATTCCAGCGTTTCTGTTCAGAGATTGTGGCAGGGTGCTAGCTGAGCCCCTACATCATATTTTTAATACTTGTTTAAAACAAGCAACGTTTCCACCTAGGTGGAAGATCACGCGAGTTATACCGGTTCCCAAGGGTAAGTCAGGTCCCGATGTTAGTGGCTACAGACCGGTGGCTGTGTTGTCGACACCTGCTAAAGTGTTCGAGTCTGCCATCCAACGCTGCGTGCAGGCTCAAGTGAACGCACAGCTAGCGGACGCGCAGCACGGGTTCCGGCCGGCGCGCAGCACTGCCACTAATCTGCTTAACTTCATGGCGCGCGTGGTACCGGCCGTAGATGCTGGTGTGCAGGTAGACGCGGCATATTTTGATTTTAAAAAGGCGTTTGATACCGTTGATAATGATGTACTGTTAATGAAGCTGGCAAAAGCTGGCTGCACACCGCACCTCTTACAGTTCTTCGCCAGCTACTTGAAAGACCGACAGCAGTACGTCGACTACAACGGGGTCGAATCCGAGCCATACTACACCAGATCAGGAGTGAGCCAAGGCAGCAATTTGGGTCCTCTCGAATTTATTTTAATGATAAATGACTTACCAGAGGTAGTCAAACATAGTTTATGTTTATTGTTTGCGGATGACCTCAAATTGCTGCTTGAGGTCAAAGGTGAGTTGGACTGTGAGAGACTGCAGGAAGACATAGATAGAGTGGTAGAGTGGAGCCACACAAATAAACTCTATTTCAACTCAGCGAAATGCTCAGTGATGACATTTACGCGCGCGAAGACTGCCCTCGCCTTCGAATATAAAGTAGAGGAAGCGCCGATGCAGCGAGTGTCTCAGATACGTGATCTAGGAGTACTGCTTACCCCGGATCTTACATTCCGGGATCATATAGTTAAGATTTGTAAGAAAGCTTACAGAAACTTGGGTTTCGTGCTGAGACAATCGCAGGGATTCACAAGCATTTCCACGCTCAGGGTGCTGTATGATGCTTTGGTAAGAAGTCACTTGGAACACAGTGCGGTGATTTGGGCTCCTCATGAAGCGAAATACAATGTCATGCTGGAGCGAGTACAGAATAAATTTACAAGACACTTGTATTTCAAACTTTATGGGGTGTACCCATTTTACCCGCTTATGTATCCTACGCTGTTTGTACTGGGTATGGTGGGGTACAATGAACTCAGAGTGCGCCGGGAATTTACACTCGCAGCGTATGCACTAAAGCTCCTGCGTGGAGTAGCGCATAACCCAGGTGTGCTGCGTCACCTGCAGCTGTGCGTGCCAGACCGGTACGTGTGGAGGCGGCGGCGCCCGCCACTGCTGGCCGTGCCTGCTGCCAAAACCAACCTGCTGTCCAAAACACCTCTCACCCGCACAGTATGTGTGCTTAATGAAGTGCATGAGAGGATTGACATATTTTCGTGTAACCTGAGTGAATTCGCAAGAGTTTTGCTGAATTTTGTTAGTTATAGTTAAACATGGTACGCCCAATTTTATTTATTTTTTTTAAAGTTCCCTTTTTTGTATAATTATTAGATATAGATTTTTTTGAGTCCGTCTTTAGATTAAGTTTTTTAATGTTGTTTCCTATTTTTAAAGTTAAGATTATTATTAAGTATTAGCATTAAGTTTTTGAAACCACTATTGTATTGGGGTCAACCTGTAAAGATAGTGTGTGTTAGTGGAATAAATAAATAAATAAATAAATAAATAAATAAATATTGCTAAAGTGATAATAAATCAATGTATCCAGTATTTCGATAATTTAAACATTAGAAAGTAATACGGATAGCAAATATTATGTTAGAATGGCATCTGTAAAGGTTTCTCTTTTTAGCATATTTTTATTGATTCAAAAAATTACTAATTACGTAATTACATTGGTTATCTAAGACTTATTTTTTATTATTAATTCTAACTTATTATCTTTTTATTATTTTTATTTAAGAATGTCTCTGACATAATGATCTCGGGATCCCGAGGTCCCGGACTTTAAGCAGGCGTACGATGGACCGAAGCCAACTTATTGAGGCCCGTTAGACTCTTCAAATCGTATGGGGCACCAACGCGGCTATTGAATGTCCGGCCACTGTTGGCGCAGGTAGGCTGCGGATGGCGAGCGTTGTGGTGGCTCGCTGTCTGATAATAACCAGGAGGACTATAGCGCGCCGTGTTGAGAAATAAAATGATCAGATTCCACTCCACCCAGAGCGAAGGAAGTCATTTGAAGATATCCGATCGTTAAAAAAGAATAAGGGCAACTCTCGGTTGGTGCACGAGCATTGAAAAACATATTTAATACGACACCGGCTAATTTTTTTTGGGGGAAGCCAAAGCTACCAAAAGGTGATTAACAATTTATTTCCCAGACTGTACAAATCTATGTACATATATATAAACGGCAAACAGTTGATGGAGTAAAACCGCGGGTACCACTGTAACTGTAACTAGTGCAATAAATGATATTATCGTATGCAGGTTCAACCGTCTACGCTCATGTTGCATAATATTGTTATATTTTCCCATAATCTTATGGTAATAAAAGACTATTAATGTTACTTATTCATTATGTTCGTAGCTATAAAATATATTATCTCAATATCTTGTCTTTGTAAATGCAATTTGTTTTATGTGAACTATTACACGATGAACGCATATAAAATGGAATTGAAAATAGAATGTAACAGACTCAAATGACACTTTAATTCTGTAATCTATTTAATTCTGGGCTACACATGTAAAAGCAGTTTTCTATTTTTAAAAGATTGAGCGTCTAGAGGAGGAATAAAATAAATATGTCACATCAATGTTTGTATCATTTTTAACAAATACTCTATGGCAAGTAGCAGTGGTGGCCGAGTGGTAACGGCCCCGACTTACGAATTGTAGGTCACCGGATCAAACCCAGCCAGGCGCATTACTTTGTGTAGTTAATTTCATCACCATTGCTCTCAAAACGGTGAAGGAAAACATCGTGAGGAAACCGGCAAGTCCTAGAACCAAAAATTCGAAGACATGTGACAATCACCAACCCGCACTGGGCTCGCGTGGTGGATTACGGCCCATTCCCTCTCCTAAAGAGGAGGCCTGTGTCCCAGCAGTGGGAACGTTAAAAGGCTGATTATGCTATGGCAAGTATGCTAGAAGTTCGAAGCAATCAGCAGCGGCGATGTTGCATTTCCAGGCGTGGTTCCGAGCGAGGTGGCATGGTAAGCTGTCACCGCCTTCTGCTAAGCAGTAATGCTAGCGTAGGAGTAGGCGAGCTGCGTACGTAAGGGAGAGGTAAACCTTCCGCCTAAACCGCCGCAACAGAAAAAGATGCCGCAAGCGTCGAAAGTCGCAGGGCAATTATCCCTTAATCTTTTACAGGTATATATATAAAAGCGAAATACCACTCACTGATTAATCACGAAATCTCAGAAACTATAACACCTACACGCATAAAATTTGGCAGGTTCCTTAAAGGTTCTTAGACATCCGCTAAGAACGGATTTTACGAAACTCCACCCCTTAGGGGGTCAAACGGGGGTGGACATTGTTTGTACTAAATCTGCGCAGACGAAGTCGCGGGCAAAGTGCTAGTAACATATATCTTCTACCGTTCTAACCTATGTATACATTACATTATTGTACAATATAATATCAATGAAACTTCCGCTCAACTTTAATGAATACAAACCAAGACGGTGAAATATATCGGAATTAATTTCCAGCCAACAAACACAAAGGGAGATGTAATCCAAACTTAACAAGTTGGTTGTCAAAGTAAAGTGAAAGTTTATGCCTATCCATCAATCATTCGATTGTAGGAGACAAACGATACATAATAAGCGGGGCTTGTGAACTGATCGTTCTGATCGTATCCGTTGAACACAGGTTAAGTCAAACGCCGGTTTAGGTTAATCATACGTGGTGGAGCCGGCTGCGAATAGGGAGTAGGTATTTTTTGAAACACAAAATAAATAGAGAACGGCATAATACTCTATTATTTTGACAGAAAAATAAAATAATTTGGAGCTGTTCAATGTAGTGTTCATCTATTTGAACTAGGAATTAGAATGTTTGCATTATATACTAGCTGCCGCACGTGGCTCCATCCTTCCTCATGAATGTCTTTAATGATCCCAAGGGAACAGACTCCCGGCACAAAAAAGTATCCTTAGTATTATTCCAGACTATAATCGACCTCTTCGGCAAATTTCATAAGGATCCGTTTACCCGTTCTGATATGATTGAGTAACAAACATCCATCCAAACATCGAAACTTTCGCTCTTGTAACATTAGTATAGAATGTTTTACAAACACCGTAAAATATACTTTTGTTTCGGGCCTGCGGATGGCGAGTTATGGTTGGCTCGCCGTCCGATAACAACCAAGCCCGGGTTGACGGCGCCGGCGCGTCGTTTTCCTCGGGCGCCTCAAAGAGCTGTCAGCAAAATAGACTGGGCCCCATAGGGTCAGTGCCTGCTAGGGTTTCGGAATTTGTTCGAGTCACCGCGGCCCTGGAACGCAAAGGGCACTAGAAAGATCACGGGTGGGTTTTAGTCAGTAAAAGTCTGACACTCCCTTCGCTCCGCCCAGAACGGGAGAAGTCATTTGATGATTTCCCTTCCAGAAAAAAAAAAACTTTTGTTTTCAAATAAATAAATGAATCTTTGGATACGTTTTGTGGTGTTCATTTAAAAGCCTCACATTTCAAATACTTGATCTATTACTGCTTCAAAACTTCGGCAACCCTAAGTGTAGTTAACAAGTTTTATGTAATTTTAATTTGTTAATCGTTAGTATTGATCAGAGTTTGAAACTATGCGAGACTAAAGACTTAAAGAATGATGTAACTAGTTGATTAACTTGGTTGGTGGGTTCCACCGCTCTAACATTTTTTATGAACTAATCATAATAATCAAACAACATTATTATTATTGGATATAATTATGTTTTTGAGACTTTTATAATATCTATCTACATTTACATTTATAGGTCATCGGAAAATTGCTGACTTCGTAAGATTGTAATAAATGTATTATCATTTCTACATATATTGTGAAAACATCGCTTTGTGTAGAATATAATATTCAAAAGAGGAAATACCAGATTGTTTGTTTGTATTGAATAGGCTCCGAAACTACTGAACCGATTTGAAAAATTCTTTCACTGTTGGGAAGCTACACTATCCCCGGGTGACATAGGCTATTTTTTATCCCCATATTCCTACGGGAACGGGAACTATACGGGTGAAACCGCGGGGCGCTGCTAGTGAATAGAATAAATCACATGCAAATTCAATATTTTTCAATATATCCGTGACTCGTTAAGAAATAATTATTGACAAATTAACGCGATATTTTACAATCTTGCGGTATTTGTAATTTTCCGGTGACATATGTATCTATTAGATTTTTTTATTAGCTTTTTTTTTTCGCTGTAACTGTTGATATTGTTAATATTATTGCGTTCGTGCCTGTTTTATGTTGTACGTTCAATTGTTTTACCAAATTTTGTTTTGTTTTAATAACATTCAAGAAATGTGTCACATTTTTGACAGTAAAATGAGCCCAGACGGTCCGGAATTGAAGCCGGAAAGGCGGGACACTGATATGTTTGCGTAGGTCGGTATTAACTACCCCTCAATATGTATTATTGACATATATAGAGTCCTATACAATCATAAGTAAATCTAACGTTACGAAGGATAGTGTAAATGTTTTATGACTACTATAAGCAGTAGAAAAAATATATAATATATCTTGTTAAAACGAATACCTAAGTACAAGTTACCAAGCATCGAATTACGAAGCTTGAACTCATAAACTTACAAGTAGATATTATCGTCCAATACTCAAGTGCGCAGTAGGTATCTGATAAAACTTATCAAACAATTGCCAAACTTAATTTGCGAAAGTTTTGAACAAACATTGGCCCGGTTGTTGCCTAGCAACCCGCGCCCACCCTATTGATTGGTTTATTCTTATTTTATTTTGTTTCGCCCATACATTTTATTTGGTAAACTGTTGAAATTTTCAGGGTAAAGATGGGCTTTCATTTCTTTGTGTAGTTTCTTTCATCCGGGTCATGACCGGTACGTTTCCGGGCCGTGGTCCCTCACAACGTAGTCTGATACGTCCCGGACACATACGTATGTGAAAGAGTTCCTATATAATGTACACACGATACTGATTTAAGCTCCGGACGGACCAAAGCCCATACACCTCCCGAGCACGGCCCGGATATATTTGGATCAACCTTTATTGGGCTAATATTTTACTGGTGAACACATTATTTTTCACAAGTAAATCATCTCAACTTATACGTATAACCCGCACAATTTCGTCTGCGACACATAAGACAGAAAAAAAAAGTTTTTGTAACATTGATGCTCCGCTCCTATTAGTCTTAGCGTGATGATATATAAACTATAGCCTTTCTCAATAAATGAGCTATCTAACACTGAAAGATTTTTAAATTGGATCAGTAGTTTCTGAGATTAGCCCGTACGAACAAACAAACTAGTCAGCTTTATAATATCAGTATGGATAAAACTCGTCCATTACAGAGTGATTGACAGAAGCTACTTGGTCGGCTTAAACTTGAAATTAACATTTAGGTTCTTTGTGGACTAGATTTGCAGAATTCGTTCGAAAGAGTCACTGTGGCTCTGGAACGCAAAGGGCACTAGGAGGAACACAGATGGGTTTTAGTCAGTAAGAGTCTAACACTCCCTTCTGCGCCGCCCAGAGCGGGAGAAGATATTTCAGGTTTCCCATCCAGTAAAAAAGGTTCTTTGGGGAGTTTAGTGTTAGGGATAATTAATAGGAATAGATGGAATGTGTAGCTGAAAACTTTTGAAACCTTTTTTTTTTTTTTTTTTTTCTGGATGGGAAATCATCAAATGACCCCTCCCGCCCTGGGTGGAGCGGTAGGGAGTGTCAGACTTTTACTGACTAAAACCCACCCGTGATCCTTCTTGTGCCCTATGCGTTCCAGGGCCGCGGCAACTCTTTCGAACAAATTCCGCAACCCTAGCAGGCACCGACCCTATGGGGCCCCGTCCTCGGTGCTGACGGCTCCTTGAGGCGCGCGTGGAACACAACGCGTCGTCGACTCAACCTGGTATCGGACGGCGAGCCACCCACGCTCACCGTCCCCAGGCATCAGCCACTGCGCGATAGCACAGCGGCCGACTTGTCTCTGGAGGGGGCCGAAATGGGACCACTACTGGCACTCCATCTCAGCACCCTCCCGAGTGTTGGGAGCCGCAGCACCCGCAGCAGAAGCGGCAGTGGCGGCGGCAGAAGCCGCGGCGGCGGCAGAGGCGGCGGTGGCGGCGGACCTCTTGCCCCTGGTCGGGGCGGATGGCGCGCAGGCCCTTCCCCCAGCCCAGTGCTCGGCCGGCTTGCCAACAGCCGCACATGCACTGCAGTGCGGCGTGGCCTCGCACGAGCCAGCCTTATGCCCGGGCTGACCACAGCGGAAACAGAGTCCGCTGCGGTCGACCTCCGAGGGGCACATAGCTCCCGTGTGGTTACCCACATGGCAGCGGTAGCACCTCAGAGGTCTGGGTTCCAGCAGTTTTACCCGCGCAGACACCCATCCCACCAAGAGCCTTCGGCCCTCCGACACAGTTCTGGCCGCCGTCACGGGGCAGCTCACCACAAGGGTTTGCATGCCCGTGTTGTCAGGCCGGAGGGTGCCCGCCTTGACGAGCTCGGCAGAGCACCCCCCAGTCCTGGCGACGGCGGCCACAACTTCCTCCTCCGTCACGGAGTCATCCAGGCCCACTATGCGCATGTCGATGCGCTTAGTCGGCCTGGACACCCGGACCTCGTCCGCGGGTAAGACCGCCCTCAGCCTTTCGGCCAGGGCGTCCGCGAACGGGCCACTCTCCGCTCCGGCGAGCTCGAGCTTGCGGGCACCGGTTAAGGTCCTCCTGACCCCGATGCCCCCGCTGATGCCCAGCTCTTGGAGGCTCACCGCCTCCTTCGCCCGCTTCAGTACGGCGAGATACGTCACGCCCCTCTGTTCCGCTTCCGGCTGCAGTGTGAGCACTACAGCCGCGGATTTCGGGGCGCGAAGCCTCGCCGCAATGGCGTTGGCCTTCCGCCGCTGCCTCCTCGCTTTGTTTTTGGCCGCTTTCGCGGCCCGCCGTTTCTGGCCAGCAACCTGCCACTCGGCCTCGGCCGCAGGAGGGTCCGAGGGTGGGGGTGGGGGCGGCTGCGGCACCACTGGCGCCGCAACCTTAGCCGCTCCTCCAGCCTTCCTCCTACCCCTCTTCGCCGGGGCCGACTTGGTCGTCGTCGCCGGCGTCGTAGTCGCCGGCGTCACAGGCGCTGTCGCTGGCGCCGGCGCGGCTCCGCCCTTGGCCTTCGCCTTCGCCTGGCCAGACGTTCCTGGGCCGGCAGCCACGGCGGCCGCGTACGAAGCCGCCTTCTGCCGGCCCTGGGGCCTCTGTGTCGCCGCTAGTGGGGGACGCCGAATCATGTCCTCCAAAACGGAGAACTGCTTCTGGTAGGGAGCCAGCTCCTGCCGCACCAGGCTCCGCACCTGGCTCAGCACTAGGCTCCCCTCCAGCGTCGCCGGACTCGGCCCCCCCTGCGGCTCCTCCGAGGCCGCTCTGGCCATGCCAGCCAGGTCCCTCCGGAGCGACTCATTCTCTGCAATGAGTCGCTCCGTTACGGCCGCGAGGCGGGCGACCTCCGCCCGCAACTCTGTCGCCTCTCCGGACCCGCCGACGTTGGCCGCCGCCGCCGCCATAATGGAGGCTTTGGCCGCCGTAATGGCCTCCCGCTTGGAGGACTGCTTTCGCTTGAAGGCCACAGCGCAGATCGCGGCCTCCACGACCTCCGCAAACTGGGCCTTCTTGTCTTCGACAGTGGGACGCACCTCTCCCGGGGCCTCCGAGTCGTCGGAGTCGAGAGCAGGCGGAAGAGTAGAGGGAGCCCTACGACCGCTCCCTCCAGGGCGACGCCCCTCCTCCACCAACCTCCCGGCCCGACTCTCCACCTCCCGGGTAGAGGGAGCCAGCCCCCTCCCCGCCTCACAGCCCCTGCCCCGCCTGGCGGTGGGGATCTTGCGGGCGGAGGCAAACTCGCCCTCAGAGGACGACCCACTGTCATCCTCCCGTCTGGGCCGCTTGCGGAAGAGCTTGACGCCCTCCACAGCAGCCCCCCCTCCTCTGTCTCCAGAGCCCGCCGAGCTGACCGTTACTAGGTCTGGCGCGGAGCCGGAATCCGACTCCGCACCACCCCGGCGCTCAGGCGAACCCTCCTCTTCAAACTCGTACGCCATCAGCTCCTTAAACGAAGCGGATCCGGATGACGACGATGATTCGGAGCCTCCTCGGCTCTTGTTGCCACTGGCAAGCGGAAGGTCTTTGTTGCCCACCCCAGAGTACGGAGGGCAGCCCGCCGAAGCGGGGTGGGATTCCCCGACCGCTGAGCAGTCGGGACCCACCTGGGGACTCATTTTGCAAAGATCTTGACTCATTTTTGGGCCTTTTAAGGGTGCGGTCCCTGTTTGCTCCGCCCCTTCTCGGGGCCCACTCTCCTCACCTCACCTCTCCACCTGCTCGCTGCTCCCACAGTCACGTCTGATGATCAGACGCGTACCAGAGAGCAGCGAGCAAGCGTGTGTCTCTCTTGGTCTGATCCCTCACTTGCGACCTTCCGGCATGAGTGGCTCTACCGGGAAAGCTCGCAAGATCATTGGGACGCTCAAGCCCCACCACGACGACAACGTGGAGACACATTCGGTGGGGAAACTTTTGAAACCTTGGAGAGCTATTTGCATTTTAATAATAATTAATTGTATCGAAACGTGTACTACATATTTTCTTTTATTACGTAGTAGACATATAAGATAAACACATCAAAAGTATCTAGGTATCAACATATATTTTTGCAATAACTTTTCTCCTGATTGATATTAATTAAAATTTTCTTTAAGGATTCATCAAATAAAGTGTTTTCGTTTGTCACAGTAACGATAAACCAAGTCACCTTTGCATTAATAAAGAAATTTGCCATTTTCCTAATAAAGGGATTTTTGACATTTGAACCACTAACATTAAAGTTCGAAAAAAAGACTGAAATAACAGTTTTCTTTAAAATTTTATTGGGTAACTTAAACAATTAATAATCCGTGTTTCTACCGCGAACACTAACAACACAAGAACATCGGTTTGGCATACTCAAAATGAGTTCATCCAAATCACGCTGTGGAATGGCCGCCCATGTTCGTTGCAACAACAAAAAAAGGTCTTCTTGCGACTGGATACCCTCCATATTCGGCAGAGCTCTTCGCTTACCTTGGCTGAGCGCCATGGAGGACGGTATCGCTGCACCACACGGAGACAAGACCGATACATTCAAATCTTAACTCGAAGAGCTCCAACAATAACCGCCATGATGTTAGCCGTGAGGCTTCATCACTCTTCAGGGAACTTAATTAGCGACCAAACAGTCAGAAACCGCTTGCATGAAGTGAACCTTCATTCCCGAAGACCGCTACGGGTACCACCTATAGCAATGCACAATCGTAGGATTCGATATCAATGGGCTCTTGAACACAGAAATTGGGCAGAAGAACAATGGCGTTTCGTGTGCTTTTCTGATGAGTCTCGTTTTGGTATGAGACCGGATACAAGACGTATACGACACTGGAGAACCCCTGGACGCCAACAGCGATTAAAATCCTGCCAGGAAGTCCATCCTTATAGTGGTGGAACCATCATAGTATGGGCGGGTATTTGGATCGGCGGAAGAACTGAGTTGATTTGGATCAGAGGCAACCTCAACGCTCAAATTTATGCTGAGACGATTGTATCAGACGTCATCGTTCCTCTACAAGTGCAAATCGGTCCCTTATTTCAGTTAATGCATGATAATGCACGACCGCACACCGCAAGAGTTGTAAGACAGACTCTCGCCGCAGCTAACATCAATGTCCTGCCCTGGCCTGCTCAGTCGCCAGACTTGAACCCGATTGAGCATGCATGGGATATGCTACAGAGAAGAGCTCTGCCGAATATGGAGGGTATCCAGTCGCAAGAAGACCTTTTTTTGTTGTTGCAACGAACATGGGCGGCCATTCCACAGCGTGATTTGGATGAACTCATTTTGAGTATGCCAAACCGATGTTCTTGTGTTGTTAGTGTTCGCGGTAGAAACACGGATTATTAATTGTTTAAGTTACCCAATAAAATTTTAAAGAAAACTGTTATTTCAGTCTTTTTTTCGAACTTTAATGTTAGTGGTTCAAATGTCAAAAATCCCTTTATTAGGAAAATGGCAAATTTCTTTATTAATGCAAAGGTGACTTGGTTTATCGTTACTGTGACAAACGAAAACACTTTATTTGATGAATCCTTAAAGAAAATTTTAATTAATATCAATCAGGAGGAAAGTTATTGCAAAAATATATGTTGATCCCTAGATACTTTTGATGTGTTTAGTTAGGTATCAATAATAGTACAAACTGCCGACTCCATCATTAATATAAATCCGTCACAATCAAACAGTAATCAACGCACATTTATGAACACTTTTAAACCTAAACAAATATTCAATTTGCAAAACGGATTTAAATGTTTAAATCCGTTTCTATTAGCTTGCAACACTAAAGTGTCTTACATTCACTATTGCAGACACATAGTAAAACCGTTGATTCTCATATGATTATGTTTGGGTTGTTTTTATCTCAATCGATCTTGAGAAATCATCAAATGAATTCTTCCGCTCAGGACGGGGCGGAAGGAAGTGTCAGACTCTTACTGACTAAAACTCATCCGTGTTCCTCCTAGTGCCCTTTGCTTTCCAGTGCCGCAGTGACTCTTTCGAACAAATTCCGTGAACCCATTAAAATACCATACGAGTGTATTTTTACTGGGTGTCAAAGTTCAAAAACAGTTAAATATACATTATTATATGTTGGAATTTCGCGATTGAGTGCTCAAAATAGCAGTTAGTAGGTATGTCTAAATGTCACTTGTTTTACAAGTCTGTTACTACTTTCGTTTTGGTAATGTACTTTCATTTTTATGTGAACGAATTTCTTTCTATTTCTTATTCGGTGGGCTGCTAAATCTTCATTGAATCATGACAGTTATCTAAACATTGAAAGCAATGTTAATGGTTTCTTGGCACCAATTTTTTCCCAGTTTCGCAGTTTGGTCTATTTCTCAGGAATTGTGCATGTTTCGGGATGAAAGTAAAGTTAAATAGCTAATTTTAGAGAACCCTCAGTAACAAACGAATGTACAAACAAAAAATCTGAATAGTAATTAGTCAAAATAAAAACTTATACTTTTTGTAGCGCATCATACAATTAATCCATGTCATAAATTAAAAGCCGAATAGTTTTATTGCAGAATCATACAATTCAATAATATCCTCGCAATAAATACTACTTAACTTAGTTTCTTACTCTCGCTTACTCAGTTACCAAAATAAAACTTGCTAATTTCAGACACCTATATTTGTATACTTAGTGCTTGCATTTCACGAGCGCTCACAAACCATTGCAATTTAGACCTTCTGTCACTGATATAAAAGCCACCCATTCGTATTCAGCAACTGTCACTGTTACGTGACCTCGGTCAGGGCCACGGTTCCAGCTTCCATCAGCCTCGAGGGTTCAAAGCAAACAAGCACACATGAACACACAGCTTTTCAATAATTTGCGTGTTGGCAAGGTTATTTTTTTTTAGAATTAAGGTTGCCATTCGGGGTGGTCTTTAAGGTCGTAGAAAAATAGTTTAAAATTATTTCCCGAAGGTAAAAAATAGGCTTTCTTCCTGTTCCTGGGCGGGGTTAAATGAGAACGATACTGCTGAATTTTTACATTTTACAATTTTGAAGCACGGCCATGACCTTTTCCAATTGACTAAAAAATCTAATTAGTCCGTCAGTTAGATTATCGAAAAATATTGGACACGTATTTTTTGCTTTATCAAATCTATAAAAAATGACGAAGATAAAAGGCATCAAAGCTCAGGTGACGTCACACGAGTATTCAACGCACTGTATCGTCTTCGTTTTTTAATTACGTGAAGAAACACAAAATACGTTTCCAATATTTTTAGAACTCTATCTGACGGACTAATTAGCGGTTTTATTTATTTATTTAAAAAGTGCTGCCACATCACAAACATTTAACATTGAAAATAACTTAAACTATTTAATTTATGGCCTGATGCATGTGACAATAATGGCGTACATAACATTGGCAATTCACCGGCTTGAAGATGAAATACAAAAATTAATTTTAAAAAAGAATACCTAATGAAAACATACTTTGAAATTCAAATTTAACAAATAATACGGTAGGTAATAATTGTTGAAATATTAATAAGAATGTCTAATAAATGTCATGTCATATCAAAAAAAGAAGAAGTTTTTCAGTCAATTACATTTCTTCGCTTCTTCGACTGGCCACCAACCAAAAAAATACGCAACATCCGTTACAACTTTTACCCATTCACAAAATCTCTTGTAGCGGATGTACTTATGGCCAAAATTATTCACCACACAACTCCGGAGATAAGTATTGTAGCACAAACTGATTACCTATGCTACCTGTGCACTTTTGTGATCAATATCTGTCACTCCTGCACTTGACTTGACATTCAGTGAAACTTTGCTGGAGAATTAAAAAAAAAGAAAGTCTTGTTTTTGAGAATGCTCCAAAAAGTAATGTCACGG
The DNA here is from genome assembly GCA_905332915.2 of Hecatera dysodea. Taxonomy (NCBI): domain Eukaryota; kingdom Metazoa; phylum Arthropoda; class Insecta; order Lepidoptera; family Noctuidae; genus Hecatera; species Hecatera dysodea. The sequence continues at coordinate 6,110,910 of HG995299.1, forward strand.
TCAAAAAAGTTTGAGGTTGTAGTGGTATCAAAGGTTCTAAATAAGTGTTTTACGAAAATATACAAACGGCTTCCAAATAAAAACTCGGTAAAGTGTACCAAAAATAACTTGTTTTTGGTTAAGTATCTTTCTTCGTTTTTGACCGCGTTCCGAAATTAAAGTTATTTTATACCTTTACAGTTTTTATTTGATATTTTTCGGTAATTTTAGTGGTGATTCTCCGCAACTAAATTGACATTACACAGATAATGAGTCAGTCCGCCGCTGTGCAGCTGTTATTATGTAGCATCAAGTGTTATGTTTAAAAGCGGTGCAATCTCCCAACAACTTCATGCAGACAACTGTAAATATCAAACTCATAATCAATTAGTGTAACACCTACATCACATTGTAGCACTGTCATAAAAAACCATAGGACACACAATAGGACAGCCATCGATCATTGCCGAATAGAGTCGAACCAAACCGAATGTTACGTCATCAAGTTTTTTTTTCTCACCGGCCAGTGTGCCAACTTGCGCGAGTAGATAATTGCGGGGCGCTCTCCACAGCAATTGCAGGATTGCGTACTAAACGTGGCACGGGAGATAGGGTCAGAAGGTTTATTGTGTCCGGTTTTTTTTAAAAATAGTTTTGGCGAAATATGAGATAATAACACGAAAAGGAATTCAAAGCTCTCTTAGCTATGAATTCCTTTTCGTGTTATCGCTTGGATTTATCTGTGGACGGGTTTATATTCAGTAAATTGATTACGTATCGTCAAACATGTTTATTCTGCCATTCGTTTGGTTGAAAATAAAAATGCAGTGAGAGATTAAGTATAATTATGTAAGTATCTATTATAATTAAGTAGACATACTGTCGAAGGTTCCTCTTTAGTGACGAGTTTTCACATTCATGTTTTAGTTTTTCTTTGATTTTGTCAAAGATGTTTGGGTAGATAATAAAATACTGCCGTATTCCTCTTTTTACTTTTCATTATAGTGCATTTATATTGTCTTTGTTATAGTGGATGGTTAAATATGGGCCTTTTTCATAAACTCTGTATTGTAATTTAAATCAGCTTGATACAATGTGTGAAATATCTGACTCTCATGTGAAGTGTTTGAGACGTATCGATTGACTTATTACCGTTTTTTGGAAGAATATGATTTCTGGGACATGTACCTAGTTGTAACTTTTAGTTTAAAGCTTTTTACTCTGTGGTCTTAGGTCATTCTCATTAGTAAGTTAAAGGTGTAAACTTGAGACCTAGAAGTTTTGAAGATAGTATCGAACAGAATAGGTGATTGTAAGGTCAGGACACAGCGGGGTTTTGGCTCCGGTTTTGCGCAAAATTACCAATAGCGATATTGGATCGGCATTTTGAGTTCTAAGAAGCTCATGGACACCAATGCCTGACATCGGTGAAAGAAAACAAAGTCAAAACGTTTATTTCAATTAGGCAATTTTGAACGTCATCATTTACACTTAACATAATAAAGTGACTCTAGCGTTCATTTGTAAAGGTAGATTGTTATGAAGAAGAACGGACAAGAGACTCCATAGTTACTCTCAAATAAGTGTTAAAAAAAACATATTTGTGAGGAAGATGTACCTCTAGCATACTAGTCATAGAACCCAGTATTACCAACAGAGGTAAACTTATTAATTTTCTCAATAAGCACATGGTATTTATATATTTACAAATATTGATACTGTGTAAGTGAACAGAAATAAAAAGTAAAAGACACACAAACGTCGCGAGAACTAAGTATTTGAATGATTCTGCCTAGCCTTCTCAACAACTATGTTCCATTCTAGCCGGCTGCGTCTGAGAACCAGTATTTTACATCGAGCGTCTGCCTGACCACAACCCAGTAACTAGGTAACACGCACGATATCCTTTGTTAAGACTGGTGCCAGATTTTTTGGCATCCGATTATCTGTATCAACTGTCAAAAAAAAAAAAACTTTTTACAAAAAATACAACCGACTTCTAAACAAAAAAACCAAAAGTACAAAACAAGTTTAATTTCGGAAGTCAGACTTTTCAAAAAACAAAAAAAAAGCAACCAAAAACACCGAGTTTACTTTTTGGTATTTTTGTTTAGAAGTTGGTTGTATTTTTTTTTTGTAAAAAGTTTTATTATTATTTTTACTTTTTAGTGGTTCACTCCCAGCTAAACATACCCATCATAGCGTACGTGGTATAAATTGGTGTAAACAATAAACAAACATGCGATTTCAGCTATCCGACAGATTTGCTATCATTTATTGAAATTAACAATATCTCGCTCATAAAATAAAAACTACTCGACGAAACTGAACTAAATTCTTATGGGACCAAATGGCAACTACCTATTCTTAATCGAATAAAAAAAACAACCACGTTAATCGGATCAGGAATCTCGGCGTAATCGCTGTACATAGTACATAGAAACAAAAAACATATCTGCCGAATTGAGAACCTCCTCCTCTTTGAAGTCGGTTAAAAACTTCAACAGACAGCCGAGGCCAACGCAACGGCAAGAAAACCTGCTTTCTTAGATTCGAAGCATTCACCAATGCACTGATCTCAGCACGCATCTCTTAACACAACATACAAGAAAAAAGTCGATTACTAACAAAACTACTAACAAATTAACCTTCCGATATCGATTCAATAAGTGACCTTGCCTTTAGGCCTCCTTTGAAGATTTGACACTTGACATGACTTTGACACTTCAAAGTGTCAAACTGCCACTGTTGACACCTTGTTGCCTCACAGACCTCTTTAAAAGCGTAACGAATATTTTTAAATGGCATTTGTTAAGAAGTGAACCTACCATATCTTGCACATACATATGGTACTGGCCAATTGGGAACATTTTGATGGTTAAATATTGCATTAGTATGTTCTAGCTACTGTGGTCTCGATAAGTGTGATTACGATAGTGCATTCACTTCTATCGCTCTGGGACGAGCGGAAGGGTGTTACATTCTTACTGACTAAAAACATTAAAAAAAAAAAAAAAACAACCGACTTCTAAACAAAAAGACACGAAAGTATAAAATAACTTTAATTTCGGAACTCGGTGTTTTGGTTGTTACTTCCTTTTTTGAACACCGACTTCCGAAATTAAAGTTATTTCATAATTTTTGTTTTGTTTCTTTTTCTTTTTGTTTAGAAGCCGGTTGTCTTTTTGTAAAAAGTTTTTTATTTTTCACGTTTTAGTGGTACACCCCCCCACCTAAACGAACGTACACGTACACGGTATAAATTGTGTAAACAAAAAGTAAGCCCAACAATTGAGAACTGCTGTAAATCGTTGAGGAATTCCCTCAACTGTCTATGGTCTCCATCATCAGACCTGTAATGGCACTTATAACCCATATGGTGCAAAGTTCTCATCAATAGAAATGAATTAAGTCCAAACACCGGGTACTTGCTGTAAGTCGTTGAGGAATTCCCTCTACTGTCTTTCGGATTCATCATCAGAGCAACTTCAGACCTTCACTAAGTAGTAGTACTTTAAGATAATTAATGAAAAAAATTATAAAGGCTCCCATCGACTTCCCTGGGATGCCATCATCAGATCCTGGTTTCCTTATCATGGTACCACCCTTGGGATATCTCCTTTACGACAAAAAAGAATCATCAAAATCGGTTTGTAAACGAGGAAGTTATCCGCGAACAAACATAAAAAAAATAATATAAATATGGCCTAATTGAGAAACCTCCTCCTTTTTTGAAGTCGATTAAAACACCCGTGTTGCTTTTTTGTCTAATGGTTCATAGATTTTTATTTATGAAAACTATATGTAAGAAATAACGACTTCTTATTGAAGGCAATAAGAATGCTTTTTTAACATGACTAAGGAGTCATGTTCAAAATTAGGTATTGGTGTACAAAAAATATTTAATATTGTTGAAAAAATTACGATATACTTCTGTTTGGTCCTTTTTGCGTAACCAATGGAAAAATTATTAAGTAATGCGTATTTTAAATTATGATTGACTAAATACTAAAAACTTGTGAAAACTTCAGTTATTTTGATTAACTAGATTTTGGTGAAATTAGGAGTTTTGGATTTTGAAAAACCCTTATCAAGATACGTTTAGAAACTGATTTAGTTTTGGTCTAATTTTATAAATCAAACTCTACTAATATCGAAGTCTGTTTTACAATAATAACACTATTCAACAAATTTGGAACTTTTGAAATTCCCCTAGTTCCTACTATGTTTTTATTATTTCGTAATGTTAACACAAAACGAATATATACTTAGGTAATATGAGTATAAGATTTCCATCAAATCACAGTTTTCAGATAAAGTGCCTGGAAATATCACGTTTGGTCTAAAACCCCAATCTTAAATGATGAAAAGCAACGTTTTTTTCAGACTGACTGACTCTTTTATACACTGGGACTCGAGAGATATAAAATATCATGAACAAAAGCAGGTTGTGAAATGTCTTCTCTTCTTCCATAAATAAAATAAAAATACAATCAAATCGGGAAAACTTTAGACTCCTTTTATCCTGTAACTAATGTTATGAAATTGATTGAGTCAGGCGTTACGTTGCGGAAATCCATTTTAAATTTGAAAATGAAAATAATATATCTAGTTTTAATTTCCGCGATTATTTGTGGGTTGCAGTTATGCACCTCCCTCCCACCCGCTATATTATGCACATGTAAGATTACAAGGCAAATGCAAGGATTTTATGCACATGCAGGAAGGCAAAGCAACACGTCCCCTGAGGATGCCTCGTGGAGAGGCGAGACACGTGTCGGTATTGGTGTTGGGTTTTGCTTTGCCTTGAGATTTTTGACACACACGTGATATTTTGATGATTGACGATTAAAATAACGCGACAACAGTATTTATACGATAGCAGTTTTTTTTTAAAACCCGCGGTGTTTGACCAGGTCTTGAATTAAACCAAATAAAAAGTGAATTTCTCCGCTTTTAGATGAGATATAAAAATTGAAGTTTTTCAGATATTTTAAATTACGCATTCTGATTACGAAAAAATACAAATCAAATCATATAATTTTTTAGTGTTGAGTTGTGTAACCTAATCCAATTATATGGGCAGATGAAATTGTGATGGTTCGGAAACAATTGTACCAACCCCTGGTATTATATTTCTTCTGATAGATGTTTTTGCAGAAAAATCGTACTTACCTTTACTTAATCTCCATTGTCTTTCAAAGAAAACTTCGCTGTCACAAACATATTTAACATACGACATAACCTTTGACGTACAGCCTTTTTAGCTTTTCATACATTCAATTCCATTCAATATTCGGGTACATGGCTATGGTACAATACACGAGGTTACAGCCCAAGCCATGCATTTATTATTTTTACGAAACGTATTACTTCACCCTTTTATCTAAGTACTAGCTGACCCAGCAAACGTTGTTTTGCCATATAAAATAAAGAAAATATTTAGGGGTCTCCTTTATCATTTAGGGGTATGAAAAATAGATGTTGGCCTCAGACCTACTGATTATGCATATAAAATTTCATAAAAATCGATCAAGCCGTTTCGGAGGAGTATGGTAACTAACATTGTGACACGAGAATTTGATATAGGTATAAGATAATCATCCGTAACGTTCTCACTTTTCTATCGAATAAATCGGAATATTTATCGATACTTGCGAAGATTATGCGAATTTGAACATTTGAAAACTTCGGAATATTACTTCCCAGCATCACTAGTTACATGTCTACGATTGTTAGTTCTGGGACATTATTTATCATGGATTCTTCAAATTTTGAAAGTACACAAATGATACAAAAACACATTTTTGTTTCATTTGTGTACTGGTATCTGTCACTGTCATTTATGTAAAGGTACATTTAAATATATCTAAAATAACCTAACGCTTTTCACAAAATGTTGCACTGTATTACCCAGTTATTGGGTACGGTGCTATGGTGGTGAGATGGGCGCTCTATGTAAAATATTGGTAGGTACTCAGTTGCATCCGGTTAGACTGGAAACCGATCTTATATATATATGAAAAGGCTAGGCAGATGATGAAAACATAACAGATATGCACTATAACACACACCGTATGTATGGAAGATTAGCTGCTGCTCACGGCTTCGCCCGCGTGAATGTCGGAAATTATCTCAAGGGCACATAATCCCGGGACAAAAAGTATTCTTTGTGTTATTCCAGACTATGATCTGTATCCGTGCCAAATTTCATTAAGATCCATTCAGAAGTTTTTGCGTGGAAGAGTAACAAACATCCATCCATACTTACAAACTTTCGCGTTTATAATATTAGTAAGATTTATTATAATTATTTATTCAGATACTTATTAAGGCCTCAACCTCGTGACCTCAGATATATTGGACGACGAAGGATGAGTCAGTAACTACTTGAACCGAAGCATCTAAGTGTACGTTCGTACAGTGAAAGGTGTATTCAAGATTTGATCTCAGACCGAATGGAGAATGAATACTAATCCTTTCCGGTAAACAAAACCGAATTTAAGATGAGCACTGATGCAATTTGGATTCACAATCGAAATGAATTTCTACGGTTCAAGATGTATGGTAATAAACTTAATTTATCATAAAAATAAATCAGAGTTATCTTAGCTTGTTGCGGAATTTGTTCGAAAGAATCACCGCGGCCCTGGAACGCATGGGTGGGTTTTAGTCAGTAAGAGTCCCACACTGCCTTCCACTCCGCCCAGAGCGGGAGAAGTCATTAATATGATATTAGGATAAAATATAGCTTATTTTACTGGCTCGTAATGTAGCTTTCTATTGGAGAAAAAATATGTAGTTAGAATCAGTCTAATAATTTAGGAGCTTATTCAGGACAAATAACAAAAAAAAAAAAAACTTTAACCTCGTGTTAGCAATTAATTCTGAGTTATAAAGATAATTCTGATTTGTGCAAGTGGGGTCGTTTGTAGCTCTAAAAGTCAAATAAAAAATAATGATAAGCGCCGATTTTATGTATTGCATAAAATTGAGTAAAATAACAATAACTCTTAAATTTGCATTCATTTGGTTCTCATTGTGGTTTTATCCAATTAAAAGATTACTAATAGGCACTGATTAAAATTATTGCATCAGCTAGTAATTCGTATTAGACGCTCTTGAATTGATGTTTACCATTTCCTAACTAAATAATATACCATATTGCTTGCAGTGGTGCAATAATATTATTCTATATAATTAATTTGGTTTTGAGAGCTACTATCGAATACCTTTACCGAGGTTTGGAACACCGTGGCAGCTGATTCTTCAAAATAAATAATATTGTAAGCAAACGGTATTATTTTAACTCATTGTTGTCATTCACATTCATTTTGAGAAGTGCTCATTTTGTGAAGTGTTATTTTGAGAAATGCACATTCTGCGTCAAAACCCCTTTTATTTCTGGATGGGAAATCATCAAATGACTTCTCCCGCTCTGGGCGGAGTGGAAGGGAGTGTCAGACTCTTATTGACTAAAACCCACCCGTGACCCTTCTTGTGCCCTTTGCGTTCCAGGGCCGCGGTGACTTTTTCGAACTAATTCCCTAAATGTTTTGAACTAACTTTTTAGACCTATGTATCCTGCTTATTTGCGTGAAGTTTCATTAAAAATCGGTTCTGTCATTTCGCCAAATAGTGACTTGAACATTTGTATGAAATGCCATACGGCGTACACGCTCTTAAGTAAAATCAGTTTGTAGAATCCTATAAAGCTACGAATACTATAATTGTGTAACATCTGTTTACTAATTGGGAAAGGATTCATTTGCTTTTGAAACAAATCAACTTTGAGCGTGAAGTGGTTGGTGTACATATGTATGTTGACAGTTTGACACAAGTTGTACGCAATGCAATGTTTGACCCAAGTGTTACTATGGCCGTACTACGAAGTGCCAATGCTATCATGATTCAGTGTGAGGGAAAGGGATAGTGCTATTCGTCTTGTGTAACTCCGTCTCTCTCTGACACAGGAATCACGATGGATTTAAGACGTCATGGTAGGGCTGCTGGTATCAATATTGCTGTAATATTCGCTGTTATAGAGTTTGTGTTCCCAATAATATTCAAATCTGAACGACTGATTAACTGATAGTCTGTATTAATTACGCTTAGTTAGATTATCAAGTGGGAATGATTGCAGTGTGTCGTGATGTGATGTGACGTGCTGAATGTCGTAATCTGAGGAAAGAAGGTGGCGAATGTTTTGTCTTATTCTTCTTTTGGACATAGTGTCGGATGAAAAACCAAAATGTTAGGCCCAATACTTAGCCACTTTCACGGCATACTGAGCAAAGCTGAATTTGTAAAAGCAACTCAAGTACGTGGAATGATAATTGTCGCAGAAGGTAGCCGGATGAAAGTTTTCGAGAATCCAGAAGATCACAATTGGCCAAACACAACACAATTTTCCAGGTTTTTAAGGCCTTTTCGAATCTTCTATGTTTTAGTGGAATCCTGCCGTAAATAATTAGGTACATTCCAGCCTTTTTTTGATCGCATAGTGATGTGACATTATGTAATGAAACAAAGCATTGAAAAAAAACGAAAACATTTATGGTGTTATGCGTCAGCAAAGGTTAGCTTTTGATCCTGCTACCCTTGTCAAAACCAGTTGCCTCTTTCTATTTTATTCACGAAGCAATCTTTTGCTGAAATTGTTATTATAACAGCACGGAACGCGTTAGAGATGACATCTGCAATGACACAGTTGCGTCGAGTTGAGTTTGACATAGCTATCTCCCCGTAAATAAGCATTTGGTCAAGTTTTATACTTATATCTCAAACTCTAAGTAAACTTGGCATTACAGAAGAGTTTGATACATTCTTAATTCAAAATACTCAATTCAGGAACCCGGCCATATTTCGAATTGTCACTCATGAGTATAATACTGAACGTTTTGACACACTTGGTTTGTGTGGAAAGTTTTAACAGCACGGCTTTTTGGTTGAATGTTTAAGAGAATAACAGCCGCACGGATCGATCTTCAAGGTTTTAAGCAATGCTTTCCAAGGTTGGTCTGTGGATGGGTGACCATCTTAACATACCAAGGTTGCTCCGTGCCTCGTACAGCATGTTAAGCCGTTGGTCCCGGCTGTAATTTGTATGTCTTTCTCTTGGCAGTCGTTACGGATTGTCAGAAGCCAGCAAATTTGACTACAGTCCTGCCAAAAACTACCCCTGTTACCCAGTTAATGGGTTGTGGAAGTCTGGTAGGCAGCCACTCCACGTAAAATACTGGCATTCATCGTAATCCGGGTTGACTGGAAGCCGACCCCAATATAATTGGGAAAAAGCTAGGCAGATGATTTCAGGAAGAATATTATATGCAAACTCCTCCATAAATAACTTTGTACGCTTTTTTTTACTAAAAGCTCAAGTGATACTTCATCCTCTCAAGTTGTAATTAAAGCTTTTTAAAACCTCGACAGTACAATCTCAACTCTTTGAAGAAGTTACTCAACTTAACGGTGATTAAAATTTATCTCAGTAATTTTAATCATGCGTTTTTTTTTATTCTACGAGTTTTGTGAACTAGGGATGCGGCTATGTTTGACTTGAAAACTCTTACGTGTCAAAAAATTAACTTTCAAACGATCGACTCTGAATTTACCGTAAGTTCAATGTTAGTCGTTTGTGTTTGTTTACTCTTTAATTTTAAACTTAAGGTTAGTTAGATTTATTATATTTTAGTTAGATGATACTGACTCCAGCTCTAGCTTTATTTCCACTAGTTTTTAAATAGCACTTTAATACCTAAAAATAGATCACAAAAACCTTAGTCGCTACTTTTACTTTTGATTGGCATTCTTATCGATAAAGATCAAGACATAAGATCGACACCTGCCCATCACTCACGCTTGAACATCAAACATTTCGCGCGCAATATGTCTTGATTTCATCAACGTTTCAAAATGGCGGCGCTATCGAGATAAGTAAGTAAAGCATGACTTAAGTCAACAATCACCTGTTTAGTAGTAGTAGGACAGTTGCATCAAGCCTTTTAAGGCGTATATATAGGTATGACGTCAGCGTTCGTTTATGGCGATTTGCGATTAGAATGTAAATAGATTCTATGATGTGTCTCAACTTTTGGTATCGTCTTGAGTGATTTGGTTACTTTCGTGTGCATGGTTACTGCTGTCTTGGCTTTGTACTGGTTGCTGGTTTCAAACGGAATCTAAATCGGAATCAAACAGCAACGGGGTCTCATCTATGTATAACGCCTTTTGACGGGTAAAGTTATTAATTAGTTATAATATAACTCCCATGTTATAAAGCTGCATTTAATTATTGCTAGTTAAGTTTCTCCTAGATTCATAGCAAAATCTGAAAGCAAACAGTGGCACTTGTAACCACTAGGCAGACGAGACAGTCCATGTACCTACTGCAAAATTCAATTACAGTTAAAACTATATTTTTTTAATATTCAACTAGTTTAGCCGGTGGCTGAAACTAGTTGAATATTAAAAAAATATAGCATGGAATTAAAAATTATCCGAAGAAAACATACTTTTCGGATGAAAAGGCATGTTCTATTTGTGCGCCAAGTTTCCTCCGAATCCGTTCAGCCGTTAAGACGTGAAGAAGTAACAAGACAGACAGACTGTAGCATAAAATAGATACCCTACAAATGGCAGTGAAAGCAGATATTATAGTGTGCCTGTCAAAATCAAAACCTGCTTTGATCCTATAAGCAGCTGTTTTGTGGTCACAGATAAATAATGTAACTTTCTGTTTTGGTTCGTTAACTATATATAATCTAGTTTGGTATCTAGGCCAACAGATGTGTTCAGGAAACACTAATGCTTATTGACTTGGAGATAATAATATTTCCTGTGTACTCAGGCGAGATTTTTTTGTCTATTGCTATGTTCTAGGTATGTCAGTTAATGGCTTTTAATGGCCTCATTGAAATAAACGTTTTGACTTTGAAAGTAGAACTAAGATGACGAATGGTAGGGTGCATGGAAGACCTCAGGGTTCAACTGTTTTCTTTATTGTTTTATACATATTTTTCTTATATATATACAGTAGGAGCAGCAAGAATAATATAACCAGAATTCTACGGAAACTTGATTAAATAGAGTGCCCATAGAATGTCTTGTTAATTTTTCTCTGTAAAATTTACGTTTGGAAACGGGTAAATAATTCAACTTACTGACTGACAGAATTTGTGTCATCAAAGAAACTCAAAGTAGGTAAGGTAACTGAATTCATGACAGAAAATTGGCTTATTGGATTGTAATTTCCGCGGATAACTCCCAAGGGTTAATAAAGTTTCCGAACTTACCTGAATACTTGTTGATTTAGAATTTGGTCTATTCATAGGGAATTATCAACTTTATTTACAGAGATATTTATGGAGAATCAGAGAATAATATCAACAATCTATAAATCTAGACCTCCAGTTTCAAGTATTAGGTATCCAACGTACACTTCGACTAGCAGTGCCCCGCGGTTTCACTCGCATAGTTCCCGTTGCCGTGGGAATATGGGAATAAAATATAGCCTATGTTACTCGTGGATAATGTAGCTTTTCATTGGTGAAAATTACTAAAATAAGTCCAGTTGTTTCGGAGCTTACTCGGTGCTAACAAAATAATAAAAGTGTAATAATAAAAGTATACATAAATACACTTTTTGGTACCACCTCAAGAACTTCTGAAGAAAAGTTGTAACCATGACAGCAACGTAGTATAAAATAATTTAGGCCTCTCACAAAATCAATTTAAAAAAAATCGAGTTTGACAGTTGTGTAGCGGAGTTATCAGTCTATCAGAGGATCAGGGTTACTAACTCCATACCCAAGTGTGCTTATGTGCGGCGATATAGATGGCGAGAATATACCCCGCCAGCGATTCGTGCCAAACTTAAGTGGACTTGAGACCGCGAAAAGCGACCTACTGTTCCTTTAGACGCTCTGTTCAATTTTTCAATTGTTTACCCCTGTTTGTGCCTTTTTTATTGATTTACATTTTCAGGAGGTAAATAATATTTTTTATTTTTCCTAGCTCCTGATAACGTGCCGAACTCATTCAATAACCCATAAATTCAACCATCGCAAACCTTCTTACAACAATCGAGAAACATCATCTGAAAAAATTCAAATAGGAACAATAAACTTCAAAGTACCTAGGTATATGTAATACTTTATTAGGTAGAAAAAGAATCGTACCACAGTCATGGAATTGAGGGGATATTATTTTGTTATCCAGAAGCGTAGATAAACAAGCTACAAGTACCTAAATATCACATTATTGAAGAGCCAATAAGGGAACTTTGCTGAGATATAATGTCTTTCCTCTTTTTGCCCCATACTTTCCTTGCCTACCGTATCCGTGGGTGCGTTTACAAACTTAAAAACTCACATACACAACTAGACCCGGATCAACTATCTGTAGGCCATGCAAGTAAGGCACATGACATACAAAAGAGTATCTACACGTTTACAGTGTAGAATTAACACTATCACTTACAACAGAAATAATTACGCATAAGAAAGCATATCTACGTACTAAAATTATATTTATTTTATTATTTATGTACACACATACAATAATTAAGAGAAAACATTACAAATTTTAGTACAAAGGAACTGCTTATTTCAAACGAAATTTCTTCCAGCAGACGAGGCTTCCGGCGACTGGGACCGCAATTAACTGGGACCGCGGTCCCAGTCGCCGGATTCGTAAAAATTAAATATTTTTCTTCCGGCGACTGGGACCACTCATATATGATAACTGAAACCAAAAAAATGTACAGTCAAACGAAAAATTTTTAGGTGAAATAATTGAAGAAAAATACTTTTTGATTATATAAAAACGTCATTTATTGATATAAAAACAGCCTTTGACTACAGTTCTGTTATAATTTAAACTTTCGCAATAAAACATACACATAAATCATGCTAACAATAATTTAAAAAAAAAATAACATAAATCGTACTTATAATAATAATAAGTCCCGTTTATAACAAAAGGGCTACATGACCTTGAAATCGACAGGCAAAACGGACTCGAGTTAGAGACGGATAGTAGGTATTATACAATCATACAATGCTATGCCCTTTGTGTGTGTTTACCTGCATGTGTGAATTATGTAAAAACGGGCTAGCTTAATGTATTACTAAGCGCATAGGATAAAATCATGTCTAGAATGAGTCAATGATATTCATATAAATAATTTAGATTTTTTTTCGTTTGACTGTACCGATTTTGGCTTGAATAATAGATTTTTTTAAGTTATCTATGAGTGGTCCCAGTCGCTGGAAGAAAAATATTTAATTTTTACGAATCCGGCGACTGGGACCGCGGTCCCAGTTAATTGCGGTCCCAGTCGCCGGAAGCCTCCAGCAGACCTGCGAAAGGATAAACGAAAAAGAAATGTAGACAATAGTGTGTAAGAACAAGAGAAGAAGAGAATATAAAGCTATACATACATATATAGACTTTTATTTTCGTTAATGTTGCACGTTACTGAGCAAATAAGACATGCCTGGGGGCTCTGGGATCTTGGACTAATATACGCTGATTATTTAATGATTTCACAGAAAATATGCACCCGGGCGTAAACTAACGTCACTACATTAATTACTTGTTTATTTATACTATTTAATTTACTAGTATCATAAAATTTTTATGTCTGTTTGTTAATGTTGTAATATTAAATTCTTGTACTTCAAACTTATCAGACAGATGTATTGCTATGGTTGACACCAGATAAATGTGCAATAAAGGTCATTGCCCTTTCCTTGATATCTCTTCGTAGGTACATGGACAAAAAAAATGAATCGTTTTCCATTACTAGTAAATATAAGGGATCACGATGGATGTCGATTCAATATAGCATTAGTTCATTATTTCTGTTTTAAGAATTAAGGTTGTCAATTAATGTAGGTGGGTCAATGACCGTTATTGCACATTATTTGGTGCCGACTATAGAAAATTCTTCTCTGCTTCTCTCACCGTTGAGAGCGGACGATTTGGGGACTATCTTCATGTACATTTTTGACGTTCGAAAAGTACTGTTTTCAGCCCAGTTAGAATAAATGTGATTTGATTGATTAGATTAGATTAGAGAGAGACTAAAGAAAACAGGCATGACCGCATGAGTGAGGCCATCGATTCTCTACAAACCCGACATACTTCTAAAACACAAAGTGCCTTATTTACCTGGTAAACGTATACGTAACGCCCATTACAAAGTTAACATGATACCGTTATGACACGGAGGGTGAGCAGTGACCTTGTAATTGCGTAATTATCTTGGTGTTTGTTCACTGGAACGAGTTCCGTCGGTCAAGACCAAGGAGTGGCCGTGGAGATGAGCATAGCGGCAAATAAGCCATTAAACTTGGCTTTAGACGTAACGCGATGGTTTACGGGGTCTTGTGATGAAAGTACTGGTTTTTGATCATTGTCAAGTTAAGAAGAAAGAAAGAAAGAAAATAAATTTATTTGGCACATACAGATGCACATAATGTAGACACAAATAAAAGGAAACTTAAATTTAAAACAATAACATTGTGTGACCCGCGGCTGCGCCAAATATATTTCAGCAAAATGCCAGACAACTAGGAGCCGCCTGACGCTGGTTTTCAACTGAACCTAACGTTTTTTTTTTTTTTTTTTTTTTTGAATGGACTACTCGCAGTTCAGCACATTAAGGCTGGTTACTGCTCAACCGGGCAATCCCGTGGTTGCCTTAGATTCTAAGGCCCCCAGCCGGGGCGAACCTAACGTTGAAGTGTACGGATGTAAATCAGTTTGTGAGGTGTTAAATATACAGGTAAATACATACATAATAGTTACATACGTACATGTAAATGTGTAGTGAACGATAAATAATAATGTGATATAATAGATAATAGTGTGATAAATATATCTGAAGAAATTAAGGAAAGAAAACAATTGAAACAATAAACACAAATGTCATCAAATTAATATATATAAACAAGTAAATTTAAATGTAAAGTTAGGTGCTAATTGGGAGTACGGTAGCTTGTTCTCGTATGAAGGTAGGTACGTTAGGTACTGGTTTCAGCTGGGGAAGAATATGATAATAGATTTTAAATGCGAAAATAAATCTATCCGTCTGTTTAGTTCTTCACGGATAAAAGTTGGCATTGGTTTTTTTTTTTAAATTTTAATTGCTTAGTAATAATTGATTAATTTAAGATTTATAACAATCATTTTATAACAGTACAATAAACATTTGGCTCAATGTTATACGTTTGAAAAAATCTGTGTCTAGATGAATTAATATCTGTATCTCAGATAAGCGCTCTTCCCCATAATTATAGCTAATATTTTTTTTTCTTGATGGAAAATAATCAAATGACGTCTCTCGCTCTGGGCGGAGCGGAGGGAGTGTCAGACTCTCACTGAATAAAACCCACACGTGGTCCTTCTAGTGCCCTTTGCGTTCCAGGGCCGTGATGACTCTTTAGAACAAATTCCGCAACCAATATAGCTAATATTCAGATTAAATTTCATTCTTAGGGAATTGTGACAATTTTTGACTTTCACGTGGATAAAGTCGCTGGCTTTTTTTTTTTTTTTTTTCTTGATGGGAAATCATCAAATGACCCCTCCCGCCCTGGGTGGGGCGGTAGGGAGTGTCAGACTTTTACTGACTAAAACCCACCCGTGATCCTTCTTGTGCCCTATGCGTTCCAGGGCCGCGGTAACTCTTTCGAACAAATTCCGCAACCCTAGCAGGCACCGACCCTATGGGGTCCCGTCCTTGGTGCTGACGGCTCCTTCGGCGCGCGTGGAACACAACGCGTCGTCGACTCAACCTGGTGTCGGACGGCGAGCCACCCACGCTCACCGTCCCCAGGCATCAGCCACTGCGCAATAGCACAGCGGCCGACTTGTCTCTGGAGGAGGCCGAAATGGGACCATTACTGGCACTCCATCTCAGCACCCTCCCGAGCGTTGGGAGTCGCAGCACCCGCAGCAGAAGCGGCAGAAGCGGCGACGGAAGCCGCGGCGGCGGCAGAGGCGGCGGCGGCGGCAGACCTCTTGCCCTTGGTCGGGGCGGATGGCGCGCAGGCCCTTCCCCCAGCCCAGTGCTCGGCCGGCTTGCCAGCAGCCGCACATGCACTGCAGTGCGGCGTGGCCTCACATGAGCCGGCCCGATGACCGGGCTGACCACAGCGGAAACAAAGACCGCTGCGGTCCACCTCCGAGGGGCACATAGCTCCCGTGTGGTTGCCCACATGGCAGCGGTAGCACCTCAGAGGCCTGGGTTCCAGCAGTTTTACCCGCGCAGACACCCATCCCACCAAGAGCCTTCGGCCCTCCGACACAGTTCTGGCCGCCGTCACGGGGCAGCTCACCACAAGGGTTTGCATGCCCGTGTTGTCAGGCCGGAGGGCGCCCGCCTTGACGAGCTCGGCAGAGCACCCCCCAGTCCTGGCGACGGCGGCCACAACTTCCTCCTCCGTAACGGAGTCATCCAGGCCCACTATGCGCATGTCGATGCGCTTAGTCGGCCTGGACACCCGGACCTCGTCCGCGGGTAAGACCGCCCTCAGCTTTTCGGCCAAGGCGTCCGCGAACGGGCCACTCTCCGCTCCGGCGAGCTCGAGCTTGCGGGCACCGGTTAGGGTCCTCCTGACCCCGATGCCCCCGCTGATGCCCAGCTCTTGGAGGCTCACCGCCTCCTTCGCCCGCTTCAGTACGGCGAGATACGTCACGCCCCTCTGTTCCGCTTCCGGCTGCAGTGTGAGCACTACAGCCGCGGATTTCGGGGCGCGAAGCCTCGCCGCAATAGCGTTGGCCTTACGCCGCTGCTTCCGCGCCTTCCTCCTGGCCGCCTCTTTGGCCCTCCGCTTCTGGCCAGCAACCTGCCACTCGGCCCCGGCCGCAGGAGTGTCCGAGGGTGGGGGTGGGGGCGGCTGTGGCACCACTGGCGCCGCAGCCTTAGCCGCTCCTCCCCGAGCCTTCCTCCCACCCCTTCGCCGGGGCCGACTTGGTCGTCGCCGGCGTCGCAGCCGCCGGCGCCACAGGCGCTGGCGCTGCTCCTCCCTTGGCCTTTGCCTTCGCCTTGCCGGACGTTCCCGGGCTGGCAGCCGCGGCGGCCGCGTACGAAGCCGCCTTCTGCTGCTGGCCCGGGGCCCTCTGAGTCGCCGCTGTTGCCGCTGTTGGGGGACGCCGGACCATGTCCTCCAGCATGGAGAACTGCCTCCGGAAGGGAGCCAGCTCCTGCCGTACCAGGTCCCGCACCTGGCTCAGCACTTGGCCCCCCTCCGGCGCTGCCGGACTCAGTCCCCCTCGCGGCTCCACGGAGGCCGCTCTGGCCATCCCCGCCAGGTCCCTCCGGAGCGACTCATTCTCCTGAACGAGTCGCTCCGCAAGAACCGCGAGGCGGGCGACCTCCGCCCGCAACTCCGACGCCTCGTCTGAGGCAGTCCCGCCAGCGCGGTTGGCCGCCGCTGCCGCCAGTATGGAGGCTTT
The DNA here is from genome assembly GCA_905332915.2 of Hecatera dysodea. Taxonomy (NCBI): domain Eukaryota; kingdom Metazoa; phylum Arthropoda; class Insecta; order Lepidoptera; family Noctuidae; genus Hecatera; species Hecatera dysodea. The sequence goes on from HG995299.1 coordinate 6,128,355, forward strand.
GGCCGCACTGATGGCCTCCCGCTTCGAGGACTGCTTCCTCTTGAAGGCCACAGCGCGGATCGCGGCCTCCACGACCTCCGCAAACTGGGCCCTCTGGTCCTCAACAGCGGGAGGTACCTCTCCCGGGGACTCCAAGTCGTCAGAGTCGAGAGGAGGCGGACGAGTAGAGGGAGCCCTGCGACCGCTCCCTCCAGGGCGACGCCCCTCCTCCACCAACCTCTCGGCCCGACGCCCCACCTCCCGGGTAGAGGGTGCAAGTCCCCTCCCTGCCTCACAGCCCCTGCCCCGCCTAGCGGTGGGGATTTTGCGGGCGGAGGCAAATTCGTCCTCGGAGGACGACCCGCTGTCATCCTCCCGTCTGGGCCGCTTGCGGAAGAACTTTATGTTCTCCGCAGCAGCCCCCCCTCCTTCATCTCCAGAGCCCGCCGAGCTGACCGTTACTAGGTCTAGCGCGGAGCCGGAATCCAACTCCACGCCACCCCGGCGCTCAGGCGAACCCTCCTCTGCGAATTCGTGCGCCATCAGCTCCTTAAAGGAGGCGGATCTGGATGACGACGACGAATTGGAGCCTCCTCGGCTCTTGTTGCCACTGGCAAGCGGAAGACGTTTGGTGCCCACCCCAGAGTACGGAGGGCAGCCCGCCGAAGCGGGGTGGGATACCCCGACCGCTGAGCAGTCGGGACCCACCTGGGGACTCATTTTGCAAGCGTCTTTTTTCATTGGGTTTTCCTTTTAAGGGTGTGGTCCCTTTTCGCTCCGCCCCTTCTCAGGGCCCTCTCTCCCAACCTCACCTCTCCACCTGCTCGCTGCTCTCTCAGTCACGTCTGATGATCAGACGCGTACCAGAGAGCAGCGAGCAAGCGTGTGTCTCTCTTGGTCTGATCCCTCACTTGCGACCTTCCGGCATGAGTGGCTCTACCGGGAAAGCTCGCAAGATCATTGGGACGCTCAAGCCCCACCACGACGACAACGTGGAGACACATTCGGTGGGGATAAAGTCGCTGGCTGAAAGCTAGTATTAGTATTGTTTGATTGCGAAAACTGTCTATAAAACGATCGCTTCTATTTTAGTCAACCTTTTCTACTGTAGTGGAGCTTCATTAATGATTCAGAGCACTTATTTTGAAAGCTTGGTCCAAGAACGTTCAAGACTATGTAGTATGTATATACCTTTTCTTTCATCGTTCTAAAACTACAATAAACTAAACCATTACAAAATAAATGGCTGTAACATTTAGGTTAAACGAGACAGTTCGTCCCAAATTCGTGAGATCTAAAAGATAATCTAGAATTTCTGTGTCATCGCCATTTTGATCGGCTATCTTGAAAGATTTCATGAAAGATGGTACTTACTGTTGGCAAAAATGTTTCGAAAATCTGATGATAATCTGCTAATGGTACCTACACATATAAAGCTACCAAGAACCAGTATAAGTTAACGTCTCATTGTTTAGAAAGACTATACACTGCGAGGTTAACGTAAACTGGTTATTAGTTTAGTCGTCGTGGTACAAAGTATGGTTTATGATGAGTCATTTTGCCTTACTGCAGTGTTTCTTTGTAGTTTAACTGGAGCAGATGAGATCGCTATCATTCACAAGGACCAGGAGTGAGTCAAATGATTTCACATGTCGTGCCGAAGATTAGGGAAAAGCGAATATTAATTGGTTCGAAAGCAAAGACCGGGCCTCAAGTCTGCTATTACAATAGTGTCAGAATGGTCTATCATTGATTTCGTAATTGTTGATTTTTACAAGTTTTGTAATCTACTAATTTAAAAGCGTCACTATGACTTTCCAATGGTCAACCACTGACATTCCATTGAAACAAATGGTAAACTCGTACATAATGACAAATGAATGACAGACGTACCTATGCGGTAATCTGCTAAAATTTTGACAGTTCCTTTGATCAGTGACCTACCATTAGAGCATCATTGTGCAGTCATTGCTTTTTAACCGACTTCTAAAAAAGGAGGAGGTTCTCAATTCGGATGTTTGTATTTTTTTTTTTTTTTTTTATGTTTGTTCGCGCATAACTCCGTCGCTTGCCAACCGATTTGAAAAATTCTTTTTTTGTTGGAAAGGGTATATTTTCCAAATGGTCCCATGAAAATTTTATCGAAATCGAACAAGCGGTTTTTTAAAAATCAACAAAAATCTAAAAAAAATATCTACATTGCCTACATTGACGACCTTTTAGTTTACTCTGCATTGGAGCAGTGCATTTTTTTACACCAATGTAATTGGTTCGTTTAGGTGGGGGAGGGGAGGGGCTGTAGGTACCACTAAAAAGTGAAAAATAAAAAAACTTTTTACAAAAAAATACAACCGACTTCCACAAAAAATCAAAAAAGTACAAAATAACTTTAATTCGGAAGTCGGTGTTCAAAAAACGAAAAAGGAACCACAAACACCGAGTCCGAATTAAAGTTATTTTGTACTTTTTTGATTTTTTGTGGAAGTCGGTTGTATTTTTTTAATAGCTCGGTTATCAAAAAGTATTACGAGAACATTGGCCGACCAATGATCGAACATTATAAATTTAGTAGATTACGAACTTTTAGCAAAATGACAATGGGATCGTGTTGGAATGACAAATTTATAAAAATAGTAGACTTGGGGTCCTGTAAGTCTGCTACTTCTTTCACTCGGGGTTGAGCGGAAGGGAGTGTCAGGCGACTAAAAACCATCCGTGTTCCAACTAATGCCCTTTGCGTCCCGCGGTGACTCGTTCAAATTCCGCAAACCTGGCAGGCACTGGCTTTAGCGGGCCTCTACTTCTGTGCTGTCATCTCTTTGAGGCGCGCGTCTACCCGGGCCTGGTTGTTATCGGACGGCGAGCCCCAACGCTCATCAACCGCAGTTCCTTCACATACCCTGTTCCCGCAGAGGCAGAGAGGTTGACATCATACTCAATTAAAAAAGGGCATATTTATTTTAGATTTTTGAAGATAAAACTATTATTTCTTCCCTTTTAGTCTAGAATAAAATTAAATCAAACTTGCACTGATCCATAAATTGTCATAAAAAAAATTAAGAATTTAGCAATCCGATTTAAAGTTTTTGTGATATGCGCGGAGAAACATACAAATATACATATGTATCTACACTTATGAAATTTGACACAAATGTTTAAAAGCTGGTAACATAATTATGCAAAAACTGTACAATTTTGACAATATTACATTACATACATACGGCACGAATTGATAAACTTCTCTTTTGAAGTCGGTTACAATACAGCGTAGGTTTAAGAAAACCATAATTTAGAATATAATATATAAAAAAAAAGTTTTTCTTCTGAGGTAATCAAAAAACAAGTACATACACGATAAAATTTCAAATAAACTTCTGGCAAGAAGAAAGAGATTACCTAACATACGCTTTGTAGTCTAGTTACCGCAAGAGCTCATGAAATTCAATAGGTTTACAAGTATCTGAAGTACCAAGGTATAGGATTCATTTGTTTTTATCTTTTTTTTTAGAAGAGGCATTGTTTGGTTGCTGGGTTTGACACTTTACCAGATTATATTATTTATTTCATTTGTACAGAATAAGATGTTTTTACAAGCTTTTATTTTTATATTAGATAATAGCTGTGCCCCGCGGTTTTACCCACGTAGATTCCGTTCCCGTGGGTATAGGGGGATAAAGTATAGCCTATGTTACTCGCTGATAATGTAGCTTTCCAAAGGTGGAAGAATTTTTCAAATCGGTTCTGTAGTTTTGGAGCCTATTCAATGTAAACAAACAATTAAATCTTTCCTCTTTATAATATCATAGATTAGTATAGACTTTACAAACTGTGGCTTAAAAGACTGCTCAACTTAAATGGAACTGAGATGGACTTTTCTGAGGCATCTGAACCAGCTAAGGGTCCATAAAACACAGGATTGATGCCCTCAAACAGCAACATGATGCTGCAGCAGACCGCGACGGAGATGGCCGCACGACCTGGATGTCTTCCTAAACAATTGGAAGGAAGAAGCGCAAAAAACTTTACCCAGGACAGTACGGATGTTGTGGAATTTATTCGAAAGCGTCACCGCGGCCCTGGAACGCAAAGGGCACTAGTCAGAAAAAGTCTGACACTCCCTTCCGTCCAGAGCGGGAGAAGTCATTTGATGATTTTCCATCCAGAATAAAAGGAACCGTACGGGTTAGTAATAAAATAAAATTAACAATACCTCTTTACAGTCCTAAAGCTGAAGATGGATTATCCATTTACTATATACTTCTAAGAGCTGACGAATTGGGCTAACGATTTCGTCTTTAGATAAATTATTTTAACATTTTTATCTCTCCGTCGAGCAACAAAAATAGCCTAAAGGAGCACTCATCCTACCTTCCTTTGAAATAAGTAGGTACTTCTTATTACCCGAGGATACTTGTTTTGATAATTTTCAGTTGGCATTTGATCTGCAAAGAGTCGCGGCTGAGTATCTTATGTAGAAAAGCTTGTCAATCAATAGGATATTTACCTATTGGATAACTAAGAGGGGCGAGATTAAATTTAATCTTAACGTAATTGAATATGGACGTCGCATTGGGAAGGCTTAAAGATTTTTGGTGGTGTCAACATAGGTTTGTTATTTATAAAATAACTTTTTTTCTGGATAGGAAATCATCAAATGACTTCACCCGCTCTGGGCGGAGCGGAAGGGAGTATCAGACTCTTACTTACTTAAACACACCCGTGATTCTTCTAGTGCCCTTTGCGATCCAGGGCCACAGTGACTCTATCGAATCAGAAAGTGAAATCTAGCTAGCTTAGGCAAATTAAAAAAAGAATTTAGTGTTGAAGCAATTGAAAGAATGTTAGAACACTCACTGGAATTATTTTCCGTGATGAGTTTATATGCCAGCGGCTATTCATCATCATCTCCTTGTCAAATTTTATGAAATATCTTAGTATCCGAAAAATTGACACTGATTGAACTAACACTGTTAAGTGCTTCGACAAATTAAGGGGTTCCTGTTAGATGGACTTAAAAATCTGTAAGCAAATAATGCTATTCTACTTGTGAATGAGGAATGAAACCTAAGGATTTGAAGTGTCGCTTCAAACCAAACCATTAGATCGTTCATGAACATATGTATGTGTTACCGGAAAATGACAAAATCTGTAAGATTATAAAACATTTTGAGAGATTGTAAACTCTCGATAAATATTCAATTAAAACTTGATAGTCTATAATGTCTCGGAGTCATTCCGAGAAATCGTAGAAGAGCAAGTAACGAAACGAGTATTACAATTTCAACATTAAAACAATTCTTTCACTGCTGAGGCTAACATAGGCTATATAATAAATAACGATAAGGTCAGTATGTAATTCAAGTATCGAACTTATTAACCCTTTTTTTTTTTTTTTTTTTTTTTTTTTTTTTTTTTGATGGGAAATCATCAAATGACTTCTCCCGCTCTGGGCGGAGCGGAAGGGAGTGTCAGACTCTTACTGACTAAAACCCACCCGTGTTCCTGCTTGTGCCCTTTGCGTTCCAGGGCCGCGGTGACTCTTTCGAACAAAATCCGCAACCCTAGCAGGCACTGACCCTATGGGGCCCCGTCTTCTTTGCTGACGGCTCTTTGAGGCGCGCGTGGAACACGACGCGCCGTCGACTCGGGCCTGGTTGCTATCGGACGGCGAGCCACCCATAGCTCGCCATCCGCAGGCCCGCGCCTACGGTGGCCGGGAATCGCCCTGCGTTTCCCGACGCCCGGGGCGTCTTCTCCTGTTGCGGCGGCTGGACAGAGGGGCTTCCCTCTCTCGCACGCGCTCCGCCTCCTCCTTCGCTAGCATTACTGCTTCGCAGAAGGAGGCGGCCGCCCCCCATGCCTCCTCGCTCCCGACCATGGCTTGAACCAGGGCCGGACGCGAGAGGTCGCCGCCGCCGATCGCCTCGATGAGGGAACTTATTAACCCTTAGTCGAATTGTACTTGAAGGTACCAATTACCGTTATTATATTTGGGAATTGTACTATTGTACCTCTGTCTTCTTATATTAATTGCTGTGGGCGGTAGGAAATTATTACTTACGCAATTATATGGCATAGTTGGTAGATATTGTATCTACAAGTAGTTTTTGTAGGCGTATGTGAAGATTAGCTATTATTATGAAAGTCGACAATGTCTCACCTTCTTTCATGCATGCTGTGTTCCAAACCTGCAGTCAAAGAGACCGAGAAGAGTCGAGCACCCAGATATATTCGAAATGAGGCAACAATTTCTTTTTTGGCCCTCATATGGATCTCTTTTGCAAAGCCTAGAGTGTGACAGTGACTAAATAAATTGTATCTTTTTTTGTCAATGTATCGACAAGATAGAGTCGAGTTATGAATACATGAAATATTATTTTTTGAAAGTAATGAAAATTGCTTGCGGAATTTGTTCGAAAGATTCACCACGGCCCTAGAACGCAAAGGGCATTAGGAGGAACATGGGTGGGTTTTATTCAGTAAGACTCTGATACTCCTTTCCGCTCCGCCTAGAGAGGAAGAAAAGATTCGATGATTTTTCATCCATAAAAAGGGTCTAATCTGTCTCTGTATCCACATTTATCAAAATTTAGGTGTGAAAGCGTAACATACAAATTCACTTTAGCATTTATAATTATATATTATTTAGCATTAGGATTTTTAGTATTTGTTTAGAATAATCAGGATCTAACTAGCTAAACGTTTAGTTGATACTTCGCGTGACCCAAGGGCTAGCTTTTTCTTAGGACAGAGGATAAGCATTGCCATACAACGTTGCAATGCCGCCAGCCTTTTGGGTCATTTTTGTCGATAGCGATGATTTTTTGATGCCATATTCTATTAGGAGTACTTTATTTTTATTTTGAGTGTATATAGTTAGATTTATAGTTTATTTATTGTAGCAATAACAATCTGGATCTGTAATACTTTTTCGCGCCGGCCGGCTACCCTTACCTACAAGTCGGAACACGTGCACGCTGAAAATCCACTTCACCTGGCCAGGAGTCTCAGTGGGTGCTCTGGATGACTAGGTGAGTGAGGCTTTAATCGCTGTCATAAATCTTATATGTGAGGATTCATCAATTAGAGAAGTAATTACTTTTTTCTTGAACCGCTATTCGATCCGCCATTTTTCAATTTTAATTTCCATAATCCCCCTAACGTGGAGCAGGCTATTTACACGCCTCTCCACTACCTATTTCTATCAAAGATTACAAGAGGTGACGTTTTGTTCTTTCTACTCATTCGCTTACGTAGCTTTATCATAATTAGTGTAGGCCGAGCACAAAAAGTTGAGCATCTCTCTGTTCGCCTCATAAAATAATGTCAAGTGGGCGAATGTATTCGATCAATTCTGGTCAGGGGTCACAAAAAGAATTGTTCGCAAAAAATCCGTAAGAAATGGGTATTTATCTATAGGTTGTTCAAATATTTATATTTCTTTTGGGAATTGAAAAGGTCGGTTTAGTTTGGTTTTTGTCATTTTTTCATTGTTTTGATTGAAGTTTGGAAATAGTAGTCTTTCGACTTGCGAATATTTACTTAGACTCAACTACGTGGTAGTGAAGATGAATTAATATATAGAAAATGTATTGTTGTAAATAAGAATTAACCTTTGTGCTCTCGATTTTGTACAAACTTGTCTTTTTTAAGTATCACGTGTGTACATAAATAAATAAATTACTACTATTCATAATATTGAAGTAGTTCGGATACTGTCAGTTTAGTTATACCTTATCAAAACCTCAATAAATGGACCCGAAAGGCATTCGCGAATTGGCACATGATTGAAAGACACACCGCGGCTCTAGAACGCAAAGGACATAAGAAGGAACACGGATGGGTTTTATTCAGTAAGAGTCTAACATCTCCTCTCCGCCCAGAGTGGAAAGGTGGAAGAAGTCATTTGATAAAAAACCTTCTTTACATTTTTTTTTTGTTTAAAAGTCGGTTGTAATTTTTTGTTAATATATTTTTTTAATTATCACTTTTTAGTGTTGATTCCCCACACCTAAAGGGACCCATCACAGCGTACGTGTTATAAAAAGGATTAAACAATAAACAGACATGCAATTTCAATCCCGGAAGTTTTGCTATCATTTATTGAAGACTTCCGTTTCCTATCTCCGTTCTTCGTCAGACTTGTACCAAACTAGAAAAGCCACCAAATACTAAATTCAAAACCATCGTATACATGTCTTTTTTTTCATTTTACATCGACAGTGAGATAATGAGAACATCATCAACGTATTCGACGCCACACATTATAAAGGATAACTCAAATACTATTCGTCAGATCTCTCTTAAAGGACAATGGGCAGTTCTGGGCGGTCGGCGGCCATCAACTAATTTAGTGTCAAATGAAAGTCCTGATATTTAGGAACAACTTTTACTATGGGCGTTTCACTGTATTCCATTTAGGAAAAAAAATATTCGAATGTCAATATAACGTAATTGCATAGGGCAATATCGCATAATAATTATGTTATTAATATATTTAATGTTTTATACCCTAACTTCTAAACGTTTTATGACACGGTAACAAGGCCATCAATACAACAAAACTGGTTCGACTCGACTACCTGCTCACGCGGAGGACCAATCAGCTTCGACTAAACAAAGCAAGTAAGCGGCGGGGTGACGGGCGGCGCGCGCGCATCCTCTGTGCAGTCCTTCGGTTACGCTTGTATCGTTGTGTACTGTGCGATTCTTCATTGATTTATCTTGCTCGTCTATAAACCTTTTGACCTCGCGTTGCATACTGGACTTTGTTTACTCCTAACCTGATCGCTTGGCTTTCGTTTTTGGACTTTGATTCTATTGTGAACTGGATTTGGTTGACTATGGCAGAATATCGACCAGTTTGTGTTTTGTGCTATCGGTCAGTGGTTAATAGAAGAAGATTCGAGATAACCCATGCATTTTTTGAGGAAAATGCCGCAATTGCTCAATATATTATTGAAGCTGTTGCTCCACAGCAAGTAAGTTCTTTTAACATTGTATCTATAGAAATCAAATTGATTTTATTGCTTTTGTTAGTTTCTAATACTTTGTAGAAGGTTCTCATGGGAAGAATTCTTCTTCAACTTCCTATTTTTAATTATATATGTACATACAATGAACTCTCGGTTCTGTACCACGGGGATAGATAAAGACAACGGACAATTGCTAGGATCCTTACTTACTTCTTTTGCTTCTTACATGTTCATGCATCTCGTTATACATGCTCGCTGCTTAAGAGTACAATGCACTTTGACTTTCAAAAAGGTGTCAGACCATTTCGGAAGACATCACTGATAAGATCCGTGTATGTCCGTCTAGGGCGTCCTCTTTTAGCATTCCCAAAAACATCCGCGTCATATACCTTTTTAGTCAATCTTCTATCATCCACTCTCTTTTCATAACCAAACCATCTATTATTACCTATTTATTTATATATTATTATTAGTTATATTAATAAGAAGTTAATATTTTTTTTTAGATTGAGTATAACGGCCTGGAATACGTCTGTCGACCATGCTGGCAGCGAGCTCAACGTGCTGTACAGCCTAATCCAAACCCTGCTCCGCACGAATGTGTACTTCAGATTGAAGAGTATTCTCGAGTGCCTAATAATGCAGCGTCTTGTATGTTTGAGAGATGCAGAAGTATTACACGTCATCGGATTCCAGAAAATATACGGATATCACTTTTGCTGGATTCCAACTTATATATACCAGAAGAAGCCAGAGTATGTGAAACACATTTAAGATCCAATGACTGGGATGAGATTATAGATAGTCCGAATCTAAGACATGATTTTAATAGTACTCATTTTATTCACATGATGAGTCTTATGAAAGCAGCTGTGTCAAGAAGAGCTATTTTAGATTTTGAAAATATTGAAAATATGGACACCAATGAAATATATATTCGATTGGGTCTTAGCCGAGAACAATTCATAGATATCTTGGAACAAACACCTTCCTTGACTAGTTTGCATTCCAAAACCGCTCTAGCAATATATTTAATGAAGTTGCGGAGCGGTGAATGCAACGAGAGACTAGCCACGCTCTTTCAAATGAGTAGAAGAACGCTGGAACGGCATTTAAAAAAAGCAAGAGATTGTTTGTGTGCTGAGTTCGTGCCTAGGCACCTAGGGTTCGATCACGTCGACAGAAGAACGCTTATTGAACGCAACCTGTACGTACCGAATGCTTTATTTGGAAATCCAAACTCAGCATTAGAAGACAGAAAAGCAATTGTAATAATGGATGGCACATACATCTACATACAGAAGAGTTCGAATTATTCTTTTCAGAGGAAAACGTATAGCTTACATAAATACTCAAACCTTGTAAAACCATTTATTATTGTAAGCTGCGATGGTTATATTTTAGATGTTTGTGGACCATATGCGGCTACAGAATCAGATGCAACTATTTTACAAAGAATGATATATAATGAAGAAGGTACATTTCATTGGTTTTTTCGTCAAGGTGATGTTTTTATATTAGATCGTGGGTTTAGAGATGCCCTTCCCGATTTGTCCCAATTTAATTATTCTGCTTACATGCCTGAAAGTAAAGGACGCGGTGTAGATCAACTAACAACCGAACAAGCGAATAGGTCTAGATTGGTCACCATATGCCGCTGGGTGGTAGAAGTAATAAACGGTCGATTTAAGCGTGACTTTAAGTTGTTCCGCCAGGATTATTTTAATCGGGCTTTAAACCACATGTTCGAAGACTTTAAAATAGCAGCTGCATTAATTAACGCTTTCCAGGAGCCGATACGCGATAGCGTACATGCAGCTACATTTATAGACATTATAAATGACAACTTAAATCGACCCAATAACCTGGCGGACTACGTTGTTCGTAATAATATGAATAGACAAAGAGCAACGTTCCAAAGCATCACTAGTGATCACCTTATTTTTGACGATTTTCCAACTCTTTCAGAGGATGATCTTATTTTGTTTGCTCTCGGTACGTATCAAATCAAGGTAGCCCGCAGTTATTATGCTGAGCACCTAGTACAGGGCTTGTATAATATTGAAGTGTACCGAGAGCAACAAATAAGTCTTAGCGAACATATAGCAGGGCAAGACGTTTGGTTGTTACGCGTTCGAATACAGTCAAGGCACGTAAGATCTAGGACCTATTATTCCTACATTATTATTGACCGACAAAGGAACGGAAGAGAAGCTATCGCCCATTATTATTGTTCGTGTCTGAGTGGTAGGCGCACGGTCGGATGCTGCGCACATGTTATGTGCGTAGTATGGTTTATAGGCTGGGCAAGAAATCAACCCGAAGGGATTAGATTGCCAGCAGCAGAATTAAGTGTGATTTTAGAGCATGAGTAGGAGGAACTAGGCTAAACATGCTCTAAAATCACAAACTAACTAATAGACTTAATTCCTTTAAAAAAAATGTCTTAATTATTTTTAAACGTGCACATCTGGTCCTACAATACCTATACCTATTAATATAATAATTATGTAATAAATAATTTGATATAATAATAGTTTATTAAACATAACTTTTTTTTATAACAAAATAAAGGTTTCATGTAGATTACAATACATAGTATGGTAATTGTGCTTACTAATAATACATTATGTGATTTATTATATAATAAATATCTTTGAGACTAACTAGATTTGTTGTTTCACTTTCCTTTTGTATTTTTGCATTAAATATAAGCCAGAATAATAACGTAAAACGATATAAAGGTTCAAAGACAAAAATGTCTTTTATTCATTTTAGAAGTACACCACAGTAATAAGACTTGTCCACAATAATTGTAGTACTAAAGCACACCAATAAATGATAAATTCATTCTTGGCCGCGGACCGCCCACGCTCCATACAAAATTGCCCATTGTCCTTTAAATGGGACCACATGATAAAAAAACAGTCAACTTGAGATCCTCCTCATTTCTTGAAAGTCGGCAAATTATTTCCCATGCTTCAAAAAAAGAGGGGTATGCGCATCGCATTTCAGCCGGCAGACGTCCACTGCTGGACAACTGTACTTCTCGCATCAAGTAAAGACACAAATCAGCGCAATCGTATACATTTATACACCTAGAGCCACCACATCATTACGTAATATACAATTATATGATCTAAGTTCAAACAGAGCGACCTGTACATGCCAGGAATTGTGAAAACCGTAATGTTTCCTTTCACTCTCAAGTAACTAACTATGCGTGGTAAACTTAACACCTATTTTGGTAAAGTCAAACAGCAAAATAATAGGTAAATGTAATAATAATGTTTAGGTAAAGATTATGCTTCAGTATCTTTTGCGAGGCAGAGTCGCTTTTTTTATTACCTATGCTCTGGAGAAAACCTTTTTACCAATCTTTGTGTTCGGTAACGTAGATTTATTACTGAAAAATCCAACTTCTGACGTCATTTAGCCAAGAAACCGAAACCTCAGGTCCTCAAAAACAAATGTAATAGGCAGGTACCAATTTATCTACTATATAAAAATAAGTCGGGTTTTCCTTCCTGACGCTATAACTCCAGAACGCACGAACCGATTTCCACGGTTTTGCATTCGTTGGAAAGGTCTCGGGCTCCGTGAAAAATTTCAACAGAAAAGCGGGAAAATCTTTTTTCATTTTTTTATACATGGCAAAACAACGTTTGCTGGGTCAGCTAGTTTTACATATTTTTCGTGAACTATAACGGAAACATTGATAATTATGTTCTTAGCCATTGTGTCAGTCAAAGGATGTATGTAACCATTTGTAAATCGGGACCCTCTCAGTATTTGGGGGGACGCGAAAGTCTGATGATATTAAATACGATGAAATTCACGAATTTCATTACTTTTTCATAAGGCTAGGTTACTTCGCCAAGTCAAAACTTCTACGTTAAATAGTTCACAATTTTTTCCAATAATGTAATTCTTTATCCCAACTAATCCAAGCTACGTGTACCTGACTTTTTGGAGATTTAAAGAATATTCAATTACATTCAGTACATTTTTACAATTTCCTTCTAATTGACCACAAGGCGACCTCGTTATTTCGTACGCCTATTCAATGGCAATGGTAGTTCGTTAGCGTTCAAGTATTGGTAAAGTTTTAAAGCATTCGATGTTACAAGTATTTGCCGTCTTGAGCGTTAATTCGTCATTATTTCTTAAAGAATTTTTCAAGGATATCTTCTTGTATCGTATCCACACTACCACCATATTGCTTATTTGACCCGACTTCCAAAAAAGAGGAAGTTCTCAAGTCAATTGTTTTTTTTTTGTTTGTTTTACCTCATAAATTTTTACTGGGTGTACCGATTTTAATGATTATTTTTATAATCGAAAACTGGTGCTTGTCATGTCATTTATAGTGAGTGAGATCTGACTAGTAGTATCTGAGTTATCTCTAATAGTACGGGGTAGCAAAAAAAAAGAAGTAGTTCAACTGAAGATCTTGGAAGTCCTATCTGAAAGCCGAAGACTGTATCTGATAGTACCCAATAGATCCACAATAACGGGCTTTCCAAGCTATATGCAACATAAGAAAAAAAGGCGCTTTAATAATTCAATAATTCTTTGCTAATTACAACAGCTCAGTTGAACGCAGTCCTTGAAAGTCAAAAGCTCAATAATTGCCAAAAGAATGTCGAAACATTTAACTAAACCGCTTGTCTTCAACATAATGAAACTCATTCAAACTATTTCGACGTATTATGAAAGATCCGGCAATATGTTATTGGTTATTGCACACTCTTGGATAAATTGACAGCTCGAAGCTACTGTTTGTTACTCTATTTATCATATAATAATACTGGGTTTATCAACAATATAGCTTTTTTCGCAAAGAGGAGTACTAAAATTGAGGTATTACTATTAATAAAAAGAGTTTTTTTTATGTTGATATGTTTTTGAGGTAATCTCTGGAAATGCTGAACATATTTTTAAATTGTATGTGATTGAAAACTATTGCCATAGGCTCCTTTTTAATCCCACAGGAAAATGTTAATACATAAGTCGCCGTAACATAGTAAAATATCGCGTGAAATTGTAAACTCATTTTTCTCAATAAGGAACAGCTAAATTGAGTATGGATGTGATTTACTTAATGTATTGAACATGATGTGTAAAATATACCGAGAGTTATAAACTAACGAATATTATTAAGCCAAAGAGTTTGTTTGTTTAGTTGAACACGCTCATCTCTGGAACTGCTAGTTCGAATCAAAAAAATATTTTGGTATTGGATAGCCCATTTATCGATCATTTATCGCTGTATAATCATATTATATCGACCAATAGGAGCGAAGCATTCGTGAAAATATGGCGCAAAGTAGTGCGGCTCAACTAGTAATCTAATATTTAAAGTTAAATTACATTCTTACGGCGTTTGCAAATTTTCGGTTACAACGCTAGCAAATATTCCTAAAATCCATAAAATATTGTACGCGTATTTTTATTTGATTACGTGAAATTTCTCGTAAATGTAAATTAATTTTATTAAGTAAAACAAAAATATGAGATTGTCTGATCACGAAGTTTTTCTATAACAACGGAAAGGCTACAGCAGAAAAGAATGATGCCAAAACGCTTTCAAACAAATAAATGGGACCCCATTTTTTTAGCGCTTTTTGGCGACACGGATAGCGCGGAGGCTTTGACTACTGCGCTGCGTGCCGCGGGTTCAATTCCCGCACGGAACAAATATTTATATGGCTTACAGATAGTTGTTCCCGGTCTGGCTGTTTTTGTATGTGAGTTTATATTTTTGTAAACGGACCCACGATACAGGCGATATTACTAGAGTGGGGCAAAGTTTTGTTTAAAAAAATAGGAATAATTTGTGGGCCGGAGAGCGACTTAACCTACAACTTGTGCATTATAAATATAACCGAATTGAATAGCACTGACCGCACGAAATTTCAAAATCATTAAGTAAAGATCTTACATCAGATATTACTGAAACAATATTACATCTGTTCACGGCTATTCCAACCATCAGATTTAATCACGTTACACTAAATTAATAGGAGTCCGTTTCATTTGACATTTGAAACATTGAGCTTAACGTCATTTGAAACTGACAGTTAATGTTTCCCCATTTGATTGCTGATCATATTACATGGCATTTAGTAAGTCATGGTGACCATCAGTATTCCTGATCCTTATCTTTGGGTCAGATTGCAGTTAACTTGATTTACCTGTTGTCACCTTCATAATTTATGGTTTAAAGTTTTTTTTTTTAATTGACATACAATCTCGACATGGAGACACTATACTTTCTAGATTACCTACCAATGTTTTTGTGAGACGTGTTACATTTTGTTTAGGTACGTTTTCACAAGTATACCTTTATACTACTAAGAAATGGGACAGACTCACTAATACTAACCATGGGTTAGTGTTAGAATATCCATACCTACCCTCAGCAATTTACTATGGATGATTCTTTGGATTGAAAACAAATTTTCATACTCAAAAAGCGTTCAATTCAAGTTGCGTTATCATCTTAGTGGCAGTCAATGCCACTTGTCAAATTATAGCGAATATAATGACAGTTAGCAACTAGGACGTCGTGAATTGGAATGTCAAAATGTAGCGAATATAGTGATAGTTAGCAACTGGGACGTGAATACGAATACCAAAATATAGCGAATATAGTAACAGTTAGCAACTAGAACGTGAATCCGAATGCCAAAATGTAGCGAATATACTGACAGCTCCTTAAAAATACGAAATTGATCACAGCGCCGTATTCGTTAGATCTGACCATAGACGATCGCTTATAAAAGAAAATAGATAAAATAATAAATCTTAAATTGATTGTAATAATATTTTGTAGATGGTTTACCGTCTGAAAAAAAAAAAATACTACCCTGGCTGTCAGGAAAATTGTACATTACGAAGAAAAAAGTAGTCCAATCAATTTGAATCCCGGTGACATTTCTCCACAAAAACTGGTTTTATCTCTGTGACGTTAAGTCAGATGTTATGAAGCCGTCGATTAGTGTTAATCGCGTTATGATAAAGGCAGCTATAAAGACTATTACAGACATTATAATCTGTCTGGCAGTTAGTTTAGCGAGAAAATTGCTCGCGTGATTGTGTGTGGCCACGAAACTGGCGGTTTGGCAAACGAGCCAAAAAAACTTTATGGAAATATAATCTTATACAAATAACTAGATTTTGTCCACGACTTCGTACGCGCATATCCCGTTTTTTCCCGTTCCCGTAGGATTTCGGGAAATCCTCTCTTAATGTACATTCCCCTATGGAACCTACATGCCTTTCAGCTTTCTACGACCAGTAGTTTCGGCTGTGCGTTATTTGTCAGTCACTCAATCCCCCAGTCACTAAGAAACGGAAGAGTTTTATAATATTGATTGATTATAATGATGGAGAAAAATAGGTAGTTTAGTGTTTTATGGAACGTACTTAAAGTAAGTAAGTACCTAATTCCAAGGAATTTGTATATTTTGTCATAATGAAATCGGTAGGAAATGCTTAGTAAAGTAGTTATTTTCATGTCGTTGAAGAGAAAGCACCATTTATTTGTCTAATCAGCAAACAAAAACTCAATACCAGCGCTGGGCGTATGTGGGTGAATTGCCCAAGCAAAAAAAATACAAGGCAAACCTGAGAACGGTAGTGCAATGTGCTGGTTTTTTATTTTATATATTTTTTCTCAACAAAGTAAGGACTTCTCTACCTTGGCAAAAAAAAATCATTGATTTCTACCCTCTAATATACCAAAAAAAATAATTACAAAGTGTTATTTTATCATCACGGTGGCCTGTCCTGAACCCAATTCCGCTCATAAAATACCTTCCCCTGCCAATACATTCATAATATGGATTTAAATCGATTTTCTTATCATTAAATTATAATATATTCGATCAAATAAAACTATTTTTTAGTTTTTTTTAGTTTTTAGTTTATCTTCTTTCTCATGGATTTGACAGGCAGTCAACTTTTGTCTGGAAAAAAGTTATCATTTCAGAGGACAGTAAGTTTTAGTAGAATAACCATGTCAACATTGCGTTGTTACGCCCCTCTCACCTTTCCTCACTTCGGATCAGTCCGGCTTAAGCTCTCGGCGCGAACGCACCGGTCCCAAAGCTTGCGGTTTTTCCGCCAAAAAAGTAAGTTTATCATTTCAGTAACATGGGGACAAAAATAGTTTCATTTCGGTGACTGTTATAACTCGTGCTAGATTCGTTTAATTTGTTTCAAAATTGTGTATTAAATTCGCCGTAAGTACTGTTTTGTTTGAGTAGTGTTCATATTTTATTAAATATTTTATTTCGGAGTTAAATGTAGAACTAACCTCTATTTTATCATCTCAGTGTTATCATTTCAGTGGATTCGGTGGACTGTTATACCAATTACAGTCCACCGGAATGAAATGTATCTCCGAAATGATAAAACCTTAAATTTTTAGAGATCCTTGTATCAAATACAAAGTCATAGTTTTGTAATGTAAGTGTAGATTAGATTATTCGGGTGTATTTGTTGTGTAATATTTGTGTTTAAGATATATAATATACACATATTTCATTACATATTCATTTCATTATTATGATTACAGCCAAGAAGAGAAAAGTAAGAAGATCATCTTCGTCTTCGTCCACTTCTGATTTGGATATTTTTTTATTGTTGTTATTGTTTATTTAGTTTTTTAAATATTTGCTATCATTCAATGGCGTGACTTGTTTAAGGTATTAAGTTAAACTGATTAAAGAAGACTGATGACTATAATAATTACAGTAAAAACGTGCTGTGGTGTGATAATTAAAAAAAACTTGTTTAGTAGGTACACATCTAAATTAAAAATCTATATTTATAGTCATAAAAAGAGGCTAATTAGTGACTTTGAGAAATAATTATGTGATTTAAAGTAACATGATGAAAAATTAATCTTTTTAAGCTACATACTTGAACCTACTCGTAAATACGTACCCAGAAAGACTGTTTTATTGGAGTAACTATAATTCGCAATTATGTATAAGTAATTAGGTAGAACAAAACTCTGATGGTTTTTGTTCTATTTAGATATGTACGTTTCTTTATTGTTGTAGTAATTTAAGAATAATGTGATCTCAATTTCAGGTTTCTGTTATTTTTCATACGTTTATGTAAAAGGATTAAGCTATTACTACTAAGATATTTTTATAATGTTTCTTATTCATTTATTGTATTTTAAAAATATAAGAGTTGATTTAATTTTAGAAGTTTTATACTTATATACCTGTAGAAACACTATTCTCGTTTCGTTTACAATTTAACTAAATTATACCTAGCATTTTTCTCTTAGTGCAACGGGTACACATTATGTATTACTATTAATGGCATAACTTACAAATGCAGCCATCATATTAAACAGAAACTTTAAGCTTTCTTATCGCGCTTCGTTCACTCCTTTGAAAATATATCAAGTAAATTAGTATTCGTTCATAAACAAACAAAAGACCGCCCATTGTATGTGTTTTAGTTTTTAAGTCTACTTTTTGTGTTACTTTTGGTGTACAATAAAGTATATAATAAATAAATAAAAAATAATTATTTATGGTTACCAGCATTTACGATAAAGCTTTCCAACATTTTCACACAACAACAACCAGAAAAATTACCAAAGGTTATTTAAGGGAAGAAACAATTCATTCATATCATAATAAATATTACAATAATATCATTCTTTGAGGTTATTGTAACCTCAAAGAATGATAATATATGTAATAGTAACTGTAATATCTATATATTAATGATGATATTAAAATAACTGTCTACTGTCCTGTCTCAGTTTTTATCTAAAATTTGTGGAAATCAAACCTAACAAAGTACGAAACCCTGGCTGCCCGGCACGGTTGTTCTTAGCTGTATCATTTCGGTGGATTTATTTCATTCCGGTGCACAGTTTATCATTTCGGTGGTCATTTTTATCATTTCGGTAGACACTTTTCATTTCAGTGGGCTCTTAAAAATTCATCCTTAAATATTTATGTAAGTTTTGATGAAATTTGATGTCCACTCACGCACAATGTTATAAAATGGGCTAAAGGTTTATTTGTCACTAAAAATATGTAGATAGCATTGAAATAAAAAAATCCCACCGAAATGACAAATAAAAATCTCTTGTTGAAATTTACCCATGTGCGTCACGTCACCCATCAAACGCGGAGATGGTCACTGTTTCTGTCTTTTTTAGCACAGTTTTTACCGTATCGTTTTTATATATCATTCTTCTCTTTTACTAGATATGAGTTTGTTGCTGTTGTATTGTGTCTGTGATGTATAAATTTTCAAATAACTTTTCTTCTAATAAGAAATAAATAATGTTAGCAAATCGTTCCGCTCACCGCCCCGCCTGCTTTATAGCCCAACCTACCGGCGCTGGAGTATTACATCATATGATTGCGGGGCAGAGCTCTCTATGGACTCACAGCCCATTCTCATTTCTCATATAACACTTTACCTAATAACTTTTTAGAAGGCACTGATTTAAAAACTGACCTTTCGTTTAGTGGGACACAGAAAAGTGAGCTATTATCCTTGTTTTGGAGGCATATTTTTAATAAAATAAATAAATTAAAATATGATTTATAAGTTTTCTGACAGATATGAACGAAACCGATGTTCTAGACGCACGAACTAAATCTGTGGTCTAGAACTCTAGCACCATGACTAGGAGGATGCAACGTTGAAAAAAAGGGTGCCTTACACAGCGAAGGAAGAAAGAAGGGATTTTTATATGCACATAACATAAAAGAAACAAAATTAGTCATCGACAATAGGGATTAAAAACGAACAAAAGTTGGAAATCCCATTGGGTAAACGCCTTGTAGATTAAACAGATATTTTGCAATTTCCATAAGTTTGGTATCGCGAGCAGTTTATATAGATGGTGCCAGAGCACCAGCAAGCTGGTCAAACACAAAGGCTCATAGAGGCAGCATGTACCGAGCCGACCACGTTGCAGAAGACACAACGACACAACTTGGAGATACGTCGTGGTCACGATCCTCAGCAGTGAGGAAACTTCGAAGAAAAAGGAGGGATATATCGATGCCACGCAAGTTGTTGTAATCCACAAAATCCGATTTTGTGTTTGATAATAATTGAAAGTGTCTAATAAAATGTATTATTATCCTGTAACACAATTTTGTGGCTTATATTTACAACAACCTAAGTGTATTTTAACCTTTCTTATCTGTTTGCCAATAACACAAGCTTGTTGATAAATGTTTAGTATTACAGTTTCTACATTCAATAGTCCACTCTGTAGTATCTATAGGGGTGAGTTTCTCACGACCTCATGGGCCATTGCTGGTTATTTACTATAGGTTTCATGATTGTGAGTTCCGTATTCCTTCTGTATTCCTCCTTTATACTGATTTCCGTAGAGAATATCAGTATAAAGGGGAAACAAAGTATCCGTCATAGCTAGAAGAATAATACCTACTAGCTTGAGGCAAATGGTTCTAGAGTGGTGACTGCGTACAGAAATATGCAGTTTTGAAAGACCTCCTTCAAGCTGGACCAAATACCTGAGGGCCCAGCGCGAGTTTTTTACCATACTCGATTACGTTCGCTTATATCTTGTTAAAGCGTACGGAAAAATGTCATCAGGCAGTGCTTATTCAATATCAGTACAATTTGACGTTTACGCGAACGCGATTCGAGATGGAGTGCGTAAAAACTCGCGCTAACGCCACTGATGAATACCTCGAATGTCTAATAGATGCGAGCAGCGCAGCGGCAGCGGTTCGATTTTGTAAACCTATCATCATGTACTTGACTGCTTACTTCATATTCGCTTTACTTAATTAGTAAAGCGAATATGAAGTAAGCAGTCAAGCCATACAAACATAATGGAATGACACTTCAAGCCCATTCCATCTAATTTTACACAGTGCGATTGACAAAATAGATCGACTAGGTCAGTAGACTTGGTGGGTGACGCTTGGGGAGTTCTATGTCCTATAGACGTCTTTCGACTGAAATGATGATCGCATCTCTGCTATATCCTTCCAAAATAGAGGCGTCATCGTGAGGGTTACGTAATACCCATGTCACGATTTGTTCTCGCTATAATTAGTCCCTCAAGCAATAATTACCTAGTTACAAAATTATGTAGGTGAATGGCTTCCTTTCATTAAGAAAATATATCTAAGTTACTTCGTAATTAATTTGGCTTGTAATACGCCTTTCAGGGATTTGACGATGTAATAGTTCCTATTTATGAAAATTACTTCCTGAAGCACAGCTTAAAAAGGAAGAGGATATCAATTCGGATTAAGTATCAGAATTACATATATCCTCCTCCTTTTTAAGCTTTATAACAACATAACCAACGGCAATGTATCCGGGCATAACTTCGTCACATATAAATGGATTTTCAAATTTATTTTTTTGTTCGATAGTGGTTTATTCCGAAATGGCCCGAATTTCGTAAAGATCTGACGGAGAACTTCAAAGACAGATAATTAAATTGATATGGACTGGTTGAAATGTTTGAAATGTTGGGTAACAGCACTAAAAAAGGAAAAACTTTTGAAGATGGTTGTATTTTTTTTTTATGAATAAAATATATATTATTGAAAGGCCATCTCTCATTTTTATCTCTCGTGAATTGCCATCACTCATCTGATGATAAGCGGTGATGTGGTCGATGAAGAAACACGTTTGCTTCTAGGCTAGCAAGCTCCAAACCGAATCACTCTTGACATAAAAACCCCATGTTGTAATTACCAGGAAACACACAAATTTCTGGGCAAAGTCTTTGCCCACAAATTTGCGCAAAAAGTAAGAATTCCGGAAACATTTCGTGAGTGGGAAAAAAAAATTGGAAAATAGAGGGTTTATGGAATCTATACTAATATTATAAAGCTGAAGAGTTTGTTTGTTTGTTTGTTTGAACGCGCTAATCTCAGGAACTACTGGTTCGAATTGAAAAATTCTTTTTGGGTTGAATAGATCATTTATCGAGGAAGGCTTTAGGCTATATATCATCACGCTTAAGCCAATAGGAGCGGAGCCGCTGCTCCGCTCCTATTGGCTTGGCTAAAGAATGTTTTAAAATCGGGGATTCCACGGGGACGAAGTCGCGGGCAGCAGCTAGTTGTCTATAATAGGTATAGCTTACGATGCTTACACAATTTGAGTGTCTCCAATCCTACATATTTATTTATGTTTTCATTCTCCTATTGGAACGCCATATTTGCTGGAATTTTTAATTAGAATTCTCAGAAACAATATACACAGTTTTTTACAAGTCAATAAATGACTGAGTTGTAAGCGTTTTAAAATTGATGTTAAACCGAGACAGCACTAATTGCGTGTGACGTGACACGCAATTAGTACAATCTCGATGGCAAAAGGGTGAGAAAAACTGGCTTTGCCGACTCCAAATAAAAAGCGGGCAGAATTAAAGCTAAAGCCAATGTGCCAAGAAAAAACAATTGTTAACATAAGCAACACAAAAAATATGTCAGCTACAAACTTGCAACCATTTAATTAGTGCTAAAAATATACAAAAATATAATAATCTATCCTAATATTATAAAGCTGAAGAGTTTGTTTGTTTGTTTGTTTGAACGCGCTAATCTCAGGAACTACTGGTTCGAATTGAAAAATTCTTTTTGGGTTGAATAGACCATTTATCGAGGAAGGCTTTAGGCTATATATCATCACGCTTAAGCCAATAGGAGCGGAGCAGCGATAAAGAATGTTTTAAAATCGGGGATTCCACGGGAACGAAGTCGCGGGCAGCAGCTAGTTAAAGCTAAAGCCAATGTGCCAAGAAAAAACAATTGCTAACATAAGCCAAAAAATATGTCAGCTACAAACTTGAAACCATTTACTTAGTGGTAAAAATATACAAAAATATAATAATCTAATCATATGAGAATATTTTCGTAGAAAGTGAATTTAAATGAGCCTGACACAGTGCAAATGATAAAATCGACCGGGGAAGCGAACCTGTTACATCGAACAATGGGCCGATAGTTTCCGCTGAGCCAATGAGATTCTTATCTTTTATGTAAGGCGTTACAGAGAAATAGCATGAGAGCAAACGTATAAATAGGATTAATGTTATTGGGCGGCCATTGTATTGTCAGGTATGCGAGATTTTTGTAGTGACTACTTATCATTTTGGACTTCCGTGGCCCAGAAACTATCTGCCTTTTTTTTCGTGGATGGGAAATCATTAAATGACATCTCTCGCTCTGGGCGGAGCGGAAGGGAGTGTCAGACTCTTACTGACTAAAACGCACCCGTGATCCTTCTTGTGCCCATTGCGTTCCAGGGCCGCGGTGACTCTTTCGAACAAATTCCGCAACCCTAGCAGGCAATGATCCTATGGGGCTTCATCTTCTTTGCTGACAGCTCTTTGAGGCACGCGTGGAACACGACGCGCCGGAGACCCGGGCCTGGTTGCTATCGGACGGCGAGCCACTCACCCATAGCTCGCCGTCCGCAGGTCCGCGCCTACGTCAACTACAATCTGCCTTTCTTCCAGCTTTCTTCCAACTAGCAACTGGATAGCTTGGGCCGAATCTAATATTTAAACAGAAGATATCGACATATGTACATTCCCAACAAGCAGGCCAAATCTACAAAATCGAGCTGCTTCTAAGAATCTCCTAAAGAAAATACTTATCGATAAGCAAACATACGAATGCTGGGCACAACGTATTGGTACTATTGGTAGACAATATTTGTTATACATATTTAGTTTTCCGATATGTGTACGATAATAATGTTTGATCAATATTTGTTTGTGTATTATGTGAGAAGGAGAAAGAAAGTCCGGTCCTATAATAAAATTATGTTTGGTTAAGATTTCATTGTTTAAAAAACGTTTTGTTTGATAATTTTTGCATAATAATAAATTTTGTGTAGGCTGACTTCAGATTAAAATTTGAATAGATACGAGTTTAGTATTATTTTCTATTTTTAAAGATTTATTAACCGTGAGTTGATTTTTCAATTTATTTGTTGTGTGTTTTGACACCACTATTGTACTGGGTTAGATTTCACCATGTAAAGATAGGGTGTGTAAGTTTAATAACTACCTACTGTTTGAGCTTGCTTGAGCTTTCCTACACAGGTCATAAAGCGACAACCCGTGACAGAAATTATTCGACGAAAACACTTTGTCGCATTTCGGCTTCAAATCTAACACGATGATGCTGAACGCCAATCATTTATATGGAGCAACTACCCTCTGATGGCCACAACCACAGAAATCTTAATAATAAGGCAATAGAAGTGCTATCTACTATCTTCTATACTGGGACGCGTGTTGCCGGTTCGCAGCTACCACCACATAAAAAAACAATAGATTATTTCAAAGATTAAGTTCTTACAAATGAAATGTTATTCCTTTATTTGTAAAGTTACAAATTTTGGAAGAGTTTCCGCAGTTGGATATGCTGCAAAACACCATGTTTACTGCTCCGCGTCCCAAACAACACAAGTAAACTTTGTGTTTTAGAAGACTCATACGCGGCGACAAGGCCACGCGTCTTTGCCACTTCTATTGCCTTATTATTAAGATTTCTGTGGCCACAACCAATTAACTGGGTAGGCAATACTCTTGGCATTTGAATAGTACCAACCTAAAGTAATAGGGCAGTTGACAGAAAAATCTAATTAAGTAGTTCGTCAGATAAATTTCCAAAAAATATTGGACACGTATTTTTTTACGAAAACGATACAGTGCGTTGAAAACTTGTGTGACGTTACTGCGTGCTACGATTTTTAGCACGCCTTGATTTCACAAGCCCCCACTCATGATCTTTGAAGCTTTTTATCTTCGTCATTTTATATAGATTTGATAAATCAAATAATACGTGTCCAATATTTTTCGATAATCTAACTGACGGACTAAATAGAATCATATTTTTATTCCTTAGGAAACATCCCTATTATTGATTTAGGATACGGTTATCGACGTTATATAGCTCATATCTAAACATGTCGCTCATCGGGAAAAAGTTGAAATTACGGAAAAAGTAAGGTTTACATGCGGGTTCGAAAATGCTACCGCGACCCAGGAACGCAAAAAGCAGGAACAAGGATGAATTTTAGTCAGTAAGAGTCTAACACTCTCTTGACCCTCCTCTGGAGTGGAAGGAGTAATTGGATGACTCCCATCCAACAAAAAATAAAATTAAACGAAGCTTTGCAAGGTCTCCTGAACCGAAGGTGAAAGTCGCGGGAAACCGTTGATTGCGAGACGGGCAGGATCGGTCGATGTCGCGACCCTTGGGGGAGGCCTATGTCCAGCAAAGGACCTGTTTTGGCTGATATGATGATTATGAGCTAAGCTGAAAACCTTGTAAAAAGTAAAATAAAGAAAAGTATTGATTAATTTTATACTTGTAGCGATAAAATCGACAAAGCTGAGCCATTCCCAGATCAAAACTTGTTAAATTAATGGAGCTTAACTTAGAAGGTCAATTACGAATCTGTCAAAAACATTCGTCAAGGCCCCGTTCTCCCGGATCATCTGAACAAAATGGAGGCGCTCCACAAAATTGTGTTATTGTGTAAGAGATAACGTTTGTGAGTTTGTGCGTTTGTGACGTTGTAAGGGGTAATCTCTAGATCTCCTGAAACGATTTTCAAAATAATTTCACCAATAAGAAACCCAGCCAACCAATTTTTCAAAATTATTTTACCAATAGAAAGCTACGTTATTGTGCTATATTTTATCCCCGTATTGCTACGGGAACGGAAACAACGCGGGTGAAACCGCGGGGCGCTGCTAGTAATATATATATACGAAGGTTTTCTTTTGAGGAACATACATTATGTAAATATCTGAATGCTAATAGAGTCATGCCAAGCAAAATATTGGTAGATATATGGCAATGAAGACGCGACCTGGCAAGGGCTTCTTTAATGATACACTTACTTACTCGTAATTTAACAAAGAAAATATATTATCGGGTTTTACAATGGTTTACGTTAGTACACATGATCCCTGCTCTCTATGAAACACTGGCGGGGGCACATCGATGCCTTTTTTCAAAAACCGATGTGAGCGCGCAGTCTTCTCGCGTCAAACAACAAATGTCGCCTTTTCAGTCAATCGATCGTAGTTTTATCGATAGTGGATAAATGGCGCTGTTTGACTCAACAGTAGGGCTGAAAAATAACTTAGCAATGTATCTATGATTGGGTCTAAGTCTGTCTCGAGGCAAAGTAGGTTGATTGACATTCCGAAGAATCTTATTAATGAACGTGTCATTGGTCCATGGCGAAAGCAAAGTTTTTTTTTTATTATTGGCAAAAAAAGCAAAATTGTTTGGGGCCTGAAATACACGAAAAAAGTAGATTCTAAAAAAAATGTAGTTTCGTCATTACCCATAACGATTATTTTTTCGCACATCTCCAAAAAATCGAAAAAGTGCGTTGATAATTTCGCGTGACGCAGCCTTGATCCCTAAACTTTTTACTTTTTGTAAAATTGTCAAGTCAATGAAAATGTACAAAGATAAAACGCATCAATGTTCAGTAGTGGGGCTGAACTTTGGTCCATTATATCTTAATAATTTTTAATAATTTGATAAAGTAAACATACGAATTTAATTGATTATTCATAATATCACCGACGAAATTAAATTCATGTAAGTATTTTTACACAGCAATAACCTCTATTTTCTTTTAAATCAGAAGTCGAAGTGTTTATTTTTATCTATCTACCCACAATGGCAAGTAGCTCTGTTAGAGACAGCCGACCTTTACCTCTTTTCATCAGATTTGACCACTATTCAAAGCTAAAACGTACCCTTTGGATATGCGAGATTACCCGACCTTATTCACGAAACTTCCGACATACGAAAAACCTTACTGAATTTTGTTTTAGATGTTATTTTCGCTTGGCAAGCTACATTGTGAGTGATGTGGTCGTAATTTGACCTCGACTCTGTATGGGGCGTAATCTAATCCATAGTTTGTTAGTACTTCCTATGTGGGAAGTTTTGTTTGCTAATTCCTTTAGCCGGGTGTACTCGGGGCCGGAATGAACCGTATTTGTGTTATCTTAAAAGCTTTAGTCTACTCCTGAATCGAAATCTTTGAATAGCCTCTACCGATGAATTAATGTGATTTTATTATTTCTTTCTGAGTACTCAATTAAGATAAAATATGTTCTTTGTAGCATAGCAATATTGGTTAAAGTAGGCACTTCTTTTTTATGAGTTCAACGGATCAATTCGGTGATGACCTGATTGAGACTGGAGTTCCACAGGGTAGTATCGTAAGTCCTACTTTACTTTAACACTCTTGATATTTAACTGAAGTTGAAAATAAATAGAAACAAGATCTACGGGAGAAATGTAAAATGCGTATGTATGTTAAATCCGTTATGGCGTACAGAACCAGAGAGTACAGAAAAACAAAAGGGTAATTAACTATAAAATGCCAATGTAGGAAAGATTACGCAATCTCAATTACTAACAAAAGTAACAAATACATAACATTATTGGTATGTTTTCGCAATTAATAAAAAAGAAAGAAAGAGAAAGAGTATTCTATTCTATTCTACACCCATCCTTCATTCGTTCATCCTTTTTTCTAAACTATATTTTTAATTTTCTCTAGACACGAAAATTAAAAAAAATATATTTCCGATTTCAAAATCAAGAATCCTTTTGAACATATTTTTTGCCAATTTCCCTCCGCTAACATTATTTAAGTGCCGTAACAAGCCGAGATATGTCACCGTATTGACAGACATTTTGAATAATACAGGTTTACCTATTCAAGGGAACCGTATTTACGCTGGTACTTTGACTTCAATCAAATGTCAATCATATATCATATTTCCCTGACGTTTAATTTATGCGCGTCTTGTTTTTTTTTTCTTGTATGTTTTATGTCCTAGTTGCTGAAACCTTTTAGCCATTTCTATTTTTGCGCGTTTTGTAATTCTGACTGTACCACAATTCTTTAATTTTATGCTTTATTGTAGGTACGAGCACAAGGGCGAGCTTAACTCAAAGTTGGGTTTTCTCCCAGAGAACCTCTGAGTGATAGAAAGAGATCAGCATAGAGGGTAAGATCCAGTAGACAGATGATAATCTTGATAGGATAAGCGGAGGAGTTAGAAAAGTGAAGTCGAAAGCCGCAAGGAGCATTTCTACAAGTGTTGTCTAGTCAGTGTGTGTGTGTGTTGACTATTACCCTTCTGCTCCGCCCAGAGCGGGAGATGTAATTTGATGTAGGTACCCACCCAGCAAAAAGGGTATTTGACAAAATAAAAATATTATTCCGTCAGATAGATTTCCAAAAAATAAATAAAATTAACTTTTTTTTCACGTAAATAAAAAACTAAGACGATACAGTGCGTTGAATACTCGCTATCATTATAACCAGGACGTCACGTCACAAACCCCCAGTCCTGATCTTTGACGCTTTTTATCTTCGTCATTTTTATAGATTTGAAATACGTGTACGTAATATTTTTTTGGAAATTTATCTGAAGGAATAATTATTATTTTGTTAGTCAAATACCCTATTGCTCTACAATAATCAAAGAATTTCATTAATATATCCTACATATAAATTTCTCCTAACCTTGAAAAACCTTATCCAAACCCACGCAATAAGATCGGATTACGTGATAATCTCATATCAAACTTAGGGAAGAAACCTAATTCAGTAACAGACAGCATCTCGACACGAAAGCCACGATATGTATGTATGTTAGTTTGTAAGGTATACAATGTACATATTTATGTTACGAGTCTTTGTTACACGAAATAAATTATTTAAGACTATCAGCATTTGCCTAAATACCTATACACGATCTAATTATATTACTACTGATATAGGCTAACACTTTTAGTGAGATCAAATTGTGATAAGATAATTTGATTATGTACGATATTATGCAGTTATGTAAGGTGATGGACGGTACAAAGTGGAAATAATATTTACTGGCAATTTGGTATTTTTTTCCTTTTGATTTAAATAAAGCTGTTTTAAATTAAATAACTATCTAAATATATATAACTCAAAAGTGACTGACTGACATAGTGATCTATCAACGCACAGCCCAAACTACTGAACGGATCGGGCTGAAATTTTTCATGCAGGTAGATGTTATGACGTAGGCATCCGCTAAGAATGGATTTTGATTAATTCTTCCCCCAAGGGGATAAAATAGGGGATGAAAGTTTGTATGAAACTTCGGGCTGAGAGTTTCAAAATCGGGGGTAAAGTAACTATTCCACGCGGACGAAGTCGCGGGCAGAAGCTAGTTGATAGATAAACTATTAAACAAGTAACGGGAAATATAATTTTAGAAAAACGTTTGAATTTGTAAACGTTTGTAACGATTTAGGAATTTAAACGGTAGTATAGAATATACAGTTGATAGTCTTAAGGATATTACACCTTATTTATACTTTACTAGCTGCCACCCGCGTCTCCGCCCGCGTGAAGGTCGAAAATTATCCCAAAATGGAACATACTCCCGCAATTAAAAGTATCCTATATAATATTCCAGACTATAATCTACCTCTGTGCCCAATTTTATCAACATCCGTTCGATAGTTTTTTTGTTGAAAGAGTAACAATCATCCATTCATCCATACAAACTTTCGCGTTACATAATTACCTATATAATTATGACAGGATTGTAAATCAAATCGACCTCTCACTGGAGAACAGTTTAAATAAACCCTGAAATTCGGTGGTGATATCTATGGAGTAGGAATCTTTTACCTCAAGATTTCATAATATATTTGAGTACCTTTAGTTCAGATTTTGTAAGGTTTTACAAGAATCCATGCATATTGCAAACCCTTGGCTAAGGATATTAGTATGCACAATAAGTTACATGCTACAAAAACGTCTATCTATTACAATACTACTTTACCACCAGCCGAGTCAGTAGCCGACAAACACCATAGTTCGCAATTTGTATTCAAAAAGCATCAAATAGTTAAGATTTGTAGAAAACTCTTACACCGGTTTATGTAAGAAAGAGTCACCGTGCCTCGTTCAGAATGATAATGGCCAGAATAAGGAAGGAAAGTACTCTCGCCAGTAGCTAGGATGAAATAATGATGCATGCTGCGTTTGAAACACTGTTGCAGATGAGTTCGGCTTTTTGTTAAGTGGCTATTGAATATGCATTTGACTTATAAGCGCTAGTAAAACCACTAGCACATAGTTTTAACTTCGACTGCTGATTTAGAATACTAAGTAGGTAAGGTTTCTGAACAACACTGTGCGAATAATTTAAGTCTTAAAATGACGTTATCCATGATCATGACAAATTTTGCTGCACTGAACTCAATCCTTGAAATGTTTCTAAATGTAAACATGCGTAGTGAATTATCTGGCTTCGACTCTTTTGGTCGAAGCCAGATAATTCACTAAATTATAATTCACCACGCATGTTCACTAGCACTCGGAGACGCAGGCAGCAGCAGCATGCAGTACACGGGGAGGGTTCCGTGTAAGAGAGTCCAGCGGGCGTACCAAGTGGTGTTAAAACGTGAGTCTTCCGAGTGAGAAAGAGGGATAGAGCTATACACCCTATATAGCTCCATCTCTTTTCCTCGCTCGGAAGACTCACGTTTAAAGACGTCATGGTACGCCCGCAGGGGCTCCTTTTTGACCTGCGTCATGAAGGAGCCCCTGGCCTGGCTGGTGAATACCTGCGTACTCACTGGACGACTTCCAAAATTAAAGTTATTTTATACTTTTTTTTAAATTTAGAAGTCGGTTCTTTTTTTTTTTCAAATATAGTATTTCCTTATTGTTTATGTGAAGGACCAATATCGGCTTTACAGTCGAAGTGATATGATTTGATTTCATTTGTTGGCGTAACTCAATCTTGTCTCACACATCGTCCAATGTTACATACTCATATTTCTTTTATGGCGTACAATTGATATTTCATTAATTAATTAGTAACTCAATCAATGACAAGAAAAAAAACGACTTGAAAATGAAAGCAAATTCAAGTTATTTTAATAGATCGAGTTTAGAATGGCTGCTTATAAATACGGAAATGGTCTTTCAGATTAATTTATCAGACACGAATTACAATGCTTTACAATTATTCCATTTTGAAATATTAAAATCCAATGATATAAAAATATTTAAAAAATCTAGCCTACCGGTACTGGGAACAGGGTCCAAGCTAATGGCGGTCAGGGCTCCAGAAAGAGGAGCCTTCTAACAATGCGAGCTGTGTCCAGAAGTACCGTTTTCTGAATCAAGCCCTTGATCCAGCTGCCTACCGAGAGCCTCCTAAGGTGTTGTTCGAGGTTATTGCCTATTAATCCAATGGCTGATACGATTATCGGTACAATGATTGCTGAGTCCACATGCCACATGTCGACAACCTCGTGAGCCAAGTCAAGATATTTAATTTGATTGTCTTTCTCGGCTTTCACGACGTTCTCGTCATGCGGAACGGTTATGTCTACAATCATTTCACGTCTCTCGATTCGGTCCACCACAACTATATCAGGGCCTCAAGTCATTGATTTCATAATGGTTGATTTTGACAAGTTCGGTAATCTACTAATATAAAAGCATCATTATGAATTTCCAGTGATCAACCACTGACACTCCATTGAAAGAAATGCCATAGACTGGTAATCTCGTACATAATGACAAATTAATGACAGACGTGATGACATTGGGATCGTGTTGGAATGACGAATTTATAAAAATAGCAGACTTGGGCCCCTGACTTTACTATACAGGTGATACTGCCATTATCGAGAACTGGGTCGGGCACATACCTGTAGAACGCCACCTCTGATTCCAAAAGTGAGTATTTTGCAGTGGCGTGCAGTGGTTCGAGTTAGGGTAGGCCAGAGAAAATGTCCAAATAAATTTTAAAAAATAACCACATTATTCAGGGTTGATTTTTAATTAAATGAGATTTTTTTGTTTTTTTTTTTAAATAGCCAACTTAAAAAAAAAACACCACATTTCAACCCTGAATAATGTGGTGTTTCTTTTTTTTGGACATTTTCTCTGGCCTACCCTAACTCGAACCACTGCACGCCACTGGTATTTTGGAGTAAGTCGCTGGTGGATAATCCTAGCTACAATGTTGTTCCTATGTAAGTACTCTCCGTTAGCTAGACGAGAGCAACCAGTTACCACAGATAATGTGGCGAATACAATTATTATTATTCTCTAGTCAACAGAAAAATAATAGGTGTATTGTAGATACAGTTCAGGAAAAAAACATAAGTACGTACAACATTGCCCAGCATTTTGAAAACACACTTAGAAATTGCTTAGTTGAGTATTGAATTCATGAATTAATTAATTGAGATGCGAGATCAATCTGGATGATTTATAATACAGATGCTTAATACAGTGAATACCTTAGATGGCTTCAGAGCTTAAAGTTAAATATCAAGTTTAATACCACGATGAAGTGATGTAATTAGTTAATAATATGCAATTTGTAGTTCAGATAACAACACCTTCATTAGTTACATAGGGGTCGTCAACATATATTTCTTATTTATTTATTTATGTATACACATTATACTGAAAATAGAAAATTTTGTAAAGAAACCAAGAGCCCAAAGGTACTGCTTATTCCAATAGAAATTTCTTCCAGCAGACCTGCGACAGAATAGTGGGATAAGAAATGTAGACACAGTGTGTAAAGAGACAGAGAAAGAAACTTAAAATAGACTATACTATCTTAACTAAAACTTATTATTGACCAAGTTGGACAGGTCTAATATTTAAGAATGTTTAGTATTTTGTAGTTCGAGTTTTCGAGGAGCCTTTTGCACTCTTAGGTAACTAAGAATCTAAGGTATGTAAATCACTACATAATAAAAACAAAGTCGCTATCCGCCGTCTGTCCCTATGTATGCTTAGATCTTTAAAACTACGCAACGGATTTTGATGCGGTTTTTTTATAGATAGACTGATTCTTAAGGAAGGTTTATATGTATAATACATGCATATTATAGTAGAGGAAACATTAGTATCTACATTGCACCCGTGCGAAGCCGGGGCGGGTCGCTAGTAAGATAATATAAGAATCAATTACACTCCTGTAAGTAAGTGGAGAATTGGGTTCCCGAGCAATCAGAGTGGGGACTCTGTTCACTCCTCGAGTGACCTGAGGAAAAATATTGGCGAAGTCCACGCCAGTCTCCGTTTTGCAACGTGAGGGTTCCGCGGAGGAGGTTGAGAATAGTATGACTGGCTTGTCCCCAGTCTTATAATCTAAAGTTGTGGAACCCAAATCCTCAAGAACACTTCATCATCACAAACCTTCACTATGTTAATTTGAAATGGAGAATTATTAACCGTGCAAATAAATAATATATGGATGACTGTTAATGAGACACTTTAATACTAAAGCGAGCGCCGTTAAATTATGTTTGCGTTGTGTTAACTCAACTTGGCGAGGGCACTGCCGCGCCCCCAGAAACTCTTGCGTTACTAATGAGTTACAAACAGACAACGCATATCCGAAACTACAGGGCCTCAAGTCTGCTATTATAAAAGTGTCAGAATGGTCTATCATTGATTTCCCAATGGTTGATTTTGACAAGTTTGTTAATCTACTAAAACATATAAAAGCGTCATTATGACTTTCCAATGTTCAAACACTGACACTCCATTGAAAGAAATGGCATAGAATGGTAATCACATACATAATTCATACAAATGAATGACAGACGTATGCGTCAATCTGCTAAAATTTTGACAGTTTCTTTGATCAATGACCTACCATTAGAACGTCAGTGTACAGTAATTGCTTTCAAAAGCTCGGTTATCAAAAAGTATTACGAGATCATTGACCGACCAATGATCGACCATTATGAATTTAGCAGATTACGAACTTTTAGCAAAATGACAATGGGATCGTGTTGGAATGACTAATTTATAAAAATAGCAGACTTGGGGCCCTGGTCGTAAAAAGCTTTTAGGAACCTCGGGGATTTCCCGAAATTACCGATACGGAAAAAACGGGATATGCGCTTACTAATGCGCGGAGGCTCCTCAGAGAATTGCCGAAATTCCTATGGGATATGCGCATTCAAATACACGGACAAAAGCTAAAACACTACATAGTATAATAAAACAAAGTCGCTTCCCGAGTCGATTTTCGGCTACGACGAATTTAATAAAAAAAAAAAAATAACTATGTAGTCCGTCCGGATTTTACGGAAATTCCTAATCCAATGCTCATTTTCATTGGATGAACGCAAAAAATCAATCTCAATCTTTTGTTAAATAGGACATTTCGATTAAAATCGGTTCAGTAATTTTGCAAAATAGTGACTTGAAAATTTGTATGAAATGCCATACGGTGTATACGCTCTTAAGCAAAGAAACCTATGAATTTTGTTACATTCAAATCTAAAACTTCGACATTTAAAGGTAAGGTTCGATCCTTTTACTCGTACCTATGTTTAACAAATTCACGTTAAACTTTGGAACTAAAAGGTATAGCGGGCGACGACGTACTCTACTGAACCTTATAGCAATCTA
Organism: Hecatera dysodea; assembly: GCA_905332915.2. NCBI lineage: Eukaryota > Metazoa > Arthropoda > Insecta > Lepidoptera > Noctuidae > Hecatera > Hecatera dysodea. The sequence goes on from HG995299.1 coordinate 6,162,821, forward strand.
TTATTTTACACACCGAACCCCATAAACTGTTTCGCTGTGTTGACAGCTGCTTATTAAGGTAAACTTTACTTTTAAATTAGTTCTGTTTGTTTACTTCTAAATAATATGTTATTTTTAGGTAAATAAATGTATGTTTTACTTCGCCACGATATTACCAAAAACAAAAGTAATTTATTCAAATTACCTATACTAAAAATCAGCACGTTTTGAACGTCAAAATTTACATATCGACGGTTAAAAGGAAGTATAAGCGACATTTTGGTCAAAAATGAGTTATATGGGGCATTTCACGTGAAGCGGACAACAAAAAAAAAATGAGGTTGTGGATTTTGTTTATATTTCGGTCAGTTGTACTTCTAGTAGACATGGATGTGTACACACAATTTTTTTTTCGTGTGTTTTCTTATTGCTGAGTTATGAGCTTTTAAAAATTGACTAAGAATAAAGTCATGAATTTTTGAATGCTTATTAACAGTATCAATTTATTTGTAAAATTAACTAAAAACTATTGGTTCTTATAGTTAAAAGGTTGAAGTTTTTAATTTTTTTGACTAATTCTAAATTTGATTTTTTTTACGTACAGTAAACCGGAAGTGAACATTTCGAATCGATATTTGAGTAACTTCGACATGTTATTTTTTCAATTTTTTAACATTGAATTAAAGCTTTAAATGTCATTATTATTCACCAAAAAAATTAAAGCGTGATCTTCAATAGTTGTAGACTTAGAGTATATAGAGTACATACACATCGGTATGAGCATTTTGTAAACATTCGGGTTTATGCGCTAACTTGCTAATATACTACGCAATTGATATTTTATTCCTTCATTCTAACATGCAAAAATATAAAAATAAAGGATTTCTTCAATTATTTCCAAAAAAAAATGAAACTTGTTCGCCAATGGTTTCAGACTAAGAGCGGTTTTATTAATTGAGATTGAAACAACAATAATAAAAATAGGGAGACTTATTTTGTAATTTTTACAATTTTACTATTTGCACTAGTAAAACTACTCGTTTGTTGGAAGAAAAGCATGTAGTTGTTTAGTTCCTAGAACGGTGATAGCGGAAGCAAAACGGACTCGTAGAAAATCTCGCTCTAGTTGAATACTATCCTTCGAGCAGCAGTAAATAGACGTCTCAGTCAATGATGATTTGGCCCATTCATATAACCTTATGTGTAAAGAGAATTAGTGCTAGTGCAAATAGTAAAATTGTAAAAATTACAGAATTAATCTGCCTATTTTTATTATTGTTGTTTCAATCTCAATGAATAAAACCGCTCTTAGTCTGAAACCATTGGCGATCAAGTTTCATTTTTTTTTTGTAAATAATTGAAGAAATCCTTGTTTTTATATTTTTGCATGTTAGAATGAAGGAATAAAATATCAATAGCGTAGTATATTAGCAAGTTAGCGCATAAACCCGAATGTTTACAAAGTGCTCATACCGATGTGTATGTACTCTATATACTCTAAGTCTACAACTATTGAAGATCACGCTTTAATTTTTTTGGTGAATAATAATGACATTTAAAGCTTTAATTCAATGTTAAAAAATTGAAAAAATAACATGTCGAAGTTACTCAAATATCGATTCGAAATGTTCACTTCCGGTTTACTGTACGTAAAAAAATCAAATTTAGAATTAGTCAAAAAAATTAAAAACTTCAACCTTTTAACTATAAGAACCAATAGTTTTTAGTTAATTTTACAAATAAATTGACACTGTTAATAAGCATTCAAAAATTCATGACTTTATTCTTAGTCAATTTTTAAAAGCTCATAACTCAGCAATAAGAAAACACACGAAAAAAAAATTGTGTGTACACATCCATGTCTACTAGAAGTACAACTGACCGAAATATAAACTAAATCCACAACCTCATTTTTTTTTGGTTGTCCGCTTCACGTGAAATGCCCCATATATGCCATCCTACGTAAAATTTTCCGCTCTTTCGAATGCGCTTACTCTCGTGGCTCTACGATGAGATTTTTGGCGTTTATGCCCTAGCAAAAAAAATCGTTTTCATAGTATTAGTTTTCGTAACCGACGAAAATTCAAGTAATTTTTGCTACAAAGGTGCTTGTGCCCCTACAAAAATGATTTATTTTGTGTTTGTTGTCGGTAATGCTTTTTTACTTCATAAGGTTGTCGAGCTTTCGGTTGTTTATGCCTTTTAAGCTTTTCCCTCACAAAGTACAAACGTTGTTTATAGCCTACTTCCATTTCGTAATTTAACATAGCTATGGCGCTTGTACCCTATATACGAAATTCATTTTCATATTACTCTGTCAGTTATACCCTATTACCATTCAGTATTTTATGGAAGCTATGCAGGTTATGCTCTATTACCTAAATTTATTTTAATATCACAGTGTTGGTTATACCTTACTTCCGCGTACAATATAAATATAGTTTTGTCGATAATATCTTATTACTTAAATTAAATTAGATATCATGGTGTCGATTATAACCACATTATAACCTACTTCCACGTTCTACAATCATACTTATACGTCACTTATACTACAATACCCAATAAGCTTTTTATTATTTACTATTATGTTTGTTACCTTTTTAAATGTTAATATTACGGATACATACCAAGTGTTCGTAATTAATTCTTAAGTTCCCTACCTGCTAGCTGCAGTATTAGCTACCTACCCATCATCATCATCATCATCAACAGCCTGTTGCAGTCCACTGCTGGACATAGGCCCCCCCAATTGCACGCCACTTAGATCTATTTTCGGCTTCTCGCATCCAGTTTCTGCCAGCCGTCCTGCGCAAATCGTCACTCCACCGTGCGTCTCGGCAAACGTAGTGTAGAACGTCCTACATTACGTTTGCCGAGACGCGGTCTCCACTCTAGAACTCGTTTACCCCAACGGTTGTCGGTTAATATGGCCAGCCCACTGCCACTTCAGCTTACTAATCCGGTAGGCTATATCGATGACCTTGCTTCTCTGACGGATCACCTCATTTGTGATGCGATCCTTCAGAGACACACCGAGCATAGCCCTTTCCATAGCACACTGAGCGACTTTAAGCTTGTAGACCATACGAGCCGTCAGTCTCCACGTTTCTGCTCCGTATGCCATGACGGGTAGGACGCACTGATTGAAGACTTTCGTCTTTAGGCACTGTGGAATCAACGATGTAAAGACTCGACGTAGCTTCGCAAACGCTGCCCAGCCTAACTGAATTCTTCTATTCACCTCGCCCTCAAAGTTGTTTCTACCTAACTGCAATGTCTGCCCGAGGTACACATATTTTTGAACAACTTCAAGAATTGCACCGTGAATCGCAATCGGTTCCGGTAGAACATTTTCGTTGAACATGACCTTGGTTTTATCCAAAGTCAAAGTCAATATGTTTACTGCGAAACAATGTTGATGTTACAGAAAAGTCAGCCAGATCATTCAGCATCTGTTGTAGGTCCTGCAGCGTTTCTGCCATGATGACGATATCATCTACAAATCGCAAGTAAGAGATGTAATCGCCATTGATGTTAATGCTACGTTCGTTCCAGTTCAGCGTCTTGAACATAATATTCTCCATTGCATTAGTGAACAATTTCGGGGAAATAACATCCCCTTGTCTCACTCCTCGATGCAACGGTATGGGACTTGTTTGCTGATTCTGTACTTGAACGGACATGGTGGCAGCCTCGTTGAGACATCTCATCACTTGGATGTATCGCCAGTCTACTTGGCAGCGCTGCAGGGACTTCAGAACAGACCAGATTTCAACCGAGTCAAAGGCCTTTTCATGATTCACAAATGCTAGACACAGGGGCTGATTATACTCTTCGGTCTTCTGTATAATCTGCCGCACTGTGTGGATGTGGTCTATGTGGCCGTATCCGCTCCGAAACCCAGCCTGTTCTGGTAGTTGGAATTCGTCGAGCTTTCGCGCAAGACGGTTCATAATCACTCTTGAAAACAGCTTATAGACGTGGCTTTGAAGGGATATGGGTCGATAGTTATTCAATAGGGTCTTGTCTCCCTTTTTGAAGAACGGAGTAGAAGTGTGGTTATCTTAACCACACTTCTACTCCACGCCACTCTGAAATTCTCCCTTCAAACAGGACAGCGTTAAACAGCTTCTGGAGCTGCCTCAGTACGGGTTTACCTCCAGCTTTCAGCAGCTCTGTGGTAACGCCGTCTTCTCCAGGGGCTTTTCCATTTTTAAGCTGCCCAAGAGCGATCTCGATTTCGCTAATACTGACTTATTTATTTATTAAAACTTTACGCACTAGTAAAAAAAAACTGTCCAAAGCGGACTTAATGCCATAGGACTTCTGGCAGGTCTTCGGTTAAATGGCCTGTCAATGTGGCTCTAGAATCCTCATTTTTGGGATGAGGACGAGATGCATGCGATGCGTATAACCGGCTATAGAAGTCCTCCACTTCCGAAAAAACTACTGGCTTCAAAGAAACAACTTCTCCACTTGCTGTGGTCAACTTCATCAGGTGGCTTCTTCCAAGAGACTGTACGAACACCTTTAACCCCCGATTCTGCGCGATTGCTCTTTCAACCGAAAGAGCATTGAAGCTCCGGAGGTCCTGTCGTACGTGCTTGTTGATCTCTCAGTTTAGAAATCGCTTTGCCGACGAAGTGACGGGTGGGCTTTCACGTCATTCCTTCATTAGCCCTAAAGTCCTTTCTGAAAGCTTGAACTTCTTGCCCTTACGCTGCATATCACAGAATCTCGTACCCTTTTCCCTGAGGATCCAAATCACATTTTAGAGGTTCTGGTTTACGTCTGTTGTGGTTTCCACGGCAGCGTATCGGTTTTACAGGTTTGCCTGGAACGGCTGGAACGTTTCAGATCATGCCATGGTTTGGAGCAGAGTTGGTCGGAGTCTGGACTTCATCAGACGGACACGTTCGGCCTTGAAGTTAATATTCAGAGAGCCTCGGACAAGTCGGTGATCGCTACAGGTATTGAACCTATTGATCACGGAGACGTCTCTGAATATATGCCTCTTGTCATTCATGATGAACAAACATGAGATCGACATCTCATGTTTGGTCATAGTGTCAGGGCTTTGCCACGTCCACTTCCTTGGGGTCTGTTTCTTGAAGGAGTTCATCAAGAACAACCCCTCCCGTTCGAGGAAGTTGACGAGGATTTGCCCCCTATGATTTCTGCTTCCAAATCCATGGTATCCTATTACCTATTCGCAGCAATACTGTACTCCCACTTTGGCATTAAAGTCAACATGACAACGATGTACTATGTCTGTGTAGTGAAGTGGAGGGCTCTCGATATGTCATCGAACATACTTTCCACTTCGTCATCCGAGTGTGTCGAGGTTGGTGCGTACACTACCTTGAGGCTATACCTCTCGGTGAGCTTCACAATAAGGTACGCTACCCTGTTCGCTACACTTGACATTTCCACAAAGTTGTTAAGATAGGACTTGTTTACCAGAAACCCAACGCCGCCTTGCATTTGTTGGTCTCCCTCGCGGAAGTACATCAGATGACCCGATTCCAGGGATAACCCTGGAATCGGGTCATCTGATGTACTGGATGTGCTTGGGGGAGGACACCATAAGGTGTCCATGTCATGTCAATGTCTTTTTTTATTTAAAAAAATCCTACTATCCGCTTGTTAGTAAATAGGTAAGTAGGTGACATGAAAATGACTATAATGACGAACTAGCATCTTTGAAATCTACTATTTAGTGTAAATTAGAATCACTTGAACGGGTGGGGTATACTGAAACAGGCCCCTAAGACCTTAATCTTTTTTCTTAAGATCCTTAGTCTTTTTGTATGAAAATCGACTCCCTAATACTTTTAAAATACTTCACCCTATTTTACGAGTTAGGGACAAAATTACAGTGTAGTGTAATACCCGTTTTAGCTCTTATCCTGATGAAGGATCGTGTTGGTTGCGCTACTTCATTATTTTTGGGGTGTCTTTTCATCCATATTTCCATAAACTCACGCAATGCCAAATGTTGATTATCCTTCTTTTCCTTTGCTTTCAAGCGACATTGTGTGTCACTAATGTCTTATATCCTGGTATTGTTTTGAAAGCCGACTGTTTCTTGTGCTCTATTAGCTTCCATACATCCACTGTGAAAAGAACCTTATCCTTCTTTTCCTATAACACTTATTGAACTGTCTAGTCTCTTATACCCTTTTACCTTGCTGTGTGAGAAATCAGTATGTCGCTTAGGCTTCTTATCCTTTAATATTTTACTTTGTCATTTGTATCTTATGCCATATTTCCTCATTAGAAAATTAAAAGATTCAAGATTCAAGATTCAAGATTCAAAGCATTTATTTCAAATAAACCCTTTACAGGCACTTTTGAATTGTCAAGTCGAAAGAGGTGAAGCTATCTGCACGTTCCAAAGCGTAGATCTCTATGGAGAAGAACGTGCAAGAAACTCCACGGACACTCTTTTAAATCATGTTCTGTATTACATAACTTTGGTTACATCCTTGGTGCTTCTATGTGTGAGGACAATGCAAAGAAAAAAAAAAGGAAACTATAAAACAATTCAAAGTATTAAAGATTAAAACAAGTCAGTGGCAGTTAAGAGGTGACCAGTCTCAACCGACGGCGCCCGTTCACGAACATGACGCGTGTATCGGCACCATTTAGCTCAACCATTTTGAAGGGAACCGAATGATCCGACACACGCGCCACCATCAGCGAGACATTTGAGCGAGCATGACATACTCTCAACTGCCATTTTAGTTCAAGTCACAAAGTAAACTATAACCTGTAAATGGCTCCATGGTACTCACATTTACAATATTTGAAAATAAACTGCTTCTACATTATACAAAACTATGGTTCACAATGACCAAGCAAATACAAGTAAAAAAGAGAAATTATTTATTCCCATTATTAGAAATTAATTATTTATATAAAATTATATAAAAAAAGAATAAATAAATGAGACAAAAAAAGGGCGAGCATCTCTTCCAAATAAAAAATCCTAACTTGTTTACCCAAGTGGTTGAGTCTGTGGAGCAGGACCGGCATTTAGCCAAGCATTTTTATCAAGGATATAATCTTCCAGTTTATAATATGCTTGCCTACATAGTGTGCGTTTTATGCATGTTTTAAATTTTCTCTCATTTAATTGAAGGATATCGACTGGTATTTTGTTATAAAATTTTACGCAATACCCCATAAAAGAAGTGTGTACTTTAGCCAATCTAAACCTGGGTTGATCTAATTTGTTTCTATTTCTAGTATTAAAATTATGCCTGTCGCTGATCTTATTAAAAATATGCAGATTTTTCCGAACATACATAATGTTTTCATATATGTATTGACAAGGTACCGTCATGATGTTAATTTTCTTAAACGTCATGATGTTAATTTTCTTAAACAAAAAGCTATTGTTATAAGCGACAAAAACCACTTTAAATAGCGTAAAATCATTAAAAATAAAAATACCGGTAAATGCTCCATTTTTTTCTGATTTTATAACTGTTTTAGTTTTCACGATATCTTAATAAATAACAAAATTACGTCAGTTTTTCTAAAATTTAAAACTTTGAACGGCTCTCCTGAACATTTCACTTTTTGTCGCTTATACCCTATTTCCTTTTAACCGTCGATATAGTGCCTAAAAATGCCCAACCGTAACTACCTACCTAGTGGTCTAGGTGGGAAGAAGTGGTGCAACAAATTGCCCAGCAAAATATACGGGATGTACCTACCCACTTAAACAAGAGATTCGAACACTATGTATAAAAGTAAGTAAAACGTAAATGATGTTGTGAATAATAAAATTTATCCACAATATATATATAATTATAAAGAAGACAATAAATTTAAAAAAAAGAAGATTAACACACACACCTTTACTTTATGGCCTACGATTGTGCTTTAAGAGACACAGTCATAAAATCAGTGACAAATTCTTCATAGACATTATATACTACAGATACTCTCAATAGCTACTTGTAGGTACTCAGCTTACGATGCCACCATAGAAATCTTATTCTGTGGATGCCAACGTAGTCATGTAAGGTGTTTTGGGAAAATATTATTTGACATTCATAAATGTAAGCCAGCTTATAACTTCTTACTTTTAATCGCACGTGTGAGCTTTCAGCAAAAGAGCGAAATATTAAATAAGTATTAGTCTTTCTTCTATAAATACATGTCAATAGAAATGCCTGACAATTTAGAAAATAAAAGAAGTATATTGCAAGGAGGGGTTCATCAAAATGTTGCCATAGCTAGGGACGGTAAACAGTTCAATATAAAATGATTTGATTTCAATTCAACAAACCTTGAGCCATTTAAATTAAGCTATCGTTAACCTTGTTATATAGTAGAGAAGGCGTCCTCGCCGAACGCCTGTGGGCTTTATGGAAACATTCGCGTAACAATGCGAGTTGCTATTCATATTTTATCAGGGACTTGTTACATAGTACTTGGTCATAAGGTTGTTTATTAGTTCAGTGCCTTGGTGAGATTAGGACGTCATTAAAGTGTGACAAAGTGAAAGTATAAAGAGGCCATTTCTGAAAGAGGCCTTTACTTTACTTATACTTTGACATGTAGAAAAATGAGTTATTTTGTTATATACAAAATAAAACAACTTTTGTAATAAAACAACACATGATAAAAATTCTAATAAAATGGTAGTACACGCGTTGCTGTAGGCAAATATGGCTAACATAACGCCTGGTTATGTAAGTAGGTCCTTACACATCAAATATTGTAAATTGGACATAAAAATTTTCGCAACATTAAGAAATCCGATTAAATAGATGCCTAATCCATACGGTTCCTTAAATACGAACGGATTAGCGAAAAGGCTAAAATCAAAGGATACATCTTAGATACAGTAGGCTAAGGCCTACAGATTCCAGAGATATTTTTCTATCAATATTATTTTATTGCTTTACAATAGGCCAGTAGATAGGTACTATAGAATATATAGGTATAGATAGGTTCTGAATACACAAATTTTCCAAAACGAATGCGTCAGAAAGATCAAGTCAGAACCATTATTTAAAAAACTGGTCAAGTGCGAGTCGCGCGTGTAAAGGGTTCCAACCGAATTTAATTATTGTTTTATGTTATTTTAACAGTATCGACGTCTTAAGTGTTCGTATAATCTTATGGTAAAGAACTGTACGTGTATTTTTTTTTTTTCAAAATTTTAGGCTCAGTAATTAAAGAGATAAGGTAAAAAATAAATACATTTTTGGTGAAAAATTAACATTCCTCCGAATGTTCATTCTCAAAATATATTGATTTACGTAACGCGTCCGTGTTTGGATCACAGAAGTTTATATGTGTTGTACCAAATTTCATTAGAATCGGTCCTGTAGATTCGAAGAAATTTGGTTGTGATAAACGAACAGAGAAACAGTAACCCGAGTGATCCTATAAAGGTTTCGTTCGAAACCCCAAAAATAGGGAAATATCTGGAAAAAAACAATCAGCATCGTATACAGTACACCCATATACTTACCTTCAATTTACTAAAAGTAATATAACGTATTTAAACCTTGAGAACAACCCTACAAACCATTTGACAAAAATTTCGCGGATAAAAACAAATAAAAACTTATAATCTACTACTCACGTACGCAGCTGCAGCGGAAACCAAGCAGGGCGACGCCTTAGTGGCTCAAGCGGAGCGGAGACGGGCGCGGGGCGGAAAGACTTCAGCACCCGTTTGACGACGCGCGCGCTTAGCACGAAGACCGCCCCCATAGCCCAGGCACCAATTAGAGCTCCTAGGATCGCCTGGTGGAGGAAGGGAGCCGCTATAAGTCTAAATGGAAGTCACTTTTAGAAATAATGAGCCTTATTTTTAAGATTGCCTTACTCCTATCTAAATTATTTTTAATTTCAAGGAGAACTTGGTGTAGTGACTAGTTTAGGAGATATATTTGTGTTGGAATCCAAATAGTGTCGGATTACTATGTATCCACACATGCCAAAGAAAAACTTTTTACAAAAAAAAAAAACAACCGACTTCTTAACAAAAAACGAAGAAACAAAAAACGAAGAAACAAACGAGTCAAATCTCAATCAAATTACCACACGACAAATTCCAGCTTTCGAATGCAAAATGAGTCATCAAAATCGGGACACCCAGTACAAAGTTATGAGGTGGTGGTGGTTACACACAAAAAAAAAATAGTCGACTTGAGAACCTCCTCCTTTTTTTGGAAGTTGGTTAAAAAAGGCAAAAACAAGCGGTGGCTTCCCGTAATTGAAGAAGACACAATCATCTAAAACTTTATGGATAACATTGGTATTATTATTCATGATGGTACAGTAGGTACTTAACTATGTTGTAATTAGACAATGGCAAGAGGCCTCCAGAGTACTTCTGATCTTCATCTTGTCATTAACGCTTCAGACTAAGAGTCACTAAGAACCCCACTCATAAGAAAATTGGAGATCGCTCGATCAAATTACCTAGTATTTGTCGAATCACACGGGTCTATATTAAGTCCTCTTGTCCATTCGTTTGTTAAGTATGCCTTTTCCTCTCCATTTTCCTATTTAATTGTATTTTATGTGCGTGGGATAACGGCCATGAACCATTAGGTACGCTTTATTTAGTTTTTGTTTAAGAATAGAATGGAAAAAAGATTGTTCCTAATACTACAGAACTACTAAAGGTTGTCTTGAAAAGATCGCTTTTAGCGATAAGGCCGCCCATTGTGTCACCCTATTTAATGTTTTCTTCATCAATATTTTCTGTAACTTATATGGTGTAGGTACATAATAAAGAGTATTCTATTCTACAGAAACAAATTAGGTAAACATATGTAAAATTTTCCTTCTTTATTTACCTTTTTTCTTTATTAAAAGTTTTACTTACATAAACTCCGAATGAGAATGTGCTCTTAGTACGGGTAGTCTCTCGAAAAGTTACAGGATCTGTAAGAAAGTAAAACTTTTTAGAAAAATATGATAAAAGAGTTTTTATTTGCATCAAGCTTCAGTTTTATATCATTTAAAAAACTGGCCAAGTGTGAGTCGGATACAAAGGGTTTCGTACCATGTAATTTTTTTTGTGATGAAAAATTAATGGTAAAGCTAATTACTATGCTATCCGCTGTTATGCAAAATAATATGACATAAAAACTCTCTTATAAAGGGTAAACCCATCTAAAACTGTTAGGAGTTATTTAGTATGATTTATTATTTTAATTCCAAAGAAAAATACGTGATACTATATTTTATAAAATTATGTTTCATTATTACTATTCTATTTCCCAACTATATTGGGGTTATCTTCCGGTCAAACCGGATCCAGCTGAATACCAGTATTTTACATGGCTGCTCAGATCCTCACAACCCATTAACTGGGTAACATGGTACTTCTACACTACAATCCGTAACGACTGTTTTAGTGTTTCGCATTTGACAACAATCTCACCGTATAAAAGATAATTTGGTCGACACCATAGAGCACACTTGACTAGAACATTCAATTATTTGCAATTAGTCATGTATATGTGAAAAATGTTGAATACTCACCAAACGCAGTAGCATTTCCTGCCGGTCCAATACAGCGCCTTTCATCTTCCAAACTAACTCTGGCTAACATCTTCGCTGTAGGAATGGGAGTACCACCCTTCGTGCTTAGTGGTAGCAGTAACATCTTGGTGTCGCTTTCTGATACCAGACCATCGGCAGGAACTTTTCCGGTTTCGGTGAAAGCAAACCATGGGTACGAAACTGACTTTTGCTCGCTGAGACTGTGGAAAAAGATGACGGCAGATTTAATCAAAAACCCAGCAAAGATGAGAAACAAAAGACAGAAGGAATAAGAAATATGGTGAGAAATCAAGATATTAACAGGTTAACTCTGTAAAACTTTCTCAGTTTGTGAGAGTATGTCGAGTCAGGCTGGTACCATACCGTACCGCCTGATGACTCTATTAAAATGTAGTATTAGCGTCATCATTTTGGGAACTTCAGGGCCCTAGGGAACTTCGGAGCCCTCGGGAACTTCAGGGCCCTCGGGAACTTCAGGGCCCCCGGGAACTTCAATGCCAAGATCCCGTTATACGGGCACGCGGGGCAAGATGGTAGAGGACTGGGCCCTGTAGTCAGGCCCGGCCGTCCTTTTTTTTTTAACGGGGGGAAATCTTCATGGATGTCCTCCGCCCTGGGGCGGGCGGAGGGGTCTGTCAGACTCTTACTGACTAAAACCACCCGGTGTTCCATCTCTCACCTACGCCGGGGATCGCGGGAACGTATGCGACATCCGTAATCCCCAGCTGGTGCCGGCCCGCCTCTGCGGGCCACCTCGCGTTTGCGGAGGTAGTGAGGTGTTTAACTCCCTCCGCGACTTCAGAGAGGGGCGCACGGGAACACCACGCGCCGCCACCTCGGGTCCGGATGAATGGGGGGCGACAGACGTCCCCAAGTCCGCCGCCCCTGAACCCAGTTAGCGGTGCTGGAAGAACGCCCTCCTCCGACGCCCGGTGCGCTTGCTGCGGGCGGGGACAGAGGTCGAGATCTCTCTTTCCCTTTCCGCAGCCTCCTTCTGCGAGATAACTGTTTCGCAGAAGGAGACCACCGCGTCCCAGGACTCCTCGCCGCCGACCATAGACTGGACTACGGCCGGTAGCGAGATGTCACTGCCTACCACAGAGATGAGGGCAGGGCGCGGCTCCTCCCAAGCGGCACACTATGCCAGCGTATGCCGCGCCGTATCCTCCCGACAGTCGACGCAGTGGTGACACCGAGCGTCCGGCTCCCTGCCTATGCGACACAGGAACTTCCCGAAGCAGCCATGCCCCGAAAGGACCTGCGTCGCACGAAACGACAGGGAGCCGTGCCTTCTCCCGACCCAAAGGTCGAGCACTGGCCGGATGGCCTCGACAGTGAGGAGGCCGGCGGTAGGGCGTGATAGCCTGTCCCGCCATTCCGCCACCAGGACCTTGCGCAGCTGCGACCGACGCAGCTCAATGTGTCGCTGCATCAGTCGCTCGCCGCGCGTCCTCACGCCACCGATACAGTGACGCGAGAACCTTCGCCTCCAGGTCCCATGGCGGAGATCCGGCCAGTGCGCAAGCCGCCTCGTAGGAGATCGTGCGATAACCCCTGATGACTCTGACGGCCATCACCCTCTGCGGCCTCCGCAGAACAGTGATAGTGCTGGCCGTCAGGTCAGCCGCCCAGATCGGGGCCCCGTTAAGGGCCATCGATCGCACGATCCCCACGTACAACCGCCTGCAGGCGGTGCTCGGGTCCCCAAGATTGGGAAGCAGCGTTGACAACGCCCCAGCCGCACCCAACAACTTGGGCGCCAGCCGCCGGAAGTGGGGGCCGAAATCCCACCGGCTGTCGAGCACCAATCCCAGGTACTTCATGGTGGACTCGACAGCGATTCGGACCCCCCCAACCACGATGTGTGATCCCGGCGGCGGTGCCCGCAGGGGGCCATGAAAAGCTATGGCCTCCGACTTGTTGAGGGCCACCTCCAAGCCGAGGCGACGTATGCGGCTCACCACCTGTGAGACCGCAGCCGTCGCCAGCAAGGCCCGGCCGTCCTAAATCAAGGTTCTGTCCTTACGTGTGTGCAGGGTGAATCCGCTGGGCACGTCACCATCGTGGTGATAAGTCCCCACGCCACGGCGTCCTCACCTTACGGCTGACGCAGATACTCCACGGACTCAGTTGTTACGGGAGGTACCTGTGTCGGATCCAGCGGGAGGACACGCCCGGGTGTCACATTGTGTGGATCGCCCGGAGAACACGGTGGAGCATACGGCAGAGGTCTGACCTGCTTGGGCGAAGCAACGCTGTGTCCTTGGTTACGGTTTATTCAGGTAAGTAACAGTATGATTTATTCGGATTTCTCAGTGCTTGCGAATCCAATTGCCCATTAGATAAAGTTAGATTAAGTCTATTAAGACTGAAAATATTGATAAAAAAGCCTGAAAGTGGTAATCTAGTCACCTTCAGCCCCGTGATATTTACTGTCGTGACTAGAAACAAAAATGGATTGGTTTTCGTGAGAACTTTTCTCACGAAAACAAATCCATTTTCCTCAATGAGATGGATCGCAGAGTACGTGGGAAAACAAGTAACTGACACATTGGTAACATCTTACTATTTTTACAAGGAAAATACCTTAATAAAAACAAAAAGGTTTCTTTTTCAGGCAATGGAAGGACTGTAAGGATAACATTTGCGTCTTATTGTTTGACGTTTCGGTTTAGATGAATAATTCAGATGATTATTGTATATTTTGATTTAAAGTAGCTGTGGCCGCGACTGCGTTCGCGTGGATATCGGAAAAGAATGTGTCATACAGATAAGATGTAGGTACAGTCAATAACCTGCATTATCTGACCCCTCTTAGAAGAAGATTACACAGAACACTGACTGTATCACCTCTTCCGTTTAAAATGGCAACTAGCCCTGGCATCTCCTGGTACCTCGAATCAATTGATGTTGAAATTATTGAAGTTAAAAAATACACGGATCGATGTTCTAGGTAAAGCGACACTTGCCGAGGTCAGTCTGTGGATGAGTGACCGTGGATGAAAATCTTTGGCAGTTGTTACAGATCATCAGGAGTCAGAAAATCTGACTCCAGCAGTCTTGCTAAGAGGTAACGTGTTACCTAGTTGGTGGGTAAAATACAGCTGAATCCGGGTTGACTGGAAGCCGACCCTAATATAGTTTAAAAAAGGCTAGTCATATAATGAAGATTTAGAGCATAGACAGACACCCGATATAATTCAGTAGGTAAGCACTTTCATTTTGTCTTAGAAATCGCGACTATCACTGCGTATCGAGAAGCCGAAAATAGATCTAAGTGGCGTGCAATTGGAGAGGCCTATGTCCAGCAGTGGACTGCAACAGGCTGCTGATGATGATGATGATGACTGCGTATCGCCCCTGCCCGTAGGTGCAAGCCTAGGACCCTTATTACGGAACTTATGTTGCAAGATTTGGTTTTGGTTGAATTCAGACGTTGTCCGGCCTGACCGACACATTTATTTGTTTTGTTTTTTAATTTCGAGCATTGAATTGTTTTTCCATTATACCTGTATAAGTAAAAACGGTTCATTGTTGGTTTTGTGTCAAAAAGTCAGTAATATCAGGGCGTTGCTGGACTGCCTTAAGGAGCTGGCATTAATTGAATGACATATTTGTTCCACCCTTACGCAAAATAAGTGATCGGACGTGGAGTTGCGGACTGCCGCATAAACTGCCTAGCCTTGTCCCAACTTATATTGGGGCCAGTCTAACCGGATTCAGCTGAATACCAGCATTTCAGCAGGAGCGACTGCCTACCAGACCTCCACAAACCATGAACTGGGTAGGTAACACGGCAATACTTGGCAAGACTGGTGTCAGATTATCTGGCTTTTGACAATCCGCAACGACTGCCAAATATCTACAAATGACAGCTGGGACCAACGCCTTAGCGTGGTTTGCGAGATACGGAAGTTTGGTTATCCTTTAACTCTAGCTATACTTTTTTTGGAGATTTTTGTCCAAAACGACTCTTCTACAGATTTATTACATCGAGGTAAAGATGTGACTCTTTATTTACCCTCGTATTGGTAAATCCCCAGAAACAAATAGGAAACAAGTCAGTATGCAAGACTGATTGCCCAGGGGTGAAGCATTGACGTATCAAGTTGTTGTACTTTGATGAATTTGTATAAAAAATTAATATGTATGTAATTGGAAATGTACTTTTGGAAAAGAAATAAATAGGAACTACCTGATGGTTTTGAAAAAATATTGTTGTAATATGATAGCCACATTCATGAGAAAGTTTTCCACATTATACGGGAACGAGAAAAACAGAATATACACATACGAAGTCGCGGGCAAAAGTTATTATAAATATTTATGAAAACCAATAAATTCAATTAACAGTTACAAATTGTCAACAATAGCGATTACCTATATCGATATGCCAAAATGTTTGGTGTGGTGAGACACGACTAGGATCTCGATAATTTCGAAGACTGTTTTAATACTTGCAATAAGGAACGTGCGCGGTGTAGACTATGCCATCTAGTGTTGCAAATCTGAAACTTTTACGTTGTAAATATTTGACCTGTGCTGCCACCTATATTTCCTTCACCCTCCATTTAGGGGAACGTGCACGAATTAGACTGTGCCATCTAGCGTAACAAATTTTAAACTTATACGTAAAATATACTTGACATTGACGCGACTGTGCTGCCATCTATAGTTTCTGCACGTTCCCTATAACTATATGTTCCTGAATTCAATACAAACCTTACTCTATACCGCAGCTTGCGCAGTTTAGCAGAGGGCAGTCCGCTCGGGTTGCTCGGGTCCAGAGTCCAGGATATATTGGAATACATCTTGTCGCCCTGGAAGACTATATTGGTAAACACTTTCGGTGTGGGGAGAAGAGAAGAGTGCGTGCAAGAGCACACTCCTGCCTCACATTCTGAAACAAAACATTTTGTTAAGACTACTAAATACTTACAAATGCCTAAAACTGGTACAAAAGTATGCAAATAGCATAATTAAGCATAGCATAATGAGCATTTTAATGTTCCCACTGCTGGGACACAGGCCTCCTCTCTAGGAGAGGGAATGGGCCGTAATCCACCCCGCGTGCCCAGTGCGGGTTGGTGAATGACATGTCTTCGATTTTTTGGTTCTAGGACATGCCGGTTTCCTCACGATGTTTTCCTTCCCCGTTTCGAGAGCAGTGGTGATGAAATAAATTACACAAAGTAATGCCGCCCGGCTAGGTTTGAACCCACGACCTACAAAATTTGTAAGTCGTGTTACGTTACTCATGCAAATAGGTTTCGTGTCAATTTAATATAGTTGGTGTACGCAGAGCTCGACTGTATTTTTAAATAAGACCTATATTTTATGTACCTGTGTTCACAAATAAAGATTGATTTGATTTGTGTATCTCACTGCGGCATGCTTACACGAGTTACAGGAAATTGTATAGCGGCCTTTATGGATGAACACATTGTGATATTATTATATTCATTAAAGCAGGTCCTAAAAAATAATAATCATAGTTTATAATTTAGGATTCAAAATAATCTTCCTCAAGATCATACCCAGTTTTTGGAATCGTTCCTCAATAACAAAATATTCAAAGTAACAAGTAGCAAGTGGTTGCTCAGTGGTTGAAATTCGATCATATTTTTTATGAATTTAATGTGTTTTTTAGCTTTCTGCACTCCTTCTCCATATAAACTACAAATACGTCAAATAGGTAGGTACTCCTCCGACCGCGTAATCTTTGTGAAAGGGAGTATGTACAAAGTTTTTGCTTCACGTATTAATAGGTTATTTATAATAAAAGCAGGAGTGCCACAAGGCTCTGTATTACGCCTGCTACTGTTACCAATATTTTCCACCAGTCTTTTATCATACCAAAATTTGTACCAACTCACCAGTAAAGTTCACTTGTAGATCAGCGCTGGTGTACCCATCCCAGGGATCAGGATGCAGTCTTACTATGTAAGCGCAACCTGGGCGCACAGCACATGCATTCGCTACGGTGCTCGCGACCTTAGGGATCAACAATGACGTCACGTTCTGTGGATGATACAGACATGTTAATTCGATAAAATTACTTACTTATACCAATTTTAGAGATAGACGCCATATCCACAAGCGAGTGTATCGCGGCGATATTATGGTTCTGCCTGCCACTTCATTCTATAAACACTATGCAAGTGCGTGCCACCACAGACTGATACTATAGCGGTTATGCGAAGTAACGTTGTAGAGAATATTGTCATTGTCGTGAATATACGCATAGGGAAGAATAATCATCTTATGGAGATTACTCGACCCTAGCACGGTGGATCGTAAAGATTCGCTCGCTCGTGAATGCCGCTAATAATGTCTAGCCAAAAACCATGAGGGCAACTAAATCAATACACAAGAATTTGTGTGTTTAGTTGAATAACTAAATCAATAAGAGACACTTTCGAGTTGTTAAAAAGGCGGTTGGTCAGTAAAATGAATCTTCATTTTAAAACGGTAATGCTGTGGAATAGATTCTGATGAATAATTTGAATTACTCATAATAATAAATTAAGCTTTAGCAACTTGAAACTAATGATATATTAGATTGACTTGGGGGAACAGACCAGCAGGTCTGTTCCCCCAAGTCAATCTAATATATCATATATAGCAACAGGGTGATTTTTTATTCTTTGGTAATATTTTAGGGGGTGAGAGTACTCATGAGTTTAAGCAATTTTTACTGTTTTTTTTTCAATAGGGTATTTTACAAAAAATGAAGATTATACAGTGCGTTGAAAACTCACGTGACGTCACGTCGCTGGTATAAATTGTAGCAACGTAGTGACGTCACGTGAGTTTTCAACGCACTGTATCGTCTTCATTTTTTGTTTACGTGAAAAAAGAAAAAATACGTGTCCAATATTTTTTGTAAATCTATCAGACGGACTAATTAGATTTTTACAGTAAAATACCCTATTGGGTTATGTTTATCTACCTCGTCGAAATTGTAGGCATCAACAGATTTATATTTTGGGATTTTAGGGATAGTCTCAGGGTGAAAGTAGTTCAAAATGAGAATACACAGTGTCCCCAATTACTGCTAACTTATAATTATGACGTACCCGATTTTATTGTCACTAAAATAATGTGAAACTGACTCACCCCAGGTATAGGGAATTCATAGCAATGTGCGTTGCAATAGTTGTTGTTTGTGTCGTTCACACTCCGAATCTCCAAGGTGTACTCGCTCGCAACGCCTTCTGTACCAATGAAAATATAAATATTATTAGGTAGTCCGGGGCAAAAAATGTATGCCGACCAAGAGCCTAGACAATTGACATTCTGCCAGCAATAGCGTGGGGAAAATGATTGACAACCGTCAAAAATGTATGGATGAATGAAAAATGATTGAATTGTTTTACGTCAAAAGTCAAAGTCAAAGTTATAAGAGGCGACCCTATTGTCTCCACCCTAGCACGAATACAGACTACAAGCTGTCATTTAAATTAAAATATATATATGTTATGTATATATTTTTTTAAAATTAGGTATGCTGCGTACTAGCAATTTTTTAATGTCAACGTTTTACATAAAGACAGCAAAGATATAAAAATAGTATTATACCGGTTTCGGATAAGGTTATTGATAGGAAATTATTTCGGAATACCCGTTAGCTTCGGATGATTTCGGTTACGGCTATTGATATATAGAGATATACTTCTTTTGGCATATTTCTCAAAATATACGCGTTACTTGTGTGTACTTACAACGTACAAAATATACCTACCTTAACGCGTTTAAAATAAAGTTATTTTTTTATTAATTTGTTGACAGTGTAACATGAATATTTCGACAAGAGCCCGCATAACATGCCGGTGACGCCCATAGCAACCAGGCCCGGGTCGACGACGGCGCGTCGTGTTCCACGCGCGTCTTAAAGAGCTGTCAGCAAAGTAGACGGGACCCCATAGGGTCACTGACGGCTAGGGTTGTGGAATTTGTTCGAAAGAGTCACCGTAGCCCTGGAACGCAAAGGGCACTAAGAGGAACATGGAGAGTCTGACACTCCCTTCCGCTCCGCCCAGAGCGGGAGAAGTAATTTGATGATTTCCCATCCAGAAAAAACAAACGTGTCTCATTGAGACAACAACAAGTGACTTGTCAAATGACTTGGGCGGAGCGGAACGGAGTGTCAGACTCTTACCGACTAAAACCCACCCGTGATCTTTCTCGTGCCTTTTGCGTTCTAGGGCCGCGGTGACTCTTTCGAACAAATTCCAGAACCCTGGTAGGACAAATGACAACCTGTGGACCAACGACTTAACATGCTTTCTGAGACACGAAGGAGTTTCGATATGTACCTGCACACTTCCGATAATAATTAATTATTTGAATGATAATACAATTAGCGAGATCTTATCTAATCCGTATCTGATATTAATTGTTTCTGTTTTGTTATTCTGAATACTCGTCGGTAGTTACAGACTGTTTTGAAAGAGTTCCGGTTATAAAATATTTTAAATTATATATATCTTTTTAACCGACTTCTAAAAAAGGAGGAGGTTCTCAATTCGGATGTTTGTATTTTTTTTTAATGTTTGTTCGCGCATAACTCCATCGTTTGCCAACCGATTTGAAAAATTGTTAAATTTTATTATAGGTTTATCGTAGGTTAGGTTAGGTTTATTAATATAGGTAGGTTATAGAATTATTTTTAACTTTTTAGTGCTTCGAGGGTTTTTTGAAGTCGGTGTTTTTTTTTTTTGCAAAAAATAATTTTATTTATTTGGACATAAGTAATTGGATTATGATTATGTAGTCGAACTTATATACCATGCTAAGGTCACGTTCCCTTCTTCATCCAGTTCGTATGCAAGTTGCATTAAATAGTAAACTACCGAAGAATTATATGATAAAATAAGAGGAATGTTCTACCATGGATACGAAAAATTAGTTTGGTAGGCAAGAAGCTATATCATCACCATTTCCACTGTGTTTCTATCATAGCGAGCCACTATCAATCTTCATAATATGCGTACTTTGAAATTAGTCAAAGGAAACTGAAAACAGAGTTGCTTTAAGTTTTCTTTGGGTATTTTTATGTCCCATCATCTGCCTAGCCTTTTCCCAACTATATGGGGGTCGGCTTCCAGTCATACCGGATTTAGCTGAATACCAGTATTTAACGTGGAGCGGCTGCCTACAGACCTCCACAACCCAATAATTGGGGAACACGGTACTTCATGGCAAGACTAGTGTCAGATTTTCTGGCTTCTGACAATCCGTAACGACTGCTAAAGATCTACAAATGACAGCCGGGACCAACAGCTTAACGTGCTTTCCGAGGCACGGTGGAAACTCGGTATGTTAAGATGGTCACCCATCCACAGACCAACTTTGGCAAGCGTTGCTTAACCTTGAAGATCGACCTGTGCGGCTGTTATTCTTTAGCCACGATCTCCTTACTCCTTACGGATTTAATTTGTGCAACATTTCAATTTGTTGTAACTCGAGGTCGACCATGCGATCTTTCGTTATCGATCAGGGAAACCAACAAGGGTCACGACGGATCAAGAATAAATCATAGATACCCTCTAACATTATGTTATGTAAAGAAAGGGATTCTGAGAGGCTACCCTTCGCTATTGTTAGAGACGTATGGGCGTTCCTACCAATTAATGCTATCAGGCCATGTGAAGGCCTATCTCAAAGGAATGTTGCATTTTAATGGATGAGAAATATCCTATGATCACGACACTAAGCCATAGTATAGGTTAACAATAGTGTTGCGGGATTTGTTCGAAAGAGTCCCTGCGGCCCTGGAACACGGATAGGTTTTTCGTCAGTAAGAGTCTGACAGCTCCTTCCGCTCCGCCCAGAGCGGAAAAAGTTATTTGATTCATAAAAACCTGCCAAGTGCGTGTCGGATCACGCGTAGTGAAGGGTTCCGTAGTTCACTGTTAAAATTATAAAATTTTTAGTTGATATGTTGACTGTATACATATTTATATTTTTATGACCTGCCTTAGAGTGGTTTAGAAATTAGACTATATCACTCTTTATTCAGCTAAGCTTTAGTTTAGCTTTCAGTAAAAGGTACAACGCCATCTGTTGCGGAGTAGCAGAACGAATGTTTCCCTTAATTAGAAAATAATGAGTTGTAGAAATTTACCTATCAACATAGGTTCTAAGAAAGTTAAAAGGTCGACACAAACGAATGTTAGTTTTATTATTTTATAAGTTTTTTATGAAGTTTTATGGAAGAGAAGGCGAATGACGTCAGTTTGTTACAAAAGAACATCAATGTTGTATCTCTTAAAGCACTTCAACATTGTCTTTTAGTGGATTTTTATGTTTGCGCCCTTGCTTTCATGTCTTTTGAAGTTGCTGTCTCGTCTTTCACACATGACGAGTGGGTAGGTACCTAAGTACCTAATAGCAAAAGAACAACGTGTTTGGAAGGAACAATTTTCTATTTTGGTATCAAAAAAGTCTTTGTGCCCTAAAAGGAGGATGATGAATCAGCTTTAACCGCTTCGTTTATAATAATTTCAGTAGATACCTGCGGGCCTATCATGAGGTGTTAAAACGTGAGTCTTCCGAGCGAGAAAGAGGGATAGAGTTACACCTTATAAAACTCCATCGCTCCATCCCTTTTTCTCGCTCGGAAGACTCACGTTTTAAGACGTCATGGTACGCCCGCAGAACTTACTTCCAAACAAAATCATTTTGGCGGGAAAACCCTACTATCGTTTGTAGCAATGACATTGTAAAGGCTTAGCTATCATTGGAGGCTAAACTCATATTTAGATAAGAAGTAGATATGCACAAGTACTCGACTATCTACCGAAATAATAACAAATTGAAAAAGATAAACATTCTCTACACACGTTGTAATTACAAAACAGTAGACACGCAGACAGTAGATGAGTATCATACACCACTAATGCATTCGTTGCGTGAAAGAAAGGGAAATGAATGCACTTTATATACTAAATACTCGCAAAACGAATCATCAAGCATAATAAGCATAATCAGCCTTTTAACTCCCACTGCTGGGACACAAGCCTCCTCTCTAGGAGAGGGAATAGGCCGAAATCCACCACGCGGGCCCAGTGCGGGTTGGTGAATGGCACATGTCTTCGAATGTTTGGTTCTAGGACATGCCGGTTTCCTCACGTTGTTTTCCTTCACCGTTTTGAGAGCAATGGTGATGAAATTAATTACACAAAGTAATGCGCCTGGCTGTGTTTGAACCCGCGACCTACAATTCGTAAGTCGGGGCCGTTACCACTTGGCCACCACTGCTCTAACCATCAAGATTGATAATATATAAACAATAAAGTTATGCCCAAATAAATTACCACAAAAAATGGAAATATAATTGAGGAGTCAGCCGTGACTTGTACACAAATGCGTACCCCTTGACAGTGTACCGGTTTCATGTTATGCTCTACTACTAATTATGGGAATAATGTCAATTTAATTGTGGGAAGTATCACCACTAAAAAGTTTTAAAAAAAACTTATTTACAAAACATACAACCGACTTCTAAATAAAAAACACTTAAAAAGTATAAAAAATTAAAAACTTAAGTTAATCGACATAAAAACCTAAGTTCCCTTTAAAAGTAATTCTTAAAGTACCTAAGTATATATTAATAATTTAGAAAAAAATACGTCGCGTTGGGGGACCGCTCCAAACCTAAAAAATTAATTACAAATAGTCTATTAAGTACCTAACTAAGTAGCGCGCATTTTTTTCATACTTATAAAAACACTCACGATTAAGTCATCATCAATATTCTCTTTCTGTGCGCTTCCATTTACTAACATTGCACCCCACTAACTGAATGTCTGCAAATATCGAGTATATTTGCAGACATTCAGTTAGTGGGGTCATTCGGTTATTCTTCCCCGCTTTCACCCCCACAACATTTAAACGGCTCAACCGATTTTCATCAAACATGTCTAAGAACACTCGCCCGTAACTCACCTTAGTGCTAGCTCTTGTGACAGATCTCACCAGAATTATGAAAACCAATGGGAGGGGTCTACGTTTAAACTAGGCTATGTATTAAGTGTGTATTAAGTGCCTTTTGCAACATTACAGGTGGGCGAGATTGTATAATACCCACCTAAGAGTAGGAGGACCATAATATGATGCTAACGACGTGTTAACATTGATAAGCCACAAAGTCGATCCAAGTACATCCCGATTAAGTGCGATAGGACTCGAGCATTTGTTTACAAAACATATTACTTTGGCATCGACGATAACGTCGACATTTAGACAGCTTTTATGGCAGAAAAACGACCGATAAACTGTAATAAAATTGCTCGATTGGACCACAGTATTATGATTTATGATCCAAGTTTTCCGAAAAATTTCGCGCGATAATTGTACTACTGGACTGGGCCCCAAGTCTGCTATTTTTATATTTTTTTCATTCTAACACGATCCCATTGTCATTTTGCTAAAAGTTCGTAATCTGTTAAATTCATAATGGTCGACCATTGGTCGGTCAATGATCTCGTAATACTTTTTGATAACCGAGCTATTAAAAGCAGTGACTGCACAATGACTTTCTAATGGTAGGTCACTAATCAAAGTAACTGTCAACATTTTAGCAGATTACTGCATACGTGATTACCTTCTATGCCATTTCTTTCAATGGAGTGTCAGTGGTTGACAATTGGAAAGACATAGTGACGCTTTTATAGTAGTAGATTACAAAACTTCTCAAAATCAACCATTATGAAATCAATGATAGACCATTCTAACGCTATTGTAATAGCAGACTTCAGGCCCTGTTATCCTCTACAATTTGTATCTGAATGCCTTTCCAACTTTCAGTAGAATCGGGAACTCTGTTACACACTGTATTTGTCCTAATACAGGTCAGAGTCTACCAGTCTACCTATGTTTCCAGTATAGTATGTACAAATTTGATTGAATAAACACACAAACAGAATGACCCCCCATATTTAGCGCTTACGTTAAAACTCCTACTAATAGTCACTGATTTTCAGAATACACCGTTGTAATGATGGTTCAAGGGATATTGACTACATCTCTCTCCAGTGGATTTACTGTCTAGGACCTGGTTGGGCAAGATGTAGTAGAAGGAATTGACAAAAGATGATCTGTTTCAAAAGGAAATTGCTGTCTGATTGCAAGCGAAACAATGTCGTCTGACATTCGACAAAGATTTCAAGAGTTTCAACGTTAAGTTCAAATAGCAACAATATAAAATGAAATATTTAGAGGAAATTGCTCTGTTCTAAGAGAAAAATTGGCCAAGTACGAGTCAGTCTGTAACTATTCCATCGTTTTACTTATTTGTTCATAAAGGTTTAAAGAAACAGTTCTGTTCTGTAACATACAGCTTATAGGTAGAGAGAGGACATAAGCTTAACGAGAAGGATTCAAATTGCAACAATTAGGCACAAATCCCTTAAACAGGAAGGGGGCCGTTCAAGTATTACGTAAGCAGAATTTTTGTTATTTTTGACCACCCCCTCCCCCTCGTCAGGAAAAGTAAGCAAGGCTCTTACCCCCCCATTGCTTACGTAAACATATTTATAAGTATTATTGAATCTGTTCTGGTTTCCTTTTTGGTTCATGAAGCAGCAGTTAATAAGTCTGGAAATAAAGAATTTTTAGTCTGAAATTAAGTTCGCTATTAGGGCGTTGATAGCTCAGTGGATCAGATCTGATTGCTATGTGTTCAAACCATAATCGACTAAATCGACTAAATTCTGAAAAATTCAATAAATCAATATTGCTGACGTAATCACATCCCGGATCCCCCATACCCCATGTCATCAAAAATAAGAAAATCAAGAACCCCCCGCCTCCATTTAGTGCTTACGTAATACTTGAATGGACCCAAGGTATTTCATCCAGTGTTGCCAATTTCCCAACATTATTAAATACTTAACTACATAAATATATTAAGATCTTACTCAAAGCAGGTAACCATGACACGTTTAACTTGAGCTCATGGTCTGAATCCTCCAGCGGTAGAGCGAAGACTGTCAGATTCCGCGGCTGACCTGCATACTCCATTATATGGTGTGAGTCCGGAGGTTTTAGGTCATCTGCCTGCAACAAAAGAGATCATGCTAGAAAAGGACAGTTCACTGATAGGCGATGATTTAAGGGGATAGAAAGAGACAATACATATTTGACAGCTGAACGCCAAAAAGTGAGAATAAATACAGTAAAAGACCTATTGGCTTATTATTATCTATGGGTGATTCTCATCTAGACATTAATACTGTCCTTTTTTTAACTTACGCTCCTTTTCATTTTGACTAACATAGAAATCTTTCTACGGTCTTTTGCATATTCTGATTCTACTCCTTTTTTTTCTGGATGGGAAATCATCAAACGACTTCTTCCGCTCTAGGCGGAGCGGAAGGGAGTGTCAGATTCTTACTGACTAAAACCCACCCATGTTCCTCCTAGTGCCCTTTGCGTTCCAGTGTCGTGGTGACTCTTTGAACAGATTCCGCAACCATAGCAGGCACTAACCCTATGGGGCCCCGTCTTCTTTGCTGACATCTCTATGAGGCACGCGTGGAATACGGCGCACCGTTGACCTGGGCCTGGTTGTTATCGGACTAGCTCGCCATCCGCAGGCCCGGGCCTGTGGTGGCCGGGAATCGCCCTGCGACTCCCGAAGTCCGGGGCGTCATCTTCTGTTGCGGCGGCTGAAGCGTGAGGTTTCGATCTCCCTCGCGTGCGGTGCCTCCTCCTTCACTAGCATTACAGCTTCGCAAAAGAAGGTGACGACTTCCCATGCCTCCTCGCTCTGGACCATGGATTATACCAGTGCCGGACCAGCGCCGGTTTCACTGCTGGGCAAAAGTCTCCCCCATAGCCTCCCACTATTCCCGGTGCATTGTATTCTCCGACCAATCCGTCATGAACGCCTCCAAGTCGTCACGCCAGTGTTTCACGGTGACGATGCCCATCCTCTGGCTCCCAGTGTGTGACGACACTGGCTCTTGTATCCTGATGCATCCTCTTCTATTTTAATGCTGCAAGCGTTATATGTTCGCTACAATATAGACACTATAGTTTTGGTCACTGGCGTTTCTATTTTAACTAAACAGAAACACAATATTTCTATAATTTGTCGGATTTGAGAATGTATTCAGAAATAACTTTATCGTAATAAACTAAGAATTCACGATCAGAGTCAGAGAAAATAGCTATAACCTTGACGAGATGATACTGTGTATTTTGCTTGCTGAAGAAACCAAAGACTTTCCCATTGGATATCAGAGTGATTCAAAGGCTATCCTTTAATTCGCTCCAATCTCTTATAGGAAACTAAAAAGAGCCCTCTCCATCTTTTGTAATTTCTAATGACGTCAAACAAGTTAACCTCTAGGCAAGTGGAATTCTGTCAGAAGTAACGTAGTGAAGGCGATTTTCAAAACGAAAAAAGTGTGAGTGTGCGACAGTCGCTGTAGCAATAGAATGGCCTAAACTCCAATTGACTTAGTTGTCATGACAACCTGAGATTTAATGACAATCTGGTCTCTTTTAACGCCTCCAAAGCACAGGACACAACTACTACTTTTCAGTGTACCTCTGTTCCTGTCACAGTTGGACTCGAGCTCCTAGGCCTCCTAGTTGACATCCAGTTTCAACTTCGGGGTCACTATTGAGTACATAGCCCAAACTGCGGCCAAAATGCAGGGAATCCTTAATAGAGTGAAGCTATACTTCACGCCTGGACAGCACAAGTCCGGTCCTGTAGCCCTACCATGACGTCTTAAATTCATCATGCTTCCTGTGTCAGAAGGAAACGGAGTATACAAGACTAATAGCACTATCCCTTTTGTCACACTGAATCATGATAGCATTGGCACTTCGTAGTACCAAAACAAAAGTAGTTGCACCTTTCGGATGGCTCAGCTAAATTAATCACGATGGCAAGGTTGTGTATTAAAAAAAAAAAATGCCGCGCTTGCCTCAGTGGAATGCAAAGCTATATATATCCGAAGAGCCGTCAGCAACGTAGAGGGGGCCTATAGGGTCAGTGCCTGCTAGGGTTGCGGAATTTGTTCGAAAGAGTCACCGCAGCCCTGGAACGCAAAGGGCACAAGAAGGATCACGGGTGGGTTTTAGTCAGTAAGAGTCTGACACTCCCTTCCGCTCTGCCCAGAGCGGGAGAAGTCATTTGATGATTTCCCATCCAGAAAAATAAAAAAGGTCTTCCACTGGCAGTACTTCTGTGAGTCTGCCCATGATATTCACCTCATCCCGCCGGCCCCCTTTTACGATCCAACATCTAGACGCACTGTAAGTTAGTAGTTAGTTGCTACTCCAAGCAAGTTAGTGTTAGTTGGTACACCAATTCGCACCAAGCGTTTACAAACGTTTTTTATAATGCACCAGCAAAGGAGTCCTACCTGCGTCTGTGTTTCCGAACGCAATTAACCCTAATCGTTTCAAAGCTAGAGTAAATTGGTTTCTTCTGGGTAACCTTATTCCATCGTCGACTTTGTCTCTGTCACCTGTGACCTAGACTAGAGTCAAGAGCAAACCTATCTCAAATAATAAATATAAGAAACAAATTGTTCTAAGTATTATATTACTCACAGAAAAAGCGAGCCCTAAGGCTGTGGGTTGGTCCTGTACTACGAATAACAACGTAAGTACCTACTCAGATAGGTTCAAGGCTATCTTTATTATTGTATTTTATCATTTTAAAATGCGAGTATCTATACCAGCCTAACCTACGAAATTCATGAAAGAAAAATTGTAGTAGTAAAAAGTTGGAATAGAGTTTCCGAGAACACAATTATTTCCAAGATAACTAGAAAGAGCAATCCAGGTGCTTTTCATTTGGAAACTAGACAAAACACTCTTGACCTTGCTTGTAATTTATAGGAGAGTTGCACACGAGACCGCGCCCGCGCATATAGATGTAACAATTTTTGCGTTTTATTTGTTAGTGGTAAACTAAACGTGGTCCTATTATCCGCAGGATATCACAAATTCTACGTCTTCTTGGATGACGAACTCGCATAGTTTATAGTTTAGACTGACGTTGAAGTGTTTTGAAATGTCAGAAGAATGAGAAACTTTAATTCATGAAACGATTATTTATACAAGATGAGTTGAACTGTTCAATCTGGCGTGTGATGTGGGAATATAGTTTTTTAACCTAGATATCTATAGTCTATGGTAAGAGTTGAAAGAGTTGAAAAAGAATATTGTTTTGGGCTAAAGGACGATTCTATGTACCTAACTATATACATATAAACACATCAAAAGTATCTAGGGATCAACATATATTTTTGCAATAACTTTTCTCCTGATTGATATTAATTAAAATTTTCTTTAAGGATTCATCAAATAAAGTGTTTTCGTTTGTCACAGTAACGATAAACCAAGTCACCTTTGCATTAATAAAGAAATTTGCCATTTTCCTAATAAAGGGATTTTTGACATTTGAACCACTAACATTAAAGTTCGAAAAAAAGACTGAAATAACAGTTTTCTTTAAAATTTTATTGGGTAACTTAAACAATTAATAATCCGTGTTTCTACCGCGAACACTAACAACACAAGAACATCGGTTTGGCATACTCAAAATGAGTTCATCCAAATCACGCTGTGGAATGGCCGCCCATGTTCGTTGCAACAACAAAAAAAGGTCTTCTTGCGACTGGATACCCTCCATATTCGGCAGAGCTCTTCTCTGTAGCATATCCCATGCATGCTCAATCGGGTTCAAGTCTGGCGACTGAGCAGGCCAGGGCAGGACATTGATGTTAGCTGCGGCGAGAGTCTGTCTTACAACTCTTGCGGTGTGCGGTCGTGCATTATCATGCATTAACTGAAATAAGGGACCGATTTGCACTTGTAGAGGAACGATGACGTCTGATACAATCGTCTCAGCATAAATTTGAGCGTTGAGGTTGCCTCTGATCCAAATCAACTCAGTTCTTCCGCCGATCCAAATACCCGCCCATACTATGATGGTTCCACCACTATAAGGATGGACTTCCTGGCAGGATTTTAATCGCTGTTGGCGTCCAGGGGTTCTCCAGTGTCGTATACGTCTTGTATCCGGTCTCATACCAAAACGAGACTCATCAGAAAAGCACACGAAACGCCATTGTTCTTCTGCCCAATTTCTGTGTTCAAGAGCCCATTGATATCGAATCCTACGATTGTGCATTGCTATAGGTGGTACCCGTAGCGGTCTTCGGGAATGAAGGTTCACTTCATGCAAGCGGTTTCTGACTGTTTGGTCGCTAATTAAGTTCCCTGAAGAGTGATGAAGCCTCACGGCTAACATCATGGCGGTTATTGTTGGAGCTCTTCGAGTTAAGATTTGAATGTATCGGTCTTGTCTCCGTGTGGTGCAGCGATACCGTCCTCCATGGCGCTCAGCCAAGGTAAGCGAAGAGCTCTGCCGAATATGGAGGGTATCCAGTCGCAAGAAGACCTTTTTTTGTTGTTGCAACGAACATGGGCGGCCATTCCACAGCGTGATTTGGATGAACTCATTTTGAGTATGCCAAACCGATGTTCTTGTGTTGTTAGTGTTCGCGGTAGAAACACGGATTATTAATTGTTTAAGTTACCCAATAAAATTTTAAAGAAAACTGTTATTTCAGTCTTTTTTTCGAACTTTAATGTTAGTGGTTCAAATGTCAAAAATCCCTTTATTAGGAAAATGGCAAATTTCTTTATTAATGCAAAGGTGACTTGGTTTATCGTTACTGTGACAAACGAAAACACTTTATTTGATGAATCCTTAAAGAAAATTTTAATTAATATCAATCAGGAGAAAAGTTATTGCAAAAATATATGTTGATCCCTAGATACTTTTGATGTGTTTAGTTAGGGCACCCATGGAGTCATTGCCTGTTCAAAAGTATGTTATTATTTACGCTGTCGAGCAGATGAAGTTTTAGAGCAAAGGATTAGGAATTTACTTTCAAAGTCTTTAGGTTGAGAAGAGTTGGTAGTCTATAAATGAAAGTTTGATAAAAGAAAAGGCCGACAAATGAAAAGGGCAAATGCCAATAGCTCTTAGAACGGGGCCTGATGAACTTGTGTTTAATCAGAGAAAGTTACTTTGATATATATTTTTCATGAGTATCTTGCTATAAGTCAATAGCAATTACGAAGGTATCATTTACAGAAGTCTTCCTTATTTTTTATCTCGAGCTTTAGAAATAATATCGGACGACTAAGCTCAGTTTTTATCTTTCTCTTCGAAATGACTTATTGTTAGAGACTATCAAATTTTGATGCGTAAAAAGTGTTACAAATTTTCAGTTGCTAATTTATCGAAAGTTTACAATCTTTCAAGATATTTTATAATATAACGGAGTTTGCCATTTTCCGGTGAAATATACATACTTATATTAAGTTTGTGTCTGTTAGGTGACAAAAAATTAAAAACCCGGTCTCGAAATATGCCACTCCTTAAATCTTTACTCAGTCTGCTAAAATCCGTCACTATTTATAGGATAACATAAAAATATGGTAATCTATAGTGCTGAGAGTTCAGTACAAAACAAATCTATGTGTATTTTAGGGCCCACTCTCTTCCTTATATTCATCAACGACCTCTGCAACCTACACATACCGAATGCCCAAATACTTTCTTACGCTGATGATACTGCAATAACTTTTTCTGCTAACACATGGTCGGAACTACAGTCAATCGCACAAAACGGGTTTAACTCCACACTAAGATGGCTTTGCACACACTCCTTGACCCTGAATACCACTAAAACGAATTTTATTACATTCTCAATAAACTCGAATTCCCAACCAAATCCCTCTATCTCCCTCAAAGCTCACTCGTGCAGTTTAATGTCGCAGCAGTCCTGCCAGTGCCCATCACTTAATCCAGTAGATCAAACAAAATATCTTGGTATTTTCATTGACCAACACTTAAATTTCAAATCACACATAAACACTCTATCCGGCCGCATACGAAAACTTATTTACATTTTTAAAACACTTCGACATGTAGCACATGCATCAGTTATCCGAAATGTATACTTCGCTCTTTGCCAATCACTACTCACCTACTGTATTTCCTGTTGGGGAGGTGCCGCAAAGACAGTAATGAAGCCTATAGAGATTGCTCATAGAGCCATACTTAAAGTGGCTACCTTTCGCCCTATCTTATTTCCAACGACGGAACTGTATAAATCCTGGAACGTCTTAAACGTACGACAACAGTACATTTTACAAATAGTTTTACTCCAACATTCCAGAACACCATATAAACATATCTCTAAACGTCGGAAAGACATAATCTGCAACATTCCACCTCCACGTACCTCTTTCATAAAACGATTTTCTTTATACCTTGCTCCATCACTCTACAATAAAATAAATGCAAAATGCCCAATCTTTAAACTCTCATTCTACAACTGTAAAAAAACTGTACGGACACTCCTTTTGGACCTCAATTATGATGACACTGAATTATACCTCACAAAGTAATCTCATAAACACACACATACTTAATACATAAATTCACCTACACACACCATCACATACACACACACACACACACACTATAGATATGTTTTGTTTAAATAATATAAAAAAGAAAAAAAAAACTATTGTATAGTAACCGCACTAATATACAGATGCTGTTTAAAAATTTTAAGTTAAGCACATTTAATTTTATAATAATCCGACAATTAGGGGACCGGCACTGTCTCTCCTTAACACAGGCTATATTTTAGCCTATCTAGGAGAACAGTACTTCACCCATCTTTATTGTATTTAAATGGAACCTAAAAATGTATAAATGCAACATTTGTAAACCTTGCAATCCCATTTTAAATAAAACTATTATTATTATGTGTTATACCATCAATATCTACACATCCAGTTACATACGCAATATTTATTTATATTTTATGTGCTACAAAATGTAGTTTACAATCGTGTTATGATTGATAGCTGAGTTAAAAATAACAGGCATGCGGGTCGGCGCCAAAATATTAGACATATGTACATATCTAAATATTGTTACTGCATACCTTACACAACTTTTACAATATTCACTGAATGATTGAGATGTTAAGTCTTTGATTTATATTGAGCTGTGATTAACTCCACTGTTGAAATATTGAAGTACAATATAAATTGTTGAACTTTTTAGATTTCTAACTAGACTATAACTATGTGCTAACTTTTGAAGAAACCGCGCAGTAGACATTGGCAAAATGCACAATTTCCGTAAAAAAAAAACCGAAAAAAGATACACATCTAGGCTGTTATTACAATAGTGTCAGAATTTGGTCTATCATTGATTTCATATAATTATTGATTTTGATAAGTTTGGTAATCTACTAATATTACGTTATTATTTGCGTCATTATTACTTTGCAATGGTCAACCACTGGCACTCCATTGAAAGAAATGGCATTGAATGGTAATCTCGTACATAATAACATATGAATGATAGACATAATGCGGTAATCTGCTAAAATTTTGACAGTTCCTTTGATCAGTGACCTACCATTACAACGTCGTTGTTCAGTCATTACTTTTAATAGCTCGGTTACCACAAACCATTATGACCATTTTGAATTTAGCAGATTACGAACTTTTAGCAAAATGACAAAAGGATCGTGTTGGAATGACGAATTTATGATAAAAAGCAAAATTGAAAATTTTGAAAAAACCCACGACGGTAAAAACATAATTGAAAAAGAATTAAATAATTAATAAAAACCCCCGACTTACAAAATTAATGTAACCTAAGAATATCCGTCAGGGCTGCCATTCAATGAGCTAGTTTGCAGATAATGATGACAGCCCCCGTCGGATATTCTAAGGTTACATTAATTTTGTAAGTCGGGGGTTTTTATTAATTATTTAATTCTTTTTCAATTATGTTTTTACCGTCGTGGGTTTCTTCAAAATTTTCAATTTTGCCTTTTATTTCAAACTTTTTAGAGAGAATTTTATTATGATACCAGCAGCGCCCCCTGGTGAGTTGTCACCGTAACACCTACCCAAGAACATGCACACGTTTTATTTAGTATTTATCTACCCGTATATTATAATTGTTTGTTTACTTATTTTTTTCTTTTTAATTAATTTTATGCTGCTCCAATCGACGACATTCTGTCAATGCTGGCTGTCACTGAGAACCAGCGCTAAGGCTCTGTCTTGTACATATATGTATGTGTCCCTGCCATAGAAATATAAATATATGTATGGTCCCAGCACTATGCTGAACGATGGCCGTTTTGCGCGAATGAGACGCATACTTATCTTCCCAACTTGCGTAAACTTTTGTAGCAATATCAGCCTTTTAATGTTCCCACTGCTAGGACACAGGCCTCTTCTCTAGGAGTGGGAATGGGTCGTAAACCACCAGGCAAGCCCAGTGCGGTTTGGTGAATGTCACAAGTCTTCGAATTTTTGGTTCTAGGACATGTCGGTTTCCTCACGATGTTTTCCTACGCCGTTTTTGAGAGCAGTTGTGATGAAATTAATTACACAAAGTAATGCTGCCTGGCTGGGTTTGAACCCGCGACCAAAATATCGTAAGTGGGGGTTACCGTTACCACTCGGCCAACACTGCTCTCTTTTTGTAAACTTTTGTAATTTTGTCTATTTATATTTATTTTTGGTATGCGTCATGATTGGCCTAAATAAACTCTTTTTTTTTCTCTTTCTTTCTTTTTTATGATCAGTCGTTAAGGGTAATCAAGTGAAGTTTTTATCCTGGGAGACGTTTATAACAGCTGAGGTAACGAATGATGTCAGCACACAGAGTACCTCGTATATCAAACTAATATTACTGTCGTTATCAGTCACGGCTACTAATCAATAGACAAGTACCAGCCGGTAATTTAACGGTAATTCCTCATCATCCGGTTATTTCCATTTATCGGACGGTGCGATACGTAATTCATTAATATGTTAAATAAAATTTGTTGCATAAATTTATAATCAGTTTTATACATCTACATAATTATGTTCACATGATTTTGCACAGCAGCCTTTTAGAAACCGAAGGAATTTTGACGTAACATCGGTGATCGATGATCATCATCTGCCTAGCCTTTTCCCAACTATATTGGGGTCGGCTTCCAATCAAACTGGATTTAGATGAATTTTTCGTGGAGTAGCTGCCTACCAGACCTCTACAACTCATTAGCTGGGTAACACTGTACCTACTTCTTGGCAAGACTGTCCGGTGCCAAACTGCTAAAGATCTCCAAATGACAGCCGGGACCAACCGCTTTCCGAGGCACGAAGTACTTGGAACTTAACATACCTACAGAGACAGGTTGTAGGGATGTAAGGGGCGAAGGGATGTAAGGGGCGAACTACCATCCTTCGCCCCAAGCCAACCTCACCTGCACGTGGTGCATCCTGCTGAATGACGAACGAGGCTCTGGCGACCGACCGATGGCGGTATATCCATCAAATAGGCGTAGCTAAATGTAACAGGCCGGTGATGGGCAGCAGCGTCACCGGTGCGAGAAGCTACGCCCTGCGATCGCCAACCCGCCTGCCCAGCGTGGCGATTATGGGCAACTCCTCCAAATGCAGTACAACAAAAAGCCACGGCCCCCAGTTCCCGGTGGTCCCGCTATTCCTGGTCATGGTGGCGACCATGGTAACGGCGGGGCGGGGGGTGCCAAGAATCTCCGGGCTACGGGAGGCCACCACAATAACAGATTGACCCTGGCGACGTACAACGGACGCACGCTACGGCTTGACTCGCATCTGGCGCAACTCGAGGTGGAACTTGGGAAAATTAGGTGGCACATACTAGGGTTGAGTGAAGTCCGAAGAAAGGGGGAGGACACCATAACCCTGGAATCGGGTCACCTAATGTACTTCCGAGAGGGAGACCAACAATCCCAAGGCGGCGTTGGGTTTCTGGTAAACAAGTCCCTATCTGACAACGTTGTGGAAATGTCAAGTGTGTCGAACAGGGTAGCGTACCTTATTGTGAAGCTCACCGAGAGGTATAGCCTCAAGGTAGTGCAAGTGTACGCACCGACCTCGACACACTCGGACGACGAAGTGGAGGATATGTTCGATGACATATCGAGAGCCCTCCACTTCACTACAAAGACACAGTACACCATTGTCATGGGGGACTTTAACGCCAAAGTGGGAGTACAGAATTGCTGCGAATCGGTAGTAGGACACCATGGATTTGGAAGCAGAAATCATAGGGGGCAAATGCTCGTCAACTTCCTCGAACGGGAGGGGTTGTTCTTGATGAACTCCTTCTTCAAGAAACAACCCCAAAGGAAGTGGACGTGGCAAAGCCCCGACACTATGACCAAAAATGAGATCGACTTCATCATGACGGACAAGAGGCATATATTCAGAGACGTCTCCGTGATCAACAGGTTCAATACCGGTAGCGATCACCGACTTGTCCGAGGCTCTCTGAATATTAACTTCAAGGACGAACGTGTCCTTCTGATGAAGTCCAGACTCCGACCAACTCTGCTCCAGACCATGGCTGGATCTGAAACGTTCCAGGCAAACCTGGAAAACCGATTCGCTGCCGTGGAAACCACAACAGACGTAAACCAGAACCTCGAAAATGTGACTCGGATCCTCAGGGAAGAAGGTACAAGATTCTGTGATATGCAGCGTAAGGGCAAGAAGTCTAAGCTTTCAGAAGGGACTTTAGGGCTAATGAAGGAACGACGTGAAAACCCACCCGTCACTTCGTCGGCAAAGCGGTTTCTAAACCGAGAGATCAACAAGCACGTACGACGCGACCTCCGGCGCTTCAATGCTCTTTCGGTTGAAAGAGCAATCGAGCAGAACCGGGGGTCAAAGGTGTTCGTACAATCTCTTGGAAGAAGCCACCTGACGAAGTTGACCACAGCAAGTGGAGAAGTCGTCTCTTCGAAGCCAGCAGTCCTTTCGGAAGTGGAGGACTTCTATAGCCGGTTATACGCATCGCATGCATCTCGTCCTGATCCCGAAAATGAGGGTCCTAGAGCCACATTGACACGCCATTTCACCGAAGACCTGCCAGAAGTCAGTACTGGCGAAATCGAGATCGCTCTTGGGCAGCTTAAAAATGGAAAAGCCCCTGGAGAAGACGGCGTTACCACAGAGCTGCTGAAAGCTGGGGGTAACCCCGTACTGAGGGAGCTCCAGAAGCTGTTCAACGCTGTCCTTTTTGAAGGGAGAACTCCAGAGGCGTGGAGTAGAAGTGTGGTCGTCTTGTTCTTCAAAAAAGGAGACAAGACCCTGTTGAAGAACTATCGACCCATATCCCTTCTAAGCCACGTCTATAAGCTGTTCTCAAGAGTGATCACGAACCGTCTTGCGCGAAGACTCGACGAATTCCAACCACCGGAGCAGGCTGGATTTCGGAGCGGATACGGCACCATAGACCACATCCACACAGTGCGGCAGATTATACAGAAGACCGAAGAGTATAATCAGCCCCTGTGTCTAGCATTTGTGGACTATGAAAAGGCCTTTGACTCGGTTGAAATCTGGTCTGTTCTGGAGTCCCTGCAGCGCTGCCAAGTAGACTGGCGATACATCCAAGTGATGAAATGTCTCTACGAGGCCGCCACCATGTCCGTTCAAGTACAGAATCAGCAAACAAGTCCCATACCGTTGCATCGAGGAGTGAGACAAGGGGATGTTATTTCCCCGAAATTGTTCACTAATGCAATGGAGGATATGTTCAAGACGCTGAACTGGAAAGAACGTGGCATTAACATCAATGGCGAGTACATCTCTCACTTGCGATTTGCAGACGACATCGTCATTATGGCAGAAACGCTGCAGGACCTACAACAGATGCTGAATGACCTGGCTGACTCTTCTGTACGCATCGGCCTACGGATGAACTTGGATAAAACCAAGGTCATGTTCAACGAACATGTTCTACCGGAACCGATTGCGATTCACGGTGCCGTTCTCGAAGTTGTTCAAAAATATGTGTACCTCGGGCAGTCATTGCAGTTAGGTAGAAACAACTTTGAGGGCGAGGTGAACAGAAGAATTCAGTTGGGTTGGGCAGCATTTGGGAAGCTACGTCGAGTCTTTACATCGTCGATCCCACAGTGCCTAAAGACGAAAGTCTTCAATCAGTGCGTCCTACCCGTCATGGCATACGGAGCCGAAACGTGGACACTGACGGCTCGTATGGTCCATAAGCTCAAAGTCGCTCAGCGGGCTATGGAAAGGGCTATGCTCGGTGTGTCTCTGAGGGATCGCATCAGAAATGAGGTGATCCGTCAGAGAAGCAAGGTAATTGATATAGCCCACCGGATTAGTAAGCTGAAGTGGCAGTGGGCTGGCCATATTAGTCGTAGAACCGACAACCGTTGGGGTAAACGAGTTCTAGAGTGGAGACCGCGTCTCGGCAAACGTAGTGTAGGACGTCCTCAGGCACGGTGGAGTGACGATTTGCGCAGGACGGCTGGCAGAAACTGGATGCGAGAAGCCGAAAATAGATCTAAGTGGCGTGCAATTGGAGAGGCCTATGTCCAGCAGTGGACTGCAACAGGCTGCTGATGATGATGATGAGACAGGTATGTTAAGTTCCATCCATCCAGCAAGCGTTGCTTAATCTTGAAAGTGCGGCTATTATAATTTAGTCATGAGCTCCTTGTTGGTCGGTCCCGATGGTCGTCTCCAAAGACATGTCAAGAAAGAAAGAGGAAGAAAGAAATAAAGATTTGTATGGTAACATAGTTCGTCGTTTTTTCCGATAGCAGAACAAGCACTTGTAAGTATAGTAAGCAATTTGGGAACGTTCTAGTCCAGTAAATTGGCTACTCCATTAGGTTATTAAGAAAGTAAAAAGAGAGATTTATAGAAACTCTGCCCAAATCCATCACTAACAACTTTTTCATAGAAACTCTGCCCAAATCCATCACTAACAACATTTTCATAGAAACTCTGCCCAAATCCATCACTAATAACTTTTTCATAGAAACTCTGCCCAAATCCATCGCTAATTACTTTTTCATAGACACTCTGCCCAAATCTATCACTAATAACTTTTTCATAGAAACTCCGTCCAAATCCATCACTAATAACTTCTTCATAGAAACTCTGCCCAAATCCATCACTAATAACTTTCATAGAAACTCTGCCCAAATCCATCACTAATAACTTTTCATAGAAACTCTGCCCAAATCCATCACTAATAACTTTCATAGAAACTCTGCCCAAATCCATCACTAATAACTTTTCATCAGTGGTGACTGGTGTGCAGTGGTTCGAGTTAGGGTAGGCCAGAGAAAATGTCCAAATAAATTTTAAAAAATAACCACATTATTCAGGGTTGACTTTTAATGAAATGAGTTTTTTTTTTATTTTTTTAATTGCCATTTAAAAAAAAAACAAAAAAAAGACACCAAATTTCCACCCTGAATAATGTGGTGTGTTTTTTTTTGGACATTATTTTCTGGCCTACCCTAACTCGAACCACTGCACGCCACTGCTTTTCATAGAAACTCTGCCCAAATGCATCACTAATAACTTTTTCAGCAAACCTCGCCCTGTTTTTCTTTAATTACAGCCTCTTTGACGAAAGTAATAAAGACACCGAAATTATAAGGAAACTCGGCTTAAAAGTCAACAGACATTTTTAAATAAACTAATTGAGGGTAAATTTATCAAAGCACTGGGCCTGGAGAAAATTTATGGAATGAGTTCATGGGCGATGTTTGGTGGATTCATTGCGATGTCTATTTGGTATTCATAGAGTTATTATATACTAGCAGCGCCCCGCGGTTTTACTCGCATAGTTCCCGTTTCCGTGGGAATTTGGGGATAAAATATAGCCTATGTTACCCGGGGATAGCGTAGCTTCCAAACAGTGAAAGAATTTTTCAAATCGGTTCAGTAGTTTCGGAGCCTGTTCAATACAAAGAAACAAACAAATCTTTCCTCTTTATAATAGTAGTATAGACAAGGGTATTAAAGAAACCGACGGCAAAATATTTTTTTTTTTATTTCTATATTTGTTGTTGTTAGTTGCTATGACGTGCCATTTTCCTAATAGTTTAGAAATTTGACATCTTAACAAGATCATAATTATTCTCTTAAGAGATGGCTTAGGTACCTACTTAGGCTAAGTATATATTTTATCCAGGGTTGCTCATTGTTCGAAAGAGCCACTGGAACGCAAAGGGCATTTGGAGGACCACGGATGGATTTTAGTCAATAAGAGTCTGACACTCCCTTCCGCTCCGCCCAGAGCGGTAGAAGTAATTATTTTGATGATTTCCCATCCATAAAAAGGTGTATTATTTTTTGTGTTGCAGGGGTCAGCAGTTGCAGCATAGTCCTCTATGCTCGCACCAATACGAATCACGAGTGGAAGCTGTAGAAGCTTGACAGAAGCAGGATTACAATTATTTATTACTAGCTTCTGTCCACGACTTCGTACCCGTGGAATCCCCGATTTTTAAAACATTCTTTATCGCTGCTCCGCTCCTATTGGCTTAAGCATGATATATAGCCTAAAGCCTTCCTCGATAAATGGTCTATTCAACCCAAAAATAATTTTTCAATTCGAACCAGTAGTTCCTGAGATTAGCGCGTTCAAACAAACAAACAAACTCTTCAGCTTTATAATATTAGTATAGATTAATTACGGAAGGGGAGAATGAATGGAGAGTGAAAAGAAACGTGTTGCTAATCAATTAAACGCCAATTTTTGCTGTCCATTGCGTGCTTGTAGTGTGTTTGTTATTTATATTACTCACGAAGAAAATCCGAGTGGCATGAAAGCTTTAATAAACAATAAGTAGATCCTGACCTGGCTTTACATAGTCTCCATAGATATAATATTTATATTATAGTCTCGCTTGCATTTTTTGTGTTATTTTCGTTGTGCTCTATCGAAAAATGGAAACACAGTAAAGCATCAATATTTTTATGCACATAATATAATCAGCCATTTAATGTTCCCACCGCTGGGACACAGGTCTCCTCTCTAGGAGAGGGAATAGGCCGTAATCCACCACGCGGGCCCGGTGCGGGTTGGTGAATGTCACATATCTTCGAATTTTTGATTCTACGACGTGACGGTTTCCTCACGTTGTTTCCCTTCACCGTTTTGAGAGCAGTGGTGATGAAATAAATTACACAAAGTAATGCGCCTGGCCGGGTTTGAACCCGCGACACTCGGAGAGCAATGGTAGCCGAGTAGTAACGGCCCCGACTCACGCACACACACTCACAAACGTGACATTTCAACGGCCTTTGTCCCAGCAGTGGGAACGTTAAAAGGCTGATTATGTTTATGCTTGAGAGCAGTGGTGGCACATAATATTTATCTGTATTGCTAATACTAAGATATACACTTACACTCAAATAATAAAAACCAGTCAAGTGACAGTCAAATTCGCGCTCCAAGAGCTCACAATACCGCATTTTTTCAATACATATTTACAAAACTTCAAGCTTAAAAAATAGGGGAGGAAAATTTCGATGCTGCCTTTTAATTTACACAGTGACATACATATGTAAGTAACAAAGTTCTGAATAAAGGAATAGTATGTACAAACCCAGTCTTGTGCCTATAACTTTCGCTCTCGAGACTATATATTCAAATCCACATACATAATATTTGCACCAAGTTTACTAACCTAAATCCAACATAGATTCCACTACAAACAATAGAGTTAAATTATTCACATTTCTTAATCATAACACAAAGTTAAACTCACAAGCAAGCACAACCCACTCGTGCGCACTTAATAGATTTCAGTTCTGTTTCTCCAAGCCTGTTTTGTTTGTCTTTCAAACGATTTCATCAAGAGGTTAAAGTAAATAATGTATCAATTGAACGTTATTCGTACATAAATGGTAAGCTTTATGTAGCTCTGAGGCTGTGAATACAGTAGGAACAAAAGAAAAACAAACTGACTAGACTTTGCCTAATACGCTTGCGTAAATACAGCTTATAAATATAATGGACGACCTCGAAAATTATACTTTGAATTTTGGGTTTTGAAGTTCGTATATAATTATGCTAGAGTTCCCTATCCAAATGAAGAAGTCTTATTTTGGTTAGTAGGAGAATTTTGGAACGTGGAGCTCTAAGGAATTTTAAAGTTCCCACACACAAATGTGAACGACACAGAAACAGTTAAAAAATAATACATACCTATATATCAGACATACAGAATAATTCTATGAAAACGCTTAGTTGCGTCGTCGTATCGTATCTGTGTGCGTAAGCCTTAATGACACTAGCTTTAGAAAACATCTAAAAACGCACACCATTGAACTCGATAATTGAATGCTTGCCTGCATTGTTTAAACAGATCAAAAATATCTAATACGATCGGTCGGAACTAAAATCGTTAGCTTAAAAATCTGATCAGACGAATGGACGTGTATTAAACACAGCTCCTCTTGGGTGATTTTCATCTTATAGCTTTGTTTTTAGCGGATTTTTTTTTTGTTATTCATCATTGTTCATCTTCGAAAACAATCCCTTATTTTTGGATGGGAAATCATCAAATGACTTCTCCCGCTCTGGGTGGAGCGGAAGGGAGTGTCAGACTCTTACTGACTAAAACCCACCCGTGATCCTTCTTGTGCCCTTTACGTTCCAGGGCCGCGGTGACTCTTTCGAACAAATTCCGCAACTCTAGTAAGCACTGACCCTATGGGGCCCCGTCTTCTTTGCTGACATCTCTTTGAGGCGCACTTGTCTCAAAGAGCTGTCAGCAACGAGGTGTCATGTTTTAAGTGGATGGAAAAGTGACTTGATGAATTCCCATCCAGAAAAGAGAAGGTCATATACTGATTAGTGCTAACATTGGAACAACTGTTTCTTTGACCATAATTTATTATACCCTGTACAAAAACTTACAAATGATTTGTTGAGTATGAGTTATTTCTTGTTATTTATCAATGAATAGATATTTACCAACTGATCCATAATATCCTGAACGGGGGTTTGATTCCAGTCCTGATTATATGGAAATTCCAGAATCACGGGAGGTGGTCTATGCGGATGCAAATTTTGATTATTGGTGTTGTCCAGAGGTCGAGGGGGTGGGACATACTGCGGATGCCAATTCGAAGTTCCAGAGATGTGCTCAGATTCTGGGGGAAGAGGAAGTCTTTTTGGACCCATATCCTCAATATCTGATAATCTGGGGGGACGAAACGGAGGAACTATGCTTTCCGGGGGTATACCCGGATGATCATGGAAATTCTGAAATCCGTTTAACGGATTCGGGCCCCATTGAGCCCGAGAGTTAACACAACACAACAACACTAACACAAACACATTTCGTGCACACATTTTCTCATTGAATACACTCACACTGCACATATCGCGTTCACACACAAAAAGTCAACGTGCACAACTTTATTTTTTAAATAAACATGTTTTCCCGAACTTGTCTTAAAATATATATGTCCGTACGTTTGTTACACAAATAGGCGAATTGTTTTGTGATTAAGAGTACCAAGTTATTGATATCAATTTCGGTCCAATCTGTTGATAATGCCAAAATTCGAGTGTGCCTGACGTGCACACTGATAAAAATGGATAAGATATAAAATTGTGTATTTGTATACGGACGTATGAGCGTGGAATAGGCTGTCGTTTTGTCATTTTAGGATATGAATCATGTTTTAAGTGGATGGTAAACGATATCCTGTATTAGTGACGTGTTTCAGGCGAAACAAAGGGTAAATGGAGACAAAGTCTGAAAAACATACCAGGGTGACGTGCCAATGCCATCATGATTCCGTCGTAAAAAAGAGTTAGTGTACCACTTCGTAGCTCTCATACAAAACATAATACTATAACAGGTAGGTAATAATATAGTCCTTGCCATTTGATTTAATTTAAGTAATGAATTAGAACTAAAATTTATTCATTTGTAAGAATGTAGTTTTATATACCTAGTGTGTATTAATATTTTGTTGAGTTCAATAAATTCAACCACAACATGTGGTAGAATGGACAATGTCAATTAATGACACAAATATTGAGATTTGTGATACAGTAAAAGTCCAATATGATAATACTATGATTATAACATCGTTACCATTAAACCAATGTCCAAATTAAGTCCATGTCATCGTGGAATACTTTGTGTAATTAATTTCAACACCACTGCTCTCAAAACGGTGAAGGAAAACGTCGTGAGGAAACCGGCATGTCCTAGAACCAAAAATTCGAAGACATGTGACATTCCCCAACCCGCACTGGACCCGCGTGGTGGATTATGGCCCATTCTCTCCTAGAGAGGAGGTCTGTGTCCCAGCAGTGGGAACGTTAAAGGCTTATTATGCTTATGCATCATGGATTGTTACAACATTCCACATATTCGCCAATGCATAAAAGCAATTATCCAATAACCAATTTGACTTTTTCTTAAACACGGGGATGGATCTGTTCAAGAACCAATGGTTATATATGATGAAAATGATGGGGGATGGACGAGAAGAGGGTAAATTCTTGTATTTTAAGGAGCGTTCGCATTCGCATTGCAACAGAAACCTGTCAAAACCGCCTCGTATTTCCCTATATGTTGGCAGGATTAAGTGCCACTGTCTTTTTAACAACGACATTTGGTCTAAAAATTATTAAGACTTTTGACAGTGACAAATATGATAACACGAAGAAAAGAAGGAGAGACTTTGGAGATAACGACAAATGGAGACGTCATGGGAAAAGAGGACTTGCTGCGCCGCTACAAATAATTAAAATAAGGGAAAGAGGATGATGATGATGATGATGATGATGATGATAGATTTTAAGACCACCTAAAGAACCGTCCCAACCGAACCAGT
Source organism: Hecatera dysodea (assembly GCA_905332915.2). Taxonomy (NCBI): domain Eukaryota; kingdom Metazoa; phylum Arthropoda; class Insecta; order Lepidoptera; family Noctuidae; genus Hecatera; species Hecatera dysodea. Next base: position 6,207,116 of record HG995299.1, read on the forward strand.
GTCAAGTATACCGGCCTGGAACATGCTGAACTGGAGCCGATTTCAAGCAACTTAGTGAAAACTCGCACGTTTAATGTTCCGAATTGAAGTCAATTTTTAACTGACTTCCAAAAAAGGAGGAGGTTCTGAAGTCGACTGTACTTTTGTTTTGTATGTGTTACCTCGTAACTTTTTACTGAGTGTACCGATTTTGATGATTATTTTTATATTCGAAAGCTGGTGCTTGTCATGTCGTCCCATTTAAATTTGAAAAAAAAAATACAAAAAGTATAAAATAAGTTTAATTTCGGAAGTAGGCGTTCAAAAAACAAAGAAACGACCAAAAACACCGACTTCCAAAATAAGACTTATTTTATAAATTTTGTGTTTTTTTTTTTTGTTAAGAAGTCGGTTGTATTTTTTTATAAAACAGTTTTTTATAAGTAGGAGTTTGGTACTTTTGCCATAGAATACATATTATGTACAATTATGCCGTACCCACCATACCTCATCCATATATTTTTATGTACGTGTTCTTCAGTTTTTATTATTTGTTCTTATATTTATACTACTATAATATAAAGCTGAAGAGTTTGTGTGTATGCTTGTGTGGTTGAACACGCTAATCTCAGGAACTACTGAACAAATATGTTAGTGTTGAGTGGCCCATTTACCGAGGAAGGCTATAGGTTATAACATCACGTTGCGATCAACAGGAGCGGAACCAATGAAAAATGTTGTAAAATATGCGTTATTTTTTCTCTCTAATGTGACGCAGATGAAGTTTTGCAGGTTAGCTAGTCATACAAATATTATAAAGAGGAAAGATTTGTATTTTGTATGTAACGAATAAACTCAAAAACGACTGGACCGATTTCAAAAATTATTTCACCATTAGAAAGCTACATTCACCCTGAGTGACATAGGCTATATTTTATCCCCATATTCCCACAGGAACGGAAACAACGCGGGTAAAACCTCGGGGCGCTGCTATTTTAGATAACTGTGCGTTTCGTTTTCTTTGCTTTTTGTAGCAAATACACATTTTATCTATGTATCAGCATAAGGTAAAAGAAAGTAAAGGACCGAATTTGGTCATTTTTGCCTATATAGATCATAATACTATCATAGATACACTATCGATAGTTATGGCAAACAGCTATTTTTATTCCGACTACAGATAGTTAAGCTCTAAGGTCACATTGATAGACTATCGATAAAATAGTTGACGCAAAAATTGTTCCACAAATTAACCCTACTAAGATAAATCAAATACAATGTAAACATTATTAATATTGGAATAACACCATGAAAACTGAAGAGTCTAATAAATCCAGTCTTACACAAAACGACGGCCCAGTGTAAACAAATTAAATATAAATAATATTTTATGCGTAGGTTTTTACGTTCTTATCTATACTAATATTATAAAGCTGAAGAGTTTGTTTGTTTGTTTGTTTGAACGCGCTAGTCTCAGGAACTACTGGTTTGAATTGAAAAATTCTTTTTGGGTTGAATAGACCATTTATCGAGGAAGGCTTTATGCTACATATCATCACGCTTAAGCCAATAGGAGCGGAGCAGCGATAAAGAATATTTTAAAATCGGGGATTCCACGGGGACGAAGTCGCGGACAGAATTTCAAATATATACTCGTATTTTAATATCACCAAAAAAATCTTTTTTATAAAAAGTACAACCGACTTCTTACTTTAATTTCGGAAGTCGGTGTTTTTGGTTGTTTGTTCGTTTTTTGAACACCTACTTCCAAAATTTAAATTGTTTTATATTTTTTGTGTTTTTTTTAGAAGTTTTTAGTAATATTTTTTTTTGGAAAAAAGGTTTTTTAATATTCACTTTTTAGTGTCTCACGACTAAACGTACCCATCATAAACTGGAGTAAACAATAAACAGACACGCGATTTCAGCAATCCCGGAAGATTTGTTATCATTTATTGAAGAACTCCGTTTTCTATCTCCGAAGTTCTTCATCAGATCTTCAACAAACTAGAAAGGGGCTGCCTTGAAAAACTAAGATGCTCTTCCAAACCATCGTAAACAATTTTTGAGAACATCATCAATGTAGTCGTAGCCAACCATTATTAGCGATAACTCAAATACTAGTCGTCAGATCTCACTCAAAATTAATGGGACCACAATAAAAAATATTTTGTTTGTTTGTGACGCTTTTTTGCGCACATCTTTGGTACATGAACGAAGCAAGATTGGTATTTCCCGGTGAATTTTTCATACAGTCGCTTAAATTCCTGTTAAAAAAAATGTACAGACAGAAAAAATACTTCGCAACTTTTAAAACTAGGTACTTACTTTGGGCCTGCTGTGCTTCTTCACACTTTTTCCGTCTTTCAGAAACTGAGCGTCATCTACAGTTATCACAGACGCTGTAGTAGTCCCAAGACTCGCTCTCGTCTGTCCGAAGAACTCTGACATCGAATTCGGGAACACTTTCGTAGCACTCAATTTCGCAGCACCCACTTTTACAGCACCCACTTTCACAACACCCACTTTCGTAATACCTGCTTTTGGGGTCACTGTTTTTGGAGTTGGCTCGAACTTTGAAGGTATCAACCCCATCTCTTGGGTCCGGAAGTTCACTGTTGGGGTTGGCATCATCCATGTGAGTATGCAGCAGACAGCCCCATGCCATTTCCTCATCGTGTCCACATTCTTTATTCCACATCGAGTTTCAACAATCACTATTCAACACTGGTAGAGTTAATAATATATGTACTATGGTAACACTTGGTGCGAGGAACATTTTAAAATTGGTACTTTTGGTTAGGTAGGCACGAATATGGCTGGTTTGGGTGATGAAGGCTGATGGCTAAAAGAAATAACGGATTTAAGTAGTTGGGTTTTCAAAATTGTATTTAAGATGGAGTTATAATTATTTTTCATCACCTAACTGCATTAAAATGTTGATTCTCAGAAAAATATAGTAACAACGCACAGACTTGGAGAACTAGGATACGTTCTGAACTCTGAACTGAACTGGCATAACCTAAAAAATCTTTAAAAAAGAATACAAACGACTCCTAAAGAAAAAAAACAAAAAGTACAAACTTACTTTAATTTCGGAAATCGGTGTTTTTGATTGCATTTTCGTTTTTTGAACACCGAGTTCCGAAATTAAAGTTATTTTGTACTTTTTGTTTTTTTTTTTTTGTTTAGAAGTCGGTTGTATTTTTTGTAAAAAGTTTATTTTTAACTTTTTAGTGGATCATTCCCAGCTAAACATACCCATCACCGCGTACGTGGTATATTTAAATGGGACCAAACGACAAGCAGCTGCTTTCGAATGTAAAAAGAATCATCATAATCGATACACCCACTACAAAGTTATGGGGTACCTATCACAAACACAAAAAAAAATTGAGAACCTCCTCCTTTTTTGGAAGTCGGTTAAAAAGAGGGCTATTTGAATAATATTTATAGAATAGCATCAACATTCGATTTGCCTTTTTTCTCCCACATAAATTCAACATTCGAAGAGATTAAACAAAACTATAGTAAATACATTCCAAAATGATTACTTAACTAGGCACATTGAAACTATCTATTACTAGCACAGATATTTACCATACGCATTTAAAAGCTAATCTTAGCTTACGTACGTCAAAAACTATACAATTTGTAGTATTAAATGCCTCGGATGTTTGGATTTTGCTTTTGAACAGCTGTTTTCTGTACCAGATCTTAAAGTTTTTTTACTATAGCACCACGTAGAAGAAAGTGTAGGATATGGGGAGTAGGTAGAAATTGGTAGGGTAAATTAGGGTCACTGAAAATAGTATATTTCGATACAAGTGAGCAAACTTTGACATTGCTGCCAAGTCGGAGTTAAACCCGGAGGTCAAGGCGAAGCTGCTGTAGGGTCGAGGTAGGTACTGACATGACAAATGCCCTCGTGTCTAATTGACTTAAAAATAAATAAAATGTCATAAACATAATAACTATTTAATTTTAATGATAATGGCTAGAATACATGTTTACGTTGGCCGTGATTGTTTTTTTTATGACAGCTAATCATTTCAAATACATATTAGTTGGTTAGTGGATATAATGAATTTCATGCAATATTTATTTATGATGTTCAATTTATTAGCCCAGTTTAAATATCGCGCCTCTCTATTGTGTGTGTCAGGCTGAGTCTGACATTCCTATCGCTCCGCCCAGAGCGGAAAACGGGAGGGGTTTAGCCAGTAAGAGAAAAAAATAGAGCATAGTAGGGTCGTTTACTCTTAACCTATTTGATAACCAAATCCCCAAAGTCTTGTGAAACGTAATATAAAATACACACGGTGAAAATTCCTAAGCCCTTTACAAAACTGACCTGAATTTTTCAGTATCCAATTTGTTTGAGATTATTCTCTTTGAAAGTACCTCCTAACACCACATCTAAAAATATTCTCGGCCGAAAAGGTAAGAGCGGGTACGTGTGACCTTTCTCCTTCTGTCTCTTTCATACATCAGGTACATTATGAAGTGATAAGTAATTTCACATCGGTGTGTCTTAGGCTCATATTCCATAACGTACACTCCAGCTCAACTTCAAGTCAAACATGAGCACGATGTCGTCAGCGAAAGCCTGTCTTTGACGTTATAAACTGAAGTTTTCGTGCTCGAGAGATGAGTTTAACTAAGAAAGCTCGTTTACGTATTTTCTTGCTCATCTCTCGAGCACGAAAACTTCAATTATTGTTGATCAGCTTTATTGACTGTTTGATGGAATTGGGTTCGAGTCGAATTGACGCTCCCGTTTTGGAATATGGGCCTTAACATCGGTCTGACATTAGTTGGTAGAAATACCTACTTTCTCGGGAAATGTGACGTGTTTCGCGGAAATATGAAACGGTTGAATGTATTTTTTTTTGGATATAGCCACTCGCAGTTCAGCACACTAAGGCTGGCTACTGCTTAACTGGACTTTCCTATGGAGGTCCCCAGCTAGACGAATGAATGCTCATATTTTAAGGCTGTGTTAGATTCTTCTTATAGTCTGAATGTGTAGGGTTTTTAAGGTATTAGTGTACCTATTTCATTTTGTGCCAGATTAATTTCCAATATTTCTTCGTTAGTTATTTTTCTTTAATTCCATTTTCATTTTTATCGTAACAGCTGTTTTCACTCACCCGTTTATTTATTCTTTTAATTCTTCACTTTAATTGTTCCACGCGCGCCTCAAAGAGATGTCAGCAAAGAAGGCGGGGCCACATAGGGTCAGTGACTCAGTGCTTGCTAGGGTTGCAGAATTTGTTCGAAAGAGTCCCCGCGGCCCTGGAACGCAAAGGGCACTAGAAGGATCACGGGTGGGTTTCAGTCAGTTAGAGTCTGACACTCTCTTCCGCTCCGCCCAGAGCGGGAGAAGTCATTCGATGATTTCTCACACAGAAAAAAAAGCTCTGCGTTATCCACCCTCAGTGAATCAAGCTTTGACGTGATTTACTCATGATCGTTACGTCTATCTAATCCACTGGCAAAAGTTCAATTACTTCCATCCATGTTGAACAATAACAAACGTCCTAAAATAAAACGGATCTCTAATTATAAATATGTAGAGTTTCTTCTTGAGTATTTGAGTTTTAAAATAACGAGACTCATGAAGGAAGACGTCATCGTAAACACTGACCAATAAGTATAGTAGTAGTAGTGTAGTACGGACATTAGACGATCTAATAGATTATTACCATTTATTGTTTTTTAAAAAGAACTTTCCGCGATATTTAATACACTTTTGCATGCGCTCGTACCAGTTTTTAAAACATTTATTCCACTCCGAATGGGGGTAGTCAAAATGGCCGATTTGTACTTGCTCAATTTTGGGGAACGTAAAAAAATCGTTAGGGCTCAAGCCAGGGCGGTAAGGCGGGTGATCTAAAATTTCGATATTTTGGGTGCTCAAAAACATCTTTGTATTGCGGGAGGTTTGCGAACTTGCATTGTCATGGTGCAGTATCATACGACGTCTTGAGTTTTTTCGAAACTCTGTTATGACTTGTGGCAAACAAACAGTGGTATACCAGTCAGCGTTTACCGTATTGCGATCTACCTTTCCTGACCATCCTTTGCCACAAATGAGGCAACCTTTTTTTTAAAGTGCTCCGTGAGCGTATGAGTTTGATCGGTTTTGGCTCATCTTGGAAGACCCAGACAGTTGACTGCTGCTAGGAATCTGGATCGTAAGTATGTATCCAAGACTCGTCACGACTAACCATATCAAACGTGTTTTGACTCTCCTCGGTTGAATCTCTGCAGAGTTTTGCGGTACCATCTAACACGGGCTGCTTTTTGGTCATCGCTAAGCAAATGTGGTATCCAACGAGAGATCTACTTTCTTACGCCGAGTTCTTCATGCAAGATTCGTTGGATAGTAGTCCCTGAAATGCCCACGGCTGCCTCTAGTTCACGGTAGGTCACATGACGATCTTGGACAATTAGCTGCCGCACGGCGTGCATATTCTCTTGCGTCATGGCGGTTTTTGGACGACCTTGACGTGGCTTGTCACTGAAGCTAGAGTCTCCATGTTGAAATTTTAAATACCAGCGTTCTACAGTCCTAAGACATAGTGCTGCAGCACTAAACACAGAAGTGATCTCTTCAAAGCACTGAAGTCGTGTTAACGCCATGTCCTATGACAAAATATTGAGAATTTCTCAATAAAATCCCCTGTACCTTTTCTGGATATTTATAGCGCATTGTATCTTATTGTTATAAACAAAACTTGATCTTGAAATCCCCTTTTGCTAAACTCACGTTAAAAATATAAAATTCTCTTAGCATCACATTCAAATTTCATAAAACTGAATTTATTACAAATATAAAACCAACTTTCATAGGTACTGCGAAAAAATATTGGCAGAAAAATAAATACAATGTTCTTACAACCGTGTTTATTTGCCCCTTTCGTAAAGACAACACGATACATGTTTTTTACGAGTTTGCGCATACCAAAACACTTTGTTTGAAACTAAAACTGATGTCATGAGAGCCTGTATTTACATTTCCTGAGGCATTTCCATATATTGCATAAAAATTGTAACATAATTGTATGTGTTCTATTAGGAATTGAAAAAGGGTCTTTGTACTCATCATTATGAACAATTTTACTATGGAATAAGCATAAAAAGCTGTGTTTTCTTTAGGTTTGGTACTATAGTTAAAGTTGTAGATAATGTTGAGTAAAATAAACCATTTTCAGGTTTTCCATCTATGCGATCGGCGGCGGCGACCTCTCGCGTCCGGCCCTGGTTCAATCCATCCGGAGCGAGAAGGCATGGGAAGTGGTCACCTCCTTCTACGAAGCAGTAATGCAAGCGAAGGAGGGCCTAGGCGGGCCGCATGCGAGGGAGGGAAACCTCACGTTCCAGCCGCCGCAACAGAAGAAGACGGCCCGGGCGTCGGGAAACGCAGGGCGATTCCCGGCCATCTTAGGCGCGGGCTTGCGGACGCTTCTAACGATACCACATACATTGATATCAGTATAGCCGTTTAGAAATTATGATGGAATGAAGAAACTCAAAAACATACATATCGACGGTTAAAAGGAAATAGGGTATAAGCGACAAAAAGTGAAATGTTCAGGAGAGCCGTTCAAAGTTTTAAATTTTAGAAAAACTGACGTAATTTTGTTATTTATTAAGATATCGTGAAAACTAAAACAGTTATAAAATCAGAAAAAAATGGAGCATTTGCCGGTATTTTTAGTTTTAATGATTTTACGCTATTTAAAGTAGTTTTTGTCGCTTATGACAATAGCTTTTAATTTTCTAATGAGGAAATATGGCATAAGATACAAATGACAAAGTAAAATATTAAAGGATAAGAAGCCTAAGCGACATACTGATTTCTCACACAGCAAGGTAAAAGGGTATAAGAGACTAGACAGTTCAATAAGTGTTATAGGAAAAGAAGGATCAGGTACTTTTCACAGTGGTTGTATGGAAGCTAATAGAGCACAAGAAACAGTCGGCTTTCAAAACAATACCAGGATATAAGACATTAGTGACGCACAATGTCGCTTGAAAGCAAAGGAAAAGAAGGATAATCAACATTTGGCATTGCATGAGTCTATGGAAATATGGATGAAAAGACACCCCAAAAATAATGAAGTAGCGCAACCAACACGATCCTTCATCAGGATAAGAGCTAAAACGGGTATTACACTACACTGTAATTTTGTCCCTAACTCGTAAAATAGGGTGAAGTATTTTAAAAGTATTAGGGAGTCGATTTTCATACAAAAAGACTAAGGATCCTTAGTCTTAGGGGCCTGTTTCAGTATACCCTACCCGATCAAGTGATTCTAATTTACACTAAATAGTAGATTTCAAAGATGATAGTTCGTCATTATAGTCATTTTCATGTCACCTACTTACCTATTTACTAACAAGCGGATAGTAGGATTTTTTTAAATAAAAAAAGGCATTGACATGACATGGACACCTTATGGTGTCCTCCCCCAAGCACATCCAGAACATCAGATGGCCCGATTCCAGGGTTATCCCTGGAATCGGGTCATCTGATGTACTTCCGCGAGGGAGACCAACAATCGCAAGGCGGCGTTGGGTTTCTGGTAAACAAGTCCTATCTAACAACTTTGTGGAAATGTTAAGTGTGTCGAACAGGGTAGCGTACCTTATTGTGAAGCTCACCGAGAGGTATAGCCTCAAGGTAGTGTACGCACCAACCTCGACACACTCGGACGACGAAGTGGAAAATATGTTCGATGACATATCGAGAGCCCTCCACTTCACTACAAAGACATAGTACATGGTTGTCATGTTGACTTTAATGCCAAAGTGGGAGTACAGTATTGCTGCGAATAAGTAATAGGATACCATGGATTTGGAAGCAGAAATCATAGGGGGCAAATCCTCGTCAACTTCCTCGAACGGGAGAGGTTGTTCTTGATGAACTCCTTCAAGAAACAGACCCAAAGGAAGTGGACGTGGCAAAGCCCCGACACTATGACCAAACATGAGATGTCGATCTCATGTTTGTTCATCATGAACGACAAGAGGCATATATTCAGAGACGTCTCCGTGATCAATAGGTTCAATACCTGTAGCGATCACCGACTTGTCCGAGGCTCTCTGAATATTAACTACAAGGCCGAACGTGTCCGTCTGATGAAGTCCAGACTCCGACCAACTCTGCTCCAAACCATGGCATGATCTGAAACGTTCCAGGCAAACCTGTAAAACCGATTCGCTGCCGTGGAAACCACAACAGACGTAAACCAGAACCTCTAAAATGTGATTTGGATCCTCAGGGAAAAGGGTACGAGATTCTGTGATATGCAGCGTAAGGGCAAGAAGTTCAAGCTTTCAGAAAGGACTTTAGGGCTAATGAAGGAATGACGTGAAAGCCCACCCGTCGCTTCGTCGGCAAAGCGATTTCTAAACTGAGAGATCAACAAGCACGTGCGACAGGACCTCCGGGGCTTCAATGCTCTTTCGGTTGAAAAAGCAATCGAGCAGAATCGGGGGTCAAAGGTATTCGTACAGTCTCTTGGAAGAAGCCACCTGATGAAGTTGATCACAGCAAGTGGAGAAATTGTTTCTTTGAAGCCAGTAGTCTTTTAGGAAGTGGAGGACTTCTATAGCCGGTTATACGCATCGCATGCATCTCGTCCTGATCCCAAAAATGAGGGTTCTAGAGCCACATTGACACGCCATTTAACCGAAGACCTGCCAGAAGTCCTATGGCATTAAGTCCGCTTTGTACAGTTTTTTTTTTACTAGTGCGAAAAGTTTTAATAAATAATTAAGTCAGTATTGGCGAAATCGAGACCGCTCTTGGGCAGATTAAAAATGGAAAAGCCCCTGGAGAAGACGGCGTTACCACAGAGCTGCTGAAAGCTGGAGGTAAACCCGTACTGAGGGATCTCCAGAAGCTGTTTAACGCTGTCCTGTTTGAAGGGAGAATTTCAGAGGCGTGGAGTAGAAGTGTGGTTAAGATAACCACACTTCTACTCCGTTCTTAAAAAAGAGAGACAAGACCCTATTGAAGAACTATCGACCCATATCCCTTCAAAGCCACGTCTATAAGCTGTTTTCAAGAGTGAAGTGAACCGTCTTGCGCGAAAGCTCGACGAATTCCAACTACCAGAACAGGCTGGGTTTCGGAGCGGATACGGCCGCATAGACCACATCCACACATTGCGGCAGATTATACAGAAGACCGAAGAGTATAATCAGCCCCTGTGTCTAGCATTTGTGAATCATGAAAAGGCCTTTGACTCGGTTGAAATCTGGTCTGTTCTGAAGTCCCTGCGGCGCTGCCAAGTAGACTGGCGATACATCCAAGTGATGAGATGTCTCTACGAGGCCGCCACCATGTCCGTTCAAGTACAGAATCAGCAAACAAGTCCCATACCGTTGCATCGAGGAGTGAGACAAGGGGATGTTATTTCCCCGAAATTGTTCACTAATGCAATGGAGGATATGTTCAAGACGCTGAACTGAAACGAACGTAGCATTATCATCAATGGCGAATACATCTCTTACTTGCGATTTGTAGATGATATCGTCAACATGGCAGAAACGCTGCAGGACCTACAACAGATGCTGAATGATCTGGCTGACTTTTCTGTAACATCAACATTGTTTCGCAGTAAACATTTTGACTTTGACTTTATTAAAACCAAGGTCATGTTCAACGAAAATGTTCTACCGGAACCGATTGCGATTCACGGTGCAATTCTTGAAGTTGTTCAAAAATATGTGTACCACGGGCAGACAATGCAGTTAGGTAGAAACAACTTTGAGGGCGAGGTGAATAGAAGAATTCAGTTAGGCTGGGCAGCGTTTGCGAAGCTACGTCGAGTCTTTACATCGTCGATTCCACAGTGCCTAAAGACGAAAGTCTTCAATCAGTGCGTCCTACCCGTCATGGCATACGGAGCAGAAACGTGGAGACTGACGGCTCGCATGGTCTACAAGCTTAAAGTCGCTCAGTGGGCTATGGAAAGGGCTATGCTCGGTGTGTCTCTGAGGGATCGCATCAGAAATGAGGTGATCCGTCAGAGAAGCAAGGTCATCGATATAGCCTACCGGATTAGTAAGCTGAAGTGGCAGTGGGCTGGCCATATTAACCGACAACCATTGGGGTAAACGAGTTCTAGAGTGGAGACCGCGTCTCGGCAAACGTAATGTAGGACGTTCTACACTACGTTTGCCGAGACGCACGGTGGAGTGACGATTTGCGCAGGACGGCTGGCAGAAACTGGATGCGACTGGATAGATCTAAGTGGCGTGCAATTGGAGAGGCCTATGTCCAGCAGTGGACTGCAACAGGCTGTTGATGATGATGATGATGGGTAGGTAGCTAATACTGCAGCTAGCAGGTAGGGAACTTAAGAATTAATTACGGTACTTTAAAAAGGTAACAAACATAATAGTAAATAATAAAAAGCTTATTAGGTATTGTAGTATAAGTGACGTATAAGTATGATTTTAGAACGTGGAAGTAGGTTATAATGTGGTTATAATCGACACCATGATATCTAATTTAATTTAAGTAATAAGATATTATCGACAAAACTGTATTTATATTGTACGCGGAAGTAAGGTATAACCAACAGTGTGATATTAAAATAAATTTAGGTAATAGAGCATAACCTGCATAGCTTCCATAAAGTATTGAATGGTAATAGGGTATAACTGACAGAGTAATATGAAAATGAATTTCGTATATAGGGTACAAGCGCCATAGCTATGTTAAATTACGAAATGGAAGTAGGCTATAAACAACGTTTGTACTTTGTGAGGGAAAAGCTTAAAAGGCATAAACAACCGAAAGCTCGACACCCTTATGAAGTAAAAAAGCATTACCGACAACAAAGACAAAATAAATCATTTTTGTAGGGGCACAAGCACCTTTGTAGCAAAAATTACTTGAATTTTCGTCGGTTACGAAAACTAATACTATGAAAACGATTTTTTTTGCTAGGGCATAAACGCCAAAAAACTCATCGTAGAGCCATGAGAGTAAGCGCATTCGAAAGAGCGGAAAATTTTACGTAGGATGGCATATATAACTCATTTTTGACCAAAATGTCGCTTATGCCCTACTTCCTTTTAACCGTCGATATGTACATACAAACATGAACCCTGAAAACATAACACTCCTTTTTTTGGGCAGCCGTGTAAAATGAAAACCATCTTTACGTAGGTAATTAAGTAAATGTTAAGATTTTAGTCTACAAACCGGTTTAAACCTGTTATTAGCCTTTTTTCCGGGATTTCGCGCCGCCACGTGATGGAAATTACCGAGAATTATAATTAACTAGTTGCAAGATTTCATGAACTGACACGGATATTTATGGAAAACAGATTGCTTTTCAATTTTATTTGATTAGCTGAAAAGCTCCTTCTAATTTCCTAGAATGTCGATGATGATCAAGTGTCGGTAAATTTCGATACGAATGAACGAAGAGCTGTAGGTCTTATATTCTATTTCTTTCTGCAGGATTTAAACAAAATAACATGAAAGGCATGTCGGGATATTTCATACCATTCGAACCTAACCTATTCGTCCCGGGGAGCCATAAGTTCTCTGTGCCATATGTTTCGCTACTTGGCTAGGCCAGTAAATCCGATAAATTGCAGTACACTGATAGGTCGCTAACATGTTGTCAGTTTATGTTGGTTCACAATTTCTCGGAATATCATTGAGAGATTATTGACTATCAAATTCTGATGCGTAAAAAAGTATTCCAAATGCTTAGCTGACAATTTACCGAGAGTTTACAATCTCTCAAGATATTTTATAATCTAACGAATTTTACAATTATCCAGTGCCATATATTTTAAACAGATAATTTTAATTACAAGAAATCCTGTCCTAATTCAATAGTTTCGAATTTAGTTGTTTCTTATTAAGAGAAAGAGTTTACAATCTAACGCAATATCTTACAATCTTACGGCGTTTGAAATTATCTGGTGACATATTATATAAAAGAGTTTATTTTTTTCAATTAAAAATGAAATATTCTAACCAAAATTAAAATTAGACCAAAAGACGATCAAATAACAATCGTTTCTGTATTAATTTTTATCATTTACTTTTTAATTTTAATTGTTTTACAATCGTAGGATAAGATAAGAAACTTTTGTAGAGGAAATTATGCCAGAAAAGTCTACTGATAAAAAAAAAATCGGGTGTTGAAAAATTAGATCTTAGTGTTTGTTGAGCAGGGAAAACTGAATAATAGATACCTATTATTCAATTTTCCCTGTTTCCCATTAGCATAATTCGTGGGCCTACTTTAATAAGGAAGATGTAATGTATTCACAATCATGATAAGCTAAACTTGTTGAAAGCTTGTTAAAGCAAAGTTGTAATGTTTGGGTTAGGATTTCAGATATTCATGAATACGCCCTGTGGCTTGTAGCACGTGTAAAATGGGAGAGTTGCCGCTGAACATATATACATATATATATTATTGTCCGATTGAGCTAACCAGCCTTAGTGTGCTGAATTACGAGTGGTCCAATAAAAAAAATACCATTTATAAAAACTCCCACAGAAAAGCGACTACGATGAGACATCAATTTTTCACAATAATTGTTCGGCGTGTATCAAATTCGTGGAAATTACTTCCAAAAAAAATTTTTTGGTCGGGTCGTGCCTTAAAGACGGTTTAAAAAACCAAAATTTTTTTAGAAACGCTTGATGCAAATCGCACATGGCAGTGGCGTGCAGTGGGTCGAGTTAGGGTAGGCCAGAGAAAATGCAATATAACGTTGTTATGGACTCAACTACTCGTAACATTATTGAATACCTAAATAAGTATAACCTAAGTAAGTAGATAGGTACTAGGTAACATCGTCTCAACGATGTGATTACGAAGACAATAAGAAGGTCAGTCAGACGAGAAGAGCCACGGGAAGAGCCAGCCACCTCGAGAAGATGGACGTTATTATTATATTCAGGTCCTTGTGAGTTGGCCCAAAAAGCCGTCAGCATCGAAGACGACGCCCCGTAGGGTCAGTGCCTGCTAGGGTTGCGGAATTTGTTCGAAAGAGTCACCGCAGCCCTGGAACGCAAAGAGCACAAGAAGGATCACGGGTGGGTTTTAGTTAGTAAGAGTCTGACACTCCCTCCCGCTCCGTCCAGAGCGGCAGAAGTCATTTGATGATTTCCCATCCAAAAAAAGGTCCTTGTGAGTTACTCGTACGTGATATAACGACAAAAGCAATATTCGAGGTAACATCAAGACGCGTAAGTGAAATCAAACCGTAATTGTGTTTTGAAGTGGAATGGTATGAACTTTAACCTTAATCCATACTTAGGTACTAGCTCTGCCAGTATGTTATCTCTTTACATCTTAACGGATGAACGGTTTTTAATTAAGCTTGGCACACGGGCAGACTACTTTTCATCCCGGTAGTACCTATCAGATTTCCAAAGTACCAGATTTCCCAAATGTCAGAAGTACATTCAGATCAATATTTTTGAATGTAAAAAGTTTAAATCAGACACTTAGGAAATGCATCAACATCTTCATGTTCGAGGAAAACATAACCGGATAATGATGACAGTTGTTTGTAGCGATTCCCAGACGTATGAAATGACTAAAAATAAACATAAGAAATAAAATATCACGGTCTACAAAAAAAAAAAAACACGATTTCACGAAACAATAAGAAGTGGCTCTTAGAGCGACTTAACTTATAGGTAATTTATATTTAAGTTGACAGGTAAAACGATCCAGAAACGTAGTGACGTTTCTGGAGGTACTTAAGTGGCTGCCATTAGAATGGGTTGGGTTCTTTTAAGCTTTCATGTGACTGAAATGTAAGATAGAAGACCTTCAACTATTTACTTTGATAGAAGTGCCTACTATATTTTATTTGGGTTATCGCTATTAGTTTCGCAAAATCTTTACCAGTCTATATAATGGGCATCACAGCAACAGAACAATAGGTTTAGAATATCTATGGTAGACCTGTTTTGCTGTCTATAATTAAGTTGGGGAGGTGAGGTAGGCATGGTGTTTGCGCGGTAAACTTGGCCAGAGATCGCCTGAGACAGATAGATTTGGTAGGAGGAAAGGAAAAACGCAACTTGACGTTTTTAGTGTAGCTAGATTCATCATCTTCCTGCCCTTATCCCATGTTACTTGGGGTCGGCGTAACACGTTTTTTTCTTCCATTCTCTCCTGTCAGCCGTCACGCTATCACTAACTCCATTTTATTTCATATCACTCCTCACACAATCCATCCATCTTTTCTTTGGCCTACCTCTCCCTTTCCATCCATCTACATTCATATTCATAACCCTTTTATTTACATGCGTTTCATCCCTCCTTTTCACATGACCTTACCAAGACAAGCGGTTTCCTTTCAACTTTTCTGTCACTGGCGCAACTTTTAAAGTACCTCTAATGTACTCATTTCTCACTTTATCCATCCTCGTTACTCCACACATCCATCTCAACATTCTCATCTCCGCTACATGTAATCTATAGTGTATCTAGATTGATAAATGATCATTTATTTCTCTTTATTAAATTATACCAAATCTTTCTGAATTGCTGAAATCGCATGTTTGTTTATTGTTTACACTAATTTATACCGTGTACGCCACTGTGATGGGTAGTTTGATTCAGATCTGACGACTAGTATTTGAGTTATCTCTAATAATGCGTGGCTTAGACTACATCGATGACGTTCTCATTCTCATTTTCACTCTTGTCGATATAAAATGAAATAATAAAATTGTTTACGACTTGAGAACCTCCTCCTTTTTTGGGAGTAGGTTAACAAACAAACAAACATTCCTCTTTTTAACATTAGTATAGATAACACCGAATGGCTGTCTCGGGTCTCCGCATTTTCAGGGATAAGCTTCGGTTTTTTTCGGAAATTAAAGTACCTAGATAATATATATTCTTTAATTAGGTATAATATGTAATATAATATGGTTATATGTACCTACGAGTAGATTATTATGTAATCTTGTGGACGTCTTTCTGCTCTGTATTTTTTGTCACTTATGTTTTTGATGACAACTAGAATGTTCATCAAAAGAACTAATTGTATTACAAATTAGCCTTGTATATAGACTGATAAATAATTCAATTAAAACTTAAACTGTTATTTTATTTTTACTAAGATTGTTTACTGTTTACTGTTCTGTAAGGCTCTGTGTATTTATACAACGTGTTCCTTTCAATATACCATACCTTTAAAGTTTAAACATGATCTAAATATAAATAATACTAAATGTCTAAGATATATGGGTTCCGAAACGCATAGTTATGCAGCTAACACCAAACTTAACTAACATAATTCAAAAATTGTCTCCAGTATCAAGTATAATAAGAGCGTGTACGCCGTATGGCATTTCATACAAATTTTCAAGTCACTATTTTGCGAAATGGCTGAACCGATTTTAATGATAATTTATCATTTATCATTATCATTAAAAAAAGATAACTGGAAGTTTATGTTTGTATGGAAAATTAAAATGGGTTTAATTTAACTGTAACACTATTTATCGAAAATGTTTTCAACTAACTTTTGAGACCTATGTATCCTGCTTATATGTGTGAAGTTTCATTAAAATTGGTTCAGTCATTTCGGAAAATAACGAATTGAAAATTTGTATGAAATGCTGTTTGGCGTGCAGTTAGTCGACTCTTCACGTGACCAGAGGGCTGGCCTTTTCTTTGGTCAACGAATCAGCATTGCCATTCAACGTGGCAATGCGGCCAGTGTTCTGGGCCCTTTTCCCGTTGACAGCGATGTGGACGAATTTTTCGATGCCCTATGAGTCTTTCCTCCTGTTGACTCCGCTTGTACATATGTATATATATTTTCTATGTTATACCTAGTATAATAAGTACCTACATGTCAATGATAGGTAAGGTCAGTCATTCACTAATTAAAAAGAAAAATACTATATTGTTGTGTCTTCAGGTAGGGTCGCTTTACATGTACAGACGCAATTTTGGTGAACTATTTTGTAGGACATACCAAACATACAAAAACCGCCAAGTGCGAGTCGGTCTCACGCACGAAGGATTCCGTACCATTGACTAGGAAACATAAAAAAATCAAAAGTGTATGGGAAAAAAGCCCTTAAATGTTTATTTTAATTTAAATTACGTCATGACCTTGGCGTTGTTTATGTAATCTCAGTTTAATTTCCCCATTATTTTCCCCAACTTCAAGAGCATTCAGCAGGATGGAGCCACTTGCCACACTGCAAGAGCAACTACGTGAATTGTTTTCTCAAAAATTGATAATATCCCTCTTTGGTGATACCGCGTGGCCTCCGCGATCACCAGATTTGACTCCCACGGACTTTTTCCTATGGGGGTACCTTAAGAGCAAAGTTGACGTTAATACTCCAAGATATATCGCTGAGCTAAAACAAAATATCCAACAAGAAATACGCGTCATCGAGCCGGCTATGCTTAGGCGCGTTATGCAAAATGCGATGAATCGATTCAGTGAGTGCGTGCTACGAAATGGAACACATCTGGGAGGTGTAAAATTAAAAAAATAAAATCCGCATTATAGTTCAATAACTTTCAATAAAAATGTTTTCACAAAAATATGCAAACTGACTTTTATTTCATGATCTGCCGCGAGACACACCGTATTTGACTTTGCACGCCCGTTTGAAAAAATCAACCTGAATTTAGATGTTAGCCGTGTGGAGCTGCGATGGCTTCTCTATCAGCGGCTGGCTAGCATAGTATTATTTAAGTCTTGAAAAATTTGCTTAATGGGTTAGTTAATTTAGCCTGCAATGGCCTAAAGCCTGATCTAACGTTTTATGGTGCGATTTTATCGATGAGCAGAAATTAAACTGAGATTTCACAAAAAAAAAACCAAGAACATGACATAATCAAGCCAAACGTTTCCAATCGTCTTTTGTAATGCGCACAGCAAAGGAGTGGAACTCTCTGCCTGCGTCTGTGTTTCCGAACGCATTCAACCCTGATCTCTTCAAAGTTAGAGTGAACAGGCTTCTTCTGGGTAAGCTCATTCTATCGTCGACTTCGCGACCTAGACTAGAGCCAAGAGCATATCTATGTGACAATAAAAAAAAACTTTTTACAAAAAATACAACCGACTTCTAAACAAAAAAACCAAAAATTACAAAATAAGAAGTCGGTTGTATTTTTTGTAAAAAGTTTTTTATTTTTCACTTTTTACTTGTTTACTCCGAGCTAAACATACCCATCACAGCGTACGTGGTATAAATTGGTGTTTGTAAACAATAAACAAACATGCGATTTCAGCTATCCCGACAGATTTGCTATCATTTATTGAAATTAACAAAAAACCGCTTGTTCGATTTCGATAAAAGTTTCATGGGACCATTTGGGAACCCTTTCCAACGAAAAAATAATTTTTCAAATCGGTTGGCTAACGACGGAGTTATGCGCGAACAAACATTTAAAAAAAATACAAACATCCGAATTGAGAACCTCCTCCTTTTTTAGAAGTCGGTTAAAAAAAGTACAGTATCTTTCAATAGTCAACCAAGACTTTTGACAACTTCCAAGGAGGAAAAACATAATACATATCGATTCGCTACGAACACAAACAGACGAATTTGCGCACAAGTAGGTATTCATTAAAAATTAATTACACGAACCTTTCGACTAATCTGTGAGAGTGAGAGGGCCTCCAATTTCCGAGTGTCTCTCAACCGGGTCTTCCGAGCCACTTGGACCTACTTATTTATATCGTAATTAAGTAGGTACAGTATAATAGATCTAATGAGATCTTATTGTGGGCATTTTTAACCGACTTCAAAAAAAGGAGGGGGCTCTCAATTCGTCTGTACATATATGATGAAAACTATTTAGTAGTATGTAGGGCTAACGTGTTGCTTGTCAGGTATGCTTGAATCAACATCTGATGCTGCTGTGCTGATGGTGTAGCTACAGAACTCCTTAACAAAACGACCGATTTCTAAACAAAAAAGTATAAAATAACTTTAATTTCGGAAGTCAGTGTTCAAAAAACGAAGAAACAACCAAAAACATCGAGATAAAAAAAGTTTTTTATTTTTACTTTTTAGCAGCACGCCCTCCATTTATGATTTATAAATATCTTATTTCTAAATCAAGTAGGGTTCGGCACCTCAGTGGGTCTCTAGGTCAAACCCTGCTCTAGTGTCAAAAGTTGACTGTTTTTGTGGCTAAGATAAAATTTGAGAAATCATCATAAATAATCTCAAATTCTTAATTCTGAAATAAGAAATGGCCATTGCATTTGATTTCTCGTAGTTTATGTTTGAGTTTAGAATTAATACTATTTATTGCCTAAATAAAGGTAAGAATATATAAAGGCTAGGTAGTGGCCATTGTATTTGTTTTCTCGTAGTTTTATGTTTGAGTTTAGAGTTAATACTATTTATTGCCTAAATAAAGGTAAGAATATATCAAACTTGTTGCAAAGTTAAGCTACTCTTGCTATATCTACCTTTTTTATGTATGGGAAATCATCACATTACTTCTTCCACTCTAGGTGGCTTTCTGACTAAAACCCACTCGTGTTCCTCGTAGTACCCTTTACGTTCCAGGGCCGTAGTGACTCTTTCGAACAAATTCCGCAACTCTATTCTCTATCAACTATGCTGGCATCTATTCGGCGCGCGGAACACGACGCGCAGTCGACCTGGGCCTGGTTGCTATCGGACGTCGAGCCACCCATAGCTCGCCATGCGCAGGCCCGCACCTACGGTGGCCGAGAATCGTCCAGCGACTCCCGTTGATTTCGATTTTTACATCGATTTTAGGCCTAATAACAGCCAGGGATGTGGAATTAGTTCGAAACAGTCACCGTGGCCCCGGAACACAAAGGGCAGTAGGAGGAACACGGATGGGTTTTAGTCAGTAAGAACGAGTCTTTAAAGTCATTTGATGATTTCCTCTCCGTAAAAAGGTCTAAACCTAACTTAACATATAAATGCTGTTCCTTTCACAAATAATTACTTAACATCTACCTATCTACCTACTAAAAAAACAGCTCGACTGTTCAAAAGATGTTTCACAATATTATGATAAACTCCTTTCATTGAATATTAAATACCTTTCAGCGCTTCAAAGGCTAAATAATTTTATACGAAAAAAGGTTTTCAATATCTAAGCGTGTTATAAGTAGAGCTTAAAATTCCGAACACAGAAAATAACGATAAAACAAATTCTGCCTTGATATTCACGAAATAAATAACGAGACACAACACACTTTAACGATTACATATATTCGCAAAATACTTTCACTTCTTGCTTTTCATATTACTAACTTTAGTTTTTAGGCCTTTTAAAATTGAGACGACTCGTAGCGGTCTAAGCGAGTCGTTGGTTGGCGAAACGTTTGGGCGGGCCGCCCTACCGGTAGTCGCGGTTACACTGACGGAGCGTTGTTCCCGCGACCTTGATGTGCTACTATTGGAACAAAACTCGGTTTTTTGTCGCTTGCGAATTCGATTCAAGTTTTGATTAGCTTTTTTTCCTGTTACTATTGGGTGGTTACTATACTCACAATGAATATTTTTTTCAATTAATGTCTTCAAGAGTCAATGTTTTTTTGGTCACCATTGACTCTAGAAGCAAACCTGCGTCTTCATTGATCAAAGATTGAGAATAATTTATATGAAAACTTGAGGGAGACTTGGCATGTTATGCTTGTTTCTGTGGTACCCTTAACTATGAGGCTGTCATGTGTGGAGGTTTTCATGTCAACAACAGCAAAAAACATATTTTTCTTTCTATCTTTCCTTCAAAGACGAATTAACTAGCAAATTATCTTTTTTGTTGATACAGAATGGGCTCTCTATCTCAATTTCGCCTGATATAAATAGAATGAATAAGGTCCACGATCGCACGAGCTTGCAAGTACAGAAGATGTCTGTTTTATGCATGGGAAATCATCAAATGACTTCTCCCACTCTGGGCGGAGCGGAAGGGAGTGTCAGTCTCTTACTGACTAAAACCCACCCGTGATCCTATTCCGCAACCCTAGATCAAATCTTATCCTAAGATTGTAAAACAATTAAAATTAAACAATTGAATAAAAAGTAAATGATAAAAATGAATACGGAAACGATTGTTATTTGTTTGTCTCTTGGTCTAATAAACTTAAACTTAAAAGTGAAATATTCTAACCAAAATTATATGGTTAGAATATTTCACTTTTAAGTTTATTTTTTCAATAATATGTCACCAGATAAATTGCAAACGCCGTAAGATTGTAAAATATTGCGTTTGTAAACTCTTTCTCTTAATAAGAGACAACTAAATTCGAAACTATTAAATTAGGACAGGATTTCTTGTAATTAAAATTATCTGTTTAAAATATATTACCCTTTACGTTCCAGGGCCGCAATGACTCTTTCTAACAAATTTCACAACTCTGGCACACCCTGATCCGTCTTATGCATAGAAGATGTCTGGCTTTTGTTCTGTAGGTCAACGTTCTGTAGAAAAATTTCGTAACAATGGAGAGATCGAAAACAGTACGGGCTTGATCCCGGCCTTGACAAAGTGTTCCTAGAATACGGTACGAAATTCTCAGTAGCAACTCCATTCGTTTCAGTACGGTAAATGGCAATGAGCTTGCCTCCTGATACAATAGAATTTTGTCTGTGGATATTTTTGTACCTACTCGTTTGTATACCGCCGCTAAGAGCTAATAGGCGCTAAGCGTAATGCGTGGTAGTGACCATGTATTTCCGCTTAGCGCCTAGAATGTACCTTTTCGAGGAATCTAGGCGTGATGATAATTATGTTTCTAATATTTTCGCGGTAAACGGTCTGTCGAACAGTTTTTTTTATAACCCGTTATTCCCCTTTTTCAACCGACTTCCTTCAAAAAAGGAGGAGGTTCTCAATTCGACTGATTTTTTTTTTAAATGTTTGTTACCTCATAACTTTGTATTGGGTGTACCGATTTTGATGATTCTTTTTATATTCGAAAGCTGGTGCTTGTCGAGTGGTCCCATTTAAATTTGATTCTCATTCCGTCTTGTCAAAGTAAAATGAAAAAATAAAATTGTGTACGACGGTTTGGAAGAGCTTCTTAGTATTTCAACGTGGTCCCTTTCTAGTTTGGTGAAGATCTGATGAAGAACAGAGATGATAGGAAACGGAACTCTTCAGTAAATGATAGCAACTCGTTCGTGATTGCTGAAATCGTATGTTTGTTTATTGTGTACACCAAAATGATTGGTTCGTTTAGGTGGGGGGGGGGGGGTGTACAACTAGGAAGTGAAAAAATAAATACAACCGACTTCAACACAAAAAAAAGAACAAAATAACTTTAATTTCGGAAGTCGGTGTTCAAAAAATAAAAAACCACAAACACCGAGTTCCGAAATACTAAATTAAATATTAGTTAATAATAATCCTAATACATACCTACTAATATTTACTTTAGTATGTATAGGATAATCCTATACAACATACTAATATTGACTTTACTAATAATTACCTACCTAGTTATTTTTTTTAAATGACGTTGCCCCACGCTATTAATTTCTACTGTGTCCTGGGAGCGTTTACAAACATACAATCTTACAACACAAACAGCCAGACCCGGAACAACTATTTGTAGGCCATATAAATATTTTTTCCGTGCGGGCATCGAACCTACGACACGTAGCGCAGCAGCCAATCGCTCAACCAATGCGCCAACCGTGTCGTCTGTCGTATATTTTTTTAACGATTTCGAGATGAACCTTTGGCTTGAGCATAAAGCCATACAAACAATTTCATAATGAAAGAATTACGGTATTACTCTCATAGGAACCAAGGTTACCGGGAGAAATTCAGTGAAGGTGACTTTGCTCGGATTTTATTTACGCTTTCATGCGTAAATCGCGTAACCAAACTCCCCAGCAACACATCTGTCTATTGCGTTTTAAGAACTTGAATTTATACAATAGTATGCAAAATCATGAATACATGACAAAGGTAGAAAAAAATATCCAACATGGAAATCATAAATCAATTCACACACGCATTAAGTCAATAAAGTAAAAAAAATACAGTCTCACCTTAGTCACTATGACCTACAGAAAAGCCGGAAGAGTTTTCTTCATCGCACGGAGGCTATCCAAGACCGTTCACCTAATGCGAGATCCAAGCTGAGGGAAGGAGGGGCCCCATCTATCACCAATTCAACACCCGACTACTTGCAACCCCAGGATCATTTGTCATCTTGAAGTGATCTGCAGTGACCTATATGAAAGGCATTGAATCGGTTGCGCACTGGCCACAACCTGGCGAAGTAGGATTTCATAAAGCCAGCAAATTACTCGATCGAGTATCTGCAGCAGTGCTATTCTGTAAAAACTCACGTGCGAAAGTATTTGATATTCTGACTGTCAAGTTAAGTTCGCTTCACCTATGTTCTCACTTAGTGGCGCTAGTGCAGTTTTCATCAAGTTACAGAATACCAAATACAGTTTTCACCGCAGAATCAGAAGTGAGAACTGGAGTGAGTTCTTACAGAATAGCATTGCAGGATACTCGATCGAGTAATTTGTGGTTCATGTCAGAACCAGTGCCCCAAGTGCCCACGCACCTGTAGGTACTTTGGGGGAATTAATTAATGCCACTGACGCTGCATTTAACGTAGCCACTGGTACTGTCACTGGGGCCACCTACTCGGCTGACAAAATCTAAAAAGTTAAGCATCGACTCGAAAAGAAGAGGAAGAATTCAATTCTGTGACAGTATTGCAGTCCATTTATCTTTGTCTACGACTGTACTCAGCATGCTGATACATGGCAAATATTCCAAGTAGTTTCCAAGAAATGCCAATATAACCTACAGAGATTCAAAGTCCCTTAGTAATAATATTGTTGCAGTGTGTCGGGACGGGAATATTTGAATGATGAATTATAATAATTATGCAGTCTGAGGTCGGTTTGTGACATCGAGATAAATGTAATGTAAGAGGTATAGTTGACATTTCACTGGTTGTTTCCCCGGTTTCACTCGATTGGTCCATACTACAGTGATTTTTCGCTATTCTGAGTACAAGTGGAATTTGACACGCAGCAATATCATTTCTATCTATTAAGGATTGGTTTCCGCACTTAGTCCTAGTGTTGGACTATTGTGCGTGCGTGAGCCATGGCGGTCATAGAGCATAGAGCAGTGGTGCATTGCATAGAGTAGTGGTGACCAAGTGGTATCGGCCCCGACTTACGAATTGTAGGTCGCGGGTTCAAACCCAGCCAGACGGCATTACTTTGTGTAATTAATCATTCATCACCACTGCTCTCAAAACGGTAAAGAAAAACATCGTGAGGAAACTGGCATGTCCTAGAACCAAAGATTCGAAGACATGTGACATTCACCAACCCGCACCGGGCCCGCGTGGTGGATTACAGCCCATTTCCTCTCCTAGAGAGGAGGCCTGTGTCCCAGCAGTGGGAACGTTAATAGGCTGATTATGCATGGCGGTCGTCACTGCAACCAGCCAACCTCCCTCCAGAAGCAGATCAGTCCACTCAGCATATATGTATGTGTGTTAAGTAAATTCGGTGTCCCTATTGTTTGCCTCAAGCAAGCTGTGCACTCTTGCACTTTCTAAACTTCAACACAATCGGTCCAGTATGTTTGGGGAAAATTGGCTGTGTGTGTGTGTGTTTTGTGCGAAGTAACTGTCAACACAGTCGCATAGGACAGCAGCCTTCAGAGGCAGCTTCCGATACGCGGCATCTAAGGTGTGGAATAATATTCCACCACCATTGACGGTTTTGGGAACCATCCATTCATTTCGATCACATTTACGGCAGTATTTAATAGATGTACAACGAAAACAAGATATGGTCACCCTAAATATTTCTATTATATAAAAAGCATTGACTTATTTATCTCAAATATATATAAAATTGGAACAAAAAAGGAGTCTTATTCAGACTCTTTCAGACCTATCAAGAAAACATACATCTGCATAAAGATACAAAAATTCCGCTTACCTTCTTCTATTCCCATTACACGTTCAATTTTTCATTTTAAACACTCTCCAAAACATGTTTTTTACACTATTTATCGCAATTTTAGTCTTATATCAATTTTTTAAAAACGGAATACTCTCATAGTTACTTCGAAAAATAAAAATGTCGGTGGTACGGCTGCGCTCGGCGGGCTGCGTCGGTTTGTGAGTCACCGCGCCCGGAAATAAATATCACAGCGAAATATCAGGAACAAGTTTTAGTAAGGAGGGTATGCTGTTATTAATTAACAAAAAACTTATTTGTTTCCATGAGTGGTTTGCTGTTCATGTATTTGTCAGACTCATCACACACATACACAGGTCCAAAGTATTTTAAGGATAATTTGCTCAATCTTAATTTATATATCTGTTTACTGTTTTTGTTTTTATTTTTTTATTTGTATTCGATGATATTTATATATTACTAGCAGCGCCTCGCGGTTTCACCCGCGTAGTTCCCGTTCCCGTGGGAATACGGAGATAAAGAATTTTTCAAATCGGTTCACTAGTTTTGGAGCCTATTCAATACAAACAAACAAACAAATCTTTCCTCTTTATAATAGTAGTATAGATATTGATTCAAATCAACCATCACACGTCCTATAAAAAGGTTCATTAGAAAACCAGCGTCAGACAGCGTCAGTCTGTCTGGCATATCGCTGAAATGGACCTTTTAAGTGCAGTCGTGAGACACTCACTAAGTTTTTGTCATACCTATATTTTTGTTTGTTTGTTATTTCCATGTACCGTGCGTGTTTCATGTATGTATGTGCTAAATAAATTTTATTCTTTTCTTAACATAACGAGACTTCTCCGTGCCTCGGAAAGCACGTTAAGCCGTTAGTCCCGGCTATTATATGGAGATCTTTGATTCTTTGGCAGTCATTACGGATTGTCAGAAGCCAGAAAATCCGTCACCAGTCTTGCCAAGAAGTACCGTGTTCTGGGTTTTGGAGGTCTGCTAGGCGGCCGCTCTACGTAAAATACTGGTATTCAGCTGAATCCCGCTTGTCTGGGAGCCCACCCCAATATAGTTGGGAAAAGGCTAGGCAGATGATGAATTCGGCCCCTGTTTCGATTCAGTTTTTGTTACCCTTTGTGTTTGTTTCACCTGAAATATCCACCCTCCAATACTTCACTCAATCAGGATATCGTTAACCGTCCAGTTAAAACATGATCCACATCCCAAAATGACAAAAGAACAGCCCATTCACCATGTTTGCGAAATACAACCACATTATTTCTTATCCATTTTTATCAGTGTGTTGTGCATGTCGGCTGATATACACATACACGATGATAAATCTAATACTCGAATTTTGGCACCATTACCTAACAGATAGGACCGAAATGACTAATTACTACTATTGACAATAATATTAAATAGTAGATGATATGAATACATCTCTGAAAATGTGTTTGATTAAAATGTTTTTGATAAATTCAATATTTAAGGGGGCTCCCACACAAACGTGATTTTTTTCTCAATATCCATGACGGCAACAGTTAGGCGCTTGAAATATTCACAGAATACTTTAAAAATATTTAAGGGCTCGCATACAAAAAACGTGATTTTTTTGCCGTTTGCAAAATTTGGCGTTGGCCGGTCTTTATCTGTCTGTAGGAGCATGAATTATATACCCTTAATAGCTCTTCCTTCTTAAATCCTTTCACTAACCAAATACTTCCATTAACTCAGATTTCTTCATTTGGACAAACTACAGATTTGATTATTATAGGTATTCCGAGTATTCAAAATTTCAAATGCCATAATTCAAACTGTAACTTCCTAGGTCGTTCATTAGTTTTATAAGCCGTATTTACGCAAGCATACTAAGCACAGTCTAGCCAGTTTGTTTTTCTTTTGTTCCTACTGTATACACCATAGAACAGATAAAAGAGGTACCTCTTTTATCTGTTCTGTGGTATACACAGCCTCAGAGCCACAGAAAGCTTACCATTTATGTACGAATAACGTTCAATTGAAACATTATTTACTTTACCCTCTTGATGAAATCGTTTGAAAGACAAACATGCTTGAAGAAACAGAGAACTGAGCTCTATTAAGTGCGCACGAGTGGGTTCAGTTTGTGAGTTTTTTCTTTGTTATCCTTATTATTAAGATATGTGAATAATTTAGCGCTATTATGTCTAATGGAATCCGGGATTTAGATTAATATTAGGTTGGTAAGCTTTGCGTAAGTTATGTGTTTGGGTGTGGTTATAAAGTCTCTTGAAAGCGAAAGATACATATAATATTCATAAGACTGGGTACTACTTTATTATTCAGAACCTACTTAATTACTTTAGTAGGTAAATTGATTTCAAAGTTGTTCTCCGTATAGCTTTAATAGTGACTCACAGTGCTTCATCATCAAATGACTTCTCCCGCTCAGCGTGGCGCGGAAGGGAGTGTCAGACTCTTACTCTGTTCCTCCTTCTGGGGCCGCGGTTACTCTTTCAAACAACTTCCGCATCACAGTGCTCTATAGAAAGGTACAAGGCGCTTGAATGTCAGGGTTTCAACTGATGATTTTGGCTATACGCCAAATGGATCCAAGATAATAAATAAGATCCAAACAAGATTGTGTAGGTCAAGTTCCATACACATGTAGGTATCTTCGTAGTGCCAATTACTACTTAAATGTCATTCCGAAATAATATTTGTAGTTATATAAATAACGCAGGGACACAGCAACAAGTGGCGTTTCATTGGTAAGCGAATTCTTGACACAAGATGTCATTATCTATAGTTTTACTTTTTATAAAATGATATACGAAATTTTGTTTTAGTCAAGATTATAAAGGCTCTCGCAGACAGACGCAATGCAACAACGATGCGACGAATTTTTCTCACAACTAATATTTATTTATTTATGTTATTATTTATGTACACACACAAAATAAGTAAGAGACAACATTAAAATTACCCTCCTTGCCACCCTTACCTCCCGCCCCCCTTACTCCTCCTCTTCCTCCTCTCTTTCTCACTTCTAAGGTGAGTTAAGTTTAGGACGCCTTGTCAATTTTCTATTTTGGGAAAACACTATTCGGTGAAAAAAAAAAAGATAATATATATGATCGGTAAAAATAAATAGGTAGGTAGGTACTTACGCCATATTATATTTTTTGCGTCCTGATCGAGATAAAATTCCATAGCGGTTTTCCTTATTCTGTTAATCGACCAATCAATCTGCCTAGCCTTTATCAAACCATGTTGGGGTCAGCTTGCAGTCTACCCGAAAGCAGCTGAATAGTTCTGAGTACCAGTATATATATGTAGTATCTGACTTTCACAATCCACTAACTGGATAACACAATACCCTTTGGTAAAATAGCGTCAAAATTGGGATCTGACTACCAATAAACTGAACATAACTGACTGTCAAAGATTACTGCCGGGACTTTTTTTCTTTTTTAAACATAATTTGTGATGAAATACCTTGCTGGATACGGAATTTATGTCTTTACAATTTTTCCGTCAAACATCGGCCATGATCTTATTCCATATTACCTATCTAAATTTTCTTCAGTGCCTTGATAGAATCACCCCGAATAATTTATTTTTAAATTTTCTGTTGATCAACTCCGAGTTTCCTTATAATTTCATTGTCTGTTATCTACTTTCGTCAAAGAGACTGAGAGTAATTCAGTTCCGTTCACAACATTTTAAGAATGATGAATAGAATTGAATATTCTTCGGCTTAATAATACAGGATTGGGCAGAGTTTTTTCTAGCCTAGTGAAGTAGGTACCTCACTGGATAGTGTCTTCTCTCAAATTGATAAATATCAGATCCAATATTCTTCTAAAAACACAATAAGTCTCAAATAATCTAATTGGATATGCCACCAACTGCACTAGACTGATTGGACACAGCACGGAGTGACTAAAAGTTATCAATTTTAAATTCATGAACGTAAATTCTTTTAAACTCAAAGGGCAAGACACCTTATTTCCTCCCCGCATCAATCAATCACCCAAATCGATTTGTGCCTTTTTAACCTAATTTTTTTATCAGATAGACGTTCCAGTAGTTTGATGAAATAGGCTGGTTCAAACGGTTTTATGAAATTGGCATGAATGTCTGTAGGAAAATTAGATCAAAAATAAGTTTGGCATATTTTATTTGATCAAATTACTTCAACGTCTATGGGCCGTATTAGATATGTAAAACCAATACACTCGCCTAGTCCTACCTATAAGTGGAAATAACCGAAACAAACGTCAAATTAGGTACCAGCTGGTAATTGTGTATTGATTGGCGCGCAATTCGAAATTCAAATAAACTTTATTCGAAAGCCGTGTTATTTTAATTTTGAATTCTGTCATTTGTTCTTAGATACCTAATGTTTTTGAAATTTCGTTCGTTTTTGGCGCCATAGTTAACTGAAAAAACATACAATTTTCGAATATGAGTTCCTACGTGGAAATACCGCTGCGCATAAAACACTAAACATTAATGACTTGTACAGGCCTAACACTGCTTGCAAAAGTAATAGTTTTCATTTGAATTTACTTAATTTGATTTTTTTTTTTTGAGTTTTTGAGTGCAGTGGTGGCCGAGTGTTAACGGCCCCGACTTACGAAGTGCAGGTCGCGGGTTCAAACCCAGCCAGGCGCATTACTTTGTGTAATTAATTTCATCACCACTGCTCTCAAAACGGTGAAGGAAAACATCGTGAGGAAACCGGCATGTCCTAGAACCAAAACTTCGAAGACATGTGACATTCACCAACCCGCACTGGGCCCGCGTGGTGGATTACGGCCCATTCCCTCTCCTAGAGAGGAGGCCTGTGCAGTGGGAACGATTATGATTATGAATTTGATTTTAATTTGTTTAATTTGATTTTAATTACTGAATCATGATAGCATTGGCACTTAGTACAGCCACTGTACGGACTTCTACATCACAGCTTCTTACCGAATGGTACAGCAGTGACGCCAGATGTTTATTGCCAAGAATTGTATTATTGATGGAGAAACTCGCAATTCAACAACCAAGGCTGGTCAGTCGCTGTAAATAATCAGGCGCAGGGTGGATGGAGCGAAAGCAGAGAAAGACCATTTAGAGCGAACACTTAGATTTTAATTAAGGAAAACACCGTCACAATATACACAATATATATAGTAGGAACAATACTGAGACTTTTTGAAGACTTTTACTCACTAGTTACTTTACACATTATAAGAATACTTGATGAACTAAACTACTGACAAAATACTCTTATTATATCCTTTTGCACATAGGCGGAAGTAGTGATAGGGATGATCTATTAGATAATTACTTTAACCAACACTGTTAATTGAGGTTTACGCCCCTTTTCTGGTCATCCAATCACAGACACTTGCCATCTCGACAGGTCCCGACTTGTCGAAACCTGTCGTGACCATGACTGCTGGTTACAAAATTCGACTTTTCTAACTAACATTTACATATAAGTTATAAGGACAAAGAAACTATAATAAATACTACGCATCTAAGGTTGTTTTATTTACTTATACCTATAGGAGGTTGCTGTGCTTCTCAACAGTCGCTCGACTGTCTCATAGTTTCTCCACGACAAAAGCAAGCTCACACTTCACGACAGACCATCGCAAAGCTACAAGAGTTCTATTTCTTCTTTTTTTCAACCGTTTTACATTTTCGAAATGTCTTATTTTTAAAAAGATAACTGCAAATTTATGTTTGTATGGAAAATCTAAAATGGGTTTAATTTAACTATAACAATATTTATCGAAAATGTTTTCAACTAACTTTTTAAAACCCTACTTATCTATGTCAAGTTTCATTAAAATCGGTTTAGTCATTTCGGAAAATAAGAACTTGAAAATTTGTATGAAATGCCGTACGGCGCGCGGCGTACACGCTCTTAATATTAAAGACCTAATATTTATATTTGTTTCTTCTTCGTACAAACTAGTATGAAAGTTAAAACAATGTTTATGACTAGGTATAACTCAGACAAGGGCAGAGTTAATCCCAGCTCAAAATAAATCAAATAGGTACATTAGCTCATCCGTTTCAATCATTCAGTACAACGCATTTATCTAAGGCATGTAGGTACCAACCATAGAAATATAAAATACTCTATGGTACCAACAATAAGATAGGTACGTCTAATATTTTGGCGCCAAAACACGTGCGCGGTATTTTGAACTCGGCTATCAATCATGAAATGATCCATAGTTACCTACTAATATTACAAAGAGGAAAGATTTGAGTGTTTGTTTGTATTGAATAAACTTCGAAACTACTGAACCGATTGGAAAAATTCTTTCACTGCTGGGAAGCTACCTACACTGGGTTATTCCCTGAGTACCCCGTCCCGGAGAACCCATAAGTATAGTAAATAGGTTCTCTCCTACTACCTACTCCCAACGACAAGTCTTACTGTAAGTATATTAGGTATAAGTTCCCATGAACTTTCCAAGGTTGGTTCCTCAAAAGGTTAGGATGGTATCATCCTATCTAAAACCATCCCTTCGGTAGGTAGTCTTAAGTAGGTATATTTGAATACTTAATAGATAAATATACCTACACTTACAATAATAATTATGAAACAAAAAGCATAGAACCCAAGTAAAACAATTACCTAAAGAGAGTGATGGAATTGCGAAAAAAAAAATCAGCTGTTCAGTATAAATGTTGTCGAGTTATCCGCACATAAATGTATGGGGTAGTATAGGTAGTAAAAGTTGTTCGTAATGATGACTACAATTACCTCTGTTACACGTTGTATGTAAACGCCTAACAATAAAATAATAAAGATAACCTTGAACCTATCTGAGTAGGTACCTACGTAGTCTGGGTACGTAGGTACCTACGTTGATTTTCGTAGAAAAGGGCCGTTGATATTCAGATCGCCTTAGGGGCTCGTTTGTTCTACAAGTAATATATCTAATGTCAGTAGAATTTCTGCGAAATATAGTGGTCGCATCGCTATCGCTTTGCCGTGTTACCTTATGTGGGATCTTTCATGAAAATAAAGAATTACAAATACCTATTACGTAAGCTCAAAGATCCTTTATTCTGAAATCTATACATGATACGAGTATGTAGGAAGACAGGTGTTCAAGTATACACTTCATTATCTTATATATTTTCTTCTTTGGTCTTTTGCTCCTCTCGCAAAAATAAAATTGACAGTTATTTATTGACATCAGGAACACTTTGGAGGTTGTTAAATAGTGTTGTCTCTTTCTATTACCCTAGATCATCGCTCATGGGTGAACTGTCCTTTTCTAACATGACATCTTTTGGCCGCGGAATTTGGAAGTCTTCGCTCTGCCACTAGCGAACTCTGCTTTGAGTAAGACTTGAATATATTATGTATTGAAGTATGAGATTCTGGCTAAGCCGGAGAAGAAATTACTTGAGGTCACATGCAAAAAGATAAAATGTCTTCCTGGTTAAGGATTACTTGCCTAAACGTTGCGAATGGAACCCTCTCATTAAACCTTAATGTTACAGAACAGAGAACACTTTTCACCGTAAAATATATCCAGTAACTTCTTACCTAATTTCTCTCCCTAATAATAATATAAACGAAATAAAAAAGATTTTAATACAAGTTCGACTCGGACTTGGCCACGTTTTCGCCGATCACTGCAATTTCCTCTAGATACTTATTTCTTTTTATTCTTGTCTCATTCGAAGTTACATTGAAACAACTGAAATATTCTTTGTTTAAATCGCAGAAGTCCTTGTTTCGCTTGCAATCAGACACCAATTTCCTTTTGAAACCGTTCATCCTTTGGCAATTCCTTTGGTTACAAATTGTCCAGCAAGCTAGGCAATCTACAACTGGGGTGTAGTTCATATCCTTTGAACCGACTGCTATCCTGTTACTAAGTAGGTAGGTACTAGTACCTAGGTATAGATCAACTTTATTCTTTATAATATTAGTTATATATACACTTAACCTAAAAATAAACTAAAATTCTCCTACAAACTACTACAAAATGGCATAAAAAAACTCGTCCGCATCGCTATCGACTGGAAGTGAACCCAATAGACTGGCAAACATGAAAGTAGACGCATAGATTCCTAAACCATGGCCTGTATTCAGACAATATGATGTATACCTACGATGAGTCTGGCCACCGGTGCAATATGATCAATTTTATCGACAAATCCACCATAATAAGGTATTTTGCCCGTACTGTTTTGAAATAGCGGTCATTATTTATGTTTTTACTGAGTACGGTTGGGTTCATTTATTTTGCCATATCTACCGATGTGGAGGTCCTACAGGCATACAATTGGTTTCGTTCGACAGCCACAAAAGTTATTTAAATGTATTTTTATTGATAATTTGATGGAATAACCACCACCAGTAAGAACGGGAGACGAACTGGGGGAGTGTGAGAGAGACACAAATATAGTTACCGAGTCGTTAATGTTCTTTTCCGCTCTCTGTCAGCAGTAGCCGGTAGATATTAACGTTTTGTGCCCTTAGCATTCAAAATCAAACCTTACAAAAATTTTGACTTGAGCCCTTATATTATTAAAGGGTGAGATATTATGTAGCATACCTACATCCCTCAAATACCAACTACTAAAGGCACTTGATATTGCCTCGTTTCAATGTAGACTTCATCTATTGCTTTCGATCAGACGAGATCGTAAAACTCTGTTATTCAACCTTATTTTTCCCTTTATGCACCCACACCCACCACACGATATAAATTGAACTTCAAACGCCACATATTCCCCAGTGCACTCAAATAGCTTAACCCTAACCACTTAAATACTTACATAAGTGTTTGCCTGGCACACCCTGGGTAGTTAACCACGTTTCTATTTTAGTCAGTAGCTTACAAAGCTTGTCGTATTAATATTTTCTAATTTAGTTACAAATCTATGGTTTAAGTTTAGTTTAATTCCTAGCTGTCGCATTAGGGTAAACCCTGTAATTATAGTTTAAGGCGTTATAAATGAATAAATAAATAAATCATGAGCGGGTTAAAACGACGACACCTTTCTTTAGTGCTGGATCCACCCCACAGTACTCTTTGCTTTATTTAAAAAATAAATTGTTTAGGTACTACGGTACTACCTATTCATGTGAGCTTGTGAGCTGAACTCCCCAAATTTCAGGGCTACGGCCGCGCCTGAATGCACTTAACTATCGTAACAGGAGGATCTTCTGAAGGTTCCGCCAACCCCTGGGAAAATGCATGAGATTATGCAATGCAAATCAATTCATAAAAACGGATTGTTTTGCTATATATAGTCAATTTAATCCTACCATGTGTTAGTCTTAAACGTACAGTAGCCTTCACTTCAGTGGTAACAATAAATAAACAGTGGTCAGCGCCCCCTTGTTCTATTTAAACTTCTTACTACGCTCGGCCAGCTCAAGGCCACTGACTGTACAAATATGAAAGAAAACCGACCTATTTCATTCCACTATTTATTACTACGTCAATCAGCCCACAATCGGTTCCCGAACACGCGAATGAAACGCATCTTAATACAAACAGACAACGCTCTGCAGCGGAAGCTCCGGCTATTATTGAATCATGTTGAAAGAGAGAACATAAACTGATTACAACTCGTTAATGTACTGTCTTGACGGAGAAGAAAATGAGAGGATTTGGATTGGAATGATCCGTTTGTTTGCAATTATGATGTTTTAGCAGCAATAAAAAAAGATAGAAGATGCAGTTATTACCAAGACTAGCTCTATATACATATAATAAAAGCTGTTTAGCCATGTGTGTTAAAATATATAATAAAACTAGTATTTCGCTTGGGGGCGCGAGTTGCAAGCAACCCGCGGTGTGTTTTTAGTATTTTTTGACTAATAACAACAAATCTAAATACCCTTTATACAACCTCGAAAACCATTTTTCTCTACAATGTCAAGTTTCTGAGATATGCAAAGGGGTTGAAACAAGGGGGTTGAATAGGGTTGAATTTTTTATCGGTCATATACTCATCCAGACACCCTCTATACAACCCCGAAAACCATTTTTCTCTACAATGTCAAGATTCTGGGATACGCAAGGGGGTTGAAAGTAGGGGGTTGAAAAGGGTTGAATTTTTTATTGGCCATATACTCATCCAGATACCCTCTATACAAGCCCGAAAACCATTTTTCTCTAAAATGTCAGATTTCTGAGATACGTAAAGGGGTTGTAAAAAGGGGGTTGAAAAGGGGTAATTTTTTTTTTCGTTTTATACTCACCCAGACACCCTCTATACAACCCCGAAAACCGTTTTTCTCTTCGACGTCAGGTTTCTGAGATAAGCAATGGGGTTGAAAAGGGGTAGTTTCAGATTTTTCCCATACTCACCCCGACACTTTCTCTACAACCCCATAAAAAGTTTTCCCCTCCTAGCACGGCAAGTGGGAGAACAATTATGTCAATCAGTCAATCAATCAATCAGTGAGTGGTTTTTTAATTATATATAATATAATAACTAGTATTTCGCTTGGGGGCGCGAGTTGCGAGCAACTCGCGTTGTCTTTTTAGTATATTTACTCACCCAGATACCCTCTATACAACCCCGAAGACCATTTTTCTCTACAATGTCAAGTTTCTGAGATACGCAAAGGGGTTGAAAGTAGGGGGTTGAAAAGGGTTGAATAGGGTTGAATTTTTTATTGGCCATATACTCATCCAGATACCCTCTATACAACCCCGAAGACCATTTTTCTCTACAACGTCAGGTTTCTGAGATACGCAAAGGGGTTGAAAGTAGGGGGTTGAAAAGGGTTGAATAGGGTTGATTTTTTTATTGGCCATATAGTCACCCAGATACCCTCTATACAACCCCGAAAACCATTTTGCTCTAAAATGTCAGATTTCTGAGATACGCAAAGGGGTTGTAAAAAGGGGGTTGAAAAGGGGTAATTTTTTTTTTCGTTTTATACTCATCCAGACACCCTCTATACAACCCCGAAAACCGTTTTTCTCTTCGACGTCAGGTTTCTGAGATAAGCAACGGGGTTGAAAGAAGGGGGTTGAAAAGGGGTAGTTTCAGATTTTTCCCATACTCACCCCGACACCTTCTATACAACCCCATAAAAAGTTTTCCCCTCCTAGCACGGCAAGTGGGAGAACAATTATGTCAATCAGTCAATCAATCAATCAGTGAGTGGTTTTTTAATTATATATAATATAACTAGTATTTCGCTTGGGGGCGCGAGTTGCAAGCAACCCGCGGTGTCTTTTTAGTATTTTTTGACTAACAATTATTATCTCTACAATGTCAGATTTCAGAGTTACGCAAAGGGGTTGAAAGAAGGGGGTTGAAAAGGGTTGAATAGGGTTGAATTTTTTTTGCCCATATATTCATCCAGATGTCCTCTATACAACCCCGAAAACCATTTTTCTCTACAATGTCAGGTTTCTGAGATACGCAGAGGGGTTGAAAGAAGGGGGTTGAAAAGGGTTGAATTTTTATTGGCCATATACTCACCCAAATACCCTCTATACAACCCCGAAAACCATTTTACTCTAAAATGTCAGATTTCTGAGATACGCAAAGGGGTTATAAAAAGGGGTTGAAAAGGGGTAATTTTTTTTTTCGATTTATACTCATCCAGACACCCTCTATACAACCCCGAAAACCATTTTTCTCTTCGACGTCAGGTTTCTGAGATAAGCAATGGGGTTGAAAGAAGGGGGTAGAAAAGGGGTAGTTTCAGATTTTTCCCATACTCACCCCGACACCTTCTATACAACCCCATAAAAAGTTTTACCCTCCCAGCACGGGAAGTGGGAGAACAATTATGTCAATCAGTCAGTGAGTGGTTTTTTAATTATATATAATATAATAACTAGTATTTCGCTTGGGGGCGCGAGTTGCAAGCAACCCGCGGTGTCTTTTTAGTATTTTTATACTTACTAACAACAAAGGGGTTGAAAGTAGGGGTTGAAAAGGGTTGAATTTTTATTGGCCATATACTCATCTAAATACCCTTTATACAACCTCGAAAACTATTTTTCTCTACTATGTCAGATTTCTGAGATACGCAAAGGGGTTGAAAGAAGGGGGTTGAAAAGGGTTGATTTTTTATTGGCCATATACTCATCCAGATACCCTCTATACAACCCCGAAAACCATTTTTCTCTACAATGTCAGGTTTCTGAGATATGCCAAGGGGTTGAAACAAGGGGGTTGAAAAGGGTTGAATAGGGTTGAATTTTTTCTTGGCCATATACTCACCCAAATACCCTCTATACAACCCCGAAAACCATTTTTCTCTAGAATGTCAGGTTTCTGAGATACTCAAAGGGGTTGAAACAAGGGGGTTGAAAAGGGTTGAATAGGGTTGAATTTTTTATTAACCATATACTCATCCAGATACCCTCTATACAACCCCGAAAACCATTTTTCTCTAAAATGTCAGATTTCTGAGATACGCAAAGGGGTTGTAAAAAGGGGGTTGAAAAGGGGTAATTTTTTTTTTCGTTTTATACTCATCCAAACACCCTCTATACAACCCCGAAAACCATTTTTCTCTTCGACGTCAGGTTTCCGAGATAAAAAATGGGGTTGAAAGAAGGGGGTTGAAAAGGGGTAGTTTCAGATTTTTCCCATACTCACCCCGACACCTTCTATACAACCCCATAAAAAGTTTTCCCCTCCTAGCACGGCAAGTGGGAGAACAATTATGTCAATCAGTCAATCAATCAATCAGTGAGTGGTTTTTTAATTATATATAATAATAACTAGTATTTAGCTTGGGGGCGCGAGTTGCAAGCAACTCGCGGTGTCTTTTTAGTATTTTTTGACTAACAATTATTATTTCTCTGTGAAAATACGCAAAGGGGTTGAAAGAAGGGGGTTGAAAACGGTTAAATAGGGTTGAATTTTGATTCGCCATATACTCACCCAGATACCCTCTATACAACCCCGCAGACCATTTTTCTCTAAAATGTCAGATTTCTGAGATACGCAAAGGGGTTGAAACAAGGGGATTGAAAAGGGTTGAATATTTCATTCATCATATACTCATCCAAACACTATACAACCTCGAAAACTATTTTTCTCTACTATGTCAGGTTTCTGAGATACGCAAAGGGGTTGAAAATGGTTGAATTTTTTAATCGCCATATACTTGTCCAAATACCCTCCATACAAACCTGAAAACCGTTTTGCTCTACTATGTCAGGTTTCTGAGATACGCAAAGGGGTTGAATAAAACAATCCATACATGCTCTGTGTGACACAGATGTTCACAGAACTGTATTTGTTCATAAACTGTATCTCAAAGTGTGTGTATCCTAGAAACTAAGATGTATTTTTGCATGCAAAATAAAATAAACTTATTATTATTATTATCAGTTATCTTTTTTTTCTCAGCTCTATTTTGGCTGGTTTTTACCACATTTACGGACCAAGCCAAGTAAATGTAGCGTGTGGTGCGTTTAATGGATTGTGTGATGAGGTCCTACTTCGTTGTCATCTATCTGCATACATTTTCTGACAATTCTGCATGTATTTTGCAATGTTACGTAGAGGGTTTCTGTAAGATCTAATAATTTTAAACTATGGAGGAGATAATTTGGGATAACAACCGTGGTGGAAAGTACTATTGGAACTACACATACTTTTTCTTGACGCTAGATTCTCATAACTTCATCTTTGAGTTCTGCGTATTTACTTATTTTTTCAGTGATCGTCTTCTGAATGTTATGTGTATTGGGGATTGCAATGTCTATCAAATAAGTTATTTTATTTATTCTATCCTGTAATGTTATATTCGGTCTATTATAATGTATGGTTCTGTCGGTGAGAATGGCACGGTCGTAGTAGAGCTTATGTGTAGTACTTTCTAAAATGGTTTGTGGTGTATAGTTGTAGTAAGGGGTTTTAGTGTTTTGAATGAGTGCGTGTTTGAGAGCTAGTTTTTAATTGATGACGTTTGCTACTTGGTTATGCCTATGAGTGTAATCGGTCTGCGTGAGTGTTGTGCAGGCGCCAGTAATATGCTGAATGGTTTCAGGTTGGGTGTGACACTTGCGACATTTATCGTTTGTTACTGTAGGGTCTTTAATTATATATTTTCTGTAAAAAAAAATTGTGTTAATGATCTGTTATTATTATTATTTCCTTTATTCATTACATAAATAAAATACATATAAATTACATTTTTAAATATTAAAATACAATTATATAAAAATATTTAAAAATATAAAAAATAGTAGCCCACCGGTATCGGGAACAGGGTCCAAGCTACCGGCGGTCAGGGCCCCAGAGAGAGGAACCTCCTAACAATGCGAGCCGTGTCCAGAAGTACCGCTTTCTGGATCAAGCCCTTGATCCAGCTGCCTAAAGAGAGCCTCTTAAGGTGTTGGTCGAGGCCCTTGGCTATTAAGCCATTGACGGAAACGACTATCGGTACAATGATTGCTGAATCCACATCCCACATGTCGACAACCTCGCGAGCCAAGTCATTTAATTTGCTTATCTCTCTCGGCTTTCACGAGGTTCTCGTCATGTGGAACAGTTATGTCTACAATCATTGCACGCCTCACGATTCGGTCCACCACCACTATATCAGGCTTATTGGCAACAATAGTCCTGTCAGTGATGATGGACCGATCCCAGTACAATGTGATATTGCCATTATCGAGAACTGGGTCGGGCACATACCTATAGTACGGCACCTCCGATTCCACAAGTGAGTATTTTAGAGCAAGTTGCTGGTGGATAATCCTGGCTACGAGGTTGTGCCTATGCAAATACTCTCAATACTTATTATTGTTATTATGTAATCCCGAAGACCATTTTTCTCTACAATGTCAAGTTTCTGAGATACGCAAAGGGATTGAAAGTAGGGGGTTGAAAAGGGTTGAATAGGGTTGAATTTTTTATTGGCCATATACTCATACAGACACCTTTTATACAACCCCGAATACCATTTTTCTCTAAAATGTCAGATTTCTGAGATACGCAAAGGGGTTGAAAGAAGGGGGTTGAAAAGGGTTGATTTTTTTATAGTCCATATACTCACCTAGATACCCTCTATACAACCCCGAAAACTATTTTTCTCTACGATGTCAGCTTTCTGAGATGGGTCTACCCTTTATAGCAGAACTTTTAATGTCATAACATTATTTTACATAACAACGGATAGCATAATCTTCACTTCGCAGAAAATTGTTTGGTGTACCCTCATTTATCATACATTAAAAAGTCATAATTTTGTAAGTCAGAATCATCTTTAGACATAAATTTCATATCCATAATGATTAAAAAGTAGAACCATCTTATCGCAGAAAGTTCACAGTCAGAATTGTCTATTGGCAAACATTTCATATCGGTAGTCATTAAAAGGCAGAACTGGCATATTTCCGAAAGTTAACAGAATCATCTTTTGTCATACATTTTGACATCCATAAATAGAAAGACACATCTGTTATATTACAGAAAATTCAGTTACAATAATTTTGCATTTCTTACCAGAACAATAAAATTTGTACAAGCAAGCATGCAGCATGCAAGGGGAGGTGAGGGTGGTGGGGTCTTGGGAGTGGGGGTCTTGGGGGAACGTCACTCGTGTGGTGGTTTGGAGGTTTAAGTTGGAGGGGGTATTCCCAGGTTGGGAGGGGGTGGTTGTGAAAAGTAAGGGGGGGGGGGGGGTAAAGCTCGCGAACGGTGTTGAATTCCGGGATTCGCTAGGGGCCAGATTTTAGGGCTCTTTATGCCCTTTCAAACGACACCAATCTCGGTCTTCTAGCACCAGGGGTTACGAAGATAACTTGCGGGGGGGTGAGGTAGTCCCGAGGGGGGAGGGGGAGGGGGAGGTTTCGTGGGCAGACGATAGGCGGTGGGGTCTAGGGTGGGAGTCTTGGAGGGGTCTCGTGCGGAGGTAAGAGGGGGTGGGGTCTTGGTGGGGGTCTTGGGGGGGCTCGTGGGGAGGCGATGGGTGGTGGGGTTTTGGGAGTGGTGGTCTTGGGGGTCTCGTGGGGAGGTGAGGGTGGGGGGGGCTTGGGAGGGGGGGGCTTGGGGGGTCTCGTGGGGAGGGGAGGGTGGTGGGGTCTTGGGAGTGGGGGTCTTGGGGGATCGCCACTCGTGTGGTGGTTTGGAGGTTTAAGTTGGAGGGGGTATTCCCAGGTTGGGAGGGGGTGGTTGTGAAAAGTAAGGGGGGGTAAAGCTCGCGAACGGTGCTGAATTCCGGGATTCGCTAGGGGCCAGATTTTAGGGCTCTTTATGCCCTTTAAAACGACACCAATCTCGGTCTTCTAGCACCAGGGGTTACGAAGATAACTTGCGGGGGTTTGAGGTAGTCCCGAGAGGGGAGGGGGAGGTTTCGTGGGGAGACGATAGGCGGTTGGGTCTTGGGTGGGGGTCTTGGGGGGTCTCGTGCGGAGGTAAGGGTGGTGGGGTCTTGGTGGGGGTCTTGGGGGTCTCGTGGGGTAGGGTGAAGGGTTCAGGAGTTCCCTCAGGACTTACGTATGCGCTGGTGCGGAGCTGGAGCGGATTCTTCACGTCGGTCCGCGTGATGGCTGGTGTGGTACAATAATTCTTCGGCCGGCTTCGGAGTCT
Source organism: Hecatera dysodea (assembly GCA_905332915.2). Classification (NCBI taxonomy): domain Eukaryota; kingdom Metazoa; phylum Arthropoda; class Insecta; order Lepidoptera; family Noctuidae; genus Hecatera; species Hecatera dysodea. The sequence continues at coordinate 6,248,610 of HG995299.1, forward strand.
TCACACAAGGCTGATATATTAAAGAAAAGCACGTGGTGACAAAAAGTGTGATTATACCACGCGGTTTGAGGTTGTTTTTTGGTAATAACCTCGTGCTTTTTGGCGATCTTGGTACCTTTATGTCTTTATTGGTTTCCCTCCGATTTCCAAGATTCTTACGCCGTTGAATTTGCCTTCGCCTCCTCTCTCTGGGTGAATGTGGGAGAGGTAATCCGACTACGCAAAGGGGTTGAAAGAAGGGGGTCGATAAGGGTTGAATAGGGTTGAATCTTTTGTTGGTCGTATACTCATCCAGACACCCTCTATACAACCCCGAAGACCATTTTTCTCTAAAATGTCAGGTTTCTGAGATACGCAAAGGGGTTGAAACAAGGGGGTTGAAAAGGGTTGAATAGGGTTGATTTTTTTGGCCATATACTCATCCAGATACCCTCTATACAACCCCGAAAACCATTTTTCTCTACAATGTCAGCTTTCTGAGATACACAAAGGGGTTGAAACAAGGGGGTTGAAAAGGGTTGAATAGGGTTGATTTTTATGGCCATATACTCATCCAGACACTTTCTATACAACCCCGAAGACCATTTTCCTCTAGAATGTCAGGTTTCTGAGATACGCAAAGGGGTTGAAAGAAGGGGGTTGAATAGGGTTGAATTTTTTAGTGGCCATATACTCATCCAGACACCTTCTATACAACCCCGAAAACCATTTTTCTGTACAATGTCAGGTTTCTGAGATACGCAAAGGGGTTGAAACAAGGGGGTTGAAAAGGGTTGAATAGGGTTGAATTTTTTACTGGCTATATACTCATCCAGACACCTTCTATACAACCCCGAAAACCATTTTTCTCTAGAATGTCAGGTTTCTGAGATACGCAAAGGGGTTGAAACAAGGGGGTTGAAAAGGGTTGAATAGGGTTGATTTTTTTATTGGCCATATACTTATCCAGACACCTTCTATACAACCCCGAAGACCATTTTTCTCTAGAATGTCAGGTTCCTGAGATAAGCAAAGGGGTTGTAAAAAGGGGGTTGAAAAGGGGTCATTTTTTTTTCGTTTCATACTCATCCAGACACCCTCTATACAACCCCGAAAACCATTTTTCTCTAGAATGTCAGGTTTCTGAGATACGCAAAGGGGTTGAAACAAGGGGGTTGAAAAGGGTTGAATAGGGTTGAATTTTTTATTGGCCATATACTCATCCAGATACCCTCTATACAACCCCGAAAACCATTTTTCTCTAAAATGTCAGATTTCTGAGATACGCAAAGGGGTTGTAAAAAGGGGGTTGAAAAGGGGTAATTTTTTTTTTCGTTTTATACTCATCCAAACACCCTCTATACAACCCCGAAAACCATTTTTCTCTTCGACGTCAGGTTTCCGAGATAAAAAATGGGGTTGAAAGAAGGGGGTTGAAAAGGGGTAGTTTCAGATTTTTCCCATACTCACCCCGACACCTTCTATACAACCCCATAAAAAGTTTTCCCCTCCTAGCACGGCAAGTGGGAGAACAATTATGTCAATCAGTCAATCAATCAATCAGTGAGTGGTTTTTTAATTATATATAATATAACTAGTATTTCGCTTGGGGGCGCGAGTTGCAAGCAACTCGCGGTGTCTTTTTAGTATTTTTTGACTAACAATTATTATTTCTCTGTGAAAATACGCAAAGGGGTTGAAAGAAGGGGGTTGAAAACGGTTAAATAGGGTTTGAATTTTGATTCGCCATATACTCACCCAGATACCCTCTATACAACCGCGCAGTCCATTTTTCTCTAAAATGTCAGTTTTCTGAGATACGCAAAGGGGTTGAAACAATGGGGTTGAAAAGGGTTGAATATTTCATTCATCATATACTCATCCAAACACTCTATACAACCTCGAAAACTATTTTTCTCTACTATGTCAGGTTTCTGAGATACGCAAAGGGGTTGAAAAGGGTTGAATTTTTTAATCGCCATATACTTGTCCAAATACCCTCCATACAAACCTGAAAACCGTTTTGCTCTACTATGTCTGGTTTCTGAGATACGCAAAGGTATTGAATAAAACAATCCATACATGCTCTGTGTGACACAGATGTTCACAGAACTGTATTTGTTCATAAACTGTATCTCAAAGTGTGTGTATCCTAGAAACTAAGATGTATTTTTGCATGCAAAATAAAATAAGCTTATTATTATTATTATTATCAGTTATCTTTTTTTTCTCAGCTCTATTTTGGCTGGTTTTTACCACATTTACGGACCAAGCCAAGTAAATGTAGCGTGTGGTGCGTTTAATGGATTGTGTGATGAGGTCCTACTTCGTTGTCATCTATCTGCATACATTTTCTGATAATTCTGCATGTATTTAGAATCGCAGCCTTTTGCAATGTTATGTAGAGGGTTTCTGTAAGATCTAATAATTTTAAACTATGGAGGAGATAATTTGGGATAACAACCGTGGTGGAAAGTACTATTGGAACTACACATACTTTTTCTTGACGCCAGATTCTCATAACTTCATCTTTGAGTTCTGCGTATTTACTTATTTTTTCAGTGATCGTCTTCTGAATGTTATGTGTATTGGGGATTGCAATGTCTATCAAATAAGTTATTTTATTTATTCTATCCTGTAATGTTATATTCGGTCTATTATAATGTATGGTTCTGTCGGTGAGAATGGCACGGTCGTAGTAGAGCTTATGTGTAGTACTTTCTAAAATGGTTTGTGGTGTATAGTTGTAGTAAGGGGTTTTAGTGTTTTGAATGAGTGCGTGTTTGAGAGCTAGTTTTTAATAGATGACGTTTGCTACTTGGTTATGCCTATGAGTGTAATCGGTCTGCGTGAGTGTTGTGCAGGCGCCAGTAATATGCTGAATGGTTTCAGGTTGGGTGTGACACTTGCGACATTTATCGTTTGTTACTGTAGGGTCTTTAATTATATATTTTCTGTAAAAAAAAATTGTGTTAATGATCTGTTATTATTATTATTTCCTTTATTCATTACATAAATACATATAAATTACATTTTTAAATATTAAAATACAATTATATAAAAATAATTAAAAATATAAAAAATAGTAGCCCACCGGTATCGGGAACAGGGTCCAAGCTACCGGCGGTCAGGGCCCCAGAGAGAGGAACCTCCTAACAATGCGAGCCGTGTCCAGAAGTACCGCTTTCTGGATCAAGCCCTTGATCCAGCTGCCTAAAGAGAGCCTCTTAAGGTGTTGGTCGAGGCTCTTGGCTATTAAGCCATTGACGGAAACGTCTATCGGTACAATGATTGCTGAATCCACATCCCACATGTCGACAACCTCGCGAGCCAAGTCATTTAATTTGCTTATCTCTCTCGGCTTTCACGAGGTTCTCGTCATGTGGAACAGAAATGTCTACAATCATTGCACGCCTCACGATTCGGTCCACCACCACTATATCAGGCTTATTGGCAACAATAGTCCTGTCAGTGATGATGGACCGATCCCAGTACAATGTGATATTGCCATTATCGAGAACTGGGTCGGGCACATACCTGTAGTACGGCACCTCCGATTCCACAAGTGAGTAGTTTAGAGCAAATTGCTGGTGGATAATCCTGGCTACGAGGTTGTGCCTATGCAAATACTCTCAATACTTATTATTGTTATTATGTAATCCCGAAGACCATTTTTCTCTACAATGTCAAGTTTCTGAGATACGCAAAGGGGTTGAAAGTAGGGGGTTGAAAAGGGTTGAATTTTTTATTGGCCATATACTCATACAGACACCTTTTATACAACCCAGAATACCATTTTTCTCTAAAATGTCAGATTTCTGAGATACGCAAAGGGGTTGAAAGAAGGGGGTTGAAAAGGGTTGATTTTTTTATAGTCCATATACTCACCTAGATACCCTCTATACAACCCCGAAAACTATTTTTCTCTACGATGTCAGCTTTCTGAGATGGGTCTACCCTTTATAGCAGAACTTTTAATGTCATAATATTATTTTGCATAACAACGGATAGCATAATCTTCACTTCGCAGAAAATTGTTTGGTGTACCCTCATTTATCGTACATTAAAAAGTCATAATTTTGTAAGTCAGAATCATCTTTAGACATAAATTTCATATCTATAATGATTAAAAAGTAGAACCATCTTATCGCAGAAAGTTCACAGTCAGAATTGTCTTTTGGCAAACATTTCATATCGGTAGTCATTAAAAGGCAGAACTGGCATATTTCCGAAAGTTAACAGAATCATCTTTTGTCATACATTTTGACATCCATAAATAGAAAGACACATCTGTTATATTACAGAAAATTCAGTTACAATAATTTTGCATTTCTTACCAGAACAATAAAATTTGTACAAGCAAGCATGCAGCATGCAAGCAAGCACGCAGCATGCAAGCAAGCAAGCAGCATGCAAGCAAGCATGCAGCATGCAAGCAAGCAAGCAACATGCAGCATGCATGGTTTCTGTCACGGCTACGGCGCTGCGCGGTTCCGGCGGTCCCACGCGAGTTTATCGTTGCAGATGGGTTTAACGCTCACCACCGCAGCTTCGGCTTGCGGCCCGGCTTCGCCGGCCAGCCTCAGCCGCGGCGGCGAGTGTTACAACCACCTGCTCCTCAAATCGCGGGCCGCCTCACCGCCTCCGCACCTTCGTGGTTTTAAATTACACTCTAGGGGTAGGGCAGACAAGACTACATGGAGTCGGTTTTGCAGCGATTCGTTTCAGTCACTAAATTTTTAGTAAAAAGCGTTTACTGTTAAGACAATGTTTAAATTTTAATATACCTAAGATTAGATACAAATGCTTGTTTTATGGAAATGGTTAAATAGATTCATCCCAGGTGAAATTCTGCCATCTTCATAGTATGCCAAGTGAAATTTATTATGCAAAATGATCGTTGTTCCAAGTAAACATTGTGCTAAACGAAATTATGCGATGTTTTAACAATGCTAAAGGTAATTATGCCAAATAAAATTCTGCCATCCTAATAGTATGCCATTGTAAATTCAGGCATATAAATATTCGGCCAAACAATAGTTATACTAAATATTTTTTATGCCTTACAAATACTCGTTTAAAAAAGATTATGCCAAGTGTGTTATGCCAAGTAAAATTCGGAGCAACAAGATTCTGCCAGATAGAGGGAACCCTTCTGAGATACGCAAAAGGGTTTTTTTTTATTTACAGTTCATTACCGCGGACTTGGTGGTCCGCGCCTTTTTTTACAGGTTAAACTTGTTTAGATTTTTTTTTTACATTACATATAGTATGTGCTTCCACATAGGACACTTTTCCTTAATCTACGCACAAGTTATTCCTGTGAGCATACAATAAAAGCATTTCGTAGCTTATGGTCTATGTGAGTCCATCATTTCTTTTTGTTTTTTTGTTCTTTTTGTTTTTTTTTTGTTTTTTTTTTTTAATGTTTATTTTTGTTTTTTTTTTTTTATATGTATAATCTTCAGACTTTTTGTTCTAAATTACTTATTACTATATTAGTTAAAACACGGATGTTTTGACACACTTAAAAAAAATGGATATACATAAAGGGGTGATGCATGGCAGTTTGAGCCGGCCTAGAGCCCGAATACCTATCTCACCTGGCCTTGCAGCTCTGATCAACGGAAGCACCAGCAAAACGACCATAAAAGGTAGCAAGTATGCTGCACTGCCCCAAATGGTAGTTGCCACTCACCGATGCCGTATAATGCGAACCAAAGGGAAGACGATCGCATTATTCGAGTGGAGAGAGGAGACTCCATTTGCCCAGGCGAGCTTACTGCTCCAACAAATCAGAGAGGCAGGAGAACACACGGTCACAGCCCGCACTATAAGTATTGACGCGGTGGTGGTCGGAGGGGAAAGAGGAGACGTTGCAGACCGCATCGGCTGTTTAAAAGCCTCAGAACAGCATGAGTTAGTCGTCTATGAGGACAGAGGGGAAAGTTTGAGCTTTCTCAGAGCCCCAAGAGACCCAACAGCCAGCGCGACGAGCTCCAGAACGAGTCCGGCCACTCAAAGTGGATCCGAGAGGGCCCAGGAGAAGGCAGCCGCCGAAAAAGCTGCAAAGGAGCAGAGCAAAACTACCAGCCCAGAGGACCAAGCCCGGTCGAGGAGTCGCCTGAAAGCAATCGGCACTTTCCTCAGTTCTCTACTCCCTAGCACCAGCCACAAATCACAAGCTGATAAGCAGGGGGAAGCAGTGGAGAGGTTCTTCAGAAAAACACCAAGAAAACCATCACCAAAGAAGCCCACACCAACAAGAGCCGACAAAGGGCATGTTATCCCACCGACCCTCGCAGCCAATTCAGGCACTACGGACCACGTGAAGAGCGCTTTCCTCGAGTACATAGCAATCGTGAGAACGACCAGAGACGTTAATCTCATGACAATGACATGCAAGAAGATCCTGCAGACCTTCCAGAGAAACACTGAAGGACTGCTAAGGGTAATTACTGCTCGAGGAGGCCGAGGTGGCCGTATACGACAACGTCAAATCTCAAGTCATCATAGGAGAAATGACGGGGTCGTATAAGGCAGCTTTCAGCGCGGAGAGTGGCTTTGTGACCCTGTACGAGGAGGAAACGGAGCGCTCAGGCAAAATAAAATTCAGAGCACCGAACACCGACCCGATACTGATTACCGCCAAGTGTACCAAAATCATGCTGGATGACAAGATCCTTGAAATGGCTCAGTCCATTCTGGGGACTTCAGACATCCAGGAGCATTGGGCGGTACCCAGTATCAGGTGGTGAAACACTTCGACGAGGAAAAGGATGTTGTGGCAACCACGACAACTGAAGCTGCCAAAGATCTCAGGGAGAAGCTTGCGCACCGCTTAGGAGACCGAGTAAAGACAAAGGTGCGCACTATGGCCTCAATCTTAGTAAACGGGTTCAGGAAACATGAGAAATGCTACCGCCTCACGGTAGACGAGGCTCTTATGAACCACTTTGGGGCCATAGTCATCGCTGTAAAGTTGTCTGGAGCAAGCGAGATTGTCCTTATCGGACCATTTTTGGACAGAGTGAACCTATTCGAGTTAAGGTATACCCGTCCATATATGGGGTCACCCAGGAACTCCTCTGCACAAATCGAACCCGATGGATGGGCAGTAACGCGCGTTCTCGCTGATGTTGCTCGCAAACGGTGCTGAATTCCGGGATTCGCTAGGGGCCAGATTTTAGGGCTCTTTATGCCCTTTCAAACGACACCAATCTCGGTCTTCTAGCACCAGGGGTAACGAAGATAACTTGCGGGGGGGTGAGGTAGTCCCGAGAGGGGTGGGGGGAGGGGGAGGTTTCGTGGGGAGACGATAGGCGGTGGGGTCTTGGGTGGGGGTCTTGGGGGGTCTCGTGCGGAGGTAAGATGGGCTGGGGTCTTGGTGGGGGGTCATGGGGGGTCTCGTGGGGAGTTGATGGGTGGTGGGGTCTTGGGAGTGGGGGTCTTGGGGGGTCTCGTGGGGAGGTGAGGGTGGTGGGGTCTTGGGAGTACGGGGTCTTGGGGGTTCGTCACTCGTGTGGTGGTTTGGAGGTTTAAGTTGGAGGGGGTATCCCCAGGTTGGGAGGGGGTGGTTGAGAAAAGTAAGGGGGGGGTAAAGCTCGCGAACGGTGCTGAATTCCGGGATTCGCTAGGGGCCAGATTTTAGGGCTCTTTATGCCCTTTCAAATGACACCAATCTCGGTCTTCTAGCACCAGGGGTTACGAAGATAACTTGCGGGGGGGTGAGGTAGTCCCGAAGGGGGAGGGGGGAGGGGGAGGTTTCGTGGGGAGACGATAGGCGGTGGGGTCTTGGGGGGTCTCGTGCGGAGGTTAGAGTGGGTGGGGTCTTGGTGGGGGCCATGGGGGGTCTCGTAGGGAGGTGAGGGGTGGTGGGGTCTTGGGAGTGGGGGTCTTGGGGGATCGTCACTCGTGTGGTGGTTTGGAGGTTTAAGTTGGAGGGGGTATCCCCAGGTTGGGAGGGGGTGGTAATGAAAAGTAAGGGGGGGGGGTAAAGCTCGCGAACGGTGCTGAATTCCGGGATTCGCTAGGAGCCAGACTTTAGGGCTTTTTATGCCCTTTCAGACGACACCAATCTCGGTCTTCTAGCACCAGGGGTTACGAAGATAACTTGCGGGGGGGTGAGGTAGTCCCGAGGGGGGGGGGGGAAGGGGGAGGTTTCGTGGGGAGACGATAGGCGGTGGGGTCTTGGGTGGGAGTCTTGGGGGGTCTCGTGCGGAGGTAAGAGGGGGTGGGGTCTTGGGGGGTCTCGTGGGGAGGTGATGGGTGGTCGGGTCTTGGGGGTGGGGGTCTTGAGGGATCGTCACGTGTGGTGGTTTGGAGGTTTAAGTTGGAGGGGGTGTTCCCAGGTTGGAAGGGGGTGGTTGTGAAAAGTAAGGGGGGGGGAAAGCTCGCGAACGGTGCTGAATTCCGGGATTCGCTTGGAGCCAGATTTTAGGGCTCTTAATGCCCTTTCAAACGACACCAATCTCGGTCTTCTAGCACCAGGGGTTACGAAGATAACTTGCGGGGGTGTGAGGTAGTCCCGAGGGGGGAGGGGGAGGTTTCGTGGGGAGACGATAGGCGGTGGGGTCTTGGGGGGTCTCGTGCGGAGGTTAGAGTGGGTGGGGTCTTGGTGGGGGGTCTTGGGGGTCTCGTGGGGTAGGGTGAAGGGTTCAGGAGTTCCCTCAGGACTTACTTATGCGCTGGTGCGGAGCTGGAGCGGATTCTTCACGTCGGTCCGCGTGATGGCTTGTGTGGTAGAATAATTCTTCGGCCGGCTTTCGAGTCTTCACACAAGGCTGATATATTAAAGAAAAGCACGTGGTGACAAAAAGTGTGGATACCACGCGGTTTGAGGTTGTTTTTTGGTAATAACCTCGTGCTTTTTGGCAATCTTGGTACCTTTATGTCTTTATTGGTTTCCCTCCGATTTCCAAGATTCTTACGCCGTTGAATTTGCCTTCGCCTCCTCTCTCTGGGTAAATGTGGGAGAGGTAATCCGACTACGCAAAGGGGTTGAAAGAAGGGGGTCGATAAGGGTTGAATAGGGTTGAATTTTTTATTGGTCGTATACTCATCCAGATACCCTCTATACAACCCCGAAGACCATTTTTCTCTAAAATGTCAGGTTTCTGAGATACGCAAAGGGGTTGAAACAAGGGGGTTGAAAAGGATTGAATAGGGTTGAATTTTTTAGTGGTCATATACTCATATAGACACCTTCTATACAACCCCGAAAACCATTTTTCTCTACAATGTCAGGTTTCCGAGATATGCCAAGGGGTTGAAACAAGGGGGTTGAAAAGGATGGAATAGGGTTGAATTTTTTACTGGCTATATACTCATCCAGACACCCTCTATACAACCCCGAAAACCATTTTTCTCTAGAATGTCAGGTTTCTGAGATACGCAAAGGGGTTGAAACAAGGGGGTTGAATAGGGTTGATTTTTTTATTGGCCATATACTCACCCAGATACCCTCTATACAACCCCGAAAACCATTTTTCTCTACAATGTCAGGTTTCCGAGATATGCCAAGGGGTTGAAACAAGGGGGTTGAAAAGGGTTGAATAGGGTTGAATTTTTTACTGGCTATGTACTCATCCAGACACCCTCTATACAACCCCGAAAACCATTTTTCTCTAGAATGTCAGGTTTCTGAGATACGCAAAGGGGTTGAAACAAGGGGGTTGAAAAGGGTTGAATAGGTTTGATTTTTTTGTTGGCCATATACTCACCCAGATACCCTCTCTACAACCCCGAAGACCATTTTTCTCTAAAATGTCAGATTTCTGAGATACGCAAAGGGGTTGTAAAAAGGGGGTTGAAAAGGGGTAATTTTTTTTTTCGTTTTATACTCGACCAGACACCCTCTATACAACCCCGAAAACCATTTTTCTCTTCGACGTCAGGTTTCCGAGATAAGCAATGGGGTTGAAAGAAGGGGGTTGAAAAGGGGTAGTTTCAGATTTTTCCCATACTCACCCCGACACCTTCTATACAACCCCATAAAAAGTTTTTCCCTCCTAGCACGGGAAGTGGGAGAACAATTGTGTCAATCAGTCAGTCAATCAATCAGTCAGTGGTTTTTTAATTGTATATAATATAACTAGTATTTCGCTTGGGGGCGCGAGTTGCAAGCAACCCGCGGTGTCGTTTTAGTATTTTTTGACTAACAACAAAGGGGTTGAAAGTAGGGGGTTGAAAAGGGTTGAATTTTTATTGGCAATATACTCATCTAAATACCCTTTATACAACCTCGAAAACTATTTTTCTCTACTATGTCAGATTTCTGAGATACGCAAAGGGGTTGAAAGTAGGGGGTTGAAAAGGGTTGAATTTTTTATTGGCCATATACTCATCCAGACACCCTCTATACAACCCCGAAAACCATTTTTCTCTACAATGTCAGGTTTCTGAGATATGCCAAGGGGTTGAAACAAGGGGGTTGAAAAGGGTTGATAAGGGTTAAATTTTTTACTCGTCATTTTCTCACCCAAACACCCTCTATACAACCCCGAAAACCATTTTTCTCTACAATGTCAGGTTTCTGAGATACGCAAAGGGGTTGAAAGAAGGGGGTTGAAAAGGGGCAATTTTTTTTTTCGTTTTTTACTCATCCAGACACCCTCTATACAACCCCGAAAACCATTTTTCTCTTCGACGTCAGGTTTCTGAGATAAGCAATGGGGTTGAAAGAAGGGGGTTGAAAAGGGGTAGTTTCAGATTTTTCCCATACTCACCCCGCCACCTTCTATACAACCCCATATAAAGTTTTCCCCTCCTAGCACGGGAAGTGGGAGAACAATTATGTCAATCAGTGAGTGAGTGGTTTTTTAATTATATATAATATAATAACTAGTATTTAGCTTGGGGGCGCGAGTTGCAAGCAACTCGCGGTGTCTTTTTAGTATTTTTTGACTAACAATTATTATTTCTCTGTGAAAATACGCAAAGGGGTTGAAAGAAGGGGGTTGAAAACGGTTAAATAGGGTTGAATTTTGATTCGCCATATACTCACCCAGATACCCTCTATACAACCCCGCAGACCATTTTTCTCTAAAATGTCAGATTTCTGAGATACGCAAAGGGGTTGAAACAAGGGGATTGAAAAGGGTTGAATATTTCATTCATCATATACTCATCCAAACACTATACAACCTCGAAAACTATTTTTCTCTACTATGTCAGGTTTCTGAGATACGCAAAGGGGTTGAAAATGGTTGAATTTTTTAATCGCCATATACTTGTCCAAATACCCTCCATACAAACCTGAAAACCGTTTTGCTCTACTATGTCAGGTTTCTGAGATACGCAAAGGGGTTGAATAAAACAATCCATACATGCTCTGTGTGACACAGATGTTCACAGAACTGTATTTGTTCATAAACTGTATCTCAAAGTGTGTGTATCCTAGAAACTAAGATGTATTTTTGCATGCAAAATAAAATAAACTTATTATTATTATTATCAGTTATCTTTTTTTTCTCAGCTCTATTTTGGCTGGTTTTTACCACATTTACGGACCAAGCCAAGTAAATGTAGCGTGTGGTGCGTTTAATGGATTGTGTGATGAGGTCCTACTTCGTTGTCATCTATCTGCATACATTTTCTGACAATTCTGCATGTATTTTGCAATGTTACGTAGAGGGTTTCTGTAAGATCTAATAATTTTAAACTATGGAGGAGATAATTTGGGATAACAACCGTGGTGGAAAGTACTATTGGAACTACACATACTTTTTCTTGACGCTAGATTCTCATAACTTCATCTTTGAGTTCTGCGTATTTACTTATTTTTTCAGTGATCGTCTTCTGAATGTTATGTGTATTGGGGATTGCAATGTCTATCAAATAAGTTATTTTATTTATTCTATCCTGTAATGTTATATTCGGTCTATTATAATGTATGGTTCTGTCGGTGAGAATGGCACGGTCGTAGTAGAGCTTATGTGTAGTACTTTCTAAAATGGTTTGTGGTGTATAGTTGTAGTAAGGGGTTTTAGTGTTTTGAATGAGTGCGTGTTTGAGAGCTAGTTTTTAATTGATGACGTTTGCTACTTGGTTATGCCTATGAGTGTAATCGGTCTGCGTGAGTGTTGTGCAGGCGCCAGTAATATGCTGAATGGTTTCAGGTTGGGTGTGACACTTGCGACATTTATCGTTTGTTACTGTAGGGTCTTTAATTATATATTTTCTGTAAAAAAAAATTGTGTTAATGATCTGTTATTATTATTATTTCCTTTATTCATTACATAAATAAAATACATATAAATTACATTTTTAAATATTAAAATACAATTATATAAAAATATTTAAAAATATAAAAAATAGTAGCCCACCGGTATCGGGAACAGGGTCCAAGCTACCGGCGGTCAGGGCCCCAGAGAGAGGAACCTCCTAACAATGCGAGCCGTGTCCAGAAGTACCGCTTTCTGGATCAAGCCCTTGATCCAGCTGCCTAAAGAGAGCCTCTTAAGGTGTTGGTCGAGGCCCTTGGCTATTAAGCCATTGACGGAAACGACTATCGGTACAATGATTGCTGAATCCACATCCCACATGTCGACAACCTCGCGAGCCAAGTCATTTAATTTGCTTATCTCTCTCGGCTTTCACGAGGTTCTCGTCATGTGGAACAGTTATGTCTACAATCATTGCACGCCTCACGATTCGGTCCACCACCACTATATCAGGCTTATTGGCAACAATAGTCCTGTCAGTGATGACGGGTCGATCCCCGTACAATGTGGTATTTCCATTATCGAGAACTGGGTCGGGCACATACCTATAGTACGGCACCTCCGATTCCACAAGTGAGTATTTTAGAGCAAGTTGCTGGTGGATAATCCTGGCTACGAGGTTGTGCCTATGCAAATACTCTCAATACTTATTATTGTTATTATGTAATCCCGAAGACCATTTTTCTCTACAATGTCAAGTTTCTGAGATACGCAAAGGGATTGAAAGTAGGGGGTTGAAAAGGGTTGAATAGGGTTGAATTTTTTATTGGCCATATACTCATACAGACACCTTTTATACAACCCCGAATACCATTTTTCTCTAAAATGTCAGATTTCTGAGATACGCAAAGGGGTTGAAAGAAGGGGGTTGAAAAGGGTTGATTTTTTTATAGTCCATATACTCACCTAGATACCCTCTATACAACCCCGAAAACTATTTTTCTCTACGATGTCAGCTTTCTGAGATGGGTCTACCCTTTATAGCAGAACTTTTAATGTCATAACATTATTTTACATAACAACGGATAGCATAATCTTCACTTCGCAGAAAATTGTTTGGTGTACCCTCATTTATCATACATTAAAAAGTCATAATTTTGTAAGTCAGAATCATCTTTAGACATAAATTTCATATCCATAATGATTAAAAAGTAGAACCATCTTATCGCAGAAAGTTCACAGTCAGAATTGTCTATTGGCAAACATTTCATATCGGTAGTCATTAAAAGGCAGAACTGGCATATTTCCGAAAGTTAACAGAATCATCTTTTGTCATACATTTTGACATCCATAAATAGAAAGACACATCTGTTATATTACAGAAAATTCAGTTACAATAATTTTGCATTTCTTACCAGAACAATAAAATTTGTACAAGCAAGCATGCAGCATGCAAGGGGAGGTGAGGGTGGTGGGGTCTTGGGAGTGGGGGTCTTGGGGGAACGTCACTCGTGTGGTGGTTTGGAGGTTTAAGTTGGAGGGGGTATTCCCAGGTTGGGAGGGGGTGGTTGTGAAAAGTAAGGGGGGGGGGGGGGGGTAAAGCTCGCGAACGGTGTTGAATTCCGGGATTCGCTAGGGGCCAGATTTTAGGGCTCTTTATGCCCTTTCAAACGACACCAATCTCGGTCTTCTAGCACCAGGGGTTACGAAGATAACTTGCGGGGGGGTGAGGTAGTCCCGAGGGGGGGGGGGGAGGGGGAGGTTTCGTGGGCAGACGATAGGCGGTGGGGTCTAGGGTGGGAGTCTTGGAGGGGTCTCGTGCGGAGGTAAGAGGGGGTGGGGTCTTGGTGGGGGTCTTGGGGGGTCTCGTGGGGAGGCGATGGGTGGTGGGGTTTTGGGAGTGGTGGTCTTGGGGGTCTCGTGGGGAGGTGAGGGTGGTGGGGTCTTGGGAGTGGGGGTCTTGGGGGGTCTCGTGGGGAGGTGAGGGTGGTGGGGTCTTGGGAGTGGGGGTCTTGGGGGATCGCCACTCGTGTGGTGGTTTGGAGGTTTAAGTTGGAGGGGGTATTCCCAGGTTGGGAGGGGGTGGTTGTGAAAAGTAAGGGGGGGTAAAGCTCGCGAACGGTGCTGAATTCCGGGATTCGCTAGGGGCCAGATTTTAGGGCTCTTTATGCCCTTTAAAACGACACCAATCTCGGTCTTCTAGCACCAGGGGTTACGAAGATAACTTGCGGGGGTTTGAGGTAGTCCCGAGAGGGGAGGGGGAGGTTTCGTGGGGAGACGATAGGCGGTTGGGTCTTGGGTGGGGGTCTTGGGGGGTCTCGTGCGGAGGTAAGAGTGGATGGGGTCTTGGTGGGGGTCTTGGGGGTCTCGTGGGGTAGGGTGAAGGGTTCAGGAGTTCCCTCAGGACTTACGTATGCGCTGGTGCGGAGCTGGAGCGGATTCTTCACGTCGGTCCGCGTGATGGCTGGTGTGGTACAATAATTCTTCGGCCGGCTTCGGAGTCTTCACACAAGGCTGATATATTAAAGAAAAGCACGTGGTGACAAAAAGTGTGATTATACCACGCGGTTTGAGGTTGTTTTTTGGTAATAACCTCGTGCTTTTTGGCGATCTTGGTACCTTTATGTCTTTATTGGTTTCCCTCCGATTTCCAAGATTCTTACGCCGTTGAATTTGCCTTCGCCTCCTCTCTCTGGGTGAATGTGGGAGAGGTAATCCGACTACGCAAAGGGGTTGAAAGAAGGGGGTCGATAAGGGTTGAATAGGGTTGAATCTTTTGTTGGTCGTATACTCATCCAGACACCCTCTATACAACCCCGAAGACCATTTTTCTCTAAAATGTCAGGTTTCTGAGATACGCAAAGGGGTTGAAACAAGGGGGTTGAAAAGGGTTGAATAGGGTTGATTTTTTTGGCCATATACTCATCCAGATACCCTCTATACAACCCCGAAAACCATTTTTCTCTACAATGTCAGCTTTCTGAGATACACAAAGGGGTTGAAACAAGGGGGTTGAAAAGGGTTGAATAGGGTTGATTTTTATGGCCATATACTCATCCAGACACTTTCTATACAACCCCGAAGACCATTTTCCTCTAGAATGTCAGGTTTCTGAGATACGCAAAGGGGTTGAAAGAAGGGGGTTGAATAGGGTTGAATTTTTTAGTGGCCATATACTCATCCAGACACCTTCTATACAACCCCGAAAACCATTTTTCTGTACAATGTCAGGTTTCTGAGATACGCAAAGGGGTTGAAACAAGGGGGTTGAAAAGGGTTGAATAGGGTTGAATTTTTTACTGGCTATATACTCATCCAGACACCTTCTATACAACCCCGAAAACCATTTTTCTCTAGAATGTCAGGTTTCTGAGATACGCAAAGGGGTTGAAACAAGGGGGTTGAAAAGGGTTGAATAGGGTTGATTTTTTTATTGGCCATATACTTATCCAGACACCTTCTATACAACCCCGAAGACCATTTTTCTCTAGAATGTCAGGTTCCTGAGATAAGCAAAGGGGTTGTAAAAAGGGGGTTGAAAAGGGGTCATTTTTTTTTCGTTTCATACTCATCCAGACACCCTCTATACAACCCCGAAAACCATTTTTCTCTAGAATGTCAGGTTTCTGAGATACGCAAAGGGGTTGAAACAAGGGGGTTGAAAAGGGTTGAATAGGGTTGAATTTTTTATTGGCCATATACTCATCCAGATACCCTCTATACAACCCCGAAAACCATTTTTCTCTAAAATGTCAGATTTCTGAGATACGCAAAGGGGTTGTAAAAAGGGGGTTGAAAAGGGGTAATTTTTTTTTTCGTTTTATACTCATCCAAACACCCTCTATACAACCCCGAAAACCATTTTTCTCTTCGACGTCAGGTTTCCGAGATAAAAAATGGGGTTGAAAGAAGGGGGTTGAAAAGGGGTAGTTTCAGATTTTTCCCATACTCACCCCGACACCTTCTATACAACCCCATAAAAAGTTTTCCCCTCCTAGCACGGCAAGTGGGAGAACAATTATGTCAATCAGTCAATCAATCAATCAGTGAGTGGTTTTTTAATTATATATAATATAATAACTAGTATTTAGCTTGGGGGCGCGAGTTGCAAGCAACTCGCGGTGTCTTTTTAGTATTTTTTGACTAACAATTATTATTTCTCTGTGAAAATACGCAAAGGGGTTGAAAGAAGGGGGTTGAAAACGGTTAAATAGGGTTGAATTTTGATTCGCCATATACTCACCCAGATACCCTCTATACAACCCCGCAGACCATTTTTCTCTAAAATGTCAGATTTCTGAGATACGCAAAGGGGTTGAAACAAGGGGATTGAAAAGGGTTGAATATTTCATTCATCATATACTCATCCAAACACTATACAACCTCGAAAACTATTTTTCTCTACTATGTCAGGTTTCTGAGATACGCAAAGGGGTTGAAAATGGTTGAATTTTTTAATCGCCATATACTTGTCCAAATACCCTCCATACAAACCTGAAAACCGTTTTGCTCTACTATGTCAGGTTTCTGAGATACGCAAAGGGGTTGAATAAAACAATCCATACATGCTCTGTGTGACACAGATGTTCACAGAACTGTATTTGTTCATAAACTGTATCTCAAAGTGTGTGTATCCTAGAAACTAAGATGTATTTTTGCATGCAAAATAAAATAAACTTATTATTATTATTATCAGTTATCTTTTTTTTCTCAGCTCTATTTTGGCTGGTTTTTACCACATTTACGGACCAAGCCAAGTAAATGTAGCGTGTGGTGCGTTTAATGGATTGTGTGATGAGGTCCTACTTCGTTGTCATCTATCTGCATACATTTTCTGACAATTCTGCATGTATTTTGCAATGTTACGTAGAGGGTTTCTGTAAGATCTAATAATTTTAAACTATGGAGGAGATAATTTGGGATAACAACCGTGGTGGAAAGTACTATTGGAACTACACATACTTTTTCTTGACGCTAGATTCTCATAACTTCATCTTTGAGTTCTGCGTATTTACTTATTTTTTCAGTGATCGTCTTCTGAATGTTATGTGTATTGGGGATTGCAATGTCTATCAAATAAGTTATTTTATTTATTCTATCCTGTAATGTTATATTCGGTCTATTATAATGTATGGTTCTGTCGGTGAGAATGGCACGGTCGTAGTAGAGCTTATGTGTAGTACTTTCTAAAATGGTTTGTGGTGTATAGTTGTAGTAAGGGGTTTTAGTGTTTTGAATGAGTGCGTGTTTGAGAGCTAGTTTTTAATTGATGACGTTTGCTACTTGGTTATGCCTATGAGTGTAATCGGTCTGCGTGAGTGTTGTGCAGGCGCCAGTAATATGCTGAATGGTTTCAGGTTGGGTGTGACACTTGCGACATTTATCGTTTGTTACTGTAGGGTCTTTAATTATATATTTTCTGTAAAAAAAAATTGTGTTAATGATCTGTTATTATTATTATTTCCTTTATTCATTACATAAATAAAATACATATAAATTACATTTTTAAATATTAAAATACAATTATATAAAAATATTTAAAAATATAAAAAATAGTAGCCCACCGGTATCGGGAACAGGGTCCAAGCTACCGGCGGTCAGGGCCCCAGAGAGAGGAACCTCCTAACAATGCGAGCCGTGTCCAGAAGTACCGCTTTCTGGATCAAGCCCTTGATCCAGCTGCCTAAAGAGAGCCTCTTAAGGTGTTGGTCGAGGCCCTTGGCTATTAAGCCATTGACGGAAACGACTATCGGTACAATGATTGCTGAATCCACATCCCACATGTCGACAACCTCGCGAGCCAAGTCATTTAATTTGCTTATCTCTCTCGGCTTTCACGAGGTTCTCGTCATGTGGAACAGTTATGTCTACAATCATTGCACGCCTCACGATTCGGTCCACCACCACTATATCAGGCTTATTGGCAACAATAGTCCTGTCAGTGATGATGGACCGATCCCAGTACAATGTGATATTGCCATTATCGAGAACTGGGTCGGGCACATACCTATAGTACGGCACCTCCGATTCCACAAGTGAGTATTTTAGAGCAAGTTGCTGGTGGATAATCCTGGCTACGAGGTTGTGCCTATGCAAATACTCTCAATACTTATTATTGTTATTATGTAATCCCGAAGACCATTTTTCTCTACAATGTCAAGTTTCTGAGATACGCAAAGGGATTGAAAGTAGGGGGTTGAAAAGGGTTGAATAGGGTTGAATTTTTTATTGGCCATATACTCATACAGACACCTTTTATACAACCCCGAATACCATTTTTCTCTAAAATGTCAGATTTCTGAGATACGCAAAGGGGTTGAAAGAAGGGGGTTGAAAAGGGTTGATTTTTTTATAGTCCATATACTCACCTAGATACCCTCTATACAACCCCGAAAACTATTTTTCTCTACGATGTCAGCTTTCTGAGATGGGTCTACCCTTTATAGCAGAACTTTTAATGTCATAACATTATTTTACATAACAACGGATAGCATAATCTTCACTTCGCAGAAAATTGTTTGGTGTACCCTCATTTATCATACATTAAAAAGTCATAATTTTGTAAGTCAGAATCATCTTTAGACATAAATTTCATATCCATAATGATTAAAAAGTAGAACCATCTTATCGCAGAAAGTTCACAGTCAGAATTGTCTATTGGCAAACATTTCATATCGGTAGTCATTAAAAGGCAGAACTGGCATATTTCCGAAAGTTAACAGAATCATCTTTTGTCATACATTTTGACATCCATAAATAGAAAGACACATCTGTTATATTACAGAAAATTCAGTTACAATAATTTTGCATTTCTTACCAGAACAATAAAATTTGTACAAGCAAGCATGCAGCATGCAAGGGGAGGTGAGGGTGGTGGGGTCTTGGGAGTGGGGGTCTTGGGGGAACGTCACTCGTGTGGTGGTTTGGAGGTTTAAGTTGGAGGGGGTATTCCCAGGTGGGGAGGGGGTGGTTGTGAAAAGGAAGGGGGGGGGGGGGGGAAAGCTCGCGACCGGGGTTGAATTCCGGGATTCGCTAGGGGCCAGATTTTAGGGCTCTTTATGCCCTTTCAAACGACACCAATCTCGGTCTTCTAGCACCAGGGGTTACGAAGATAACTTGCGGGGGGGTGAGGTAGTCCCGAGGGGGGAGGGGGAGGGGGAGGTTTCGTGGGCAGACGATAGGCGGTGGGGTCTAGGGTGGGAGTCTTGGAGGGGTCTCGTGCGGAGGTAAGAGGGGGTGGGGTCTTGGTGGGGGTCTTGGGGGGTCTCGTGGGGAGGCGATGGGTGGTGGGGTTTTGGGAGTGGTGGTCTTGGGGGTCTCGTGGGGAGGTGAGGGTGGTGGGGTCTTGGGAGTGGGGGTCTTGGGGGGTCTCGTGGGGGGGGGAGGGTGGTGGGGTCTTGGGAGTGGGGGTCTTGGGGGATCGCCACTCGTGTGGTGGTTTGGAGGTTTAAGTTGGAGGGGGTATTCCCAGGTTGGGAGGGGGTGGTTGTGAAAAGTAAGGGGGGGTAAAGCTCGCGAACGGTGCTGAATTCCGGGATTCGCTAGGGGCCAGATTTTAGGGCTCTTTATGCCCTTTAAAACGACACCAATCTCGGTCTTCTAGCACCAGGGGTTACGAAGATAACTTGCGGGGGTTTGAGGTAGTCCCGAGAGGGGAGGGGGAGGTTTCGTGGGGAGACGATAGGCGGTTGGGTCTTGGGTGGGGGTCTTGGGGGGTCTCGTGCGGAGGTAAGAGTGGATGGGGTCTTGGTGGGGGTCTTGGGGGTCTCGTGGGGTAGGGTGAAGGGTTCAGGAGTTCCCTCAGGACTTACGTATGCGCTGGTGCGGAGCTGGAGCGGATTCTTCACGTCGGTCCGCGTGATGGCTGGTGTGGTACAATAATTCTTCGGCCGGCTTCGGAGTCTTCACACAAGGCTGATATATTAAAGAAAAGCACGTGGTGACAAAAAGTGTGATTATACCACGCGGTTTGAGGTTGTTTTTTGGTAATAACCTCGTGCTTTTTGGCGATCTTGGTACCTTTATGTCTTTATTGGTTTCCCTCCGATTTCCAAGATTCTTACGCCGTTGAATTTGCCTTCGCCTCCTCTCTCTGGGTGAATGTGGGAGAGGTAATCCGACTACGCAAAGGGGTTGAAAGAAGGGGGTCGATAAGGGTTGAATAGGGTTGAATCTTTTGTTGGTCGTATACTCATCCAGACACCCTCTATACAACCCCGAAGACCATTTTTCTCTAAAATGTCAGGTTTCTGAGATACGCAAAGGGGTTGAAACAAGGGGGTTGAAAAGGGTTGAATAGGGTTGATTTTTTTGGCCATATACTCATCCAGATACCCTCTATACAACCCCGAAAACCATTTTTCTCTACAATGTCAGCTTTCTGAGATACACAAAGGGGTTGAAACAAGGGGGTTGAAAAGGGTTGAATAGGGTTGATTTTTATGGCCATATACTCATCCAGACACTTTCTATACAACCCCGAAGACCATTTTCCTCTAGAATGTCAGGTTTCTGAGATACGCAAAGGGGTTGAAAGAAGGGGGTTGAATAGGGTTGAATTTTTTAGTGGCCATATACTCATCCAGACACCTTCTATACAACCCCGAAAACCATTTTTCTGTACAATGTCAGGTTTCTGAGATACGCAAAGGGGTTGAAACAAGGGGGTTGAAAAGGGTTGAATAGGGTTGAATTTTTTACTGGCTATATACTCATCCAGACACCTTCTATACAACCCCGAAAACCATTTTTCTCTAGAATGTCAGGTTTCTGAGATACGCAAAGGGGTTGAAACAAGGGGGTTGAAAAGGGTTGAATAGGGTTGAATTTTTTATTGGCCATATACTCATCCAGATACCCTCTATACAACCCCGAAAACCATTTTTCTCTAAAATGTCAGATTTCTGAGATACGCAAAGGGGTTGTAAAAAGGGGGTTGAAAAGGGGTAATTTTTTTTTTCGTTTTATACTCATCCAAACACCCTCTATACAACCCCGAAAACCATTTTTCTCTTCGACGTCAGGTTTCCGAGATAAAAAATGGGGTTGAAAGAAGGGGGTTGAAAAGGGGTAGTTTCAGATTTTTCCCATACTCACCCCGACACCTTCTATACAACCCCATAAAAAGTTTTCCCCTCCTAGCACGGCAAGTGGGAGAACAATTATGTCAATCAGTCAATCAATCAATCAGTGAGTGGTTTTTTAATTATATATAATATAATAACTAGTATTTAGCTTGGGGGCGCGAGTTGCAAGCAACTCGCGGTGTCTTTTTAGTATTTTTTGACTAACAATTATTATTTCTCTGTGAAAATACGCAAAGGGGTTGAAAGAAGGGGGTTGAAAACGGTTAAATAGGGTTGAATTTTGATTCGCCATATACTCACCCAGATACCCTCTATACAACCCCGCAGACCATTTTTCTCTAAAATGTCAGATTTCTGAGATACGCAAAGGGGTTGAAACAAGGGGATTGAAAAGGGTTGAATATTTCATTCATCATATACTCATCCAAACACTATACAACCTCGAAAACTATTTTTCTCTACTATGTCAGGTTTCTGAGATACGCAAAGGGGTTGAAAATGGTTGAATTTTTTAATCGCCATATACTTGTCCAAATACCCTCCATACAAACCTGAAAACCGTTTTGCTCTACTATGTCAGGTTTCTGAGATACGCAAAGGGGTTGAATAAAACAATCCATACATGCTCTGTGTGACACAGATGTTCACAGAACTGTATTTGTTCATAAACTGTATCTCAAAGTGTGTGTATCCTAGAAACTAAGATGTATTTTTGCATGCAAAATAAAATAAACTTATTATTATTATTATCAGTTATCTTTTTTTTCTCAGCTCTATTTTGGCTGGTTTTTACCACATTTACGGACCAAGCCAAGTAAATGTAGCGTGTGGTGCGTTTAATGGATTGTGTGATGAGGTCCTACTTCGTTGTCATCTATCTGCATACATTTTCTGACAATTCTGCATGTATTTTGCAATGTTACGTAGAGGGTTTCTGTAAGATCTAATAATTTTAAACTATGGAGGAGATAATTTGGGATAACAACCGTGGTGGAAAGTACTATTGGAACTACACATACTTTTTCTTGACGCTAGATTCTCATAACTTCATCTTTGAGTTCTGCGTATTTACTTATTTTTTCAGTGATCGTCTTCTGAATGTTATGTGTATTGGGGATTGCAATGTCTATCAAATAAGTTATTTTATTTATTCTATCCTGTAATGTTATATTCGGTCTATTATAATGTATGGTTCTGTCGGTGAGAATGGCACGGTCGTAGTAGAGCTTATGTGTAGTACTTTCTAAAATGGTTTGTGGTGTATAGTTGTAGTAAGGGGTTTTAGTGTTTTGAATGAGTGCGTGTTTGAGAGCTAGTTTTTAATTGATGACGTTTGCTACTTGGTTATGCCTATGAGTGTAATCGGTCTGCGTGAGTGTTGTGCAGGCGCCAGTAATATGCTGAATGGTTTCAGGTTGGGTGTGACACTTGCGACATTTATCGTTTGTTACTGTAGGGTCTTTAATTATATATTTTCTGTAAAAAAAAATTGTGTTAATGATCTGTTATTATTATTATTTCCTTTATTCATTACATAAATAAAATACATATAAATTACATTTTTAAATATTAAAATACAATTATATAAAAATATTTAAAAATATAAAAAATAGTAGCCCACCGGTATCGGGAACAGGGTCCAAGCTACCGGCGGTCAGGGCCCCAGAGAGAGGAACCTCCTAACAATGCGAGCCGTGTCCAGAAGTACCGCTTTCTGGATCAAGCCCTTGATCCAGCTGCCTAAAGAGAGCCTCTTAAGGTGTTGGTCGAGGCCCTTGGCTATTAAGCCATTGACGGAAACGACTATCGGTACAATGATTGCTGAATCCACATCCCACATGTCGACAACCTCGCGAGCCAAGTCATTTAATTTGCTTATCTCTCTCGGCTTTCACGAGGTTCTCGTCATGTGGAACAGTTATGTCTACAATCATTGCACGCCTCACGATTCGGTCCACCACCACTATATCAGGCTTATTGGCAACAATAGTCCTGTCAGTGATGATGGACCGATCCCAGTACAATGTGATATTGCCATTATCGAGAACTGGGTCGGGCACATACCTATAGTACGGCACCTCCGATTCCACAAGTGAGTATTTTAGAGCAAGTTGCTGGTGGATAATCCTGGCTACGAGGTTGTGCCTATGCAAATACTCTCAATACTTATTATTGTTATTATGTAATCCCGAAGACCATTTTTCTCTACAATGTCAAGTTTCTGAGATACGCAAAGGGATTGAAAGTAGGGGGTTGAAAAGGGTTGAATAGGGTTGAATTTTTTATTGGCCATATACTCATACAGACACCTTTTATACAACCCCGAATACCATTTTTCTCTAAAATGTCAGATTTCTGAGATACGCAAAGGGGTTGAAAGAAGGGGGTTGAAAAGGGTTGATTTTTTTATAGTCCATATACTCACCTAGATACCCTCTATACAACCCCGAAAACTATTTTTCTCTACGATGTCAGCTTTCTGAGATGGGTCTACCCTTTATAGCAGAACTTTTAATGTCATAACATTATTTTACATAACAACGGATAGCATAATCTTCACTTCGCAGAAAATTGTTTGGTGTACCCTCATTTATCATACATTAAAAAGTCATAATTTTGTAAGTCAGAATCATCTTTAGACATAAATTTCATATCCATAATGATTAAAAAGTAGAACCATCTTATCGCAGAAAGTTCACAGTCAGAATTGTCTATTGGCAAACATTTCATATCGGTAGTCATTAAAAGGCAGAACTGGCATATTTCCGAAAGTTAACAGAATCATCTTTTGTCATACATTTTGACATCCATAAATAGAAAGACACATCTGTTATATTACAGAAAATTCAGTTACAATAATTTTGCATTTCTTACCAGAACAATAAAATTTGTACAAGCAAGCATGCAGCATGCAAGGGGAGGTGAGGGTGGTGGGGTCTTGGGAGTGGGGGTCTTGGGGGAACGTCACTCGTGTGGTGGTTTGGAGGTTTAAGTTGGAGGGGGTATTCCCAGGTTGGGAGGGGGTGGTTGTGAAAAGTAAGGGGGGGGGGGGGGTAAAGCTCGCGAACGGTGCTGAATTCCGGGATTCGCTAGGGGCCAGATTTTAGGGCTCTTTATGCCCTTTCAAACGACACCAATCTCGGTCTTCTAGCACCAGGGGTTACGAAGATAACTTGCGGGGGGGTGAGGTAGTCCCGAGGGGGGAGGGGGGGGGGGAGGTTTCGTGGGCAGACGATAGGCGGTGGGGTCTAGGGTGGGAGTCTTGGAGGGGTCTCGTGCGGAGGTAAGAGGGGGTGGGGTCTTGGTGGGGGTCTTGGGGGGTCTCGTGGGGAGGCGATGGGTGGTGGGGTTTTGGGAGTGGTGGTCTTGGGGGTCTCGTGGGGAGGTGAGGGTGGTGGGGTCTTGGGAGTGGGGGTCTTGGGGGGTCTCGTGGGGAGGTGAGGGTGGTGGGGTCTTGGGAGTGGGGGTCTTGGGGGATCGCCACTCGTGTGGTGGTTTGGAGGTTTAAGTTGGAGGGGGTATTCCCAGGTTGGGAGGGGGTGGTTGTGAAAAGTAAGGGGGGGTAAAGCTCGCGAACGGTGCTGAATTCCGGGATTCGCTAGGGGCCAGATTTTAGGGCTCTTTATGCCCTTTAAAACGACACCAATCTCGGTCTTCTAGCACCAGGGGTTACGAAGATAACTTGCGGGGGTTTGAGGTAGTCCCGAGAGGGGAGGGGGAGGTTTCGTGGGGAGACGATAGGCGGTTGGGTCTTGGGTGGGGGTCTTGGGGGGTCTCGTGCGGAGGTAAGAGTGGATGGGGTCTTGGTGGGGGTCTTGGGGGTCTCGTGGGGTAGGGTGAAGGGTTCAGGAGTTCCCTCAGGACTTACGTATGCGCTGGTGCGGAGCTGGAGCGGATTCTTCACGTCGGTCCGCGTGATGGCTGGTGTGGTACAATAATTCTTCGGCCGGCTTCGGAGTCTTCACACAAGGCTGATATATTAAAGAAAAGCACGTGGTGACAAAAAGTGTGATTATACCACGCGGTTTGAGGTTGTTTTTTGGTAATAACCTCGTGCTTTTTGGCGATCTTGGTACCTTTATGTCTTTATTGGTTTCCCTCCGATTTCCAAGATTCTTACGCCGTTGAATTTGCCTTCGCCTCCTCTCTCTGGGTGAATGTGGGAGAGGTAATCCGACTACGCAAAGGGGTTGAAAGAAGGGGGTCGATAAGGGTTGAATAGGGTTGAATCTTTTGTTGGTCGTATACTCATCCAGACACCCTCTATACAACCCCGAAGACCATTTTTCTCTAAAATGTCAGGTTTCTGAGATACGCAAAGGGGTTGAAACAAGGGGGTTGAAAAGGGTTGAATAGGGTTGATTTTTTTGGCCATATACTCATCCAGATACCCTCTATACAACCCCGAAAACCATTTTTCTCTACAATGTCAGCTTTCTGAGATACACAAAGGGGTTGAAACAAGGGGGTTGAAAAGGGTTGAATAGGGTTGATTTTTATGGCCATATACTCATCCAGACACTTTCTATACAACCCCGAAGACCATTTTCCTCTAGAATGTCAGGTTTCTGAGATACGCAAAGGGGTTGAAAGAAGGGGGTTGAATAGGGTTGAATTTTTTAGTGGCCATATACTCATCCAGACACCTTCTATACAACCCCGAAAACCATTTTTCTCTACAATGTCAGGTTTCTGAGATACGCAAAGGGGTTGAAACAAGGGGGTTGAAAAGGGTTGAATAGGGTTGAATTTTTTACTGGCTATATACTCATCCAGACACCTTCTATACAACCCCGAAAACCATTTTTCTCTAGAATGTCAGGTTTCTGAGATACGCAAAGGGGTTGAAACAAGGGGGTTGAAAAGGGTTGAATAGGGTTGATTTTTTTATTGGCCATATACTTATCCAGACACCTTCTATACAACCCCGAAGACCATTTTTCTCTAGAATGTCAGGTTCCTGAGATAAGCAAAGGGGTTGTAAAAAGGGGGTTGAAAAGGGGTCATTTTTTTTTCGTTTCATACTCATCCAGACACCCTCTATACAACCCCGAAAACCATTTTTCTCTAGAATGTCAGGTTTCTGAGATACGCAAAGGGGTTGAAACAAGGGGGTTGAAAAGGGTTGAATAGGGTTGAATTTTTTATTGGCCATATACTCATCCAGATACCCTCTATACAACCCCGAAAACCATTTTTCTCTAAAATGTCAGATTTCTGAGATACGCAAAGGGGTTGTAAAAAGGGGGTTGAAAAGGGGTAATTTTTTTTTTCGTTTTATACTCATCCAAACACCCTCTATACAACCCCGAAAACCATTTTTCTCTTCGACGTCAGGTTTCCAAGATAAAAAATGGGGTTGAAAGAAGGGGGTTGAAAAGGGGTAGTTTCAGATTTTTCCCATACTCACCCCGACACCTTCTATACAACCCCATAAAAAGTTTTTCCCTCCTAGCACGGGAAGTGGGAGAACAATTATGTCAATCAATCAATCAATCAGTCAATCAGTGAGTGGTTTTTTAATTGTATATAATATAACTAGTATTTCGCTTGGGGGCGCGAGTTGCAAGCAACCCGCGGGGTCTTTTTAGTATTTTTTGACTAACAACAAAAGGGTTGAAAGTAGGGGGTTGAAAAGGGTTGAATTTTTATTGGCCATATACTCATCTAAATACCCTCTATACAACCCCGAAAACCATTTTTCTCTACAATGTCAGGTTTCTGAGATATGCCAAGGGGTTGAAACAAGGGGGTTGAAAAGGGTTGAATAGGGTTGAATTTTTTATTGGCCATATACTCACCCAAATACCCTCTATACAACCCCGGAAACCATTTTACTCTAAAATGTCAGATTTCTGAGATACGCAAAGGGGTTGTAAAAAGGGGGTTGAAAAGGGGTAATTTTTTTTTTCGTTTTATACTCACCCAGACAAGACTCTATATAACCCCGAAAACCATTTTTCTCTTCGACGTCAGGTTTCCGAGATAAGCAATGGGGTTGAAAGAAGGGGGTTGAAAAGGGGTAGTTTCAGATTTTTCCCATACTCACCCCGACACCTTCTATACAACCCCATAAAAAGTTTTCCCCTCCTAGCACGGCAAGTGGGAGAACAATTATGTCAATCAGTCAGTGGTTATTTAATTATATATAATATAACTAGTATTTCGCTTGGGGGCGCGAGTTGCAAGCAACTCGCGGTGTCTTTTTAGTATTTTTTGACTAACAATTATTATTTCTCTGTGAAAATACGCAAAGGGGTTGAAACAAGGGGGTCGAAAAGGGTTGAATATTTCATTCATCATATACTCATCCAAACACTCTATACAACCTCGAAAACTATTTTTCTCTACTATGTCAGGTTTCTGAGATATGCAAAGGGGTTGAAAGAAGTGTGTTGAAAAGGGTTGATTTTTTTATTGGCCATATACTCACCCAGATACCCTCTATACAACCCTGAAGACCATTTTTCTCTACAATACAAGTTTCTGGGTTACGCAAAGGGGTTGAAACAAGGGGGTTGAAAAGGGTTTAATAGGGTTGATTTTTTTATTGGCCATATACTCACCCAGATACCCTGCTGCCTGTTTCTGCTATAATGACGATATCGTCTGCAAATTGCAAGTGAGAGATGTACTCGCCATTGATGTTAATGCCACGTTCTTTCCAGTTCAGCGTCTTGAACATATCCTCCATTGCATTAGTGAACAATTTCGGGGAAATAACATCCCCTTGTCTCACTCCTCGATGCAACGGTATGGTACTTGTTTGCTGATTCTGTACTTGAACGGACATGGTGGCGGCCTCGTAGAGACATCTCATCACTTGGATGTATCGCCAGTTTACTTGGCAGCGCTGCAGGGACTCCAGAACAGACCAGATTTCAACAGAGTCAAAGGCCTTTTCATAGTCCACAAATGCTAGACACAGGGGCTGATTGTACTCTTCGGTCTTCTGTATAATCTGCCGCACTGTGTGGATGTGGTCTATGGTGCCATATCCGCTCCGAAACCCAGCCTGCTCCGGTGGTTGGAATTCGTCGAGTCTTCGCGCAAGACGGTTCGTGATCACTCTTGAAAACAGCTTATAGACGTGGCTTAGAAGGGATATGGGTCGATAGTTCTTCAACAGGGTCTTGTTTCCCTTTTTGAAGAACAAAACGACCACACTTCTGGAGTTCTCCCTTCAAATAGGACAGCATTAAAAAGCTTCTGGAGCTCCCTAAGTACGGGGTTACCTCCAGCTTTCAGCAGCTCTGTGGTAACGCCGTCTTTTCCAGGGGCTTTTCCATTTTTAAGCTGCCCAAGAGCGATCTCGATTTCGCCAATACTGACTTCTGGCAGGTCTTCAGTGAAATGGCATGTCAATGTGGCTCTAAGACCCTCATTTTCGGGATCAGGACGAGATGCATGCGATGCGTATAACCGGCTATAGAAGTCCTCCACTTCCGAAAGGACTGCTGCTTCGAAGAAACGACTTCTCCACTTGCTGTGGTCAACTTCGTCAGGTGGCTTCTTCCGAGAGATTGTACGAACACCTTTGACCCCCGATTCTGCTCGATTGCTCTTTCAACCGAAAGAGCATTGAAGCGCCGGAGGTCGCGTCGTACGTGTTTGTTGATCTCTCGGTTTAGAAACCGCTTTGCCGATGAAGTGGTGGGTGGGTTTTCACGTCGTTCCTTCATTAGCCCTAAAGTTCCTTCTGAAAGCTTGGACTTCTTGCCCTTACGCTGCATATCACAGAATCTCATACCTTCTTCCCTGAGGATCCGAGTCACATTTTCGAGGTTCTGGTTTACGTCTGTTGTGGTTTCCACGGCAGCGAATCGGTTTTCCAGGTTTGCCTGGAACGTTTCAGATAATGCCATGGTTTGGAGCAGAGTTAGTCGGAGTCTGGACTTCATCAGACGGACACGTTCGGCCTTGAAGTTGAGAGCCTCGTACAAGTCGGTGATCGCTACCGGTATTGAACCTATTGATCACGGAGACGTCTCTGAATATATGCCTCTTGTCCTTTATGATGAAGTCGATCTCAGTTTTGGTCATAGTGTCGGGGCTTTGCCACGTCCACTTCCTAACACACACTATACAACCTCGAAAACTATTTTTCTCTACTATGTCAGGTTTCTGAGATACGCAAAGGGGTTGAAAAGGGTTGTATTTTTTAATCGCCATATACTTGTCCAAATACCCTCCATACAAACCTGAAAACCGTTTTGCTCTACTATGTCAGGTTTCTGAGATACGCAAAGGGGTTGAATAAAACAATCCATACATGCTCTGTGTGACACAGATGTTCACAGAACTGTATTTGTTCATAAACTGTATCTCAAAGTGTGTGTATCCTAGAAACTAAGATGTATTTTTGCATGCAAAATAAAATAAACTTATTATTATTATTATCAGTTATCTTTTTTTTCTCAGCTCTTTTTTGGCTGGTTTTTACCACATTTACGGGCCAAGCCAAGTAAATGTAGCGTGTGGTGCGTTTAATGGATTGTGTGATGAGGTCCTACTTCGTTGTCATCTATCTGCATACATTTTCTGACAATTCTGCATGTATTTAGAATCGCAGCCTTTTGCAATGTTATGTAGAAGGTTTCTGTAAGATCTAATAATTTTAAACTATGGAGGAGATATTTGGGATAACAACCGTGGTGGAAAGTACTATTGGAACTACACATACTTTTTCTTGACACCAGATTCTCATAACTTCATCTTTGAGTTCTGCGTATTTACGTATTTTTTCAGTGATCGTCGTCTGAATGTTATGTGTATTGGGGATTGATAGGTCTATCAAATAAGTTATTTTATTTATTTTATCCTGTAATGTTATATTCGGTCTATTATAATGTATGGTTCTGTCGGTGAGAATGGCACGGTCGTAGTAGAGCTTATATGTAGTACTTTCTAAAATGGTTTGTGGTGTATAGTTGTAGTAAGGGGTTTTAGTGTTTTGAATAAGTGCGTGTTTGAGAGCTAGTTTTTGATGGATGACGTTTACTACTTGGTTATGCCTATGAGTGTAATCGGTCTGCGTGAGTGTTGTGCAGGCGCCAGTAATATGCTGAATGGTTTCAGGTTGGGTGTGACACTTGCGACATTTATCGTTTGTTACTGTAGGGTCTTTAATTATATATTTTCTGTAAAAAAAAATTGTGTTAATGATCTGTTATTATTATTATTATTATTATTATTTCCTTTATTCATTACATAAATACATAAAAATTACATTTTTAAATATTAAAATACAATTTTATAAAAATATTTAAAAATATAAAAAATAGTAGCCCACCGGTATCGGGAACAGGGTCCAAGCTACCGGCGGTCAGGGCCCCAGAGAGAGGGACCTCCTAACAATGCGAGCCGTGTCCAGAAGTACCGCTTTCTGGATCAAGCCCTTGATCCAGCTGCCTAAAGAGAGCCTCTTAAGGTGTTGGTCGAGGCTCTTGGCTATTAAGCCATTGACGGAAACGACTATCGGTACAATGATTGCTGAATCCACATCCCACATGTCGACAACCTCGCGAGCCAAGTCAAGATATTTAATTTGCTTATCTCTCTCGGCTTTCACGAGGTTCTCGTCATGTGGAACAGTTATTTCTACAATTATTGCACGCCTCACGATTCGGTCCACCACCTCTATATCAGGCTTATTGGCAACAATAGTCCTGTCAGTGATGATGGACCGATCCCAGTACAATGTGATATTGCCATTATCGAGAACTGGGTCGGGCACATACCTGTAGTACGGCACCTCCGATTCCACAAGTGAGTATTTTAGAGCAAGTTGCTGGTGGATAATCAAAAAAGTTCACAGTCAGAATTGTCTTTTGGCAAACATTTCATATCGGTAGTCATTATAAGGCAGAACTGGCATATTTCCGAAAGTTAACAGAATCATCTTTTGTCATACATTTTGACATCCATAAATAGAAAGACACATCTGTTATATTACAGAAAATTCAGTTTCAATAATTTTGCATTTCTTACCAGAACAATAAAATTTGTACAAGCAAGCATGCAGCATGCAAGAAAGCACGCAGCATGCAAGCAAGCAAGCAGCATGCAAGCAAGCATGCAGCATGCAAGCAAGCAAGCAACATGCAGCATGCATGGTTTCTGTCACGGCTACGGCGCTGCGGGGTTCCGGCGGTCCCACGCGAGTTTATCGTTGCAGATGGGTTTAACCACTGTTACAACCACCTGCTCCTCAAATCGCGGGCCGCCTCACCCCTCCGCGCCTTCGCGGTTTTAAATTACACTCTAGGGGTAGGGCAGACAAGACTACGTGGAGTCGGTTTTGCAGCGATTCGTTTCTGTCACTAAATTTTTAGTAAAAAGCGTTTACTGTTAAGACAATGTTTAAATTTTAATATACCTAAGATTAGATACAAATGCTTTTTTTATGGAAATGGTTAAATAGATTCATCCCAGGTGAAATTCTGCCATCTTCATAATATGCCAAGTGAAATTTATTATGCAAAATGATCGTTGTTCCAAGTAAATATTGTGCTAAACGAAATTATGCGATGTTTTAACAATGCTAAAGGTAATTATGCCAAATAAAATTCTGCCATCCTAATAGTATGCCATTGTAAATTCGGGCATATAAATATTCGGCCAAACAATAGCTGTTATACTAAATATTTTTTATGCCTTACAAATACTCGTTTAAAAAAGATTATGCCAAGTGTGTTATGCCAAGTAAAATTCGGAGCAACAAGATTCTGCCAGATAGAGGGAACCCTTCTGCGATACGCAAAAGGGTTTTTTTTTATTTACAGTTATTACCGCGGACTTGGTGGTCCGCGCCTTTTTTTACAGGTTAAACTTGTTTAGATTTTTTTTTTTACATTACATATAGTATTTGCTTCCACATAGGACACTTTTCCTTAATCTACGCACAAGTTATTCCTGTGAGCATACAATAAAAGCATTTCGTAGCTTATGGTCTATGTGAGTCCATCATTTTTTTTGTTTTTTTTTCTTTGTGTTTTTTTTTTTTTTTTTTTTTTTAATGTTTCTTTTTGTTTTTTGTTTTTTTTATATGTTACTATATTAGTTAAAACACGGATGTTTTGACACACAAAACAAATGGATATACATAAAGGGGTGATGCATGGCAGTTTGAGCCGGCCAACCTCGACCTTGCGGGAACGTGAGTATGACAGACTCACTCTGCCATGCAGCTTTACATAATGGTATTTTATTTAACATTATGGAGAATACAGAGTTTGGGTGGAGTTTATTATTGGGGACAGTGATTAGTTTAGGTGGGCCTAATGACCAGGGACTTCGCTAGTTTCTTCTTTCTTCGCAGAGAAGGAGAAAAGCTGGGTATAAGCTTCTGCATAGGCTCAAGCCGACCTAGAGCCCGAATACCTATCTCACCTGGCCTTGCAGCTCTGATCAACGGAAGCACCAGCAAAACGACCATAAAAGGTAGCAAGTATGCTGCACTGCCCCAAATGGTAGTTGCCACTCACCGATGCCGTATAATGCGAACCAAAGGGAAGACGATCGCATTATTCGAGTGGAGAGAGGAGACTCCATTTGCCCAGGCGAGCTTACTGCTCCAACAAATCAGAGAGGCAGGAGAACACACGGTCACAGCCTGCACTATAAGTGTTGACGCGGTGGTGGTCGGAGGGGAAAGAGGAGACGTCGCAGACCGCATCGGCTGTTTAAAAGCCTCAGAACAGCATGAGTTAGTCGTCTATGAGGACAGAGGGGAAAGTTTGAGCTTTCTCAGAGCCCCAAGAGACCCAACAGCCAGCGCGACGAGCTCCAGAACGAGTCCGACCACTCAAAGTGGATCCGAGAGGGCCCAGGAGAAGGCAGCCGCCGAAAAAGCTGCAAAGGAGCAGAGCAAATCTACCAGCCCAGAAGACCAAGCCCGGTCGAGGAGTCGCCTGAAAGCAATCGGCACTTTCCTCAGTTCTCTACTCCCTAGCACCAGCCGCAAATCACAAGCTGATAAGCAGGGGGAAGCAGTGGAGAGGTTCTTCAGAAAAACACCAAGAGAACCATCACCGAAGAAGCCCACACCAACAAGAGCCGACAAAGGGCATGTTATCCCACCGACCCTCGCAGCCAATTCAGGCACTACGGACCACGTGAAGAGCGCTTTCCTCGAGTACATAGCAATCGTGAGAGCGACCAGAGAGGTTAATCTCATGACATGCAAGAAGATCCTGCAGACCTTCCAGAGAAACACTGAAGGACTGCTAAGGGTACTGCTCGAGGAGGCCGAGGCGGCCGTATACGACAACGTCAAATCTCAAGTCATCATAGGAGAAATGGCGGGGTCGTATATGGCTGCTTTCAGCGCGGAGAGTGTCTTTGTGACCCTGTACGAGGAGGAAACGGAGCGCTCAGGCAAAATAAAATTCAGAGCACCGAACACCGACCCGATACTGATTACCGCCAAGTGTACCAAAATCATGCT
This sequence comes from Hecatera dysodea, assembly GCA_905332915.2. Lineage (NCBI taxonomy): Eukaryota > Metazoa > Arthropoda > Insecta > Lepidoptera > Noctuidae > Hecatera > Hecatera dysodea. The sequence continues at coordinate 6,282,287 of HG995299.1, forward strand.
GGATGACAAGATCCTTGAAATGGCTCGGTCCATTCTGGGGACTTCAGACATCCAGGAGCATTGGGCGGTACCCAGTATCAGGTGGGTAAACGGAGTTCCGGGTTGCGGCAAGACAACCTGGGTGGTGAAACACTTCGACGAGGAAAAGGACGTTGTGGCCACCACGACAACTGAAGCTGCCAAAGATCTCAGGGAGAAGCTTGCGCACCGCTTAGGAGACCGAGTAAAGACAAAGGTGCGCACTTTGGCCTCAATCTTAGTAAACGGGTTCAGGAAACAAGAGAAATGCTACCGCCTCACGGTAGACGAGGCTCTTATGAACCATTATGGGGCCATAGTCATCGCAGTAAAGTCGTCTGGAGCAAGCGAGATTGTCCTTATCGGACCATTTTTGGACAGAGTGAACCTATTCGAGTTAAGGTATACCCGTCCATATATGGTGGCTGGCATCACCCAAGAACTCCTCTGCACACATCGCAACTCGATGGATGGGCAGTAACGAGCGTTCTCGCTGATGTTGCTCGCGAACGGTGCTGAATTCCGGGATTCGCAAGGGGCCAGATTTTAGGTTTCTTTATGCCCTTTCAAACGACACCAATCTCGGTCTTCTAGCACCAGGGGTTACGAAGATAACTTGCGGGGGGGTGAGGTAGTCCCGAGGAGGAGGGGGGGAGGGGGAGGTTTCGTGGGGAGACGATAGGCGGTGGGGTCTTGGGGGTTCCCGTGCGGAGGTAAGAGAGGGTGGGGTCTTGGTGGGGGGTCATGGGGTGTCTCGTGGGGAGTTGATGGGTGGTAGGGTCTTGGGAGTGGGGGTCTTGGGGGATCGTCACTCGTGTGGTGGTTTGGAGGTTTAAGTTGGATGGGGTATTCCCAGGTTGGGAGGGGGTGGTTATGAAAAGTAAGGGGGGGGGGGGAAAGCTCGCGAACGGTGCTGAATTCCGGGATTCGCTATGGGCCAGATTTTAGGGCTCTTTATGCCCTTTCAAACGACACCAATCTCGGTCTTCTAGCACCAGGGGTTACGAAGATAACTTGCGGGGGGGTGAGGTAGTCCCGAGGGGGGAGGGGGGGTTTCGTGGGGAGACGATAGGCGGTGGGGTCTTGGGTGGGGGTCTTGGGGGTTCTCGTGCGGAGGTAAGAGAGGGTGGGGTCTTGGTGGGGGGTCATGGGGACTCGTGGGGAGTTGATGGGTGGTGGGGTCTTGGGAGTGAGGTTCTTGGGGGTCTCGTGGGGAGGTGAGGGCTGGTGGGGTCTTGGGGGGGTGTCTTGGGGGGTCTCGTTGGGTAGTGAGGGGTGGTGGGGTCTTGGGAGTGGGGGTCTTGGGGGATCGTCACTCGTGTGGTGGTTTGGAGGTTTAAGTTGGAGGGGGTATTCCCAGGTTGGGAGGGGGTGGTTGTGAAAAGTAAGGGGGGGGGGGCAAAGCTCGCGAACGGTGCTGAATTCCGGGATTCGCTAGGGGCCAGATTTTAGGTTTCTTTATGCCCTTTCAAACAACACCAATCTCGGTCTTCTAGCACCAGGGGTTACGAAGATAACTTGCGGGGGGGTGAGGTAGTCCCGAGGAGGAGGGGGGGAGGGGGAGGTTTCGTGGGGAGACGATAGGCGGTGGGGTCTTGGGTGGGGGTTCTCGTGCGGAGGTAAGAGAGGGTGGGGTCTTGGTGGGGGGTCATGGGGGGTCTCGTGGGGAGTTGATGGGTGGTAGGGTCTTGGGAGTGGGGTTCTTGGCGGGTCTCGTGGGGAGGTGAGGGGACGTGGGGTCTTGGGGGGCGAGTTTTGGGTGGTCTCGTGGGGAGGTGAGGGGTGGTGGGGTCTTGGGGGATCGTCACTCGTGTGGTGGTTTAGAGGTTTAAGTTGGAGGGGGTATTCCCAGGTTGGGAGGGGGTGGTTGAGAAAAGTAAGGGGGGGGGGGGTAAATTGATTAAGGGGGGGTATATAAAAGAGGGGGATTTCCCGGGGGCTGCGGCTGGGTCTTGGGAAGCCAAGTACTTTGAGCCCAAACTCAGGGGGGGTAGGGTGAAGGGTTCAGGAGTTCCCTCTGGACTTACGTATGCGCTGGTGCGGAGCTGGAGCGGATTCTTCACGTCGGTCCGCGTGATGGCTGGTGTGGTAGAATAATTCTTCGGCCGGCTTCGGAGTCTTCACACAAGGCTGATATATTAAAGAAAAGCACGTGGTGACAAAAAGTGTGGTTATACCACGCGGTTTGAGGTTGTTTTTTGGTAATAACCTCGTGCTTTTTGGCGATCTTGGTACCTTTATGTCTTTATTGGTTTCCCTCCGATTTCCAAGATTCTTACGCCTTTGAATTTGCCTTCGCCTCCTCTCTCTGGGTGAATGTGGGACAGGTAATCCGACTACGCAAAGGGGTTGAAAGAAGGGGGTCGATAAGGGTTGAATAGGGTTGAGTTTTTTGGCCATATACTCATCCAGACACCTTCTATACAACCCCGAAGACCATTTTTCTCTAGAATGTCAGGTTTCTGAGATACGCAAAGGGGTTGAAACAAGGGGGTTGAAAAGGGTTGAATTTTTTTTGGCCATATATTCATCCAGATGCCCTCTATACAACCCCGAAAACCATTTATCTCTACAATATCAGGTTTCTGAAATATGCCAAGGGGTTGAAACAAGGGGGATGAAAAGGGTTGAATAGGGTTGAATATTTTATTCGTCATATACTCATCCAGATACCTTCTATACAACCCCGAAGTCCATTTTTCTCTACAATGTCAAGTTTCTGAGATACGCAAAGGGGTTGAAAGTAGGGCGTTGAAAAGGATTGAATAGGGTTGAATTTTTTAGTGGCCATATACTCATCCAGACACCTTCTATGCAACCCCGAAAACCATTTTTCTCTACAATGTCAGGTTTTCGAGATATGCCAAGGGGTTGAAACAAGGGGGTTGAAAAGGGTTGAATAGGGTTGAATTTTTTTTTGCCATATATTCATCCAGATGCCCTCTATACAATCCCGAAAACCATTTATCTCTACAATATCAGGTTTCTGAAATATGCAAAGGGGTTGAAACAAAGGGGTTGAAAAGGGTTAAATAGGGTTGAATATTTTATTCGTCATATACTCATCCAGATACCCTCTATACAACCCCGAAGTCCATTTTTTTCTACAATGTCAAGTTTCTGAGATACGCAAAGGGGTTGAAACAAGGGGGTTGAAAAGGGTTGAATAGGGTTGAATTTTTTACTGGCTATATACTCATCTAGACACCCTCTATACAACCCCGAAAACCATTTTTCTCTAGAATGTCAAGTTTCTGAGATACGCAAAGGGGTTGGAACAAGGGGGTTGAATAGGGTTGATTTTTTTATTGGCCATATACTCACCCAGATACCCTCTATACAACCCCGAAAACCATTTTTCTCTACAATGTCAGGTTTCCGAGATATGCCAAGGGGTTGAAACAAGGGGGTTGAAAAGGGTTGAATAGGGTTGAATTTTTTACTGGCTATATACTCATCCAGACACCCTCTATACAACCCCGAAAACCATTTTTCTCTAGAATGTCAGGTTACTGAGATACGCAAAGGGGTTGAAACAAGGGGGTTGAAAAGGGTTGAATAGGTTTGATTTTTTTATTGGCCATATACTCACCCAGATACCCTCTCTACAACCCCGAAGACCATTTTTCTCTAAAATGTCAGATTTCTGAGATACGCAAAGGGGTTGTAAAAAGGGGGTTGAAAAGGGGTAATTTTTTTTTTCGTTTTATACTCGACCAGACACCCTCTATACAACCCCGAAAACCATTTTTCTCTTCGACGTCAGGTTTCCGAGATAAGCAATGGGGTTGAAAGAAGGGGGTTGAAAAGGGGTAGTTTCAGATTTTTCCCATACTCACCCCGACACCTTCTATACAACCCCATAAAAAGTTTTTCCCTCCTAGCACGGGAAGTGGGAGAACAATTATGTCAATCAATCAATCAATCAGTCAATCAGTCAATCAGTGAGTGGTTTTTTAATTGTATATAATATAATAATAATAACTAGTATTTCGCTTGGGGGCGCGAGTTGCAAGCAACCCGCGGTGTCTTTTTAGTATTTTTTGACTAACAATTATTATTTCCCTGTGAAAATAATAATTTGTGTCAGGTTTCTGAGATACGCAAAGGGGTTGAAAGAAGGGGGTTGAAAAGGGTTGAATTTTTTATTGGCCATATACTCATCCAGACACCCTCTTTACAACCCCGAAGACCATTTTTCTTAAGAATGCCAGGTTTCTGAGATACGCAAAGGGGTTGAAGGAAGGGGGTTGAAAAGGGTTGATTTTTTATTGGCCATATACTCATCCAGACACCCTCTATACAACCCCGAAGACCATTTTTCTCTTCGACGTCAGGTTTCTGAGATACGCAAAGGGGTTGTAAAAAGGGGGTTGAAAAGGGGTAGTTTTTTTTTCGTTTTCTACTCATCCAAACACTCTCTATACAACCCCGAAAACCATTTTTCTCTTCGACGTCAGGTTTCTGAGATAAGCAATGGGGTTGAAAGAAGGGGGTTGAAAAGGGGTAGTTTCAGATTTTTCCCATACTCACCCCGACACCTTCTATACAACCCCATAAAAAGTTTTCCCCTCCTAGCACGGCAAGTGGGAGAACAATTATGTCAATCAGTCAGTCAATCAGTGGTTTTTTAATTATATATAATATAATAATAACTAGTATTTCGCTTGGGGGCGCGAGTTGCAAGCAACCCGCGGTGTCTTTTTAGTATTTTTGACTAACAATTATTATCTCTACAATGTCAGATTTCTGAGTTACGCAAAGGGGTTGAAAGAAGGGGGTTGAAAAGGGTTGAATTTTTTTTGGCCATATATTCATCCAGATGTCCTCTATACAACCCCGAAGACCATTTTTCTCTACAATGTCAGGTTTCTGAGTTACGCAAAGGGGTTGAAAGAAGAGGGTTGAAAAGGGTTGAATTTTTATTGGCCATATACTCACCCAGATACCCTCTATACAACCCCGAAAACCATTTTTCTCTACAATGTCAGGTTTCCGAGATATGCCAAGGGGTTGAAACAAGGGGGTTGAAAAGGGTTGAATAGGGTTGAATTTTTTATTGGCCATATACTCATCTAGATACCCTCTATATAACCCCGAAAACCATTTTTCTCTTCAATGTCAAGTTTCTGAGATACGCAAAGGGGTTGAAACAAGGGGGTTGAAAAGGGGTAGTTTTTTTTTCGTTTTCAACTCATCCAAACACCCTCTATACAACCCCGAAAACCATTTTTCTCTTCGACGTCAGGTTTCTGAGATAAGCGATGGGGTTGAAAGAAGGGGGTTGAAAAGGGTTGAATAGGGTTGAATTTTTTATTGGCCATATACTCACCCAGATACCCTCTATACAACCCCGAAAACCATTTTTCTCTAAAATGTCAGATTTCTGAGATACGCAAAGGGGTTGTAAAAAGGGGTTGAAAAGGGGTAATTATTTTTTTCGTTTTATACTCATCCAAACACCCTCTATACAACCCCGAAAACCATTTTTCTCTTTGACGTCAGGTTTCCGAGATAAGCAATGGGGTTGAAAGAAGGGGGTTGAAAAGGGGTAGTTTCAGATTTTTCCCATACTCACCCCGACACCTTCTATACAACCCCATAAAAAGTTTTCCCCTCCTAGCACGGCAAGTGGGAGAACAATTATGTCAATCAGTCAATCAGTGAGTGGTTTTTTAATTATATATAATATAATAATAATAATAACTAGTATTTCGCTTGGGGGCGCGAGTTGCAAGCAACCCGCGGTGTCTTTTTGGTATTTTTAGTAACAATTATTATCTCTACAATGTCAGATTTCTGAGTTACGCAAAGGGGTTGAAAGAAGGGGGTTGAAAAGGGTTGAATTTTTTATTCGTCATTTTCTCATCGAAACAACCCTCTATACAACCCCGAAAACCATTTTTCTCTACGTTGTCAGATTTCTGAGTTACGCAAAGGGGTTGTAAAAAGGGGGTTGAAAAGGGTTGAATAGGGTTGAATTTTTTTTGGCCATATTTTCATGAAGACACCCTCTACACAACCCCGAAGACCATTTTTCTCTACAATGTCAAGTTTCTGAGATACGCAAAGGGGTTGAAAGTAGGGGGTTGAAAAGGGTTGAATAGGGTTGAATTTTTTATCGGCCATATACTCATCCAAACACCCTCTATACAACCCCGAAATTCATTTTTCTCTAAAATGTCAGGTTTCTGAGATACGCAAAGGGGTTGAAAGAAGAGGGTTGAAAAGGGGTAATTTTTTTTTCGTTTTTTACTCACCCAGACACCCTCTATACAACCCCGAAAACCATTTTTCTCTTCGACGTCAGGTTTCTGAGATAAGCAATGGGGTTGAAAGAAGGGGGTTGAAAAGGGGTAGTTTCAGATTTTTCCCATACTCACCCCGACACCTTCTATACAATCCCATAAAAAGTTTTTCCCTCCTAGCACGGCAAGTGGGAGAACAATTATGTCAATCAGTCAGTGGTTATTTAATTGTATATAATATAATAATAACTAGTATTCCGCTTGGGGGCGCGAGTTGCGAGCAACTCGCGGTGTCTTTTTAGTATTTTTTGACTAACAACAAAGGGGTTGAAAGTAGGGGGTTGAAAAGGGTTGAATTTTTATTGACCATATACTCATCTAAATACCTTTTATACAACCCCGAAAACCATTTTTCTCTACAATGTCAGGTTTCTGAGATACGCAAGGGGGTTGAAAGAAGGGGGTTGAAAAGGGTTGATTTTTTTATTCGTCATATACTCATCCAGGTACCCTCTATACAACCCCGAAAACCATTTTTCTCTAGAATGTCAGGTTTCTGAGATACGCAAGGGGGTTGAAAGAAGGGGGTTGAAAAGGGTTGATTTTTTTATTGGCCATATACTCAACCATATACCCTCTATACAACTCCGAAAACCATTTTTCTCTACAATGTCAGGTTTCTGAGATATGCCAAGGGGTTGAAAGAAGGGGGTTGAAAAGGGTTGAAGAGGGTTGAATTTTTTATTTGTCTTATACTCATCCAGATACCCTCTGAACAACCCCGAAAACCATTTTTCTCTAAAATGTAACATTTCTGAGATACGCAAAGGGGTTGTAAAAAGGGGGTTAAAAATCGGTAATTTTTTTTTCGTTTTATACTCATCCGAACACCCTCTATACAACCCCGAAAACCATTTTTCTCTTCGACATCAGGTTTCTGAGATAAGCAATGGGGTTGAAAGAAGGGGGTTGAAAAGGGGTAGTTTCAGATTTTTCCCATACTCACCCCGACACCTTCTATACAACCCCATAAAAAGTTTTCCCCTCCTGGCACGGGAAGTGGGAGAACAATTATGTCAATCAGTGAGTGGTTTTTTAATTATATATAATATAATAACTAGTATTTCGCTTGGGGGCGCGAGTTGCAAGCAACTCGCGGTGTCTTTTTAGTATTTTTTGACTAACAATTATTATTTCTCTGTGAAAATACGCAAAGGGGTTGAAAGAAGGGGGTTGAAAACGGTTAAATAGGGTTTGAATTTTGATTCGCCATATACTCACCCAGATACCCTCTATACAACCGCGCAGTCCATTTTTCTCTAAAATGTCAGTTTTCTGAGATACGCAAAGGGGTTGAAACAATGGGGTTGAAAAGGGTTGAATATTTCATTCATCATATACTCATCCAAACACTCTATACAACCTCGAAAACTATTTTTCTCTACTATGTCAGGTTTCTGAGATACGCAAAGGGGTTGAAAAGGGTTGAATTTTTTAATCGCCATATACTTGTCCAAATACCCTCCATACAAACCTGAAAACCGTTTTGCTCTACTATGTCTGGTTTCTGAGATACGCAAAGGTATTGAATAAAACAATCCATACATGCTCTGTGTGACACAGATGTTCACAGAACTGTATTTGTTCATAAACTGTATCTCAAAGTGTGTGTATCCTAGAAACTAAGATGTATTTTTGCATGCAAAATAAAATAAGCTTATTATTATTATTATTATCAGTTATCTTTTTTTTCTCAGCTCTATTTTGGCTGGTTTTTACCACATTTACGGACCAAGCCAAGTAAATGTAGCGTGTGGTGCGTTTAATGGATTGTGTGATGAGGTCCTACTTCGTTGTCATCTATCTGCATACATTTTCTGATAATTCTGCATGTATTTAGAATCGCAGCCTTTTGCAATGTTATGTAGAGGGTTTCTGTAAGATCTAATAATTTTAAACTATGGAGGAGATAATTTGGGATAACAACCGTGGTGGAAAGTACTATTGGAACTACACATACTTTTTCTTGACGCCAGATTCTCATAACTTCATCTTTGAGTTCTGCGTATTTACTTATTTTTTCAGTGATCGTCTTCTGAATGTTATGTGTATTGGGGATTGCAATGTCTATCAAATAAGTTATTTTATTTATTCTATCCTGTAATGTTATATTCGGTCTATTATAATGTATGGTTCTGTCGGTGAGAATGGCACGGTCGTAGTAGAGCTTATGTGTAGTACTTTCTAAAATGGTTTGTGGTGTATAGTTGTAGTAAGGGGTTTTAGTGTTTTGAATGAGTGCGTGTTTGAGAGCTAGTTTTTAATAGATGACGTTTGCTACTTGGTTATGCCTATGAGTGTAATCGGTCTGCGTGAGTGTTGTGCAGGCGCCAGTAATATGCTGAATGGTTTCAGGTTGGGTGTGACACTTGCGACATTTATCGTTTGTTACTGTAGGGTCTTTAATTATATATTTTCTGTAAAAAAAAATTGTGTTAATGATCTGTTATTATTATTATTTCCTTTATTCATTACATAAATACATATAAATTACATTTTTAAATATTAAAATACAATTATATAAAAATAATTAAAAATATAAAAAATAGTAGCCCACCGGTATCGGGAACAGGGTCCAAGCTACCGGCGGTCAGGGCCCCAGAGAGAGGAACCTCCTAACAATGCGAGCCGTGTCCAGAAGTACCGCTTTCTGGATCAAGCCCTTGATCCAGCTGCCTAAAGAGAGCCTCTTAAGGTGTTGGTCGAGGCTCTTGGCTATTAAGCCATTGACGGAAACGTCTATCGGTACAATGATTGCTGAATCCACATCCCACATGTCGACAACCTCGCGAGCCAAGTCATTTAATTTGCTTATCTCTCTCGGCTTTCACGAGGTTCTCGTCATGTGGAACAGAAATGTCTACAATCATTGCACGCCTCACGATTCGGTCCACCACCACTATATCAGGCTTATTGGCAACAATAGTCCTGTCAGTGATGATGGACCGATCCCAGTACAATGTGATATTGCCATTATCGAGAACTGGGTCGGGCACATACCTGTAGTACGGCACCTCCGATTCCACAAGTGAGTAGTTTAGAGCAAATTGCTGGTGGATAATCCTGGCTACGAGGTTGTGCCTATGCAAATACTCTCAATACTTATTATTGTTATTATGTAATCCCGAAGACCATTTTTCTCTACAATGTCAAGTTTCTGAGATACGCAAAGGGGTTGAAAGTAGGGGGTTGAAAAGGGTTGAATTTTTTATTGGCCATATACTCATACAGACACCTTTTATACAACCCAGAATACCATTTTTCTCTAAAATGTCAGATTTCTGAGATACGCAAAGGGGTTGAAAGAAGGGGGTTGAAAAGGGTTGATTTTTTTATAGTCCATATACTCACCTAGATACCCTCTATACAACCCCGAAAACTATTTTTCTCTACGATGTCAGCTTTCTGAGATGGGTCTACCCTTTATAGCAGAACTTTTAATGTCATAATATTATTTTGCATAACAACGGATAGCATAATCTTCACTTCGCAGAAAATTGTTTGGTGTACCCTCATTTATCGTACATTAAAAAGTCATAATTTTGTAAGTCAGAATCATCTTTAGACATAAATTTCATATCTATAATGATTAAAAAGTAGAACCATCTTATCGCAGAAAGTTCACAGTCAGAATTGTCTTTTGGCAAACATTTCATATCGGTAGTCATTAAAAGGCAGAACTGGCATATTTCCGAAAGTTAACAGAATCATCTTTTGTCATACATTTTGACATCCATAAATAGAAAGACACATCTGTTATATTACAGAAAATTCAGTTACAATAATTTTGCATTTCTTACCAGAACAATAAAATTTGTACAAGCAAGCATGCAGCATGCAAGCAAGCACGCAGCATGCAAGCAAGCAAGCAGCATGCAAGCAAGCATGCAGCATGCAAGCAAGCAAGCAACATGCAGCATGCATGGTTTCTGTCACGGCTACGGCGCTGCGCGGTTCCGGCGGTCCCACGCGAGTTTATCGTTGCAGATGGGTTTAACGCTCACCACCGCAGCTTCGGCTTGCGGCCCGGCTTCGCCGGCCAGCCTCAGCCGCGGCGGCGAGTGTTACAACCACCTGCTCCTCAAATCGCGGGCCGCCTCACCGCCTCCGCACCTTCGTGGTTTTAAATTACACTCTAGGGGTAGGGCAGACAAGACTACATGGAGTCGGTTTTGCAGCGATTCGTTTCAGTCACTAAATTTTTAGTAAAAAGCGTTTACTGTTAAGACAATGTTTAAATTTTAATATACCTAAGATTAGATACAAATGCTTGTTTTATGGAAATGGTTAAATAGATTCATCCCAGGTGAAATTCTGCCATCTTCATAGTATGCCAAGTGAAATTTATTATGCAAAATGATCGTTGTTCCAAGTAAACATTGTGCTAAACGAAATTATGCGATGTTTTAACAATGCTAAAGGTAATTATGCCAAATAAAATTCTGCCATCCTAATAGTATGCCATTGTAAATTCAGGCATATAAATATTCGGCCAAACAATAGTTATACTAAATATTTTTTATGCCTTACAAATACTCGTTTAAAAAAGATTATGCCAAGTGTGTTATGCCAAGTAAAATTCGGAGCAACAAGATTCTGCCAGATAGAGGGAACCCTTCTGAGATACGCAAAAGGGTTTTTTTTTATTTACAGTTCATTACCGCGGACTTGGTGGTCCGCGCCTTTTTTTACAGGTTAAACTTGTTTAGATTTTTTTTTTACATTACATATAGTATGTGCTTCCACATAGGACACTTTTCCTTAATCTACGCACAAGTTATTCCTGTGAGCATACAATAAAAGCATTTCGTAGCTTATGGTCTATGTGAGTCCATCATTTCTTTTTGTTTTTTTGTTCTTTGTGTTTTTTTTTTGTTTTTTTTTTTTTAATGTTTATTTTTGTTTTTTTTTTTTATATGTATAATCTTCAGACTTTTTGTTCTAAATTACTTATTACTATATTAGTTAAAACACGGATGTTTTGACACACTTAAAAAAAATGGATATACATAAAGGGGTGATGCATGGCAGTTTGAGCCGGCCTAGAGCCCGAATACCTATCTCACCTGGCCTTGCAGCTCTGATCAACGGAAGCACCAGCAAAACGACCATAAAAGGTAGCAAGTATGCTGCACTGCCCCAAATGGTAGTTGCCACTCACCGATGCCGTATAATGCGAACCAAAGGGAAGACGATCGCATTATTCGAGTGGAGAGAGGAGACTCCATTTGCCCAGGCGAGCTTACTGCTCCAACAAATCAGAGAGGCAGGAGAACACACGGTCACAGCCCGCACTATAAGTATTGACGCGGTGGTGGTCGGAGGGGAAAGAGGAGACGTTGCAGACCGCATCGGCTGTTTAAAAGCCTCAGAACAGCATGAGTTAGTCGTCTATGAGGACAGAGGGGAAAGTTTGAGCTTTCTCAGAGCCCCAAGAGACCCAACAGCCAGCGCGACGAGCTCCAGAACGAGTCCGGCCACTCAAAGTGGATCCGAGAGGGCCCAGGAGAAGGCAGCCGCCGAAAAAGCTGCAAAGGAGCAGAGCAAAACTACCAGCCCAGAGGACCAAGCCCGGTCGAGGAGTCGCCTGAAAGCAATCGGCACTTTCCTCAGTTCTCTACTCCCTAGCACCAGCCACAAATCACAAGCTGATAAGCAGGGGGAAGCAGTGGAGAGGTTCTTCAGAAAAACACCAAGAAAACCATCACCAAAGAAGCCCACACCAACAAGAGCCGACAAAGGGCATGTTATCCCACCGACCCTCGCAGCCAATTCAGGCACTACGGACCACGTGAAGAGCGCTTTCCTCGAGTACATAGCAATCGTGAGAACGACCAGAGACGTTAATCTCATGACAATGACATGCAAGAAGATCCTGCAGACCTTCCAGAGAAACACTGAAGGACTGCTAAGGGTAATTACTGCTCGAGGAGGCCGAGGTGGCCGTATACGACAACGTCAAATCTCAAGTCATCATAGGAGAAATGACGGGGTCGTATAAGGCAGCTTTCAGCGCGGAGAGTGGCTTTGTGACCCTGTACGAGGAGGAAACGGAGCGCTCAGGCAAAATAAAATTCAGAGCACCGAACACCGACCCGATACTGATTACCGCCAAGTGTACCAAAATCATGCTGGATGACAAGATCCTTGAAATGGCTCAGTCCATTCTGGGGACTTCAGACATCCAGGAGCATTGGGCGGTACCCAGTATCAGGTGGTGAAACACTTCGACGAGGAAAAGGATGTTGTGGCAACCACGACAACTGAAGCTGCCAAAGATCTCAGGGAGAAGCTTGCGCACCGCTTAGGAGACCGAGTAAAGACAAAGGTGCGCACTATGGCCTCAATCTTAGTAAACGGGTTCAGGAAACATGAGAAATGCTACCGCCTCACGGTAGACGAGGCTCTTATGAACCACTTTGGGGCCATAGTCATCGCTGTAAAGTTGTCTGGAGCAAGCGAGATTGTCCTTATCGGACCATTTTTGGACAGAGTGAACCTATTCGAGTTAAGGTATACCCGTCCATATATGGGGTCACCCAGGAACTCCTCTGCACAAATCGAACCCGATGGATGGGCAGTAACGCGCGTTCTCGCTGATGTTGCTCGCAAACGGTGCTGAATTCCGGGATTCGCTAGGGGCCAGATTTTAGGGCTCTTTATGCCCTTTCAAACGACACCAATCTCGGTCTTCTAGCACCAGGGGTAACGAAGATAACTTGCGGGGGGGTGAGGTAGTCCCGAGAGGGGTGGGGGGAGGGGGAGGTTTCGTGGGGAGACGATAGGCGGTGGGGTCTTGGGTGGGGGTCTTGGGGGGTCTCGTGCGGAGGTAAGATGGGCTGGGGTCTTGGTGGGGGGTCATGGGGGGTCTCGTGGGGAGTTGATGGGTGGTGGGGTCTTGGGAGTGGGGGTCTTGGGGGGTCTCGTGGGGAGGTGAGGGTGGTGGGGTCTTGGGAGTACGGGGTCTTGGGGGTTCGTCACTCGTGTGGTGGTTTGGAGGTTTAAGTTGGAGGGGGTATCCCCAGGTTGGGAGGGGGTGGTTGAGAAAAGTAAGGGGGGGGTAAAGCTCGCGAACGGTGCTGAATTCCGGGATTCGCTAGGGGCCAGATTTTAGGGCTCTTTATGCCCTTTCAAATGACACCAATCTCGGTCTTCTAGCACCAGGGGTTACGAAGATAACTTGCGGGGGGGTGAGGTAGTCCCGAAGGGGGAGGGGGGAGGGGGAGGTTTCGTGGGGAGACGATAGGCGGTGGGGTCTTGGGGGGTCTCGTGCGGAGGTTAGAGTGGGTGGGGTCTTGGTGGGGGCCATGGGGGGTCTCGTAGGGAGGTGAGGGGTGGTGGGGTCTTGGGAGTGGGGGTCTTGGGGGATCGTCACTCGTGTGGTGGTTTGGAGGTTTAAGTTGGAGGGGGTATCCCCAGGTTGGGAGGGGGTGGTAATGAAAAGTAAGGGGGGGGGTAAAGCTCGCGAACGGTGCTGAATTCCGGGATTCGCTAGGAGCCAGACTTTAGGGCTTTTTATGCCCTTTCAGACGACACCAATCTCGGTCTTCTAGCACCAGGGGTTACGAAGATAACTTGCGGGGGGGTGAGGTAGTCCCGAGGGGGGGGGGGGAAGGGGGAGGTTTCGTGGGGAGACGATAGGCGGTGGGGTCTTGGGTGGGAGTCTTGGGGGGTCTCGTGCGGAGGTAAGAGGGGGTGGGGTCTTGGGGGGTCTCGTGGGGAGGTGATGGGTGGTCGGGTCTTGGGGGTGGGGGTCTTGAGGGATCGTCACGTGTGGTGGTTTGGAGGTTTAAGTTGGAGGGGGTGTTCCCAGGTTGGAAGGGGGTGGTTGTGAAAAGTAAGGGGGGGGTAAAGCTCGCGAACGGTGCTGAATTCCGGGATTCGCTTGGAGCCAGATTTTAGGGCTCTTAATGCCCTTTCAAACGACACCAATCTCGGTCTTCTAGCACCAGGGGTTACGAAGATAACTTGCGGGGGTGTGAGGTAGTCCCGAGGGGGGAGGGGGAGGTTTCGTGGGGAGACGATAGGCGGTGGGGTCTTGGGGGGTCTCGTGCGGAGGTTAGAGTGGGTGGGGTCTTGGTGGGGGGTCTTGGGGGTCTCGTGGGGTAGGGTGAAGGGTTCAGGAGTTCCCTCAGGACTTACTTATGCGCTGGTGCGGAGCTGGAGCGGATTCTTCACGTCGGTCCGCGTGATGGCTTGTGTGGTAGAATAATTCTTCGGCCGGCTTTCGAGTCTTCACACAAGGCTGATATATTAAAGAAAAGCACGTGGTGACAAAAAGTGTGGATACCACGCGGTTTGAGGTTGTTTTTTGGTAATAACCTCGTGCTTTTTGGCAATCTTGGTACCTTTATGTCTTTATTGGTTTCCCTCCGATTTCCAAGATTCTTACGCCGTTGAATTTGCCTTCGCCTCCTCTCTCTGGGTAAATGTGGGAGAGGTAATCCGACTACGCAAAGGGGTTGAAAGAAGGGGGTCGATAAGGGTTGAATAGGGTTGAATTTTTTATTGGTCGTATACTCATCCAGATACCCTCTATACAACCCCGAAGACCATTTTTCTCTAAAATGTCAGGTTTCTGAGATACGCAAAGGGGTTGAAACAAGGGGGTTGAAAAGGATTGAATAGGGTTGAATTTTTTAGTGGTCATATACTCATATAGACACCTTCTATACAACCCCGAAAACCATTTTTCTCTACAATGTCAGGTTTCCGAGATATGCCAAGGGGTTGAAACAAGGGGGTTGAAAAGGATGGAATAGGGTTGAATTTTTTACTGGCTATATACTCATCCAGACACCCTCTATACAACCCCGAAAACCATTTTTCTCTAGAATGTCAGGTTTCTGAGATACGCAAAGGGGTTGAAACAAGGGGGTTGAATAGGGTTGATTTTTTTATTGGCCATATACTCACCCAGATACCCTCTATACAACCCCGAAAACCATTTTTCTCTACAATGTCAGGTTTCCGAGATATGCCAAGGGGTTGAAACAAGGGGGTTGAAAAGGGTTGAATAGGGTTGAATTTTTTACTGGCTATGTACTCATCCAGACACCCTCTATACAACCCCGAAAACCATTTTTCTCTAGAATGTCAGGTTTCTGAGATACGCAAAGGGGTTGAAACAAGGGGGTTGAAAAGGGTTGAATAGGTTTGATTTTTTTGTTGGCCATATACTCACCCAGATACCCTCTCTACAACCCCGAAGACCATTTTTCTCTAAAATGTCAGATTTCTGAGATACGCAAAGGGGTTGTAAAAAGGGGGTTGAAAAGGGGTAATTTTTTTTTTCGTTTTATACTCGACCAGACACCCTCTATACAACCCCGAAAACCATTTTTCTCTTCGACGTCAGGTTTCCGAGATAAGCAATGGGGTTGAAAGAAGGGGGTTGAAAAGGGGTAGTTTCAGATTTTTCCCATACTCACCCCGACACCTTCTATACAACCCCATAAAAAGTTTTTCCCTCCTAGCACGGGAAGTGGGAGAACAATTGTGTCAATCAGTCAGTCAATCAATCAGTCAGTGGTTTTTTAATTGTATATAATATAACTAGTATTTCGCTTGGGGGCGCGAGTTGCAAGCAACCCGCGGTGTCTTTTTAGTATTTTTTGACTAACAACAAAGGGGTTGAAAAGGGTTGAATTTTTATTGGCCATATACTCATCTAAATACCCTTTATACAACCTCGAAAACTATTTTTCTCTACTATGTCAGATTTCTGAGATACGCAAAGGGGTTGAAACAAGGGGGTTGAAAAGGGTTGATTTTTTATTGGCCATATACTCATCCAGATACCCTCTATATAACCCCGAAAACCATTTTTCTCTACAATGTCAAGTTTCTGAGATACGCAAAGGGGTTGAAAGTAGGGGGTTGAAAAGGGTTGAATTTTTTTTTGGCCATATATTCATCCAGATACCTTCTATACAACCCCGAAGACCATTTTTCTCTACAATGACAAGTTTCTGAGATACGCAAAGGGGTTGAAAGTAGGGGGTTGAAAAGGGTTGAATTTTTTAGTGGCCATATACTCATCCAAACACCCGCTATACAACCCCGAAAACCATTTTTCTCTACCATGTCAGGTTTCTGAGATATGCCAAGGGGTTGAAACAAGGGGGTTGAAAAGGGTTGAATAGGGTTGATTTTTTTATTGGCCATATACTCATCCAGACACCCTCTATACAACCCCGAAATCCATTTTTCTCTACAAAGTCAAGTTTCCGAGATACGCAAAGGGGTTGAAAGAAGGGGGTTGAAAAGGGTTGATTTTTTATTGGCCATATACTCACCCAGATACCCTCTATACAACCCCGAAAACCATTTTTCTCTACAATGTCAGGTTTCTGAGATATGTCAAGGGGTTGAAATAAGGGGGTTGAAAAGGGTTGAATAGGGTTGAATTTTTTATTAGCCATATACTCACCTAAATACCCTTTATACAACCTCGAAAACTATTTTTCTCTACAATGTCAAGTTTCTGAGATACGCAAAGGGGTTGAAAGTAGGGGGTTGAAAAGGGTTGAATAGGGTAGAATTTTTTATTGGCCATATACTCATCCAGATACCCTCTATACAACCCCGAAAACCATTTTTCTCTAAAATGTCAGATTTCTGAGATACGCAAAGGGGTTGTAAAAAGGGGGTTGAAAAGGGGGTAATTTTTTTTTCGTTTTATACTCACCCAGACACCCTCTATACAACCCCGAAAACCATTTTTCTCTTCGCCGTCAGGTTTCTGAGATAAGCAATGGGGTTGAAAGAAGGGGGTTGAAAAGGGGTAGTTTCAGATTTTTCCCATACTCACCCCGACACCTTCTATACAACCCCATAAAAAGTTTTCCCCTCCTAGCACGGCAAGTGGGAGAACAATTGTGTCAATCAGTCAGTCAATCAATCAGTAAATCAGTCAGTGGTTTTTTAATTGTATATAATATAATAATAATAACTAGTATTTCGCTTGGGGGCGCGAGTTGCAAGCAACTCGCGGTGTCTTTTTTAGTATTTTTTTACTAACAATTATTATTTCTCTGTGAAAATACGCAAAGGGGTTAAAAGAAGGGGGTTGAAAACGGTTAAATAGGGTTGAATTTTGATTCGCCATATACTCACCCAGATGCCCTCTATACAACCCCGAAGACCATTTTTCTCTAAAATGTCAAGCTTCTGGGTTACGCAAAGGGGTTGAAACAAGGGGGTTGAAACAAGGGGGTTGAAACAAGGGGGTTGAAAAGGGTTTAATAGGGTTGATTTTTTTATTGGCCATATACTCACCCAGATACCCTGCTGCCTGTTTCTGCTATAATGACGATATCGTCTGCAAATCGCAAGTGAGAGATGTACTCGCCATTGATGTTAAATGCCACGTTCTTTCCAGTTCAGCGTCTTGAACATATCCTCCATTGCATTAGTGAACAATTTCGGGGAAATAACATCCCCTTGTCTCACTCCTCGATGCAACGGTATGGTACTTGTTTGCTGATTCTGTACTTGAACGGACATGGTGGCGGCCTCGTAGAGACATCTCATCACTTGGATGTATCGCCAGTTTACTTGGCAGCGCTGCAGGGACTCCAGAACAGACCAGATTTCAACAGAGTCAAAGGCCTTTTCATAGTCCACAAATGCTAGACACAGGGGCTGATTGTACTCTTCGGTCTTCTGTATAATCTGCCGCACTGTGTGGATGTGGTCTATGGTGCCATATCCGCTCCGAAACCCAGCCTGCTACGGTTCGTGATCACTCTTGAAAACAGCTTATAGACGTGGCTTAAAAGGGATATGGGTCGATAGTTCTTCAACAGGGTCTTGTTTCCCTTTTTGAAGAACAAAACGACCACACTTCTACTCCACGCCTCTGGAGTTCTCCCTTCAAATAGGACAGCGATAAAAAGCTTCTGGAGCTCCCTAAGTACGGGGTTACCTCCAGCTTTCAGCAGCTCTGTGGTAACGCCGTCTTCTCCAGGGGCTTTTCCATTTTTAAGCTGCCCAAGAGCGATCTCGATTTCGCCAATACTGACTTCTGGCAGGTCTTCGGTGAAATGGCGTGTCAATGTGGCTCTAAGACCCTCATTTTCGGGATCAGGACGAGATGCATGTGATGCGTATAACCGGCTATAGAAGTCCTCCACTTCCGAAAGGACTGCTGGCTTCGAAGAAACGAATTCTCCACTTGCTGTGGTCAACTTCGTCAGGTGGCTTCTTCCGAGAGATTGTACGAACACCTTTGACCCCCGATTCTGCTCGATTGCTCTTTCAACCGAAAGAGCATTGTCGCGTCGTACGTGTTTGTTGATCTCTCGGTTTAGAAACCGCTTTGCCGACGAAGCGGTGGGTGGGTTTTCACGTCGTTCCTTCATTAGCCCTAAAGTTCCTTCTGAAAGCTTGGACTTCTTGCCCTTACGCTGCATATCACAGAATCTCATACCTTCTTCCCTGAGGATCCGAGTCACATTTTCGAGGTTCTGGTTTACGTCTGTTGTGGTTTCCACGGCAGCGAATCGGTTTACCAGGTTTGCCTGGAACGTTTCAGATCCTGCCATGGTTTAGAGCAGTTGGTCGGAGTCTGGACTTCATCAGCTAGACACGTTCGGCCTTGAAGTTAATATTCAGAGAGCCTCGTACAAGTCGGTGATCGCTACCGGTATTGAACCTATTGATCACGGAGACGTCTCTGAATATATGCCTCTTGTCCGTTATGATGAAGTCGATCTCATTTTTGGTCATAGTGTCGGGGCTTTGCCACGTCCACTTCCTAACATACACTATACAACCTCGAAAACTATTTTTCTCTACTATGTCAGGTTTCTGAGATACGCAAAGGGGTTGAAAAGGGTTGTATTTTTTAATCCATAAATACATAAATACTTGTCCAAATACCCTCCATACAAACCTGAAAACCGTTTTGCTCTACTATGTCAGGTTTCTGAGATACGCAAAGGGGTTGAATAAAACAATCCATACATGCTCTGTGTGACACAGATATTCACAGAACTGTATTTGTTCATAAACTGTATCTCAAAGTGTGTGTATCCTAGAAACTAAGATGTATTTTTGCATGCAAAATAAAATAAACATTATTATTATTATCAGTTATCTTTTTTTTTCTCAGCTCTATTTTGGCTGGTTTTTACAACATTTACGGGCCAAGCCAAGTAAATGTAGCGTGTGTGCGTTTAATGGATTGTGTGATGAGGTCCTAGGTACTTCGTTGTCATCTATCTGCATACATTTTCTGACAATTCTGCATGTATTGAGAATCGCAGCCTTTTGCAATGTTTTGTAGAGGGTTTCTGTAAGATCTAATAATTTTAAACTATGGAGGAGATAATTTGGGATAACAACCGTGGTGGAAAGTACTATTGGCACTACATATACTTTTTCTTGACGCCAGATTCTCATAACTTCATCTTTGAGTTCTGCGTATTTACTTATTTTTTCAGTGATCGTCTTCTGAATGTTATGTGTATTGAAATAAGTTATTTTATTTATTTTATCCTGTAATGTTATATTCGGTCTATTATAATGTATGGTTCTGTCGGTGAGAATGCCACGGCCGTAGTAGAGCTTATGTGTAGTACTTTCTAAAATGGTTTGTGGTGTATAGTTGTAGTAAGGGGTTTTAGTGTTTTGAATGAGTGCGTGTTTGAGAGCTAGTTTTTGATGGATGACGTTTGCTACTTGGTTATGCCTATGAGTGTAATCGGTCTGCGTGAGTGTTGTGCAGACGCCAGTAATATGCTGAATGGTTTCAGGTTGGGTGTGACACTTGCGACATTTATCGTTTGTTACTGTAGGGTCTTTAATTATATATTTTCTGTAAAAAACATTGTGTTAATGATCTGTTATTATTATTATTATTTCCTTTATTCATTACATAAATACACATAAATTACATTTTTAAATATTAAAATACAAAAAATATTTAAAAATATAAAAAATAGTAGCCCACCGGTATCGGGAACAGGGTCCAAGCTACCGGCGGTCAGGGCCCCAGAGAGAGGAACCTCCTAACAATGCGAGCCGTGTCCAGAAGTACCGCTTTCTGGATCAAGCCCTTGATCCAGCTGCCTAAAGAGAGCCTCTTAAGGTGTTGGTCGAGGCTCTTGGCTATTAAGCCATTGACGGAAACGACTATCGGTACAATGATTGCTGAATCCACATCCCACATGTCGACAACCTCGCGAGCCATGTCAAGATATTTAATTTGCTTATCTCTCTCGGCTTTCACGAGGTTCTCGTCATGTGGAACATTTATGTCTACAATCATTGCACGCCTCACGATTCGGTCCACCACCACTATATCAGGCTTATTGGCAACAATAGTCCTGTCAGTGATGATGGACCGATCCCAGTACAATGTGATATTGCCATTATCGAGAACTGGGTCGGACACATACCTGTAGTACGGCACCTCCGATTCCATAAGTGAGTATTTTAGAGCAAGTTGCTGGTGGATAATCCTGGCTACGAGGTTGTGCCTATGCAAATACTCTCAATACTTATTATTGTTATTATGTAATCCCGAAGACCATTTTTCTCTACAATGTCAAGTTTCTGAGATACGCAAAGGGGTTGAAAGTAGGGGGTTGAAAAGGGTTGAATAGGGTTGAATTTTTTATTGGCCATATACTCATACAGACACCTTTTATACAACCCCGAATAACATTTTTCTCTAAAATGTCAGATTTCTGAGATACGCAATGGGGTTGAAAGAAGGGGGTTGAAAAGGGTTGATTTTTTTATAGGCCATATACTCACCTAGATACCCTCTATACAACCCCGAAAACCATTTTTCTCTACGATGTCAGCTTTTTGAGATGGGTCTACCCTTTATAGCAGAACTTTTAATGTCATAATATTATTTTGCATAACAACGGATAGCATGATCTTCACTTCGCAGAAAATTGTTTGGTGTACCCTCATTTATCATACATTAAAAAGTCATAATTTTGTAAGTCAGAATCATCTTTGGGCATAAATTTCATATCCATAATGATTAAAAAGTAGAACCATCTTATCGCAGAAAGTTCACAGTCAGAATTGTCTTTTGGCAAACATTTCATATCGGTAGTCATTAAAAGGCAGAACTGGCATATTTCCGAAAGTTAACAGAATCATCTTTTGCCATGTATTTTGACATCCATAAATAGAAAGACACATCTGTTATATTACAGAAAATTCAGTTACAATAATTTTGCATTTCTTACCAGAACAATAAAATTTGTACAAGCAAGCATGCAGCATGCAAGCAAGCACGCAGCATGCAAGCAAGCAAGCAGCATGCAAGCAAGCATGCAGCATGCAAGCAAGCAAGCAACATGCAGCATGCATGGTTTCTGTCACGGCTACGGCGCTGCGGGGTTCCGGCGGTCCCACGCGAGTTTCACGCCTCACCCCTCCGCGCCTTCGCGGTTTTAAATTACACTCTAGGGGTAGGGCAGACAAGACTACGTGGAGTTGGTTTTGCAGCGATTCGCTTCTGTCACTAAATTTTTATTAAAAAGCGTTTACTGTTAAGACAATGTTTAAATTTTAATATACCTAAGATTAGATACAAATGCTTGTTTTATGGAAATGGTTAAATAGATTCATCCCAGGTGAAATTCTGCCATCTTCATAGTATGCCAAGTGAAATTTATTATGCAAAATGATCGTTGTTCCAAGTAAACATTGTGCTAAACGAAATTATGCGATGTTTTAACAATGCTAAAGGTAATTATGCCAAATAAAATTCTGCCATCCTAATAGTATGCTATTGTAAAATCGGGCATATAAATATTCGGCCAAACAATAGTTATACTAAATATAAATACCTTTATTATTATGCCAAGTGTGTTATGCCAAGTAAAATTCGGAGCAACAAGATTCTGCCAGATAACCCTTCTGAGATACGCAAAAGGGTTTTTTTTTTATTTACAGTTCATTACCGCGGACTTGGTGGTCCGCGCCTTTTTTACAGGTTAAACTTGTTTAGTTTTTTTTTTTTACATTACATATAGTATGTGCTTCCACATAGGACACTTTTCCTTAATCTACGCACAAGTTATTCCTGTGAGCATACAATAAAAGCATTTCGTAGCTTATGGTCTATGTGAGTCCATCATTTTTTTTCTTTTTTTTTCTTTGTGTTTTTATTTTGTTTTTTTTTTAATGTTTCTTTTTGTTTTTTGTTTTTTTTTTTTATATGTTACTATATTAGTTAAAACACGGATGTTTTGACACACTTAAAACAAATGGATATACATAAAGGGGTGATGCATGGCAGTTTCAGCCGGCCAACCTCGACCTTGCGGGAACGTGAGTATGACAGACTCACTCTGCCATGCAGCTTTACATAATGGTATTTTATTTAACATTATGGAGAATACAGAGTTTGGGTGGAGTTTATTATTGGGGACAGGGATTAGTTTAGGTGGGCCTAATGACCAGGGACTTCGCTAGTTTCTTCTTTCTTCGCAGGGAAGGAGAAAAGCTGGGTAAAAGCTTCTGCATAGGCTCAAGCCGACCTAGAGCCCGAATACCTATCTCACCTGGCCTTGCAGCTCTGATCAACGGAAGCACCAGCAAAACGACCATAAAAGGTAGCAAGTATGCTGCACACCCCAAATGGTAGTTGCCACTCACCGATGCTGTATAATGCGAACCAAAGGGAAGACGATCGCATTATTCGAGTGGAGAGAGGAGACTCCATTTGCCCAGGCGAGCTCACTGCTCCAACAAATCAGAGAGGCAGGAGAACACACGGTCACAGCCCGCACTATAAGTGTTGACGCGGTGGTGGTCAGAGGAGAAAGAGGAGACGTCGCAGACCGCTTCGGCTGTTTAAAAGCCTCAGAACAGCATGAGTTAGTCGTCTATGAGGATAGAGGGGAAAGTTTGAGCTTTCTCAGAGCCCCAAGAGACCCAACAGCCAGCGCGACGAGCTCCAGAACGAGTCCGACCACTCAAAGTGGATCCGAGAGGGCCCAGGAGAAGGCAGCCGCCGAAAAAGCTGCAAAGGAGCAGAGCAAAACTACCAGCCCAGAGGACCAAGCCCGCTCGAGGAGTCGCCTGAAAGCAATCGGCACTTTCCTCAGTTCTCTACTCCCTAGCACCAGCCGCAAATCACAAACTGATAAGCAGGGGGAAGCAGTGGAGAGGTTCTTCAGAAAAACACCAAGAGAACCATCACCGAAGAAGCCCACACCAACAAGAGCCGACAAAGGGCATGTTATCCCACCGACTCTCGCAGCCAATTCAGGCACTACGGACCGCGTGAAGAGCGCTTTCCTCAAGTACATAGCAATCGTGAGAACGACCAGAGAGGTTAATCTCATGACATGCAAGAAGATCCTGCAGACCTTCCAGAGAAACACTGAAGGACTGCTAAGGGTAATTACTGCTCGAGGAGGCCGAGGTGGCCGTATACGACAACGTCAAATCTCAAGTCATCATAGGAGAAATGACGGGGTCGTATATGGCAGCTTTCAGCGCGGAGAGTGGCTTTGTGACCCTGTACGAGGAGGAAACGGAGCGCTCAGGCAAAATAAAATTCAGAGCATCGAACACCGACCCGATACTGATTACCGCCAAGTGTACCAAAATCATGCTGGATGACAAGATCCTTGAAATGGCTCAGTCCATTCTGGGGACTTCAGACATCCAGGAGCATTGGGCGGTACCCAGTATCAGGTGGTGAAACACTTCGACGAGGAAAAGGACGTTGTGGCAACCACGACAACTGAAGCTGCCAAAGATCTCAGGGAGAAGCTTGCGCACCGCTTAGGAGACCGAGTAAAGACAAAGGTGCGCACTATGGCCTCAATCTTAGTAAACGGGTTCAGGAAACAAGAGAAATGCTACCGCCTCACGGTAGACGAGGCTCTTATGAACCACTTTGGGGCCATAGTCATCGCAGTAAAGTTGTCTGGAGCAAGCGAGATTGTCCTTATCGGACTATTTTTGGACAGAGTGAACCTATTCGAGTTAAGGTATACCCGTCCATATATGGGGTCACCCAGGAACTCCTCTGCACACATCGCAACCCGATGGATGGGCAGTAACGCGCGTTCTCGCTGATGTTGCTCGCAAACGGTGCTGAATTCCGGGATTCGCTAGGGGCCAGATTTTACGGCTCTTTATGCCCTTTCAAACGACACCAATCTCGGTCTTCTAGCACCAGGGGTAACGTAGATAACTTGCGGGGGGGTGAGGTAGTCCCGAGAGGGGAGGGGGGAGGGGGAGGTTTCGTGGGGAGACGATAGGCGGTGGGGTCTTGGGGGGTCTCGTGCGGAGGTAAGATGGGCTGGGGTCTTGGTGGGGGGTCATGGGGGGGTCTCGTGGGGAGTTGATGGGTGGTGGGGTCTTGAGAGTGGGGGTCTTGGGGGGTCTCGTGGGGAGGTGAGGGGTGGTGGGGTCTTGGGAGTAGGGGTCTTGGGGGATCGTCACTCGTGTGGTGGTTTGGAGGTTTAAGTTGGAGGGTGTATCCCCAGGTTGGGAGGGGGTGGTTGAGAAAAGTAAGGGGGGGGGGGTAAAGCTCGCGAATGGTGCTGAATTCCGGGATTCGCTAGGGGCCAGATTTTAGGGCTCTTTATGCCCTTTCAAATGACACCAATCTCGGTCTTCTAGCACCAGGGGTTACGAAGATAACTTGCGGGGGGGTGAGGTAGTCCCGAGGGGGGAGGGGGGGAGGGGGAGGTTTCGTGGGGAGACGATAGGCGGTGGGGTCTTGGGTGGGTGTCTTGGGGGGTCTCGTGCGGAGGTAAGAGAGGGTGGGGTCTTGGTGGGGGGTCATGGGGGGTCTCGTAGGGAGGTGAGGGGTGGTGGGGTCTTGGGAGTGGGGGTCTTGGGGGATCGTCACTCGTGTGGTGGTTTGGAGGTTTAAGTTGGAGGGGGTATCCCCAGGTTGGGAGGGGGTGGTAATGAAAAGTAAGGGGGGGGGTAAAGCTCGCGAATGGTGCTGAATTCCGGGATTCGCTAGGAGCCAGATTTTAGGGCTCTTTATGCCCTTTCAGACGACACCAATCTCGGTCTTCTAGCACCAGGGGTTACGAAGATAACTTGCGGGGGGGTGAGGTAGTCCCGAGGGGGGAGGGGGGGGGAGGGGGGGAGGGGGAGGTTTCGTGGGGAAACGATAGGCGGGGTAGGGTGAAGGGTTCAGGAGTTCCCTCAGGACTTACGTATGCGCTGGTGCGGAGCTGGAGCGGATTCTTCACGTCGGTCCGCGTGATGGCTGGTGTGGTAGAATAATTCTTCGGACAAGGCTGATACATTAAAGAAAAGCACGTGGTGACAAAAAGTGTGGTTATACCACGCGGTTTGAGGTTGTTTTTTGGTAATAACCTCGTGCTTTTTGGCGATCTTGGTACCTTTATGTCTTTATTGGTTTCCCTCCGATTTCCAAGATTCTTACGCCGTTGAATTTGCCTTCGCCTCCTCTTTCTGGGTGAATGTGGGAGAGGTAAACCGACTACGCAAAGGGGTTGAAAGAAGGGGGTCGATAAGGGTTGAATAGGGTTGAATTTTTTATTGGTCGTATAATTATCCAGATACCCTCTATACAACCCCGAAGACCATTTTTCTCTAAAATGTCAGGTTCCTGAGATACGCAAAGGGGTTGAAACAGGGGGGTTGAAAAGGGTTGAATAGGGTTGATTTTTTTGGCCATATACTCATCCAGATACCCTCTATACAACCCCGAAAACCATTTTTCTCTACAATGTCAGCTTTCTGAGATACGCAAAGGGGTTGAAACAAGGGGGTTGAAAAGGGTTGAATAGGGTTGATTTTTTTGACCATATACTCATCCAGACACCTTCTATACAACCCCGAAGACCATTTTCCTCTAGAATGTCAGGTTTCTGAGATACGCAAAGGGGTTGAAAGAAGGGGGTTGAAAAGGGTTGAATTTTTTTTGGCCATATATTCATCCAGATGCCCTCTATACAACCCCGAAAACCATTTATCTCTACAATATCAGGTTTCTGAAATATGCCAAGGGGTTGAAACAAGGGGGATGAAAAGGGTTGAATAGGGTGAATATTTTATTCGTCATATACTCATCCAGATACCCTCTATACAACCCCGAAGTCTATTTTTTTCTACAATGTCAAGTTTCTGAGATACGTAAAGGGGTTGAAAGTAGGGGGTTGAAAAGGATTGAATAGGGTTGAATTTTTTCGTGGCCATATACTCATCCAGACACCTTCTATACAACCCCGAAAACCATTTTTCTCTACAATGTCAGGTTTCCGAGATATGCCAAGGTGTTGAAACAAGGGGGTTGAAAAGGGTTGAATAGGGTTGAATTTTTTACTGGCTATATACTCATCCAAACACCCTCTATACAACCCCGAAAACAATTTTTCTCTAGAATGTCAGGTTTCTGAGATACGCAAAAGGGGTTGAAACAAGGGGGTTGAAAAGGGTTGAATAGGGTTGATTTTTTTATTGGCCATATACTCATCCAGATACCCTCTATACAACCCCGAAAACCATTTTTCTCTAAAATGTCAGATTTCTGAGATACGCAAAGGGGTTGTAAAAAGGGGGTTGAAAAGGGGTAATTTTTTTTTTCGTTTTATACTCATCCAAACACCTTATATACAACCCCGAAAACCATTTTTCTCTACAATGTCAGGTTTCCGAGATATGCCAAGGTGTTGAAACAAGGGGGTTGAAAAGGGTTGAATAGGGTTGAATATTTTATTCGTCATATACTCATCCAGATACCCTCTATACAACCCCAAAGTCCATTTTTTTCTACAATGTCAAGTTTCTGAGATACGCAAAGGGGTTGAAAGTAGGGGGTTGAAAAGGATTGAATAGGGTTGAATTTTTTCGTGGCCATATACTCATCCAGACACCTTCTATACAACCCCGAAAACCATTTTTCTCTACAATGTCAGGTTTCCGAGATATGCCAAGGTGTTGAAACAAGGGGGTTGAAAAGGGTTGAATAGGGTTGAATTTTTTACTGGCTATATACTCATCCAGACACCCTCTATACAACCCCGAAAACAATTTTTCTCTAGAATGTCAGGTTTCTGAGATACGCAAAGGGGTTGAAACAAGGGGGTTGAAAAGGATTGAATAGGGTTGAATTTTTTCGTGGCCATATACTCATCCAGACACCTTCTATACAACCCCGAAAATCATTTTTCTCTACAATGTCAGGTTTCCGAGATATGCCAAGGGGTTGAAACAAGGGGGTTGAAAAGGATGGAATAGGGTTGAATTTTTTACTGGCTATATACTCATCCAGACACCCTCTATACAACCCCGAAAACCATTTTTCTCTAGAATGTCAGGTTTCTGAGATACGCAAAGGGGTTGAAACAAGGGGGTTGAAAAGGGTTGAATAGGGTTGATTTTTTTATTGGCCATATACTCACCCAGATACCCTCTATACAACCCCGAAAACCATTTTTCTCTAAAATGTCAGATTTCTGAGATACGCAAAGGGGTTGTAAAAAGGGGGTTGAAAAGGGGTAGTTTTTGTTTTCGTTTTCTACTCATCCAAACACCCTCTATACAATCCCGAAAACCATTTTTCTCTTCGACGTCAGGTTTCTGAGATAAGCGATGGGGTTGAAAGAAGGGGGTTGAAAAGGGGTAGTTTCAGATTTTTCCCATACTCACCCCGACACCTTCTATACAACCCCATAAAAAGTTTTTCCCTCCTAGCACGGGAAGTGGGAGAACAATTATGTCAATCAATCAATCAATCAGTCAATCAGTCAATCAGTGAGTGGTTTTTTAATTGTATATAATATAATAATAATAATTCCAAGTAACTTTAAAACTTTAGACCTTACATTGTTTAAAAAAAACTGCATGAATGGTTAAAATACCAACAATTTTATAGTATAAAAAAACATTTTTTAATCATATTTGCATGCTATGATATTATAAGTAAATCATGTAGGTACCTACATCTATAATGGTTTCTATTTTTAACCGCTTTGTACACCATGTTTTATGCAAATAATACTAAACTAATTTGTAAAAAAACCGCTAGTTTAAAACTATAGGACAGGCGTTTTTTATGGATGGGAAATCATAAAATGACTTCTTCCGCTGGGTGGAGTGGGAGAGAGTGTCAGATTCTTACTGACTAAAATCTCCTAAAGCCTTTTGCGTTTTATTGCAGCGGTGACTCTTTCGAACAAATTCTGCAATTCGAACCAATTTTATAGACCTGCGCGACGGGCGTCCTGGACTTTCTTTACCTATTATTATCATTTGCAATTATTATAAATGTTAACCTTTGAGACACAAATCATATATGTAGGTACAACCGCAAATCCTATACGCTGTGTAGGCAGTAGCTTCAATATCATGTGCCTAGCTTTTTCTCGACTAAATTTGGCGTCGGCTTACAGTCTAACCGGATTCAGTTGAATATCAGCTATATTACATGGAGCGGCTGCCTACCAGACCTCCACAACCCAGTATCTGGGTAACACGGTACTTCCTGGTATGACTGGAGTCAGATTGTTAGGCTGTTGAGGGAATTCCTCAACGATTTAGGTACAGCAGTTCCCTATTGTTGGGCTTACTTTTTGTTTAGGTACACCAATTTACAAATACACACAAAAGTATGAAATAACTTTAATTTCGGAAGTCGGTGTTCAAATAACCAAGAAACAACCAAAAACACCGACTTCCGAAATTAAAGTTATTTCATATTTTTACAGATTTTGCGTTTTTTTTTCTATAGACACCGACTGTTTTTTTTTTAGATAGATAAGGTTATTTTTACGTCATTTTAAATTGAGAAGACAGATCGAACTTAGCATTTTGTTTTACTGAGTAAATTTCTTCGTACCGTAAAATGCTGCAACTTTGCCTGGATTTTGACGTTTTTTGTTCATATCTCTGGACCTATTTGTTTTTATCCGCTCGGTTGCTTCGCAAAAAAATGCAAAGAGGGTCGCTTGCCAGTGATTTTTGACCGCATCTGAGCGTACGACGCGCCGTAATAAAAATTTGACTGTGACTCGCTCCAGAAGCGCACTTCAAATGTTTTAACTGCTCTGAATAGCCATTAAAATAAGCCTAAACATTGTGTCTGTTTTTTAATAGATCTTGTTTCCGTATTTTCCTATGTACCTTGAAACTTTAACTACCCAAATAATATTAGCTACTTGTATGGAAAAATGCGTTTTACTAAAAACTAAGATCGACAAGAGTATTGTTTCTTATTTTATTTATAAACTAGATTAATTACTAGATACATTTAATAACACATGGATATATTTCATGTGGAATAAAATATTTAAAACATTAAGGGAACTACAACTTGAAAAAAAAAAAATGGCGACGTCAACTTTATTTCGTATCGTGTACTAAGAATTAGATTTATAATGTTGTCAACTTGTATTTGAAGGTCGGATGATATATCAGTCTATGGTTTAGAAACGTTTCACGAGGACTTTATGAACTACAACATAAAGTTTAAAGTCGATTAGTAAAAATTGGTTGTTGGAAACGATTGTTGCCAGAAGCAGTCAAGGGTGTTCAATTTTGGAAAAAATTGTTTCCTTAAGCAGTTTATCGGTTATAGAGTTCAGTGAGTTTAAATTGAAAAACAGACCTTATGGCTTACCAAATAGGATGCAAACATTTTAAAGGAATGCGGCATTTCCAAATTACAAGCTCTCAAAGTCGCAGGCAAAGTTGTATGTAAACGATGCAACTTTGCCTAGAGGAATTACTTAATAAATATTAGGCTGGTATTTACAGTATTTTTTTTTCTACATGCATAAGGCACTGTGATTGTCCCTAGCAGTTAAATAATTGCCATGAAGTTATGTATTTAATTTCACAGCTAATAGGCAAAATTGTAGCAGGAACCACAAACTTCCCATACAAAAATACCGTTGACTGTAGGGTTGTCCCAATAATAAAGTTTTTTTTTAATGTTTTTTATTTAGATACTTAAAAAAACCAAATTGCTACGTAAGAGTAAAAATCACAAATACAAAAAAAAACTACTACGTATTTAGTAACCTTCAGGGTATTTTATTCCTCTTTTAAAAATGTAGTTTTAGACCCGGGGTCATCACTTAAATTTCGATAAAATAGAGGATATTGCTGGCGGGAACATCTTTAAGTGATTCTTGAATTCTTAATTTCATCAACTGTTTTCGAAGCACGATTTTTTTTTATACTTTGTGTCGCCCTTTGGGAAAATTTTGTCGTTGTACCTAGGTATAAAAGCACGAGCCCAGCGTTGCTTTTCCGCATTTTACCATGTAACTGTAAACTACAATGCACCCATCTAAAAGAGTAAGAGGACAGTCAAATTCAGCTGAAACATTCACTGTGTCTGCGATGTGGGCTTCTTCTTTAGTCGATAACTCTGTGGGTCTACCAAATGGTTTGTTATGGATGTTTTTAGATTTATTGACAATGGTACGACGCGGGATCCCAAACTCCACTTTGTCTAAAGTACAATCTTGGCCACAATGGCCAAAACACAGTACTGAGAAAATACACACTTAATGAATTCATCAGGGTAAAATGTAATCCGACTAGTGACAACCCTAGACCCAGGCAAAGTTGCGACTATCGCAACCCAGTGCTGGGCACGCCACTATTGTGGCGATAAGTCCCCTCTTTGAGGCGTGGCTGGAGAGACGTCACGGCGTTCTCACCTTCCGCCTGACACAGGTGCTCACCGGACACGGCTGCTTCGGGAGGTACCTGTGTCGGATCCAGCGGGAGGACACGTCCGGGTGTCATCACTGTGTGGATCGTCCGGAGGACACGGTGGAGCATACGGTGGAGGTCTGCCCTGCTTGGGCAGAGCACCGCCGTGTCCTCGTCGAGGCGATCGGCGGCGGCGACCTCTCGCGTCCGGCCCTGGTTCGGGCCATGGTCCGGAGCGAGGAGGCATGGGAAGCGGTCGCCTCCTTCTGCGAAGCAGTAATGCTAGCGAAGGAG
This sequence comes from Hecatera dysodea, assembly GCA_905332915.2. NCBI lineage: Eukaryota > Metazoa > Arthropoda > Insecta > Lepidoptera > Noctuidae > Hecatera > Hecatera dysodea. The sequence continues at coordinate 6,313,549 of HG995299.1, forward strand.
GAGGCGGAGCGCGTGCGAGAGAGGGAAGCCCCTCGCTCCAGCCGCCGCAACAGAAGAAGACGCCCCGGGCGTCGGGAAACGCAGGGCGATTCCCGGCCACCGTAGGCGCGGGCCTGCGGATGGCGAGCTATGGGTGGCTCGCCGTCCGATAGCAACCAGGCCCGAGTCGACGGCGCGTCGTGTTCCACGCGCGCCTCAAAGAGCCGTCAGCAAAGAAGACGGGGCCCCATAGGGTCAGTGCCTGCTAGGGTTGCGGAATTTGTTCGAAAGAGTCACCGCAGCCCTGGAACGCAAAGGGCACAAGAAGGATCACGGGTGGGTTTTAGTCAGTAAGAGTCTGACACTCCCTTCCGCTCCGCCCAGAGCGGGAGAAGTCATTTGATGATTTCCCATCCAGAAAAAAAAAAAAAAAAAGGCAAAGTTGTGACTCAGAAGTTTCCAAAACACTGCGCAAGATTGCCTACTAAGTTATTTTAATGAAGTCGAGTTCTTTTGATAAAAATATCAAACAATACATAAAATAGACACTATTATCTTACCCTGAGACGCTATTTCTGTACGAAAACACCTTTTCTTTCGCCAAAATTGCAAAAGTTACAGGACTCAAAAAAAATCAACCCACACGTGCCGGTTTTTGTCGCATAACTGACAGAGTAATAAAGGAATTACGATTATAAAAAATGAAAAATATGTTGCTCTAATAATGTAAAATTACTACCAAATGGTGGAAAACGAGAATAAAGTAAGCAAACGCGAAATATCATGGTTGAAACGAAATAGGCAAATTTGAGCTTAGTTGGTAAAGTTGCAGCATTTTACGGTACCATGTAGGTATTCATCAAGAATTTAGGTAAGTACCTACCTACATCATAAATAAAAAAAAGAAAACATAAACAAATGAACAATTCTCTATTACGGGTACTTTACATGAAAAAATAAATCTCAAAAAAGACTTATTTTTCGCATGTCACCTTAAAATCTGACATGCCTGTTTCAACTATCTAATAACAACATAAAAAAAAATATTTGTAATCGTATTTTGGAGGAACACTGGAGCTAAATTTTCGAGTTTTTTAATAAACTTCGCCGTACAGCGGAAGTACCTACCTACAGGCCCGCCGTAAGCGGGTGTGCAAGGCGTGCACAGCACGCGGGCGGCACGTCCAAGGGGGCGGCAAATCGAGCGACTCATTATTCAAAGTCATAATCATAATATTTAGCCACCTCACCTACAGCATAAGAAATATCATCGCATGGAAAACATCGAAGGCGCTATTTTATCCGTCAGCAGGCACCGCAGGAAACGCCCGCCCCCGTTTGGACTCAAATTCAATACAAGTATCCATAGTCGTATTCTATGAAAAGCATTATTCGCGAAGTTTTGGGGATTGACTCTGAGCTTATTTCCCAGTTGGTAGGTTAGGTAGGTACTTGTTGAGCACGCCACCATTGTGGCGATAAATCCCCTCTTTGAGGAGTGGTTGGAGTGGAGCAACGGCGTTCTCAGCACCGGTACTCACCGGACACGGGTGTTTCGGGAGGTACCTGTTTTTAATCCACGGGAGGACACATCCGGGTGTCACTACTGTAGATCGCCTGGAGGACATGAGGGAACATACGGTGGAGGTCTGCCCTGCTTGGAAGGAGCAACGCTGTGTCCTCGTCATGGCGATCGGCGAACTCTCACCTCCAGCTCAGTTTCAATCCATGGTCAGGAGCGAGGAGGCATGGGAAGCGGTCACTTCTTTCTGCTAAGCAGTAATGCTAGCGAAGAAGGAGGCGGAACACGTGCGAGAGAGGGAAATCTCACGCCCCAGCCACCGCAACAGAAGAAGACGCCCCGGGCGTCGGGAAACGCAGGGCGATTCTCGGCCACCGTAGGCGCGGGCCTGCGGATGGCGAGCTATGGGTGACGACCAGGCCCGAGTTGACGGCGCGTCGTGTTCTACGCGCGCCTCAAAGAGCCGTCAGCAAAGAAGACGGGGCCCCATAGGGTCAGTGCCTGCTAAGGTTGCGGAATTTGTTCGAAAGAGTTACCGCGGCCCTGGAATGCAAAGGCCACAAGAAGGATCATGGATGGGTTTTAGTCAGTAAGAGTCTGACACTCCGTTCCGCTCCGCCCAGAGCGGGAGAAGTCATTTGATGATTTCCCATCTAAAAAAAAAGGGCGGTATTATCGGTATTGCACGCGGGCGATCGAACAGCTAGCAGCGGGCCTGCCTACCTACGCGGAAGATGATACAAAAATTTGGAGGTCCACGCAAAATATGTTGTAAAAATGATATTATTGTTATAATACATATTATTTTCATTAAAAAAGATAATATTTCAAATTGATTTGTTGAACATAGACGGGTTAGGTACAGATGTTACAATATTAGAGGACGCTACGTCTAGCCGTCATCGGCGTACACATATTTATTAGGTCAGTAATTAAATATGAATTACTTGTTTTTCAGAAACCACAAGCTCAAAATATGTCGACACAATCAGCACTAGATTTATTTTTATATTTTACTTTACCCTTGGAAAAATGATAGTTTTTAATAAAACACATTCAACATCATCAGTGTCTAAAGATTCTCGCTCCATGAAATTAATAAGGATCACTGTATGTACCAAGCTGGATTGCATCCCTTATTCAGAGTATTATGATCTTCAAAATTCAAAAGTGGTCCATATTTGGGTTTTCACACCAGTTCCATCATATGTGCTCATATTTTGCGAGCTAAATTAGCAATAGCAAGCTAATGAATGAAGATTACACTAATACAACAAACATTAAAAAATCATGATTTATCTATAGTGTCTTTCAATACATTGGTCATACCACAAAAAAAAAGTGTGCTTTTTCCATACCAAGTTTCTGTGTTTTTCAAAACACACATCACAAGCGAGGTTATCCTTTCACTGAGACGTTGGGGAGTGTACGGTTCGAAAATTAGCAAATGAACTAAAAGATGGCCATTTATTTCGGTTACAAAGTTTAGGTTATTTTTTATATTAGGTTAAATTGTTTATATGACAAGTAACGGCTGATGACGATTAGCCTAGAAATAAAACGCAACATAATTCAATAAACTTTTATTTGACATAAAATAAAACGCACAGCACTTCATATAGGTACATCACAAGATAGAAAACATTACAATGGGTATATTAGATCCGCACTTTCCTACAAAATAATTGAACATTTAAAACACTTACATCTACATCAGTCATTCACACAAAACTAACACTACATTTAATTTAATAAAAACTTTATTTATTGCAACCTTTTTCGTAATTGCAAAATTATTTTATCGTAATATCATAGCCATAATGAACAGTTGGTTCAGAATTCAAAAAAGGAAGCTTGACAAAAGTGTGGATAGAATTTATGCAGAGGTTCACACTACTGATGTATAAAGCGTCATCTGGAACCGGCTTAGGACAGCCTATTTTTAATTTCAATTATCTATTTTTATTGTTCAAATTCAGTCAAGCGCACAAGATAGGACGAAGATGAGATAGGCTAACAAACGCATACACTGTCTCCGTTCCGTCGTGGGTAAAAAATATTTAATAACAAAACATTTTAACGAAATATATATTTTTTTACTTAAACTATCTGTTCCATCTTTTTGTTAGTTGTTTGCCTATAGACACAGCAATTAAAAAAAAACAGTTACTAAATTTTAAAATTAATCAATAAATTAAAGAAATATCTAAGCGTGACTTATTTGAAAATGGCAAAATAGAATGCGATTC